>JARHVA010001220.1:0-627500 GCA_037957365.1 Torreya grandis | reverse complement strand
GAGCAAACTAGTATTATTTTGTGTAAAATTGAGTAAAAACTGATAATCTATAATTGCATCTGTGTAAACCTAAATTGTAATTATTGTGCCTTTCTGGTAGTTATATATTTTTTTGTTTTTTGGGCTATTGGACAGTAGGGCCATACCTTAGATAATAATGTTGTGGCATTAGCGTCCACTTTTGGTACTAGTGTCCAACTATGTTGTTTTTCTGCCAAACTAACTTTGATCTTTATCTGACTATTTTCCACTATGATTTTCTAAAAGTAAGCTCTGTATTTTGTGCTTGCATGCTAGAAACTATACTTTGAGTGCATTTAGATAACCTGATCTTTATGATAACCCTTTGTGAGTGCCCCCTCTCATGAGGAGAGTTGTTAAAATTGTGCAAGAATTGTCCTCAAAAGAAAAAGCTTTGCATGATATGTGTTAGCTTGAACATATATGATATATGCTTAATAAAACAATATAATGTATATACATGACATTGAAATGTAAGATACTTTGAGCATGAGCTAGTAATGTACAATGTATGTTATATATAACATTCACAAGGATGTCAAGATAGATATAACATTGTAAGCATGCGTATGGACAACAAATTCAAGTAATAAACTAAGGAACTACCTAGGGGGGATGGGGTAGATGTCCATCAAGGCACCCAAGGAGGAAGGGGAGATGCGTGAGGCCCTTCATGGCATATAAAATTGGAATGTGTAACAAGCAAGAGACAAGTGTCATGGCCATGATGTATACATGAAAACATACATATAACACATATGAGGCACACAAAATAGGCCAAGGGGCCATAATACAAGGGACATGGGCACATATCACTAAATCTAAGAAAGAAATACATGTCAGGACATGTTCAAATGTACACATACACAAACATCAAGCAAGTTAGCATGGAGCAACATGGAAGGACATGTTCAGATGTCTACATACATAATAAAAAAAGCACACATAAGAACATGGCACATGTCCAAAGCATACATACAATGAAAGGAAGTGGCATAGAGCTGTAGAACAATGGCTTATTTAAATACCCTCAAATAGATATAGAAGCATAGAAATACAATCAAGTCCAAACTAGTAAAGCTATAAATGAAAGTATGCATGAACATGTGGTACAAATTTGTATATGAGCAAAGATGTACATAAGTAAGTCTAGAGTATTAGTTCCCAACAAAAATTTTGTGTAGTGTATAATGATCAATATCAAGATATAATAATGTTAAATCTGTGATATATAGTAAAGAAAAATGTAACCTGGCAATTGAAATTATGTATAGGATACCCCCAAATGGATGAACATATCAAATGAGGAATATGTGTATCCATGTATGTGCCCCCAATGGGTAGATAGTATCAAATCTAAATCTATGTGGTGGACCTGGGTCCTATAAGTATTCACGAACACTCAACAAGAATAAGTGAAGCATGTATGTATGATAAAATTGACCATACTAACTACCTGGCAAGTATAAGAAATGTAAACATGGAAATGCATACAATTTATAATTTATATATTTTGAGAAAAATATTTGAATGCTTTTGTGTTTTTGACATATTAAATTATTTTTGTATTTTACATATATAAGTTATGTATAAGCAACATGAAAATGAAACTACATACAAAGAGCAAGAAAGGATGAAACTATGTATAAGTAAACGATGGAAATAAATGAGACAATGTATAAATGAAGTGTAATGTCTCTATAGACCTAAGAGCACATCCATGGGATGTGGATAATCAAATGGCAGATCTAGTGGGAGGTCATCCAATGTCAGATACTAAATCTTCCCAAACTTAAATAATTCATCATCATTGTGATCGTCATACCATGTTGTCTATATAAGTATAGCCTTATCCTTAACATTAGTCTGGATTTTGTGCATCTAAATTACATGATGCTCTACTGTGTAAGAAGCCTCTCACATGGTCCCAGGGTAAATCATATAGGACCGTAGGGTATATGTATGAAACCTATGATTCTCATCTGAGTCATCGTGTAAAATGCAAACTATGTGTCCTTCATGACTAAAAGACAAACATGTGTCTATGCAATAAACGGTGGTATCCATTGCATGTAACCGTGTGATGCCAAGTGTAACCTATATATGAGCACCTATGTTTATGATGAAGAGTAATGTGTTGGCCACCTTTGGGCCACATGCAATTGTTAGTGTGATATGTCCTAAAGAATCTTGACAATATAGAGCATGTTGTAGCTCATTCTCATGATGTCTTATGTGTTGTAACAATGCCAATGTGGAAGTGTTGGGTTCTGAATCATCATTTATGGTGATATGAGGGATGTATCATCTTGGATAAAAACTTGGACAAGTAATGGTTCATTTTATGAATATCTATGTTGGCAAATATTTTATCGTAGTGCATGTACTGATGGAGATGGAGGTTGTGTAATTTGAATAATGCCCTAAGCCTTGAACTTATTCAACTCCTATTGTAATGTTGAGCATGTATCTACATCATGTCATGTAAGCCTATGAAAATGACAAAAGGGTCTACCATCTTGCTATGACAATCTGCTAATGGATCTATGACAAATTGTGGGTAATGCCATCAATCCTCTATCAAGTAATATCTATAGAATCTAATGTAGTATGTCATGTGAGTTACCTATCTGATTCCATATAACTGGGTCAATATCCATGATGTAACCATGTGTATTGAGTGTATGGAGGAATCTACCTCTAACTATAATTTAGTGGTTGGGCTTGCAACTATAGGACTATGAACTAGTGATGTTACCTGTATGGAAAAAAACATTAGTGACTTATAATCATCTATGTACTCTCCATGGCCAATCGGTGCGAAGCTCAATCCACATAAGTAATCATTAATGTTAATGGGTGTTGGATCATCCTCTGTGGTGCCCTAAGAATCTATATTGGAGTTTTAGATATATACTTCCTCTAAATTAACAAGTAATGGTAATTGTGTTATGCAAATCCCATCATCCACTATGGGCAAGGATAATTGTGCTATAAGAGAGTGTTCCTCCATCATGGGTGAAAGTAATTGTGTTGGAGGAGGTTCTTAAATGGGCGTAGGAATAGTGGTTATAGATTCCCTAACCACATATGTATGCATCTACTCTATCAGAATCTTGTGAGGTGGGGACCCTATGATAACATGAGGTGTCTCATCTAAAGATGTACTTAGGGTGTTAGGCTCGGTGACTTTACAATATCTGAATGGTTTATTATCTACTAGACACATGTATAAGTATTTATCATGTAAAAACTTGATGCATCTATGTGAGGTAGAAGGTACAACCTCCATAACATGTATCCAAGGTCTTCAAATTAATAGGTCGTGCAAATGATTAGGCATCCCCTAAAATTATGTAGGTAGGGTTTTTGGCCCAAACGTAATATCTAATGTAATAAAACCTAGTGCATGTCTAGGAATGTCATCAAAACATTGAATGTTATTATATGTCTTATGAATGGATGCTATAACAACCCCCATAGTCTGTAGAAATGTGAGGTTGCATATGTTAAGTCTTGAACCACTGTCAATTAGAACTCATTTAATATCGATGGTCTTAATTTGTGCTTGAATGAAGAGCAGTAAATTTTGATCAATAATTGACTATGAGGGCAAATATTCATTGGTAAAAGATATAACATCCTCAATGTACTTGATAGTGTTCATGACAGATGCAAAGTAAGTTGACTCTATGTCATGGGGCAAAGAAGTATGATTGAGTGTTTGAAAAATAATATCTTTGAAAATGGTTGCCTTTTGGAGTAATTCCAATATAAAAATCTTAGTTGGTGTATTTCTCAACTGATCCACAATATCAAATGCTTTATGATGATCCCTAGGTCTCATTGTAATGTTTTGGGGATGAGGAGGGATGGTGGGATTATGTTTTTCCTATATACACTGAAAAGACATCTTATTCTATATAGTAACTGTTAGCAACCCAAGTTGCACCCTATGAAGTAGAGTGTTTAGTTCTCCTTCAAACCTAGACTAACATTGGATTGGTCTACAGGTTGTGGGTGACCTATAACTAGACCAAACCTCTAGATTATGAGGCTAGCTCTTATAATGTATCAAATTTGAATCATTTTCCTAGATATATTTTGTTTTGGGGGTGAAAAAAGTTGGAAAGACAACTGAAACGGAAAACCTATTCTAGTGATGGTGATGCACCAATCATGATTATCCACTCAATCTTTGACTCCTACAACACTAATGAACTAGAAACAAATTGAAACATTATCTCCAAAGCTCCTAAGCAAAAATGTTTCATATGAAGGTCTTGATGAATGACCATATCATGGAGGTGAAGTACGAGAGGCTTCTCTTGAGGTAATTTCAACCAGATTACATTCTAAACATGATCATCAAAATTAGACACTTCACACAACCTGCATAAGACAACTAATCAACATATAGGTGTGACAAGGACATGCTAAGGGAAGATTTATACCACTTGTACACATCTGAACAAGCATAAACACACTATGAGCCAATAATGGAGTAGTTGCAACATTTTATTCATTAATTCAAGAGGTCTATCAAGTACAAAACTTGGCAGAGTTTTCTCATACCCAGGTGAGGGGTCCAATTGAAGGCCTAAAAGCTTCTATATATAGAAAATGAGGAGATAATAAGAAGAGATAATGGCACAGAGAAGAGAAAAGGTCATCAATGACCATCATTAACTCAACATCACTTCAATTACAACTAGTTACAAATAGTCCTCCATAAAACTCTCCATGTTTGATGATTTTGCATGATTTTTAATGAGATGTTGGGTGTTAAAAATGAAGTGGTGGGCCATCATAAGCATATAACAACTTCTCCTTCTTTTTAACATAGGACCAAGTTAAGTGAATGGCTCCTTCTTTCATTTATTACCATTTAGGATCAATTAACTCATTTCTCAACCATTTAAGGATCAGTTACGTAACATGATTACTCTTAAGGATTAGTTAACTATGGATTTCCACTCTAAATTAACTCACTTCATTAGTTTTCTATGCCATTATTCATCTTCACTTGTTGACTAGGTAGGTCTACTAGGCCAATTAGGCCTAGTAGCCTAATTTTTGTGTTTGATGGATATGAAAGCTTACATGAAACTTTAAAAAACTATAAATATATGAATTTTAGGCCTAAATCAACATCATACATCATGCCACAAGCCTTCGTGAGCAAGAAACACCTGCAACCTTGTCAAACTAGGTGACTAGGTCACCTTGTCCTTTACATCTGCAGACTGGCTAATTAGAAGAGGCTCAGAGAGGCATTTCTAGGCATATCCTTAGACATAAAATGGATTGAGAAGGTGAAATAAGTGCCAAAAAAAATCTCTAATGGTTGGTAGCTTCTTAAATTGCCTTGTACCTCTTTTTTTGCTATTTTTTCCCCCAAAACACTCTTTTTTGAAAGGTCCACATAATTACGTACAACACAATATCATGGTCAGGACCCTCTCTAAGGTACTTCATGATTCAAGTGTTTATAGGGTGGTTCATGGGCGTTTGGATGCAAGAAACTTCACTTTTCTCAAAACTGGTCTGTAGTAGGGTTTAGGGAGGATTTTGGAGGTCCACCTTCTTAACAATGGTTCATAAAGTACGAACCTCAAAATTATAACTTCTTGTCATGGATCTTTAGTCCATATACCCCTTCAAGTTTCTTGAGAATCTTGGGTTCCCATGTAAAAGGTGTGTCAAGATACGTATGTAGGGATGTTGACCATGAGCTTTTTGCGTGCATTTTGGACTTGCTTATAGTCTTAACAATGGTTAATAAACCTCAGATCCTTAATAAAACTCAATCCTTCATGGATACCAAGTGTGTTATGTTGACCTACTCCTGCTCAGATCATTTGGTCCAAGTCCTCTAGTGGTGAAAGATATAAGCATTAAAAATGAGGGGTCAAATTGGCTGCCTGGACTGCATACTTTGAGTTAGCTTCCAAGGACCAAATGAACCCTTATTTGGTTTCTCTTTGCTTTAAAACACTCTTATTAGACTTGAATCATATCCTTGAACCTTTTCCTAATGTTAAAAATGCTTGTGATATTTTGAAGGTGTCTTAAGGTGGTATAGGCCTTCTAGGCCTAAAAACTGGTTTATAGGTTTATAAGGCTTAAACTGAGTTTTGGAGTCCAAGGTGAGTTTTAGGTGATCTAGGGCTGAAAAAGCATCATGATAATTTTCATTATTACCTATTTCTCAACCTTTGCAACTCTTTAACTGCCCATAACCCCTTATGTCTCCATCACCTCATGAGGTTGCCTATAGGGTTACACTGCTAGTCTGTGTGTTTGGGGAAGACAAAGGTCTAAGAATCCTTTATTTCTATAATTTAAAAGGTTTATGGAGTTTTAAATATACTCCCAAGGTAAACAAAATCCTTAGGCCAAGCTATTCCATCAGTTCTACCTCTTATGCATTCATCTATTACATAGGGTTTCTTGGCAGTCCAACTTTTATAACCGTTTGTGATCGAGTTTGATCATTACCTCATCTAAATCAAGTTTCTCATCATCATGGCACCTAAAATATATTTCAACATATATATCAAATATATGAAACTTCAAACCAACCTTAAAAAAAGCAAAATGAAAAGGTTTTAAGATTATGCACATAAGCTTGCTTTAGATTTATCTTCTTTAGCTAGCCCTCAAGGGAATTTGACTTGAAATACTCACTATTGCATACCTCAACGAGAATGTGAAGATACATACAGTCATATTTTAGTATTTCAAAACTCCTTCATGAATTCTAAACCATCTACCTAGTCTTCAAACCTCTAAATAGCCCATTTGGTCTCTAATGACCATCAATAGACTAGGGAAGCTCTATGACAGAATAGTGACTATTTCCACTATTAAAATGACCTTTAGAATAGCATGAATAGTTTTATATAGTAATAATGATCATCTTTACCAAAATTTAGAACCTAACTCTGCTTGTAGATGCCTTAAAGCCTTATATTTCCTAAAATTGACTATGGTGTTGATCGTCTCTGTTGATTGTGCGTTAATTAGGTTTTGAGTCTGCTCTTTACCATCCTCCACATCATATATGTTGGCCTCAACATGATTTATAAAACATATTGCCTATCTAGGATAGAGCTTAAATGTCTTCATATTTCACTCTAACCTTCTTTTTAGGCTTAACTGCCTATCTAGAATTGTAGCTTGTGTATGCCTTTAAGGAGTGACTTGACCATGTTTTATGCATTTTTGGGTTTATGAACTTGATTTAAGCCCTTAAAAATGCTTTGAACATGATAGAATCCTAAATAAGCTCTTAAAAACTCTCAAATACCTCCTTTATTCACCATATTACACCTTTAGTTCACATATGGTTCCACCATCTTCTACTCTCAACTCAAAACTCTGCCTTCACTTGAGTTCTTAACTGAGTTCCTTGAATTTGATTGGAGGGAATGAGTATGGTTAGGACCTTGAGTACGTCCACTTAGACCTTCCTCAAACAAACTCAATACTTAATGTAAGTGTTCTTTATTCATCAAGGACCCTTACATATCTAAGTGAAGCAACTTTTGCCTTGAGAACCCTGTACCTCTCTCTTATCTCATGACTTGGTTGTAGGTGTGCATCCACTTACCTTGTATGATATAGTACGATGATGAAGGATACGAGGTGAGTTTGAAACTTATTCAATTTTGAGATCTTTCATCATTCACCTTGAAACCTTTCCATCATTCATTCTCACCTAAGATCAAAACCTTGATCTTCAACCTTGAAAACTCAGTTATTAAGGGTTTTTGGAAACTTTGTTATATGAACTAAGTACCATGTCACTGTCATCATGTTGGAATATGTGAAGTGGAGAATTTAATGAGAAAGTATTTATCATAATTGTTTTGAAGTTTTTGTATTCACATTCCATATACTCCTCCACTATCAATTACCTTGAATCCAACCTTTAGCTCATACCACTGTCTAAGCCAAGGTGGTATGGATGTATGTGGTTTTTTAGTGTCAAACTGAGGTAAATTGTCCAAAAATAGGGGTAGTGATCTTTGAGGTGAACTTATCCCTTAAAGAGTGTCCACTATCTCTTCATAGTATCATGTAAAATCTATAAAAGTCCCAAGTTCTTATCCTTGTCCCATTACTTACCCTGTCTTGCTCTTGATTGACTGTCATCTATTTAGAATATTATTGTAGGTGTTTATCTAGGCACTCTTCTACCACAACCTTACAGTGAAAAACCCTTTTATATGTCACTAATGTCCTTCTACACTTGATGTTCTTTAGAAGACTTTGTTGACCCTCTTCAACCTTGAATTCCTATATAATTCAATTTCAATTTCACCACTGTGATTGAGGAAACATGGAGATGGTTGTAGGTGACTATTGAGCTTGGCATGAGATAGTAGTTTGATGAGGTGATGAGGTGAGTTGGCAAAAACTTAACCTTAAAACTTTGATCACTCATTTAAAACCATTTCACTATTCATCTTACCCAAGACCAAGGCCTTGATGCTCACTTCAAGAAACTCAGTCATCATGAGGCTCCAAACCCTGTTGTACAGACTGAGATAATTCCAAGTGTATTACATAAGGTGGATGCCTTAAGATAAGTTCATGATATTCACTTAGTATTTGGAATTTTCTCATATCACATCATAAATCTCCATCCACTCACAACTTGTCCTTCAAGAGACTCTCCTATCATACTTTGAGGTGACTTCATGATGATTAATGTAGGTAGTCATTAGACTGTGTGTATAGACTATTAGCAGTGTTGAGAAGTTGATTTCCATGATTAATAATGGGAAAAAGACTTATGTTACTCCCTTTTGATCCATTTTTCTTGAAGGAGCATGAATCTTGCCACAACATTGGTAAAATGGAGAAGAAACAAGGAACACAAGTTACCTTAACTTTTACAAAACTACCTTAAAAACTTCCAATAAAGAAAATTTTCAAGTTGTTTGTCTCCATCTTTTGATTCTTCTTGTTGGATTGCACTAGGATCATGTTGGTCTTCTTGACTTGTTTGACTAGCCCTTACCCTAGAGTCATTGATCTTCATTGAGGTGAATCTCCATGATCATTCAAGATCCCTTTGCATTATGAGGTGGAACTCTGACTGTTGTAGGTGAAGGTCTATTGTTTAAGCATGGATTAAGGATGTATAAAACATCTTCATGACTATAATGATCTCTAACACCTTGAGAGATATCAAATCATTGAATTCATGATGTGAAAATGGATAATAATGATATGATGATAATGGAAAATGGAAAATGAGATTGGAGATGGAGTGATAAGCTCTCAAATATAGTGAATGATAGTGTGAAAGACATGAAAATGGAATTAAATATGTGGAATGGAAAGGAACATGAATCCCCAATCCAAAACTCTAAGCCATAAGACTTTGAAGAACTTGAATGAAGGACATTTGCCATGAATTAAACCTTGTAAACAAAGTCTCAATGAATCTTTGCTTGCAAATTGTAGATTAGGAGTTTATGTCTTTTTGAGATATATATATATATATATATATATATATATATATATATATATATATATATATATATATATATATATATATATATATATATATATATATATATATATATATATATATATATATATATATATATAACTTCAAATGTGTGGAATGAAGTTGAAAAATGTCATGGAAAGGTGGTTCAAACTCCTGACAAGGTTCAAAAACTTCCATTTTTATATCACCATGCTCAGGAGAGGAGAAAACTCAAAAAATTGGTTGCCTGCTTGAATGAAGAAACCATTGTGAGTGCCTTAACTTGTAAAGGATTGCTTATAAAGGAGTGAGAGACAAACTAAGAACCAATGCCCAAATAGGGAATCTCTCTAAGGTCCCTTCCTCTACCCAAAATTTTAGATCTTTATATTCTCTCTCATGGCCATACCATCTGAAAACCTAAAAGGCTCTCTGAAGCTGCAAAGAAACTAGGTGGTGTTTGAGGATCGATTTAGAGTCTATTTGAGATCCTTTTTCCATGAATATTTTTTAAAACACCTACCATGAATCCATCTTCAAACTCTTGACCTCTATTGTATGGAAAAGTCTATATAAATCTGTACTTCCTATATGAAACACATGAAAATACCCTTTCTCTTGCATTTCCTCCACACTTAAATCTTTAAATCACCAATTATGAAAACATGAGGAAAATTACAAGTCAAGAGACATATGAAAACAAGTAATAAGTCTTTTGAGAGAAAAAGGGGGACAAATTCCACATGTGGGAGCTCTTTAGGGGGTAGACTACACTTTAGACTTGCATGAGGAGATACTTCCAAAGCATGAGACATTTGACTTAACGCCTTGACATGAATATGAAGGTGTTTAGAGATATTATGGATGTTTTAGTGGCCTTTTGAGTGTAATTTTTCCATTTTAGAACCAAAACCTTCCTTTTATACAATGTACACATAACTTCACAAAGGAGATTTACCATTGAATGTCATAGAGAGTATGTCATAACCTTCTAAAAGGTTTCAAATAGACTTTTATGCATTTTGATCACACTTCAAATATTATAGCCATCCCCATACCTCAGATATACCAAACATGCTAGAGAATCTCGTGATGAGTCATCAACTGCGACCTTCATTATCTTCATTAAGGCACTTTTAGATCATAAGACCACTTGAATTCCTTGTCAAAGACCTCTAAACATTCTCAAATATCATGATGATACTTAATACCATTTGAAAAGAGGTATGACAATGACAAGACTGAAACCTACTCCCTTCAAAAGATAGTTAATGACATCAATATGACCAAGCACATAAAAAAGGACCGAAGACAACTAGGATATGAAAAGTTTTTAGTTGTAGGGGTTGGTATTTGGCCTTGGCAGGCCAAATTGCCAAAAGTAATAACTTGAACCATATGATCTATTATTTGCTGAGAGTGAGTAGTAGAGGTAGGATGTGAGCAAAGGTAATCAACTAGTATAGGTGGAGGCTGAACAAAAAGAGTCCTTCAAGCTTTCTATTATCGAGTAGTAACCGAAGGTAACTCAAAGCGAGCCATGCAACAACAATCCTCATATAAGTGGGACTCAAGAGAGGGTGGACCAATGTGTGAAATAAGCTTAGTTCTAACATGGTCCACGGGAGCAGTGACATCCATGTGCATATTTTAAGAAATGGCAAGTAATAGACATGCAAGACAAACCACAAGACTTTGTACCAAAAAGTATAAAATGGCATTCATCGTGATAATCATGATGAAAGGCTACAAACTAAAAATTGAGCCAATTCTAATAGTACACTAGGGTTTAAAGCAATATGTTTGAATTAATTCAATTTCACCAAATGATTTAACTTTTTAGGGTTATGGAATTTAAGCCCTGGGTTGTTGAAGGGTATGAGTATAGTAAATCAAGGTATAAAATACACAATAAATACAACTAGTGATTTGTGAAATAACTGAGCTAATCTAATATTTCTAATAATAGCAATGAATGACACTAATGAATACTTGGCTAGAAACTACCTAAGATGAAGGATCTAGAAGCTAAAAACTAGTACATGAGGTGGTATGAGTGTCACAAATAAGATCCAGGTGTTAGAACCCTCTTGGACAATAGCACCCTACCTTGAACAGTAGCATTATGGCACTAGTGTCCACTTTTGGCACTAATGTCCTCTATGCAAGAACTAATCTATACTTTTGGGAGCACCTATGTCTGAGTCTACCAAGCCTATTCCTATGAGGACAAACCCTATTTCACTATTTGTGACTTGTTTTGATTGATTTTGTATGTAAACCCTAGACCTTCATGTGATTAAAGCATTTGATTGGCACATGTAGTAAATGTCTGGTGTTATTTGGATAGGTTGGACATCCTCAACACCTCGTTGTGATGAGAGTTGCCTACATACCAATACTCTGAGGAGGGATCAAGCTTGATGTAGTTCTCCCCACCTAAGTGCTGGTGCAAGTGCAAGTGAAACTAGTATGAATGCCAGTTTAAATGCTTTGAGTGAGGCTTGAGATTGGAAATTTATGTATTCTAAGATTAGGAGGGCTATAAATGACTATATGCAGAAGTAAGGTAGAATAAGGATTAATAACCTTGATCCTGCACAATTTGTCTTGAGCTTGTTTGTGTGTATTTACATCTAATTTCCATATAGTGAATAAAGGGCTAAAAGTCATGTATATATACTAATTTGGTGCTTGTGCATGGTTTAAAATAGGCTTGGGCCAACCCTAGGTGTCTTTAGGATTGAAAAGATCTTTATTGGGGCTCAAAAGAGGGAAAAGGATAATAACACCCAAATAGGACATTAACATTATGGCACCAATGTGCAATTATGGCACTAATGTCTAGGTGGTAGAACTTGAGGCATTAGGGGCCTAGATGTCTAAGGAAGGGTCTGGGACTAATTTTGAGATGTCTAAGGATGTGTAAGGCCTGCACGAAAGTTAGATAAGTGTCTAAATAGGCCATGAGATAGGTTTATGGATAAGCTAAGGATGGGTGGTCTCAAGTAATACTCTTGGCACTCAAGTGATATTTTAGATGATTACTCTCTTCTTGTTAGTTTTGATCTACAACAAATCAAAACGAGTTGGGTTAATAAGTGAGAAACTTATGATGGTCAAAAAGGGATGATAGCAAATTCATGCTTGTTATGGCATGGAAATAATGTGTCCTCCCCAAAGATAAGGGTGGACTTGGTATTATTGATCGTACACATCAAGGTATTAGTTTCACAACTAAACGGGTGATTTTTTCATTAGAGAGTGAAGAACATTAGAAAATTATCTTGTGCCACATGTATAAATGTACATGTACCCAAGCCAACAAAGTTTGGTTCGACACTCATTTTTAGGCAAAAACTCTAAATGCTCAATATTTCAAAATCAGAGGCTCTATTACAACCTACAATATTTGGAAGGCATGACAAAAGGTTGCTCCCTTGCTATGTTGGAAAAACAACTCCGTAAAGACATGAACTTAGATTTTAAATGAATAATATTTGGTGATATAAGGTACTTCAACTTGAAAATCTTCTTGTGGCTCTTCATGCCATGCTAAAAGGTTCACATGTGAACAAGAAATGTATTAAGATCCTTAGAGATATTAGGACCCCATAACATACTCTTAGTTACCATGACATATCATTGGAGCTAAATTTTAGTTGTCTAAAAAGATAGAACCAATCTATATCAATAGATCATTTAGATCCCTAATAGAGTCAATATCAAGACAACGTCATCCATTGGTTCAAAATGAAATGACTAGGAATGGTTGACTCATAAAAAAATTAAAATGATGTTTCCAAAAGAAATGTAGAGCAATGAGCCTTAGTATGTAGTTGTCAATCAGACTAAATGATAAATGGGTCCTTTCTCTCTCATAAGGCTTATTTAGATCATCTATACCTAAATAATACTTGTAATCAATATCTTTGTTACGAAATTCAAATTTGTGTAGTTTTTGTTCTATATTATGCATTTTCAATTTCAACATTTTTCGCCTCTTTAGGTCACATAAA
The DNA here is from genome assembly GCA_037957365.1 of Torreya grandis. Lineage (NCBI taxonomy): Eukaryota > Viridiplantae > Streptophyta > Pinopsida > Cupressales > Taxaceae > Torreya > Torreya grandis. The sequence goes on along the minus strand of JARHVA010001220.1, from coordinate 613,952 downwards.
TCTAAAATAAGTTCAAAGATCACTCTTCTTTAGGTCACATAAATTTAAAATAAGGGTGAGTTTGGTATTATTGATCATAGGCATCAAGGTATTGGTTTGGTAATTAAACAATGTATATTCTCTTTAGAGGGTGAAGAACCATGGACAATTCTCCTACACCACATGTATAAACATATCCAAGTCAACAAAGCTTGTTAAGACACTCCTTTGTAGGAAAAAATATTGAACACTCAATATTTTAGAGATTTAGGACTTGATAGATATTTATTTCATATTTTGGGTCACATTATGTGATTTAAACAGGACATTTGGGACAAATTGAGATTTAGATCGAGAAAAGTGATAAATTTCATGACATAATGAACATATTACATGGATCAAATTAAAAAAATTTATCTAATTGACTAGATTATCAAAGTTATCAAATTAAGCAAATTAGTAGACCAAGTAAAGTGACACTAATTATGGCATTCTATATTACATTGAAGTGTACATATGGATTAGATTGGTGGCATGGATATTGTTCATACATGTATACACACTTCTCTATTTGTATGTTGGGGAATGATGGTACTACGTAAGCAATTCAAATTTAGAATATGTTTGTAGTGGTTGACTCAAAGTTTCAAATTTGCATATGACCTTGGTTCAGGGCTCCAAATTTTACATACGACCCTAGTATGGGGCTACGAATGTACATATGAACTTATTACAGAGTTTGACTAAAAGAGTGATGATGATATTATGAGTAGTGCAACCAAAACTTCTTAGCCTCCAATGAGAATTGGGGTGTGTACTTCTTAATCCATGGTTTTAGCAGTGATATATTTTTGGGGCATAATCACCCAATATAATTATCCACATGAGTTTAATTGAGGGAAGCTTGGTTCACATACCCAAAAGTGTTTTTCATGGAGTAAGATGGATAATTTGGGCATACCTTCCAACATCAAGTGCGACTATATATAGTTACCAAATTCATTTATTTTATCCTTTTAATGTAACATTTTTAATACTATATTAAAATGCAATTATTTTAAACACCTAAATTTGGTATTAGACACTTGGTAACACTAGTTTTGACCTATATTTGACATAAATGACTTGTGTGTACACATTTGAATTTGATCACATTATCTCCTATCCATTTATTTATCTTTGAGCTTAACCAACCCAATTTGTCATCTTTCATATGCATGATCTCCATAATTTATGCCAAAACACTACATTATCTTTAGTAGACTATCGCTATACTCCAAACCACTGTTTTCCCCTTATTGGATAATGCCAACAATGGTTGGATGTTGGCAGTTACTAGTAGAATGCACTTTTGACGACAATATCCTTGGGTTCTCAAACAACTATTTTTTAAATTTAAATTTCTCAATTTGGTTAGCCTACACGTTTCACATGTTAGTTAGTTATGGGGGGAAGATACCCAAATAGTCATTTATAAATACACATCAAGCCTAAGGCCATTCTTATCCAACAAACATTTAGACCTATCTAGAATTCACTTGGAAAAACTTAAGAAATCCATTTTCACATCCTTGATGCATTATCCAAAAGTATCCAAATATGAAAACCCCTCAAAGGAACAATCCTAAAATCCAAGTTTGAACACCAAGACAAGGTAAAATATGTATGTTGTCAAGTGTTGAGAGCCAAAGAGTTGCATTATAATCTAGTGGAACACTATTGAGCATACATACACATATGTGGGAGAACTACGTGTACTCTAGGCCTTCTTTAGAGTATTGGAACATAAATAATACTCAACCACTCAATCGAGTGTGGTTAGGGTTATCCAACCCATTTTTATAACCTTATTTCTAGGTCAAACAAGTGTCAAAAGTGGAGCTAAGGCTTGAAGGCTAGGAGACACAAAATTAGGATTTGTGCACAAGACTGAGGTCAACAAATCATCATCATATCATCTTGATAGGCAAGGGCAATAATATGTCGTACATTATGGAAAATTACACGTGGATAATTTTGACAAACATTTATAAATCCGATTGCTACATGTATCTGGGATTTGTCGATAATGTCCTCATAGATTTTGATAATTTATATCTTGAACTAAGTGATCATATAACTATTTTAGATTGTTTCAAACATCTGTGCACATGTAGTGAGTAAAACATAACAAAACACGAGCTAAGTGCCTTGTCCCTTGGTCATTTTTATGTTTAGTAAGCGCAATTAATTTCTCCATTAAACAATTCATATTTATGTTGTTTATGCTCTATCTTATGCAATCTAAATTTCAATAATTTTGGCCTATTTAGATTAGCTAAATCTAAAATAAGTTAAAACATTACTCTTCTTGTTGGGTTCTATCTATAATGACTCACAACAAGCTGGTTCAACAAGTGAGAAACTTCTTATGGTCAAAATGGGACGGTAGCAAAGCCATTTCTTTGTAGCATCAAAACAATGTGGCCTCCCAAAAGAAAAGGGTGGAATTGGTAGTATTGATCCTAGGCATCAAGGTATTAGTTTGGTGACTAAACAAGTGATTTTCCCTTTAGAGGGTGAAGAACCATGGAAAATTTTCATGCAACATAAGTATAAACATACCCAAGCTAATAGAGCTTGGTAGGACACTCCTTTGTAGGAAAAAATCTTGAACACTCAATATTTCAAAGACATAGGCTTTATTCCTACTTATAGTCATTGGAAGACATGACAAAAAGTTGCTCCCTTGCTATGTTGGAAAAGTGACTTCTTATTTAATGCATTTAGCATTTAAATGATAGTATTTGGTGAAACAAGGCACTTCAACTTGACAACCTTCCTGTGGCTCTTCAGGCCACCCCAAAAGGTTCATTTGTGAATAAGAAAGGTATTAAGGTCTTTACAGATCTTTGGGACCCCATAACGTACTCTTAGTTGCCATCACATATCATAAGAGCTAAATTTTAGCAGTCCAAAAACATAGAACCAATCTATACCGATTGATAATTAGATCACTAATATAGTCAACATCAAGACAACCCCATCCACTGTCTAGTTTGGAATGACTAGGAATGGTCGACTCATAAAAATATCAAAATGATGTTTCCAAAAGAAATGTATTAAGCAATGATCCTTAGCATGTAGTTTTTAGTTAGACTAAATGAGAAATGGGGCCTTTCTCTCTCTCAAGGTCCCTAAAATAAACTCTCTCTTTAGATTTAGAAATTAAGGTTATAATCTAAAATTCAAATGTTGCCCTAACATATTCTACATCAAAATCTTCCCACAAGGGTTAAGATGGCTAAGTTATGTATTACACTTGATCTCTGCACTTTTTTGTAACCGATTACTATCTTTGTTGCATATTTCTCAGTTCTACTTAAGAATAAATAACCTTTGGAATCTCCTCCAAGGCTGAATCTCAAGGTTATTTCCCAATAATTAAAAAACATATTTGTTTAGGAAAAAACACCTCACAAAGATGTTTTTTAATGAGATTGCTCTAATTTATTAACAAAATACTATAATATAAAATATAACATTGAGTTACCCTTAGTGAGAGTTGTTTCTTCCCTCTTCTTACAACTATAAGAGATACATGGTCACCATCTAGTCACTATCATACCCTAAACGTTATATTTGTTTGAACTTGATTAAGTCTCAACCAACTTTTTTTTCCTCTTACACCCTTAATGAGAGTTATTTCTCGCCTCCTCTTACAACTCTCAGAGATACATGGTCACCATCTAATCACTATCATACCCTAAACAAAAATATCATATCCATTTGAACTCAATTAAAATCACTTTAAATCTCAACTAACGTTTTTTCCTCCATAAAGCCCAAGGAACTCAAACAAGCTTTCTTTTGAGGGGCCTACATATCCCACATGAAATAAGGTGCAAACCCTCTTTCTATTTATTAGTTACCTACCAACCCATGTTGTGACAATGAATGCTAATATTTTTTATTTAGTACTCCTCAAAGACCCCATTAATTTAAGGTGTCAACCAATAAGAGTCCCAATCGAGGAAAATTGACAACGTAGTGAAAAGGATTTTTTTAATTTGAAATGGGATTTCAAAAGCTCTACCCAACACATCGAACGGCAGATTTTCTCCCCAACATCATCGGAGCCCTTATCTGCCACACATTTTAATACATTATGACCCACTGAAACAAAAAAACATTCAAAATTAAGCGGGGGGCCAACCTATCTTTGTCTGCAAGCCCGCTATAAATCGACGACCCAAATGAACGCCTCCGCATCCACGAGCCGAGCCAACATTAAATATCTCCGCGAGCGGCGGTTTTATTAAAACCGCGCCTTTTGGGCACTCGGCGGTATTTTCAGCCCCATTTTTGGCAAGAGGGTTGGGAACATTAATACCGCCTTGGCGGAGAGTTTCCCCCCCTCGAAGCCCAGCGAAAATAAAATAAAATAAATCTTCTGGCCTTCTTCATACGCAACGCTCTCACAAACCCCTGGAATTTCTCTCCTAAAACCTCAGATTTGGACTCCCGAACCCTTGGATTTGCTCTTCGTAGCCTGGAAATTGTGGCGGAGAGGGGGTTTGATCCATTAATGGAGCGGGGGGATCCGAAAATTGTAGTGGGAGGCGAAAGGAAAGGGCACAAGCGAAAGCTGGCAGAGACTTCACTGGGGACATCGGCGGTATCTGCGGGGCAGGAGAATGAGGAGGAGGGCCCTAGCAGCCTCCTACCGCAGGACGTGCAAATTCAGGTGAATAGGCTCAATTCCAACTTTTCATGGCGGGAGGCCGATCGTTTCACTGCCAGACGAGCTGCTCACTCAGTGGCAGAGTTCGCTAAACACGGTAACTTCCAAAATTTGCTTTATATAATAGCAATGCATGTTTTTTTTTCTTAAGAAATCTTTTAAATTGAACGGCGTGATAATTTTGTACGTGTTTAGGACTTCAGTTTGATTTCAGCACAAATGATTTTTATCATGCACGAGATTCGAACCTTTGCCACGGCCACGACCAAGATAGCTGGTGTCTATTTACTTATATTCATTGAATTTGGAATATTTAAGGTTTTATTTTCTCTTTCGTTTTTTCCAAGTAGTGCACCAAACTCGCTGCATTGTCAAAATAATTTTAGCTTCCATGAGATTTGAACCTTTGCATTTGAGATTTGAGCCTCTGCCAACCCCGAGGTAGCTGCCTGTGGTATTGCAGTTTTTTTTTTTGGCCCCCTTTATCGAGAGAGTGCTTTGAATTTTCTTTCATTGCCGAAAGAAATTTACTTTCTGTAGTCTTTATGCATAGGATTTGAACCTTGCCACATCAATATAACTGGGATTTATGTATTTATATTTATTAAACTTACAATATTAAGTTTTTTCTTCCTTTTATGCATAGGATTTGAACCTTTGCCACTCCAATATAGCTGGTATTTATGTATTTATATTTATTAAACTTAGAATATTAAGTTTTTTCTTCCTTTGAAGAGCTTTTTTGTTTTGAACGCGTGCTTTAATCCGTTGCATTGCTAAACGAAGTTTAGCTACCATGAGATTTGAACCTCTGCCAGGGCCGGGACAGCTGTCTCTGATATTATATTTATACGGCTTTAAACATTCTGCATTGCCTAAAGAAATTTATGATCTGTGGTTTCCATGCATGGTATTTTTTTTTTTTGGGGTTTTTTGTTTTCTGAGATAGTGCGTTGAACCCTCTGCATTACCGAAATAGATCTCCCTTCTGTGAGATTTGAGGCTTCATGCTTGGGGTTAGAACCTTTGCCACAGCCAAGATAGATAGTATTTATTTAGTTATATTTATTGAAGTCAGAATATTAATTTTTAATTTTGTTTTCCAAATTTTTGTTTTCAGTAGTAGTTCTGACTCCATTGCTAAAAGAAATTTAGGTCATGTGAGACTTTGGCTTTTGCACAAGAAGTGTGAACTTTTGCCAAGGCTGAGATAGCCGTTAATGGCATTCTTGTATTTTTTTCCTTTCTTGGAGGTAGTGCTTTAAATTCTCTCTATTTCCCAAAGAACTCTATCTTTTGTGATATTTGAGCCTTCATGCATGGGATTTGAACCTTTGCCTTGGAAGAGTAAGCTTTTATGTTTTTATTTATTTATTTGTTTGTATTTAGTAAGACTATAATGTGAAGTTTTTTTTGGAGGTAGCGCTTTAAATTCTCTTCGTTTTAAAGACTGATTTTATCTCCCGTAGGTTAGAGCCTTCACACAGGAGATTTGGACCTTTACGTCAGTAGAAAAAGGTGTTCTATTATTTATTTACTTAATTGTAATTTTTTAAAAATAGTCTTTGAAGATAAAGTTATTTTTTTGTAAACTGTGTTTTAAATAATCTGCATTATTAAGAAATTAAACTCCTGCAATGTTTGAATCTTCAGGCATGCAATTTGATGCTTTGCTACCTGGAGAAGGTTTGCTTTGTTTTTCAGACAATTTTAGAGTATCAGGCTTTCCCCTTTTTTTCTTCTGGGAATAGTGTTAAATCCTCATAATTTTAAAAGAAACCTGGCTCCCGTGAAGTTTGGGTCTTCACGCTTGAGAATTTGAATCTTTAATAACATAGAGAAAGCCGTTCAATGTTTTCGTTCAAAAAAACCTTGGATTGTTTAGGTTTTTTCTGCTTTCCTAAAATATTGCTTTAATACTCTTTGCAGTCAAAAAAATTTACTTTCTGCCAGATTAGAATCTTCATGCATGAGATTTGAACCTTTGTCCACAAGGAAATGCTAACATTTTTCTTAAAACACACGATTTGCAAATCTATTCCTTTTGATTCTAAATTTAATACTTATGTTGAACTTGTTTAGCATTGATAAATGATAGGTTGTTGATTTTACAATTATGAAAGTTTTGTGCCCTTGTCACTTACAGTCTACAGACCTGATGAGATCTCTGTAATAAAAGTACAGAATTGCTTTTGTAAGCTAAAGTTGTTATTTTCGTTTTTAAATGCACTTTTTTTTTTTCAAAGAAAAAATTGTAATTGTATTTCAAGCAGAAATGTAAGTACATTCAAAATTGCCACTCAGGCGAAACCAAAAACTACTTCAAGTGTGTCTATGACAGGACTGAAAGGGCATTGCTGCCCACATCACACCACATCCAAAGAAACATTCCATTGAATTATCTTTGCCTAATCAGCCTAAAGATCAACAAAAAAAGAGTATGCCTTAAAGTAAAGGTTGAGGAAAAATCAATCGGTGTAAGTCTGTCTATGACAGGACTGAAAGTGCATTGCTGCCCACATCACACCACATCCAAAGAAAAATTCCATCGAGTCTCTTCGCCTAATCGGCCTAAAGATCAACAAAAAAAGGCCATGCCCTACAGTAAAGGTCAGGGAAAAATCAATCAGTGTCTTAAAGGACTTACAAAATTCTTGAAAACCTGTCAACAAAGCATATGAAATCAATCTTGGAGAGATTTTCAAACTGCTGGAGGTCTTTGCCCATCAAATGTTTTTTTATCTGTAATACCTTAAATCTTTATGAGCCAATTAAATAACCTGATTATGTATACTGAGTCTAATAGTTGCCGTGACATTTGGCTATTACTTTTGCAGTTGCATACATAGGTTTCGCCTCCTTGAGTATAAAATGGTCTTTTGGTATTACATATCCAATTTTATGTATGTTGTACTAGAGAGTGAGTCTAGATACCACTACCCTATTTGCATCCCAAGCCAATAACACTTGTGGCCAAGTTTTTATTCTGCAAATTTTATGCTTATGCATGCTCTTGATTTATAGTCCATGACTGTTTTTTTTTTTTCCAGAAGAGCATGTGGACCTTATAGTAGGAGAAGGGGCTATCCCTGCTTTAGTTCAACACCTTCAAGCACCTCCAATTGGTGAGGGGGAGGGGCCTATTGCATATGAACACGAAGTTGAAAAGGAGGCTGCATTTGCTTTGGGACTTCTTGCAGTGAAGGTAAGGTCTTTTTATAGATGTGTTCTCGTTAATGGCATGATTCTGCTGAAAATGTAGCTCACACCCAAAATATTTATAATTTTTTGGGGTCATCCTTGTTTCAAATAGGTAAATTGCAGAACGCTATATGTGTTTTCTTTTATCTGTTATTTGGTGGAGAACTTCTAGCAATGTTTTTGAAATATCCATTGGTCTCATACACATAATTGTGTAGAAAATCCATAACTTATCTAGCAAACAATTATTGTCCTTTTATAAGGCTATGTTTTGATTCCTATATGTTGGGATTTTGGAATGACTGTAAAGGAGCTATGGTTGATTATTTGGTGAAAATCTGTTAGTTGTAACCAAGGTTCCTCTTGATCATCTTACACTTTCCCTTGTCTTTTGTCTCATCCTACATTCCCTATGGTTTTATATGTCATTAGACCACTGATTGCACTTCAGAGGATGCACACACAATTACATTAGATGTGGATACATTTAACTTTATGGCTTGTTAGATTGCAGTAGAAATTTCTTTTAGTTTTGTCTTGAATATAGCTGAAAATGACACGTTGGTTTACTTCTGAGCAGCCAGAGCATCAACGGCTCATTGCAGATGCAGGTGCTCTTTCTGGTCTTGTTTCTTTGTTAAAAAGGCGTGGAAATAGTTCCAATGCTCGTATTGTGAATGGTGTCCTTCGAAGGGCTGCTGATGCTATCACAAATCTGGCCCATGAAAATGGCACAATCAAAACTTGTGTCAGGTTTGCATCATTTGAGTGGGTTATTGTTAGTTTACAGGTTAAAAAAGTAGTGAGGATTTTTTTAAATTCAATCTCCTGAAAGTAAGGAATTTAAATGTGTTTACAGAACAGAAGAAGGAATTCCTCCTCTTGTTGATTTGCTCGAGTCAACTGATACCAAGGTGCAGCGAGCAGCAGCAGGTGCTTTGCGAACCTTGGCATTTAAAAATGAGCCAAACAAGAATCAGGTTAGAGATTGTGCTTATTGAAAATATAATCAAACATGTATTCTGCTTCAGTATATTGTGTGGTTTTGCTATATCTAATCATGGCAGAAGTTGTGTGTTGGCATCATCCTGTCTGCCATATAATCCACATTTTCTCAAGATGGAAGCGTTGTTTTCTGTTTCAGATTGTGGAATGCAATGCACTTCCTACCCTTATTCTTATGCTTCGTTCTGAAGATGTTGGTATCCACTATGAAGCGGTATGCTTTTTATTTTCATAGATTGAAATTGTCTTGTGCATATATTATGGCAATATTCTTTACTATCTTGGAGTCCACTGAATACATTTGTTTATGGTTATCGAGAGGCCATATATCTGATTAGATAATAGTTAAGTATGGGATAATTCATAATACGAAGGTATACCAATGAGATAATAGTAGATTCTTGAGGTCATTTGTTTATAATAAGCTACTAACTTATGAGGAAGCATGCAGAAACTATCAAGGTACATTGATATACAAAGGTGATAATAAATCCTGAACTTCAAACTAAAATTTGGAATTATCTATAGTTAATACCCAACACTCTCACCATAAGCTATGCAGGGCATAGAACAATAATCAAGCACGGTAAAACGACTAGCGGATTAAGACTGCTCTGAATGCACAACAGAAACTTGAGAAGAAAAGTACACAAACCACCATGATTACAAGATAGATGTGCTGCCAAAATTGTTATGGTTACACTTTTCATCAGCATGAATTAAATAAATGTACAATGATGATGGTACATGCTATCTGGGTATGGCCACATGCGAAAGGTGAAAAGTCAAAAAGCCAAAAAGCTAAGAGAGCTTAAAAAGCCGTCTTTTCGCTATACAAAGATCAGGCCTTCAAATTTGCTAACCTGAAACTAAAAGTTCTGGGCCGCTTCTGTAGAAATCTGATAAATGAAGAGATGGTTACAGATGATCAGTAATTCTAAATTTCAGGCCAGGGTCAGGATCAGATGCAGCAGTAGCTAAACCTCATACCTTATCTGTCCAAGCTGTGGCACCATATTATGTAGGTCCTGTGCACGGTAAGTACTAGGTTAGATGGAGAATGTGCAAATTTCAGAGACTTTGAATTAGAAGTTTGCATAGCTCAAAAAAGATCACGGGCTGCTTCACCAATTTATCTTGCAACTGTCTTGTTTTAGGCTTGTTTCTCGGGCAGGTGTAGTATGTGCAGAAACAGACAAGATATGGTGGAAAACATTGTTGATTTTGCAGCAGGAAAGGGGGTGCAGACCTATAGCAGCAAAATACTCACAATTTGCCCCTTAACCCTACTGTCAAGGGAGGTTTTCTGTATGAGCAGGATTGGGTGTGAGGAATCCGAGTGGGAGGAGAGAGGGGAAGATAAATACTGAAATTCAGTTTGTTGAGTCTCTGGAAATGGACTCAACAAAAGTGTGGCTGTGGGGCCATTGTTTGCAGGCCTGGACATGGCTCTGATACTGACATAACCTGTTCAGAGTGCATGGCAGAGACTAAGAATAAGATCAGAAATGGCCATGAGCACGAGAAATATGTTGTCAAAACTGTCATATTTACACTCTTCGCTTGTATGGATTAAATGGATGAACCATGATGAGGGTGTGTTCTTGCTGGATAAGGCTGCACATACAAAAGGCTAAGAAACTAAAAGCTGAAAATCTGGCAAAGGTTTGTGCAAAATAGGAACTTTGATTTAAATATGTTGCATGCACCATGTATGCTGAACCCATCTATAAATATGTCATGTATACAACCAGGATTATAACACAAAAAGATCTTGGGAAAATTGCAGGATGCATGCATGATGTAAGTTGTAGAAATCTTATATTATGTTATGGCTCAAGAACCTTGGCAGCATAGGATGATTGTACACCTTTGCATTTCATATCAGAAGAGATTTTCAACAACATATCACAAACCCATATTTAATGAGAGGTACCTTGTGAATCCAATAAGCCCCTCTATGGGCCCCTAACAGAAATCTAATGAAAGCTTTTGGCATAAATGAAAATAGAGATAGATAATGCTAACAAGAGAATGTGTCGGCAATAAAATTGTGCAATATTAACTAACTTGTACAAATATCTTAAATACATCCCATTTGAAAAACATCAAGATGTATTAATCTCGAGGTGCCTATCTTGGATTCGATAACTAGATTCTCCCGTTGAAGGGTTCTACATTGATTAATGACTTCATCACTTTTAACGAAAATTTCCCATTGATTGGTGACTCATGGCCTCAATCTAGCTATATACGTCATGACATCAGGTTAGAAATAACAATTCTGGGAAAAGAAGGGGCTCCAAACTCCAAAGTATGTAACTTTCTCCAAGAAAGAAGAAAAACAGTCCTATGATGGTCAAATGGACACCAAATTTAAAGAGACTCATTTTTATTGACATTTCACACTATTACACTCCCTCCTTCCACCCCTGGTTTTTATTGTAGGTTATGCCTATTGGCGTAATTACTTGCCTTTTGGAGTTTATAAGGTTCTTCCTTAGTTTAGGCTTGCATGTAGTCTCATTGTATTAATCAAATAGTACAAATATCTTAAATACAATTTCCTGCCAGCTGGTGATAGATGGCCTCAATTTAGATTTACTGCTGTGTTTGGCTTGAAAAATTCTCTCTCTTTCTGTTAAAAAGGGGCTCCAAACTCCACCATATGTTCAAGATATTACAATTTTTTGATCAACTTCTCCAAGAAAGAAGATTTTTCTTTTATGCGACGTCAAGGGGACGTTAAATTAAAGGTCTGCCATTAATTGTTAACATCTCACGGACATTACTGTACAACACGACCCCCATGGCTGCTGCTGTAGAATGCCTATTAGCGTAATTAAATGCCTCCTTTAGTCAGTGGGGTTCCCTCTCACCATTTCACTTGATTTTTGCCATGGATTTGCTTTTCCTCCATTTGTGCCTCTTAATTCTCATCTAAAATTATGCTTAATATTTTTTGTTTCCTACTTACAACTCTTTAGAAGGAAGGTTTAATATGCTTTTGCCGCATCAATTATGTTGCCAAGTGGATTTTGATACAATAATTATATGTGAATTACCCATTTTATTTGGAGGAAGTGCTACCTATGAGCTTAGGGCTTGCTTCTTTGGTTGGTGTTTGAGATCATGTTCCTAACCATTTAAACCAATATTTTTCACTTAATGTTGTGATACAAGGTAACAACCTAATTTCCTACATACACATTGCATAAGTTAATAATGAAACATTGGTTGTTTGGTATGAGCAGACCAAACCACTCCTTACAAATGATTGTCTCTTATTTTTATTTGATTTTGAGCTGGTGGAATCTTAGGTTTCAAGCACATGCACCTGTTTCTTGATCCTCATTGCTACAAACCATAACTAATTGCAATCTTCAACCAATTCCATCTCCATCATCTTCTTCCTGCCCTCCAAGTATAGATTAAGGGTGGATGTTTGTGCATAATTTGCACTCCATTGTATTCCTGCCTTCTTGGGTGCCTAGATCACTAATTGTAGGTGCTCGTAGAAGGTATTGTATAATTCTGCCTGTTTAGGTACACTCGCCAGGAACCTTGGGCTATAAAATTATAGATCCTACCTTATGGTGCACATACATTGAACCTGAACCACCTTGTGTAAAGAAGGGAGTCGGTGTGAGTTGAAGTCAACCTAAGGTTAGACATGTGTATTGTATAAATAGATTGGAGTTGTGTTTCTTAGCCATTCGAGATGTAAGTGCTGAGTTGGTGCATAATTTGCACTCTTGTAATCCTGCCTTTTTAGGAATCAGTAGGTGCTGCAATGAGTTGTTGTATACTTGTGCCCGCTTTAGGTACACTTTCCATGTAACTTGGGTTACATAATTATAGAACCCTATCTTATGGTGCACATATGTTGAACTTGAACCACCTTGTGTAAATACGGGAGTTAGAGTGCGATAAAGTCAAGATAAGGTTAGGCATGCTTATTATGTCTATAGGCTTTCTATAATGGCAGCTTTGGGGTGGAGTGTAATGGAGTGAGTTGTTCACTTTTATTGTCAATCTTAAATTTGACGTCCATTTGACCATCACTTTTTTTCCTTTGCTTAGAGAAGTTAATAGAAAAATTGTAATATCTTGCCCATACGGTGGAGTTTGGAGCATTTTTTTTCCGGAAAAGAATTTTTGAGCCTAATACATTGATGTAGGTAGATGGATGCCATTTGTCACCGGTTAGTGGGAAAGTAGAGGAGAAGGTAATGAATTTATTAATTGATGTGGTTTGTAAAAAATCCAAGATAAAAAGATTGAGATTGATATCTCTCAGCATATTTCAGATAGATGTATTTTTTTTTAGATCAATACTTAGCTTTTTGACTGGAGCTATAACCGGTTCTCGGGCACAAACCGGCCCCGCCTCCCCCTGCCCACTCGAGAGAACTTTAGAACCATTAATACTTTGATCATTTTGAAACCATTGAGTAAGCTATTGCATCCGGCCTATAAACGCCTTCTGAGATTCGAACTTGGGTGGGGCTGGGCACAACCAAACCACTTCACTAATCCTTCTACATCTCATTGGTTTCAGAGAGATGTATTTAAGATATCTGTACTAATTGTATAAATAGATGGGAGTTGTGTCTTAGCTATCATTGAAGATCTAAGTGCGTATTGGATAAATTAGCATTTAGTTGTGCAAACAAATGGTTATTAAAATAAGGTAGATTAGGTTGTTTTTTCAAAGCATGTAATCTTTGGTTATCCATAGGTTTGTTACATGGTAATGTAGCTTGTTGAAAGTTGTTATGTGCTGCAAGTCTATATAAACAGACATTATGCAATGTATTGGTATGGACCATGACTTAATTTTATATGATCGTGCCTCAGAGACGTGTGACTGTGGGATACTTGAATAATTTGTATATTTTTTTATATTGAACTTGGTTCATTGTGTTGTAAGAAGATGTATTCTGCTGCAAGAACTATGTGAATATCACCGTGTTTGCTGATCCATTCCACAATTATTCTGATCAAGGATGTATTATATACAACATTAAAAAAAGGGCTGTGAAGATGATCAGATTTTTTAGTTGGTATTTGCCCAAGTATGCAGGGAGTGTTTGGAGGGTATTCTTCACCATATTATGGCGTATATTGAGGAGACATTTAAGGTGGTTATGGAGAAGCTTAATGAGATTTTGGATCTATATGTTCATTTATGGGAGTTCAAATTGTCTTGGAATTGCTATTGGAGCATGTGGATATGGTTAATTTGGAAGAAATATTGATGGAGGAAATGCAGTATGAATCAACCTGGGGACTACATATAGGTGTGTAAGCGTGAGACATGCATGTGTAGTCCTGGTTAGCATTTTGTTTATATTGTTGATATGACATTGAGTGGGAGTTGTTGAGAAGCCATATTGCTTCTATGTCTGTAACACCATGGCTACAAGTGCATATTAACACATTAAATGTGCATGTCTTTAACATCAGTTCCACTTGCCCCTCCATGTATAGATTAGTTTGGATCAAACGCAAATAGTTTTTCTATTTGTTCAAGTGCTTGTCATTTGCAACGGTTAAAACTTCTATGTGACTTTTTAGAGGCCCAAGATAGGGTTGGTGGAAGAGTCTATGCAAATTGTTCATCACTTCCTATTCCAATGGATATAGGTACTTGTATTATCACAAATGTTGAGTTGATTATAGCAAGGACACTGGATCCATCTGCATTGCTTTGTCCACAACTTGTGTTGGTGAGTGTCAAGTGAGTGCTCTCCATATGGTTCTGTAACTGGTCAAAAAGTCCTTGTTAACTTGATTAGGCACTTGAAATAGAGTAGAACAGCCTATTGAATGATTTACTGATACTTATTGCACAAAATAGAGATATAACAAAGTATATGTCTCTTGAAGAAGGGTTGGAGTATGCTCCAAAAAAAGCAGCACTATCAGGCACTAGCGGTACATGGCATGATCAAGTACTAGTAGTTTGGAGCTGCCCAGTAAAAAAAAGTCTTCTAATGATTTTATGATGTTCTCTAGGTTGAAGATATTTTAAAGTAGATTTTGCCTAGGGAGAAGAGCGCATGCATACCATTGGAGGTGGTAGCATGAGTATGATGGTAGCACAAATACGTATTCAATAGGTGGATGAGATGCCAACAATTTCTTTTCCACACCTTGCACGGCTTATTAGTTCCATTAATATTTTTTGGGATTTGCTTAATTTATGGCTAATCGTTGTAGACTTAAACAGAAATTTTGCATGTTTGTGTGAGTTGTTTTGTGTAGGGTCCCAACAAGGAGTTGCAAATGTGCAAGGAGGTGCCTTGAGGTGGTTTTATTTTGGGAACCTTGTGGAAAAGCACCTGAGCGGGTACATAGAGATAAAGGACCCGACCAAAAGATAGATGTTATTATCTTGGGTGAAGATAATATACTTCCTAGTTTACTCGGTAGTTGCAGTGGCTAGTTACCAATGTACTCTGGTGAGATGGAATGATGACCATAGAGACAATTGGCGATGTTTGTTGCGTTGGCAGAAAGGTTGCACACAATCAAGTTCATGTTTGGACTTAATCATACTTTTTAAGCCCTGTATTCTACACAAGATCATATTATTGATTTAATGACTAAATCATTTAGATTGTATCCATTTTAGTCGTTTAAGGGGGTATTAAATAAATTAGCATTTAGTTGTGCAAACAAATGGCTATAATGTTTGCTAAAATAAAGGTAGATAAGGATGTTTATTCAAAATCTGTAATCTTTGGTTATCCATAGGTTTGTTGCACGGGTATGTAGTTTGTAGGAAGATTGTTATGTGCTGCAAGTCTATATAAGCAGCCATTTTGCAATGTATTGGTAGCTCCCATGATTTATTCTCATAGTGCTTAAGTGATAATTTTTTTAATCTTTTGTTAAGGGTAACTAGGAGAATCACTGGGCCCATATTGGTTCTAGGAGGTTCTGGCTTGAGTCTTGGACATGTTATTACTTACATGCATGAATTTCCTCTATGTTATGGGTCATCTTATTGCTGTGTTCTGATTTGAACTTGGGTCACTCTTTTTACGAATTCCCATTATTTTACCGGTACACAACAACCCTTTGAATGTGCTATAAAGTGATAATTGGTACATTGTTATGTGGTGATTTGAACTTGGGTCGCTATTTTTATGAATGCACATTTTATGGATGTGTTATAAAGTGATAGTTGGTACATTGGGTGTACCATCAATTTAGTCTCTCTTTTATCAGTTCTATCAGTGCACATTATTGTGGATGCTTATGTTATTGGTTGGTTGAACTACCAGAACCACCTGATGCATATTTGAACATTGATCATTTTTTGTAATGTTTGGGCTTCCACCTGGAATCTCTTAAAGTTCTTCTGATTGCTTTGTTATGCCTATCATCAGACTTTGAAGTAATGAGATCGCATATGCCGTCTTGCAGTATGCCTTGTGGTGACTTTATTGTTAAGTGAATTTAAGGACCACATAAAATTTCTTTTTCAGCTTGGTTCTTTCTCATCAAAGATCTCCATGAGGGTGAATGCGTTATTCCTAATCTAATAGGGGGAACATATACAAAGGTGAAGGAGGACAAATATGAGGAGTGAGGGCATTCCAATTGGAAGCGTATACTTGAAACATTTTACATAGGATGCATGTAGTGCAGGAAATGCTAATGTTTAAGGGGATCATAGCATTAATAAATGCATTGTTCCATACCGCCTTCCCTAAACTTGTAAATACATGTTTTTCGCTGCCTGCATTCACAATTATATTTGTCAGTAGCAAACCACAAAGGTTAGTGCAGAAGATGATTAACACAAATTTATCAAGAGCACCCCCCCCCCCTTTTCTTTGTTTTTTCTTCCATTCGAAGGTGTACTACACCGGTTGGGATCATGGTTTACAAAGTTTTCTCAAGGCTCATTTGCCTTTGTTGACATCCCCAGAGTGTTATAATTCATTTCATGCTGAATGGAGTTAATGATGTATTAACTGGTTGCATGATGGCAAGAGGTGGTGTTATTTTGGTTTCAACAATGATTTGATGTTGGAGTATTTTAAGAGGTAAAATTTAATATCTATGCATTCAATTGTGTTAACAAACATGTCTTTCCACAATGCATTGTTGGAGTCTTTTAAGAGGTAAAATTTAATATCTATGCATTCAATTGTGTTAACAAACATGCCTTTCCACAATACATTTCAAATAAAAATCTTACTTTATCCATGCTGTAGGCTATACATTATTTAATGGTTATCTCATCTTTCTTGTATTTGGGTAGCATCTGATTTATGTTCTGTTGATTATAGTTGCAAATATAAGTATGCATGGTTTGCAAATTTCACAATTTGTAAATTTATACGTGGTATGTGCCAATTAATAATAATGAAATTATGTAGACTTTGATGATGCTGTAAATTAGAAAGAGTTGTTTCTGGAACCGTCGTGTTGAAAAAAATTAAATCTGACATTGTGGGTACCGTATGTGTACCCATCCTCGGGGTAAAAGAAATTAAATATTAAATTGCTTTGAGAAATTGTAGCAATGTTGTCAACCAAAAATAATAGAGAATTTATGGGCTCATAAATGGAAGTAAAGTCAGCTCCTCAATCAATCATAAATACATAAAACAATAATGGTCCCTGTAGCTCCCATGTATATAGTCACGTCTCCTTAATTGATTTAAAATGGTCACCATGAATCACCTATACCAATTGCATTGTATCGGCCAAATTTATTGCTAGTGAGGAAGATTATTTAAGGGAAACTATTGAAATAAAAAAGATGCCAGAAAATAAAGAGGCAGTGGAATTGGTATAGGTGATTCATGGCGACCAATTTTAAATCAATTAAGGAGGCGTGACTATATACATGGGAGCTAAGGGTACCATTATTGTTTTATGTATTTTTGATTGATTGAGGAGCTGACTTGTCTTCCCTTTATGAGCCCATAAACTCTTTATTATTTATGATTGACAAAGCTACTACAATTTCTCAAAGCAATTTAATATTTCATTTCTTTTACCCTGAGGATGGGTACACATACGGTACCTGAAACATTGGATTTAATTTCTTTCAAAATGATGGTTCCAGAAACAACTCTTTCTAATTAATAATAATGTGGTCTGTGCCTAATGGAAACATATTAGAAACATTCTTCTTGCTTCAAATTTCATTTGAGACATGCAGATGCAGTTTACTCTGAGACCCTGGTGTACTTCAACCTTCTTAGCCATTCATCTTGTTGGTGCATCCATAATAATGAGTCAGGCGGTCAATATTTGCTATTTTTTGTAACTGAATGTAGAGGCTGAAACACAGCTGACAAATTTAGCTAAAAACCTAAGTGAATCATTTCGTGCTATATTGTATAGAATTCCATCATATCTGCTATGGTTGTCTTCCATGTAAGATGGCTCAAATATTATTTGTCAAGTACTTACTCCTTCTGCGCCTTCAAGGTTTCTTTGATTGGTAAATTACCCCTTTTTTAACAACAGCAGGGCTTTGCCTTTAGTTCAGATGTCACAACTGAGGGCTATATATTTTGTCAAAATTTCCCAGGATTTTTACCTGGTCTCATCTGTTGATGTATGTCACACCCATTGAATTTTCTTTCGTTGATTTGTACCTGGGTGTTTGCTATGAAATCTCAAACAAACTATTGACTACCATTTCATGGACATGATAGATGCATATGTTATCATGGAAATCCTTTTCCAATTTAAATTAGGCAGACATCTTGATCTCCCTAAGAAGATGGCTTTCTGATTCCTATTATTTATTGCCTTGAGTTTATAGCACTGCAACAATTAACATATAGACTCAATTCCTTGAATCTATTAGTAATTTTCAAAATAATGTTGTTGCATCAAAGTTTTGTAATTGATGCGTTGCAGATTGTTATCATTATAATTTTACCAAATGCATTTATTTATAGACACAATTTCTTATAAATTGCAAGTACATTGTTATTCACATCTGTATCATCTTTTCTAAAAGGAGACCTAGAAGCTTTATCTTTATTTTACGTAAGTGAATTAGAGGGAAAATAGAAATAGTTTTTTAATGTTGGTAAAGAACACAGCTTATCTCACGCTCCTTGTATGCCATTTCTCCTAGTCTTGTATTTAGTCTTACAATCTTCTTGGAATTTCAGAAACTAGGTCAATAATTTATTGGATGACACTTTTGAGATTTTATCTTTGTCTAGTGTGTGTACATTTTGCTTGACCTTGGTAATTGTGTGGGATTTTAATCTTTAATCTTGTTGTAGGTTGGTGTAATTGGGAATCTGGTGCACTCATCTATTAACATAAAGAAGGAGGTTCTTCTTGCTGGAGCCTTGCAACCTGTAATTGGTCTCTTGAGGTATGTTTTTTTTTTTTTTTTTGTTTGCGTAATGGAGTTATTGTTTGTGCATTCATTTAGAGCGACTTGTAGTTGTTGTTCACTTTGGTCTAGAAGTTAAAAGTATGGAATTATACATGCTCGTTATGCATTTAAAACTAAGTAGCTGGTTTTTTGGGTATGGGTTTGGGTACGTTGGACCCGGTTCAGCTGTATGGCAAATTTTTTAATCCCGTGTATGGCTGTACAAAATAAATATAAAAATTAAAAAATATAAATATTCTTGCCAAATATTCTAGACAAGTGTTGTTTTATGTTATATTTTTGAGTTTTTAGCAACTTTAAGGGTTTGTGTGTTTTTTTTCCCATTACTTTGTCTAATTGTGAAAAAAATGTTAAAAAAGAAAGGTAAAAACTTGTGGTTTGTCTTGGTTTGCCCCGGGTAGGTCTGGGACAACCCGGGTTCGCTGGGGTTCTTCAGCAGAAGACCCTGAATGAACCCGGGTTGTCCGAGACAAATCCACAGTTGAATCCAAATTGTACCCAAATCTGATACATATTGAACCTGCATCACTACAGGGTGGCTAATTGGTATCACAGATCATTAAATATTAAGTGTTTGTATTCATTTTTCATACTTTAGTGCCTTGCCTGTATGATAGTGTATAAGTTACTCCCTTAGGTGGTATATACATATCTTTTGGAGAATGGGTATTTAACTCAGATGGCAATACATAAGGGCCGGTCCTCACTTAAAAGGCCCTTAATTCTCATTGAACACGGAAGTCACAAGTCACATTTTAAACTTCAATTATGCCGGGAGGCATAACTTACAGTGGCAGCAGGGTGGGGAAGGTGGTCATGGCCGTGAAAGAAAAACTGGACAACATTATTTTAGCACATCCATTTTTTAATAAAAATATTATCACCGTGAGATTAAAAAAGAACAAAGAAAGGGGTTAATTTTTATGAGCTGATACTCAAAGTTAATTAAATAGAGTAATATAAAAAAAATCTGCCCACTCATGCACCTCTCATTTCCTCTGCCTGCGCCATCCTTACCTGCAGGCAATTCTGTCATGGTAGCCCTGGCAATGTGCTCATATGTCCCGGGCACATAACTGCCAATCTAAACTCTAGTAGCCGGTCTAACCCTAGGGCCGAATTATTTCAAACGGTTGGTATAAAAGTTAAATCAGGGGGACTCTGATTTCAAAAGAGAAGGTTAGGAAGCAGTAGGATTTTCCTTAAAATATCAGTTGGTGATGGCACAGAAACATGCTTGCAAAGCTTGATGGGTTTTGAAGAGTGTAAAAGGTCGTCATGATTTTCCGAAAAAGACTATTTTCGGGTTAGATGAGTTTAATGGATGAGATAATTGATGCAGAGAAAGATGTTTTCCTTCTTCGGAGCGAGAGAAACATTGCAAATGGTTTTCTGAGTGACATTGAAGTAGCTTATATGTTCATATGGCTGATGTTCCTGAATCTTTATAAGTCTCAATTGACTAATTGAGAGCCTGTTGAAGTTATTGGTGCAGCAGTGCAGCTAATTTAGGAAGCAGTAGGATTTTGCTTCCTCAAATATCAGTTGGTCATGGCACAGAAACATGCTACCAGAGCTTGATGGGTTTTGAAGAGTGTAAAGGGTCCTTGTGATCTACCAAAAAAGACTGTATTTTCGGGTTAGATGAGGTTAATGGATGAGAATTGACTCAGAGAAAGATGTTTTCCTTCTTCGGAACGAGAGAAACATATGCAAATGGTTTTCTGAGTGACACAGAAGTAGCTCATATGTTCATATGGCTGATGTTCCTGAATCTTTACAAGTCTCAATTTATTAATTGACAGCCTATAGAAGTTATTAGTGCAGCAGTGCAGCTAATTTATTAGTGCAATATGTCATTTGCTTGAGAATATTGTTTTTTACTCTTTAGCTTTACAATAAAATAATATGTATCAGATTATTCATCTGCCATTTTATTTTTTCATTGTGTATGGCTTCTAAATGTTGTAATCATGATATATAATATATAAATATCTTTTTGGGTTGAGACGTATTCATTTTATTTAGTTAAGATGCTTTAATTTAATTACACCGATAGGTGTTCCCTAGAGTGGCATCCAGAGGGGGGTGAAAGGGTGTAATGGCATGAGTGGGTTGGCAATTAATTAATTGGAAGCCGACTTAATTAAAAAATAAAAAAATAATTTAACACGGGGAGGTATAGAAGAGTGTAATTAATAATTAATTAGAAGCTGACTTTTTGGAGAATATGAACCATGTACCATTTAAAAAAATGAAATATATATATATATATACACACACACACATACACACAAAAGAGAATCATTCACCAATTCAAACAAGAAAAACATCGTGCAAGATAGAAATTTGTGAATTTTTAAATCAAATTTCTGATATTTCTGACAAAAAATTGTGAATTTTTAAATCAAAATTTTGGTATATCTGGTATGTATACAAGAGTCATATATATTTTAGTTGTTATTGCTGTACAAAATCTATTTATTGTATGATTTATCATATTTACCCTATTAATTATTACCTTAAGATTATGAATTTCCCTATAATAATTATTTACCCTAAGTTATGAATTACCCTATAATAATTGTTTACCCTATAAATTATTACCCTAAGATTATGAATTACCCTATAAATTATCACCCTATTTATACACTATAAATTATTACCCTAAGATTATTTATAATTTAAAGGTAAAATTCATCATAAGATTTATATGTATTATATTTATATATGGATCAATAATTAAGGGTAAATAATTTATCGGTATATACAAATTTACATTTATATAATTTTATGTATGATTGTTAATGTTAGTTTTGTTTTTTAAAATATGATATTTAAATATTTAATTAATTTTTTTTTAGGGTTATGAGTGTTATATCATTTTATAATGTGTCTTTCCACAAATTATAATAAAAAATGGAAAGTTTCGTTTACATTGATATAATTTTATGTGTGATTGTTAATTTTAGTTTTGTTTTTTAAAATATGATATCTAAATATTTAATTAATTTTATATCAGGGTTATGACTTTTATATCATTTTATGAGTTTTACATCACTATTACCCTATTTATACACTATAACTTATCACCCTAAGATTATTTATAATTTAAGGGTAAAATTTATCATAAGATTTATATGTATTAAATTTATATATGGATTGGTAATTAAGGGTGAATAATTTATCGGTATATACAAATTTTCATTTATATAATTTTATGTATGATTGTTAATGTTAGTTTTGTTTTTTAAAATATATGTAAATATCTAATTAATTTTATTTTAGGGTTATGAGTGTAATATCATTTTATAATGTGTCTTTCCATATAAATTATAATAAAAAATGGAAGTTTCGTTTACATTGATATAATTTTATGTGTGATTGTTAATTTTAGTTTAGTTTTTAAAATATGATATTTAAATATTTAATTACTTTTATATTAGGGCTATGACTTTTATATCATTTTATGAGTTTTACATCACTTTAAGATTAATTTTTTTTTATATATATATTTTATATATTAGTTAATACCAAATGTATTATAATATCATTATAGTTATACTAGCATACATATCTTAGATAAATCTATGTAAAATACATTGATAGATATCATTCTCAAGGCACCTATATCGTATTGAGTTGTGAGTACCTCGATAATGATATCTATCGGTGTATTTTACATAGATTTATCTAAGATGTGTATGCTAGTGGTAATATTTAATAATAGTTTTTTAATTTTTGATTTGAAACAAGTTTTTTAATGGCAAACAACTTAGTGTTTAAAATTAGCATACACGTCTTAGATAAATCTATGTAAAAACACCGATAGATATCATTCTCGAGGTGTCTGTTTCACTTATGTTCAGTGTTCCACAGGGATGTGTCCCCCCAAATCTCCACGTTTTCGGGATGGGGACGTCCCCGGGACGTGGGGACATCAAGGGGACGTCCCCTTGTTGCACCTCCATCGTCGCCCCAAACTGCCATCTTACATAGGATGTTTCCCTCTACGAGGGGGACGTCTCCAGGGCGTCCTTTCAAAAAGGGGACGTCTGTGGGGGACTCTGGGACGTCCTTGAGGACATCCAAGGGACGCCCATACGTCCCTCATCCCCTTGGAAACTTCCAAGTGTCCCCATGTTGGGGGACTCTGGGACGTCTAGGGGATGCCTAGATGGCCCTCAAACCCCTATGAAACTTCCAGGCATCCCCTATGTTGGGGGACATCAAAAAAACATTTTTTTTAAAATTTAAAAAGTATTTTTGTTTGTGAGTCCTCTACCCTAACCCTAATTGCTAATGGGTGCCACCCCCACCCCCAAGGCCTCCCAAAAGCTTTTAAAAAGCCCTATCCCTCTTAGTTCAAATCACACAAAAACTTCATTGAGTGAAGTAGAGCGCTGAAAGTAGAGGTAACAAGCTAAGAGGGACAAGTTTGCAAGAGTGAGAGAGCATTAGGAGAGGGAAAGTGAGATCAAGAAGAATTGGTCTAGGAGGGCAGAGAAGCTTGTGGTTGTACATAGTGCCTTGCATCTCATTGACTGCAACACACTTACGTACAAGGAGAGTCCAACAACCAGATAAGATGTAGACCCAGAGGAGCCAACACAGATTGATGATGATGCTACACATATAGGGTTGGTTGGTATTGGTTTGGAGGAACTTGAGCATGTGGAGTCTAGCAGTTCTAGTGATGAGGAGTTTGGTGAGAACTTTGGGGATGATTAGCCATTGGCTCATTAGTATATTTAGTATTTTGTTTTTGAACATTGTTGATACTTGATTGTAATCATAAATCATCATTATGAAATTTTGAATTCGATATTTTGATTTTCATTTTCAATGTTCAATGTTCATTCGTTCAATGGTTCAAACTTGAAACTTCATTGTTAAAAATTAAAACTTAAATGTTAAATTGTTGATGTTCAATGCAATAATACTTATTCCTTATACATCTTTTTATAACTATTTTTTCAAGTATTATATGTATTTGCACCGCTCCACCGTCGTTGTCCCCAAACTTAGGCCCCTCGCCCCCCCATCTTGGAAACCCGTCCCCGCGTCCCCCCATCAGGAAACTCCGTGGAACTATGCGTATGTTACTAATCCAATATAATATAGACGTCTCGAGAATGATATCTCTTGATGTCTTTTGCATAGAATTATCTAAGATATGTATGCTAGTATATTTTCTTTGTTTTCTTGACCAAATTTTGTTTCCTTTAGCTTGATATCTCTCAAGTTCTCACCTACCTTGATCTTGGCTTGTATAATCTTTGTATTAAAGCTTGATTTTCTTTTGGATTGGCTTTATTCCATTTGCTTCTAGGCATTGTCTGAGAATTTGCCCACATGGACCAGGTGAATAAGTGCAAATCAACTGTTTTTTTGGTTGGTTGCCTCAACCCACTTGTATCGTTGCATGACAACAGGGTTGCTATGGGGAGGGGATAACCATTATTAAACCATGTTTTAAGAGGGGCTTCATGTGATGTTCATTGTCACTAAGGCATCTATCATTTGTGACTTGATCCATCCTATTTCTATTATCTAGCCTCAAACAAGTAATTTTGAAATGTCAACCAACAATTGTGGGCTTTGCTCGATTGATCCCTCTAGAGATGCAAGAACCTAATTGAAAACAATTTCTTATGGGCTTTTAGACATCGTCACAAGGTCCGATTGGATTTGGACCAAATTCGGAATGATCTGGATTTTTTTGACATTCTGGATTAATTTGATCTGGTTCGGGGGTTTTTTGAGTGGTAAAAAAACTAGCACTTCCCTAAAAATGCGAACCCCAAAGCACGAACTCTAAAAAGCGACCGTTGAAACCCTAATTTTTTTATATAAAATGCAGTTTGTTTATAGAAGTTATGCACAATCGAATGAAAGTAGAAGTCAGAATGGCAACCGTGAATTGAGTGAACTATGAAGTGAAGGCAGTCGTGAGTCGAGTGCTTGCAGTAGGCGGCGATGGCAAGCGAAGTGAAGGTTCAAGGCAGTGACGACAATAGGAGGTGGCAAAGAGAAGGCAGTAGGAGGCGACGCCATGATGGACACCACTCACCACGCAGTCAGGGGCCAAGGTCGAGCCGGACCAGACTAGTGAAGGGCCGTGACCAGCAGGTAGGTGCCTTCGGGCTTATTTTAAATGATTCATTTTTTTTTATATTATATAATACTTAATAGTTTTAATAATTGTTTTAAAATAAAACAAAAATTTAATAAAAATTATATTATAATTTTAACATTTATTTTATATTTAAATTATTTTATTTAATAAATTGATAATAATAAAAAAATTATATTTGAATTATTTTATGAAATAAATTGATAGTATCAATTTATTATTTTTATAAATTATTTTATTAAATAAATATTAAAAATAATAAATTGATAAATAATTTATTTATTTATAAAATAGTTTATAAAAATAATAAATTGATAAATAATTTATTTATTTAATAAAATAATATATAAAAATAATAAAACTAATTTATAAAAATAATAAATTGGTAAATAATTTATAAAAAGAATAAATTGATAAATAATTTATTTATTTAATAAAATAATTTATAAAAATAATAAATTGATAGATAATTTATTTATTCATAAAAATAATTAATTGATAAATAATTTATTAAAAATAATTTATAAAAATAATAAAGTGATAAATAATTTATTTATTCAATAAAATCATTTATATAAATAATAAATCGATAAATAAGTTATTTATTTAATAAAATAATTTATAAAAATATTAAATTGATAATATCAATTTATTTAAGAAATTATAAAATACTTGAAATATAATTTTTTTATTATTATCAATTTATTTAATAAAATAATTTAAATATCTATTTTATATTTAAATAATTTTATTAAATAAACTGATTTTTTTAAAAAAATATTTATTTTATATTTAAATTATTTTATTAAATAAATTATTATAAATATGTACATTATGATTTATTAATAATTCAAAGAGTACATTATATTTTATTTTATTTTATAATTATAATTTATAATATAAAATATAATTGTTTTTATGTTTAAATTATAATCTATATTTTATAATGTTTATTTTAAATATTTTTTAAATTTAATTTTATTATATATTTACTTTTAGTATTTATGCAAATAATTATAGTTTTATAATATTTTTTTTTGTAAAAAGGGGGGTAAAAACTTTATTAAAAACATAAAGGATCAAAGTACAAGGCTCCACCGAGCCCACCAACAGAAAAAAACAAAAACAACAACCACCACGCGCCGAAGCGCATTAACACCTTAGAGCCTCTCCTCCGCTAAAATTCTCTCCAGGTTAGCCTGAACCTTAGATGGTAGAAGCGTTACCTCCTCTACCATCCTCTCTCCAATCCCTTCCGCCGCCCATCTAGCCAGGCAGTCAGCCGCCCGGTTCCACTCCCTCGGAACATGGGCAAAAATCACGGTCTCCATGAGCATACTGATCTGCAAAATTTGCTGAACAATCAAGGACAATTGCCAGCTAACCTCCGTAATTTGTCGTTCACGTATCATATCAATCAAAACCAGCGAGTCTGCCTCACATATCACTTTACGCCATCCACGCTCGTAAGCCCTCCTCAAAGCAAATAAAATAGCCATGCCCTCCATCTTGTTAACCGTCTGAACGCCCCTATGAGCGGAAAACATAAAAATAACCGAGCTCGAGGCATCCCTCGCAATCCCACCTATACCAGCTTGCCCTGGGTTACCTCTTGAAGATCCATCAGTATTAATCTTCAAAAAAGCACCAGGGGGAGGCGTCCACTTACCATCATGCCTCACCTTTTGCTTTCCAGCGCCACTCCTCACACACGCAGCCCCTGGAGACAGATCTTGCATTCCTAATCTGTTCACTACCTCAGCGTCCTTCCTGTCCATCGGCAACGTCACCTCACATTTGGTTTCCACAGTTTCCCTTATCATTCGGATAATCCGATTCCAAACTTGGTCCGCTTCCATCCTTTCCCCCTCAAAAATGCGCCTATTACGCTCCAACCACACCTGCCAAAGAAGGAAAATCGGCCCAGCAAACCAAACTGCCTGCAAGAAGCTCGCAACAGGGGGCGCTTTTTCAATTTTGCGCCAGAGTTCGGCCAGTGTGGGGGCGTGGATACAGCTGACTCCCCAAGCGCCCCACCAAGCATGCCAAATTCTGCTCGTAAACTGGCAACCGAAAAAAAGGTGGGATGCATTCTCCTCCTGAGCGCCACACAGATCACAACGAGACGGGCCCGCAAAACCTCTCTTCCTGAGGTTGTCCCACGTCAAGCAGCGATTCCAAGCGAGCGTCCACGCAAAACAATTGCACTTTGGCCACGAAAAACTGCTCCACGTCCGCTTCCACCAAGTAACCTCCCTTGCCTCCCCGAGCTTCTGCGCCATCAGCTCCTGATACCCTCCCGACACAGTGTATTTCCCTTTGGGGTGAGGGAACCAGGCCAGCTCATCCTCCCCAACAAGGGCGCAGTAGGTGCGCCCATCCAAAATCTCCTTCATCTCCTTGCTCTCTGCCTCCGTGACCCTAAATGGCCACTCTTCATGATTTTTCCAGCTTACTTCCAAAAGCTGATTTTGGTGACCAAAAGTTTTGAAATCATTTACCTTCCGCCATTCGGCCTCACAGCCACGTTGTGCCAAATTATGTAAATGTGGGTACTGCAACACAATAGGTGGGAATCCATCCCAAGAATCGTACCAGAACTGCGCCTCCCTCCCGCTTTTGCAAATCCAGAACAGGCCTTTTTTAATTAATTCCGCCCCCTTCTTCATCGTATCCCAAATCACCGATCCGCTTCCCACCAGACCAAATCTAGGCATCTCCCTATGGCTGCATCCTGGAAAATACTTCTGCGCCACAATTTTAGCCCAGCTCCGATTCTGCTCCGTGCACAATCTCCAGTATAGCTTGGCTGCCAGAGCCGTGCTAGCCAACGCAGCTTGTCTTAAACCTAAACCCCCGAATCTCTTTGGACTGCATACTACCTCCCATCTGATAAGACTCCATTTTGTAGTTGATAAATTGCCCGCCCACAAGAACTGCCGCGCCAAAGAGTCCAGCTCTCTCACAAAACTAGCTGGCGCCACTTGCAGCATACATCTATACACAGGTAGTGCTTGTACCACAGATTGGATCAGTTGCACCCTGCCCGCAAACGAAAGCCACCTGTGAGTCCAATGGCTGACCTTGACTCTAAACTTGTTCAGGATCTCCTTCCAGGACTCCTTAGAGTGCCTACCCGTCGTAACAGGCATACCCAAATACATCACCGGAAGGCTGCCGATTTGGAATCGTAGGACTTCCGCCACTCTTCTCTGAATCGCCTGAGGCGTATTAAAGAAGAAGATGGAGGATTTCTCCTCATTGATTACCTGTCCCGAGGCCGCTAAGTAAGTATCCAGGCACCTGCGGATATTGTTCGCCTCTCTCAAGGAGGCCGCGCCCAGCAAAGCCACATCATCGACGAACTGAAGGTGAGACAGACCCGACAGGCCGCCCCCCCACTTCCAGCCTTGAATCTCCCCATTTCTGGTATCCTCTCTGATCCTACGCCCTAAGCCCTCAGCCAAGAGAAGAAACAAATAAGGGGACAGTGGATCTCCCTGACGCAATCCTCTAGCAGCCCCAAAAAGGTTGGAATGTTCCCCGTTAACAAGAACGGAGAAAGAGGTGGAAGTAACACAGCGCATGACCCATTCCATCCAATCCCTCTCAAAGCCAAAGGCCTCCATCACCTTGTGCAGGAAAGTCCAACTAACCTTGTCATACGCCTTGGACATATCAAGCTTCATGAACATTGCCTTCTCTTTGGATTTGGACATTGAATGGACAGCTTCAGTAGCCATCACAATACTATCCAAGATCTGCCTTCCTTCTACAAAACCGCTTTGCTCCTCTGAGATCAGCGCCTTCAAGCACTTCTTCAACCTTTCGGCAATCAATTTCGAAAGAATTTTGTAGATAACATTACATAGAGAAATGGGGCGAAATCGGCTGAAGCGATCAGCGCCTTCCTCTTTTGGAATGAGGGCAAAAAAAGTAGCATTTAGCGCCCTCAACATCTGCTTGTTGGTCTGGGACTCCTGCATCACGGCCAACAAATCATCCTTGATGATTTCACAAAACTCCTGATAAAACTCTATCGGAAACCCGTCCGGTCCTGGAGCCTTTCCTTTCTTCATCATAAAAACAACTTTCTTTAGCTCTTCCTCCGAAATAGGTCTTCTCAAATTCTCCTTCATGTCTTGGGTCACAATGGGGGGAATGCAGCCCAAAATCAAGTCCTCCGCCTCCTCATCCCTCCTTCCGTCCTCCTGGAAGAAAGCACTGAAATACCGTTCAGCCTCATCACATATTTCTCTTGTAGATGAAACTATTTCTCCTCTTTCCGTAACCAACGAACTAATAACATTGCCATGGCGCCTTGCTTTGACCGAGTTGAAGAAGAACGCAGTGTTTCTATCTCCTTCTTGGAGCCAGTCAATCCTGGATTTCTGTTTCCAAAATATTTCCTCCCTTAACTCCCACTCCTCCAAAATTTTCACCGCCTTAGCTTCTTCATTCATTAAAACTCCTGTAAGTCCCTCTTCCCTTATAACTCTGGTGATGTCATTTAGCTCTTCTTGCGCCTTCTTCTCCTGGAAGATGTTGTCAAAACTGTACCTGTTCCATCTCTGAAGCTGAAATTTGACGAATTGAAGAAGTTTAGCAAACACATACATGGC
Source organism: Torreya grandis (assembly GCA_037957365.1). Classification (NCBI taxonomy): domain Eukaryota; kingdom Viridiplantae; phylum Streptophyta; class Pinopsida; order Cupressales; family Taxaceae; genus Torreya; species Torreya grandis. The sequence continues at coordinate 583,890 of JARHVA010001220.1, read as the reverse complement.
TGTCCCAGTAGCTGGTCGGCCAACCCTCCACCATTCCTTGATCCGGCCGAATAATTCTTGATCCCTTAGCCACATCATCTGGAATTTAAAAGGTGGCTTCTGTTTCCGTAAAGCAGAAGAAATATTTAATTTGATCGGCCAGTGGTCGGAATTCCGCCAATCCAGGATCTCAAAGTTTAGCGCCCACCTACCACCTATCCAAAAGCATGACACCAGAAATCTATCTGTGCGCTCAGCAATGTTATTGTGTCCCGGCCTTCTGTTATTCCATGTGAATCGGCCGTTACTCGGCTTGATATCCACCAAATTTAATTCCGTGATCTTGTCCCTGAGGAGACAAGAAGACTGCTCCAATATGGTATTCCCACCCATCTTCTCCGAGCTGTCTAGAATTGCATTGAAATCTCCCGCTACTATCCAAGGTAAATAAGGAAACTCATTACGGATTAGCCTAATGTTATTCCAAACAAAAATCTTACCTTGCATATCGCTGGGTGCATAGACATTTGAGAACAAGGCATACTCTCCTGAGCCCATACAGAGGGCAACCAGTGATAAAACCGACTTGAAAGCCATCAATGCCACCGGTTTGACCTTTCTTGGATTCCACATGCAAGCTAAACCACCAGCAGTCCCCTGGGCCCCAATGCATTGGCAAGATCCTTGGCTCCATATCCACGGGGCAATATTCATCATGAAATCCACTGACACTTTGGTTTCTTGCAAAAAAAGAATATCAGGATGTTGACTTCTGACTAATTCGCGAATAGCTTTTTGTCTGGGCCCGCTATTTAGGCCCCTCACATTCCATGATAACACAATCATTTCGGGGGAGGAGGAAAGTGTTCTTCTAAGGTCCTTACCGACCCTGATTCAACTAAGTTCTCTCCAATCATTTTGAGCCTATCCAAATCTTTCCTTCTTCCTACCTTTACATTTTTGTCTGTAACTCCTTTCTTGCTGTCCTTTTGTAGGATCCCCAAGCACGGTGGGGCTTTTCCTTGCTTTTCCCCCTTATCCTCCCCGGCTTGTGAGTCCTTCTCCTCAATTTCTGCGCCTTGTCCCCTTGCCACCAATCCTGCTGCGAGATTCAGCGCTTCCCCTTGTCTATCCAAAAGCATTAGAGTAGGCAATTCTGCTGTCTGCTTAGGAGAAAATGGCGTGACACTAGCAGTCCCTTCCCCCTCCTCCATCCGATCCTCTCCGCTAGTTAGACATGGCAGAATCTCTTGCTGACCCAACTCCTCCAGCATCTCAAATCTGTTGTAGGAGTCCTCCCCTTGTCGCTCTAGAAACTTCCTCTTAAGTCCTTTACTTTTACCCTTGGATTTCACTTGCATGAATCCTTCAGAGTCCTTTCTTCCCACACTTCCCGTCTTCCTTCCTTTGTCTTCAGGGATTGCCTTGTTCAAAGGAGGCGCAGGAGAAGGTTGTTGTTCTGTCATTTTATTCTTCGGACACCTTTGAACCAAATGTCCATACTCGTGACAAAGGCGGCAACGGAAAGGCAGGGTCTCATAATCCAATTGCTGAAGCCACGAGTATGTTCCTGCACACATTTCTACCGCGTCCGGCAATGGTCTGCTCAGGTCAACTTCCACACAAATTCTTGCATATGTCATGATTTTTTTCCCCAGCGTTTGTGTTGATGCCCCCACCGATTTTCCTATTATTGATGCAATCAAAAGCAGTACATCTTCACGGCAACATTCAATCGGCATTCTAGGTAAGCGCACCCACACCGGTACCCTGCTTGGCAGCTCTTCAGTGGGATTAAACCCAGCCTGCCATGGTTTCATGAAAAGTCCAGCTTGGTTAAAAAAATATGGTCCCCCTTCAAACACCCTGTTCCTGTCCTCCAAACAGTTGAAAGTCACCATGAAAAAGCTGTTGGCCAGCAGCATCATCTCCATTTCCCCGGCCGGTTCCCATACTCTCCTTGCCCAATTCTCCAAGAAGGGGAGAGAGACTTTCATCCCCAGGAATTTGCAATACAGAGAGTGTTTGGAGTAATACTCCACATCCTCTGCAATCATGTCAAAAGGAATAACTAATTTTGGCCTTTCATTACAGCGCTCCAAGCAGCGATTTACCTTATTAATTCTGGAACCAGCATTTGATCCACTGCCTTGCATTCCTGAGAACTGAATAGCATCAGCAATCCCCTTCAGTCTGGCATCCTGCCCTTGAGGTCCCTTGCCCACCACATCTTTGAAGCTCCTATCTCCCTTCAGGCCGTTTTGATTCCCCTGTTCCATTGTGGCGCCTACTGCCCCTTCACTCTCTACTGGACAGAGCAGTTTCCCCCCACCACGTTTTCTCCTCAGCTGCTGCCTTCCCACCCAACCTGCTCATGTTTCCCTCCCACCCAACCTGCTCACGTTTCCCTCCCACGCACCAACTATCACGGCCTCTCCGAGCTAGGGCATGGCTGCCCTAGCTACTCCGCGAACTGCAGCGTTCGCGCTTCCTCTCCATGGCTCCGTCACTTCCTTTCTTTGTGTATCTTCATAGTTTTATAATATTATTGTATATATGTCATTTAGTTAAATTAGAAAAAAATATTTTTACATAGTTTTTTAAATTTGTATTTAAAAATATTTATAAAATCTTTGCAGGGTAGTGAAAGACAACCTATCATCATGGCAAGTATTCTACTTGAGAAGAAATACATTATTCAGGGAGGTGCGAATCTTAGAAATATGAAATGCATTTATTGTGATTCAAATATCACGGAGGCTATAACAAGGGTTCAGAACCATTATCTTGGAGGCCCAGATGTGAAGATTTGCCCAATAACGATGGAGAATCCCATATATGCACCATTTTTCAGTCAACTCCGAAGTAAATATGAATTGAAGACAGTTGCATCAGCTACTGAATTTTCAAATAGGGCTAAAATTCAACGCAATTTGACATAGTTTGGTTCATTTTCTAGTTCAATGCATTCCTCAACATCTATGGAAGCCAACAAAAGTGAACATCAAATCTTCCAGTCCCAGCCTTCTTTGAAATCCATGTGGAAGCCGTAGGAAAAACATGAAGTAGATAGCTTGGTGGTCTGTTTTTTATGCAAATGCCATCCCCTTCAATGCTGTTCGAAATCCACATACGAAAGCAATGGTAGAGGGGATCACTAATTTTGAAAAAGGGTACACAATGCCATCTTCCGAAAGCCTAAGAATTGTTTTGCTGGAAGAGGACGTGAAATCAATATTTAGTGAACTGGATCAAAGGAAAAAGCACTGGAGAAAATCAGGGTGCACTGTAATAAGTGACGTGTGGTCCGACACAAAGCGAAGGTCCCTCCTCAATATATTGACTCAATGTCCTAAAAGATCTATGTTTATCAAATCAATTGATAGAAGCAATGATGTGAAGATTGCAGAATTCATTTTCAAATGCATTGACGTCGCTATTTTGGACATTGGAGAAGAATATGTTGTCCAAGTTATTACGGACAATGTAGCGAGTTGTAAAGCAGCTGGGGAGCTTCTTATGGACAGGTTTCCTCATTTGTTTTGGACTCCTTGTGCAACTCATGTTTTGGATTTTTTGTTTGAAGATCTTGCAAAGATAGAGTGGGTGAATTGCGTTGTCAAAGAAGGGAAACAAATTTTCAAGTTTATACTTAATCATCGCATGACTTTGAGCTTGTATCGTTCATATGCAAAGCGTGAACTTCTTTCTCCAGTCGAAACACGATTTGCATCTAATTTTATCACTTTGCAAAGGGAGGTGGAAGAGAGGATAGCATTGAGAAGAGTTGTGACTAGTGAAGAATGGGTACAATTTAAGCTTTCCAAGGAAAGCATTGCAAAGGACATTGAGAGAATTATTTTGGGTAGTTCATTCTGGGAGGGCGTCGAGAAGACCCTTAAGGTTTTTGAGCCACTTGTTCAGTTGTTGAGATTCGCTGATGGCATGAAACCTTGTATTATTTTTGTGTATGAAGGTATGAAGCAAGCAAAAGAACAAATTAAAAAAACACTTGTTGTAGATGAGGGTGATGAAGTTCAGCGCATTTGGGACATTGTGGACATCTGATGGAACATGTTACACGACCTATACATGCTGCAGGTTGCTATTTAAATCCTAAGCTCATAGAGGTGGATCATGATTTAGATGAGAAGGTGAAGAATGGTTTATTGGCAACAATAGACAGGTTGGTTCAAGATGAAATTGAAAAGCCTAAGGTGAGAAGGCAGCTGACTACATTCAAGAACCAAGAAAGCATGTTTTTCTTCAAGGAAGTGAAATAAGACATTGGTAATATGGATCCCCATTTATGGTGGCAAACATCTGGTTCTTTTATTCCCGAGTTACAAAAGCTTGCCATGCATATTCACAACCAGTGTGCCAGTGCTTTTGCATTCGAAAGAAATTGGAGCACACATGATTTGATCCATACCAATAAGAGAAACCAACTAGGAGCCAAAAGGCTCTCAGATCTTTTGTTTGCCCATAACAATTTAAGATTGCTTGAGCACAATCTTGCAAAAGAAGGTGACAATCTTCTTCTTGGAGATCCATCCTTTGAAGGAGCTGAGGAGAATATAGTGATAGTGTTGATGGTGCTAGTGGTAGTTTTGATTTTGAAGAAGCAGGGTTTGATGTTGCAAATGTTTGAAACTTTTTAAGAACCAAGAAGGCATGTTTTCACTCGAGGAAGCGAAAGAAGACATTGGTAATATGGATCCCCATTTATGGTGGCAAACATATGGTTCTTCTACTCCGGAGTTACAAAAGCTTGTCATGCATATCCACAACCAGTGTGCCAGTGCTTTTGCATCCAAAAGAAATTGGAGCACACATGATTTGATCCATACCAATAAGAGAAACCAACTAGGAGCCAAAAGGCTCTCAGATATTTTGTTTGTCCATAGCAATTTAAGATTGCTTGAGCACAATCTTGCAAAAGAAGATGACAATCTTCATCTTGGAGATCCATCCTTTGAAGGAGCTGAGGAGAATATAGTGATAGTGTTGATAGTGCTAGTGGTAGTTTTGATTTTGAAGAAGCAGGGTTTGATGTTGCAAATGTTTGTAACTTTTTAAGTTTTATATCAATTTTGAGCTTAGGCTCAAAACTATGGACTATGAATATTTTGCTATCTTTTAATGTAATTCAAGTTTGAAACTCTTATGCATTTCTTAATTTTGCAACTGTTAAATTAATGTTCATTTTTTAATAGACTGAAAATTTGAAATATATATGTGTGTGTGTGTGTGTGTCAAACCAGATTTTTTTGGATTTTTTTTGAACTTTTTCAAGAAGTCCGAATTCCGTATTTTTTGGCCCTTCTGAATGCATTTGGATTTCTGAACCTTGTGACTATGCTTTTAGATGACTTCACTATCTTAATGCCTAGGGGCATTGGGGGTCTACATATTAATGCCTTATGGATTTGAGGACTCCACCTATAACAATGCTTTGTGGAGTTTGAGGACTTCCCAAATAATCAATGCCTTCTTGGGTTCGGGAGCAACACTATCACTTCCTTGAGGAATTTTCTGAATTAGGCATATTGATTATTAATTCTTTTTGATTCTGAAAAGGAACACAACTATTTTGAGTATAGTGCTTGCCTTGACATATCTAATAATATTTAAAAAAAATAAATTTCCCATGCTTTCACTCGAAAAAAGATGCCCACAAACTTTGCCATTGGTATTTTTCACGCCAACTTGTTTTTATTGCCTCTCATTTATATATATATGTGTGTGTGTGTGTGAAACCGGATTTTTCTGGATTTTTTTTGAACTTTTTCAAGAAGTCCGGATTCCATTATTTTTCACCCTTCTGAACGCATTTGGATTTCCTAACCTTGTGACTATGCTTTTAGATGACTTCACTATCTTAATGCCTAGTGGCATTGGGGGTCTACATATTAATGCCTTATGGATTTGAGGACTCCACCTATAACAATGCTTTGTGGAGTTTGAGGACTTCCCAAATAATCAATGCCTTCTTGGGTTCGGGAACAACACTATCACTTCCTTGAGGACTTTTCTGAATTAGGCATATTGATCATTAATTCTTTTTGATTCTGAAAAGGAACACAACTATTTTGAGTATAGTGCTTGCCTTGACATATTTAATAATAATTAAAAAAAATAAATTTCCCATGCTTTCACTCGAAAAAGATGCCCACAAACTTTGCCATTGGTATTTTTCACGCCAACTTGTTTTTATTGCCTCTCATTCATAGAATTTCTCCATTCTCCTGCAAATATGCCATGTAAGTGCCTGGTCCAGATCTGACAGTCTTATTTTTCTCTCTGAACTTGAGATTATGCTCCTTCAAGCAGTTTACAAGATAATTGAATACCAAATCACTTTCGACTGGGAGCAAAAAATTCTTTGTTGTAACTAAACTAGAGAATTTAATTTCCTTTCACATCATAAGTTTAAAAGTTAAATCCATTTGGTATTTGCCTCCATATGATTTTGTAATTCATTGGACGGAACTCTTTCTGCTTTGACTTGTCTTGCCTTGCCTTTCCTTGTCTGCTCGTTTCGGTATCCATGATGTCACTAGCATTAGAAGTATGAAAATCTTGGTCATGTAATTAGACCTTCGGTTCTTAAAGGTTCACACTCTGAGATTACAAAATACAATTCTGGACAGAATCACAACATAACGCACTTGGTGAAAATGGAAGCTTGTTTTCACAAGGCAAGTAGATCTCCACACCATCTTAAATGCGTTCAATCCTCGTGTTACATATAATCAGAATTCGTCATGTTAATGGTGTTTGTTTTCTTAAGCAAGTTCTAATTATTTCAATTCAACATCACCCAACTTCTCACCTTTATTCATCTGACCTCATATAAGTAACTGAAATTCTAACTTTGTGCTTATTTTTTGGCATAAAAAGCGGGTTATTAAGATGATCCTAATACATGTACTCCCATGTTATGAATGTGATAAAATCTAGAACTAGATTTCAAATGTATGAATGCATTTTGTTTGACCTTGGCATTAAGTGAAACTCTTTTAGCTAACTGCTAAGATAGAGTGTAAATTCTTTCTTGATGTCATAAGATTCTAATCAAGGATTAAATATTTATGCTGTTAGTTCAAGGTGTCACGAAAGCCAAAGGGAAGCTGCATTATTGCTGGGGCAGTTTGCTACAACAGATCCTGAATGCAAGGTATTAGATGATTGATGTTGTCCTTTGTTGTGACATCTATTAGATGCAGTTTTGTTGTTAGAACACTGTAGCAGAACATCATATTTTCATTTATTGATTAGTTGACTTCTACTGTGTGTTGATAACTATGGTTTCAAACTTCAAATCCAATTTGAACAGATGCAATAGCTTTTAGATTTTCCTTTGAGTTGCTATTAGCTTCTTTCTTGGACTTTTTGGTCCAGTAAATTTGTGAAGCTTGAGGGAAACGTATGAAGTCTGGTGTGAGCTTAGAATAACATATGGCATTGCTTATCTTTTCTAGTCTATGGAAGCATTTAACAAAAAACATATATTCCAAGGAGGCATTGTAAGAATATAGATTCTCTAAAATTTAGGGATGCAACTGGCTTGCCAGATGAAAATGAATTCTCATGCTTTTCTGTACTCATTTTTAGTTCAAATATTTTATTGATATACAGGTGCACATTGTTCAACGGGGTGCTGTTCGACCTCTTTCTAATATGCTTCAGATGCCTGATCCCCAGCTGAAGGAGATGGCAGCTTTCGCCTTGGGTAGATTAGCACAGGTTTGAATTTATCAAATGTTTTCTGATGTGGCCATTTTACATTTCAACTCTCTTCTCAACTTGTTTGAGATGATAATCTGAATCGTTGATTTTTCCTTGCAAAGTAATTCTTATTTCATGTTACTTGTGTACGGCTTTATCTTCATTTTTTGAAATTGTAATTGGAAATATTTTTTTGTTTCCAACCAGAATTCACATAACCAAGCTGGCATTGTTCATGACGGGGGATTAATTCCGTTGCTCGAGCTACTTGATTCTAAAAATGGATCTCTTCAACACAATGCTGCATTTGCTCTGTATGGGCTCGCAGATAATGAGGTCTTTCAGGAGCCTGTCTTATGGTTCATGCATGATTTAGAATTTATTATAGCATGTATTTGTGTCTTTATTAATTCTGGGCACTTCTGCCTGCTTACGTTTATCATTTTTAGTTTTTATGCATATTTGCTTCCCTTTCTGCATATGTGGGCTGACTACTTGGCCGCAATTTGTGTTTTTTAGGACAATGTTTCTGATATTGTTAAGGAGGGTGGAGTACAAAAGTTACAAGATGTAGAATTGATTGTTCAGGTAAAACTGATTCATGGACATATGTTTAAATATTTGTGCCTTGTAAGAGAGAATTATATAAAAGCTGTATGCAACTTAATGTGTTCCATTGCATCCATGTTCTGAAGCATATGCATATGGTAAGGTTGTTTGACTGCAGAAATAAGTGATTGCAAATTTTGCAAATTTTGTTCTGATCAGGTCTCTAGTTTTATTAATCATTTGTGCTTTTTTTAAATCTTTTTGTTGCTTGTTGTAGGCCTCAAAAGATTGTGTGGCAAAGACCTTGAAAAGGCTAGAAGAGAAACTTCATGGAAGAGTAAGTTTTAGGTTATTATATAGATCTTTTGGTTGTTATGAAAGAACGTAGTGTGATAAGCTTGTTTTTTATGTTTTCCAAGTTTGTTGCCAATGGCAATTGACATGCTTTCATTGGTGAACTTTCGGGTACCTTGTTTATACTTATATATAATATTGACTAAGTTATCAAATACTCCACAGTAACCTTTATATATCTATGTTCGGTGTATCCACAATGGCATGGATATGCAGCCGCTTTGAAAATTTTGTTGCATATAGGGATGTGACTAGATGTGTGTGTTGTATGTGGACAAGCACAACCATATTTGGGTCACATATGAGCTATAGTCATTGTATGTCATGATTTTCATTCATCCTCTCAACCCCATGGCAAAAACAATCTCTAGATTCTTTCAACGTATATAGCATATTTAGTGTCTACTATAGTTGCAGTGGAAATATGAATCAATCGAATATGTAATCAGCATAGTAGGCTTTGGTAAAGACACATGCATATATAATGATATATTAAATACTTTCTCTTAAGTTGCCGGTCTTGGTATTGGCCGTTTGGAACTGCCTTTTGATAGTATTTGCAGGTCATCTTAAACTTGATTCGGCCACTTGGGCATGGTGGCAACCAATAAGTAATTGTTGGAAGATGAACCATTACATCTTCCATTGATGTCTCTTGGTTTGTTATTTTACATAATTGCATAAATATGCATCGCTAGATACTGCAAATTAGAGAGAGGGTCATAGCCATAGTTACCAGGTTCGGAAATATGAATGCCTTCGGGAGGCCAAAAAAATGTGGAAATGCAGAATTCTTGAAAAAGTTCGGAAAAAATCTGGTAAAATCCGGTTCGAAAAAAAAAAAAAAAAAAAAAAATATATATATATATATATATATATAAAAATATATATGTATGTAAAATATTGTAATCTAGTAAGGAATGAACATTGAATATTAATTTAACAGTTGCAAAATTGAAAAATGCATAAGTTTCAAACTTGAATTACATTAAAAGATAGTAAAATATCTATAGTTTAGAGCCTAAGCTCAAAATTGATACAAAGCTTAAGTTTCAAACATTTTCAACATCAAACCCTATTTCAAAATCAAAACTAGCATTAGCACTAGCACTAGCACCATCAACAAATCCTGTAATAAGATCATCAACACTATCAATATTTTCTTCAACACCTTCAAAGGATGGTTCTACTTCTCCAAGATGAAGATTGTCATTTTCTTTTGCAAGATTGTGCTCAAGCAATTTTAAATTGCTATGAACAAACACAAGATTTGAGAGCTTTTTGGCTCCTAGACGGTTTCTCTTGTTAGTATGGATCAAATCATGCGTGCTCCAATTTCTTTCGCATGCAGAAGCACTGGCACACTCATTGTGGACACGCACGACAAACTTTTCTAACTCTGGAGTAGAAGAACCATACGTTTGCCACCATAAATGAGGATCCATACTAACAATGTCTTGTGCTTTTTTGAGGGAAAACAAGCCTTCTTGGTTCTTGAATGTAGTCCGTTGCCTTCTCACCTTAGCCTTCTCATTTTCATCTCGAACCAACCTGTCTATTGTTGCCAAGACACCATTCTTTACCTCCTCATCTGCATCATGATCCACCTCTATCAATTTTGGATTCAAATAGCAACTTGCTGCATGTATAGGTCGATGTAACATGTTCCATCGGATGTTTACAATGTTCCAAATACGTTAAACTTCATCAACTTCATCTGCCAATACTTTTTTGATTTGTTCTTTTGCTTGCTCTATGCTCTCATACAAAGTTTTATGCCATCAACTAATCTCAACAATTGGACCAGTTGCTCAAAAACCTTTAGTGTCTTCTCGGCACCTTCTCAAAATGATTCTCTCAATAATTCTCTCAATGTTTTTTGCAACGCTTTTCTTAGAAAGCTTAGAGTGTGCCCATTCTTCACTAACTACAACTCTTCTCAATGTTTTTTCCTCCACCTCTTTTTGCAAAGTGATAAAATTAGATGCAAATCTTGTTTCAGTTGGAGAGAAAAGTTCATGCTTTGCAAATGAGCGATACGAGCTCAAAGTCAAGCGGTGATTAAGTATGAACTTTGAAATTTGTTTTCCTTCTTTGACAACATTATTTACCCACTCCAACTTTGTAAGATTTTCAAGCAAAATATCTAAAACATGAGTTGCACATGGAGTCCAAAACAAATGAGGAACCCTGTCCATTAGAAGATCAGCTGTTGCTTTACAATTCGCTGCATTATCTGTAATAACTTGGACAACATTTTCCTCTTCAATCTCCAGAATAGCAGATTCAATGCATTTGAAAATTAAATCTACAGTCTTCACATCATTGCTTGTATCAACTGATTTGATAAACATAGAACCTTTAGGGCATTGAGTCAATATATTGAGGGGTCTTCGCTTTGTGTTAGACCATCCATCACTTATTACAGTGCAACCTGATTTTTTCTATTGCCTTTTTATTTTATCTAGTTCACTAGATATAGATGTCACCTCTTCTAGCAGAACAATTCTCAGATTTTCAAAAGATGGCATTGTGTATCCTTTCTCAAAATTGGCGATCACCTCTACCATTGCTTTCGTATGTGGATTTCAAACAACATTGAAGGGGATGACATTTGCATTAAAAAACGGGGCCACCAATCGATCTACCTCATGTTTTTGCTGTGGTTTCCATAGTTTTCAAAGAAGGTTGGGATTGGGACATTTGATGTGCACTTTCGTTAGTTTGGGTAGACGCTGGGTAATACGTTGAGTTAGAAAACTGAGCCAAATTGTGTCAGACTACGTTGAATTTTGGCCCTCTTTGAAGATTCAGACATTGATGCAATTGTTTTTGTTTTATATTTGCTTTTGATTTGATTGACAAACGCTGCATACATGGGGTTCTGCGACGTTATTGGACAAATCTTCACATTTGGGCCTCTAATATAATGGTTTCAAACCTTTGTTGTAGTCTCTGTGATATTTGAGCCACAAAGAGTATATTGCATGTTTTTGGGATTCGCATTTCGCTGAATAATATATTTCTTTTCGAGCAGTTGACTTGCTATGATGATAGGTTGTCCTTTATAGCTTATCTTGCAAAAGTTTTATAGACATTTTTTTATTACACATTTGAAAAACTATAAATTTTTATTTTGAATTTAACTAAATGATGTACATAAAATAAATTATAAAACTATAAAAAAATAATAAAAAGATAAAACATATCAAAATAATATTAAATTTAATTTTAAATGACAAAAAATAAAATGACAACTTTAAAAAATAAAATATCATAAAATTACTATTTTTAATATAAAATAAAATGTAAATGTATTTGTATTTAATTTTTAACATTATAAATATATAGTTTTTTTTTAATATTTATTAATTTTATGTTAAATTTTAATTGATATATATATTTTTTTTTTAATTTTAGTTTATAATTAATTTAAAATTAATTTGATTTAAATAAATAATTTGTAACATTTTTTTAAAATAATTTTTTTTTTAGTTTTTTTTAAATTTATATTTTGTTATATATTTATATTTTATTTTATAATTAATATTTATAATATAAAATTATTATGTAATACATAATAATTTTATATTATAAATTTTAATTATAAAATAAAATATAAATATATAACAATATAAATTAAAAAAAACTATTTTTTTTTTTTAAATTTATTTAAATCAAATTAATTTAAAATTGATTATAAACTAAAATTTAAAAATAAAAAAAATATCAATTAAAATTTAACATAAAATTAATAAATATTAAAAAAAATAAAAATAAAAAATATTTTTTAAGAATATAAAGTTTTAAACTATTAAAAATTTATAAAACTAAATTATTTTAAAATTTTTGACTAACCTTTTTTCTCCTGTTGGCCCTTTGCTCCACTGTGCCCCACACCACCACATTGCTCCCGACTTCTGTTGGGAATGGCGAGATTTGGAGTCTAGACCTCGACCTTTCTTCACTACTATAGGCTTTAAACCACTCGGCCACACTTGCACTGCGAACTCCTGCACCGCGAATTGGAGAGGGTGTCGCGGGCATACAGAATTGGAGCCGGACACGCGTCTTCTGCACTCCACCGTCGAACACGTCTCTTGCACTCCATCCTCTGTGACTGCGAACTCCTCTAGACTCGATCTCACACTCACGGCGTTGTGTTTTCATTTTGTAATGAAGAGTGCGTATAAATAAAAGAATTTAGGGTTTGCGAGTGTCTTTTTAGCGTTTTTGACTATTTTCTATGGGTTTTGACTTCATATTTTAGTCTTAAAAAATATGCGAACCGAATTTATTTATCTGGCAGCCCGCAAAAATGCGGAACGTACCATATTTCGGCCAGATGCAGCCAAATCTGGGAACTATGGTCATAACTTTCTCATATATTTCTAGCACTGTACAAAAACATCACATATTTTTGAATACTTTCATTTCCCATTTTTGCTCTCTATATTATTTTTCATATCTTCATTTCAGATACATCATATCAGATTTAGCAATCTAACACATTGTCAACGAGATTGCTGAGTGGGTTGTTTTGTGTTTCTTTGTTTTTGAATGGGTAAGTACAACCTCAATACTCGAGACCTTTTAGATTACTTTCCTTGCCGGTTCAAATGATCTTTGATTATAGAAGATTAGGGAAATTGATATCTTTTAATTGATGCTTTGCCTCAAGAAGCAAAGAAATTAGATGACAGACTAGTTTGCCCAAGTTCTTCAACACATGATGTCTATGGCACATACAACTTCAACAAGCAAACCTTTTGGGGATCAAACACCTTCCAAGATACACGTCAATTTTTATATCCCTCTTTTTGATGGAAACATTGACATAGATGCATTGAGAAGGGGGTTTAACAATTCGAGTTGTACTTCTTTGTCAACAACTTTTTTGATTGTGAAGAGATCACATTCAAACATTTAAAAGATGTCCCACACGTCAAACATTCGTTGGAAGCATACCATTTTGAAGCTTGTGAAGGGGAGGATGGTGTAATTGAGGGCCAATCATTGAACACTCGGAATGTTTTTTTGGAAGCATGGAAGGAAGAATACTAACCCATGAAAGAGTTTCGATCAATACTTAAAGGGGCAACAATTGTGCCAATTTTAATATATGCAAGAGCACAATGGTATTCCATGTCTTTGTTTTGAAAATTTGGCATGCATAATAGCAAAGTCACAAAGTCCTCAAATATCATAGTGGTTCGCATCGGTACATCCAAACTAAAATGGAAATTTTGGAAATTGAGACACTATGGAAGGCCTATTGGTACATGGTCAAGATTAAAAAAAAGTATAAACATAAGGGTAATAAAGTTTTGTTGGCCACTGGCAACCCAAGAAAGGCAAGGGTGTTACCAAGTTTGATGGTATTTAATTCAACAAGAATCCAAAGCTAAAATCATCCTTCAAAGCCTCTTTTGAAGACCCCTTTAGATATTAAGTCGTATAGGGATGTTGGTAAGTGGTATTGCAAGGGACACTTGATTGTTATTCAAAACATAGCCTCTAATGCTAATGTTGACACTGTTGCATATACAAGGCAAGGGAAGGCAGATCCCAATGCTTCTATTTCCACAATGCAAGTATCACCCTTAGAGCCAAAGAAGGAACATTTCTTTCGTTCACAAAAACATTGATTTTTGCAGTCCTTGTTTAAAATGCTGAACTTATCTACAACATGTCAACCTCCACCATACATATTATGTTGGCTGAATCATTGTACGGACATACAAGCCAAAAATGTCGTGTCTCAAAGATGAAGTATTGTGTGATGTAATGCCAAATGTGGAACTTCCATTGTATCTATGAGTCACTCTATCAAACCTTTGTGATGATTTAGTCAAGTAACCCTAAATGTGGAAGTGCCATGGTGTCTATCTACATTACCGATACGGATACAGGTATTAGAATCAGATACGGGGATATGAATTTTTTTTTTGGGGTTTGGATACGTTTTGGATACAACAGTACAAAATTGAGCATCCATCTTGTACTTGTCACGAATAGCGCCAAGGGAGTCACCTATGGAGGATATGAAATGCCCAAACTCTTCTCTAACTTGGTCTTCTATGTTTGGATTGAGAGTCTAGAGAATGTTGCCTTATATCCCTCGGCAACGTCAACATTCTTATATGGTGCGACTCTCCTAAGCAAAGAAAGGATCTTTGCATTGTAGTATTTGGGCATCAAGGCAAAAGCAAGAAGATGCAATGGGGTGGTCATTTTTTTCACCTTTCAATGAGATGCGACTGCACTTCCTTGAAGAACTTCTCTGTAGGATCTTTCTTTTTGGCATTTATGATGGATCTAATGTTTTCAATTATTGAGTTGATTTCATCATAAAGCTCACCCAAACATGGATGATCCATATTCACATAGCTCAACATATTGACGATGGGCTCGATAAAACTAAGCAAATAGTCCACACGTTCCCACCACACGCCATCCAAAATCTACCCTTTCACCTTTGTGGTCTTCTCACTGTTTGCTTACTTCCATACACTCCAAATGTTGTTAATAACCATGCTACTCAATGCCTCAAAATGAGTGGGTGTGAGACAAACCGAGTCTCAACAATCTAATACAAAATTAAAACAAATAAAATAAAAAAAAAATGTTCAAAAATAAAAACACTACACATTACAAACTTACAAAATTAAATTAAAAATATACAATGATACATGATACATGAATGATAAAATTAAGAGTTATCTTCAACAACTACAACTTCGAGAAGGACTTGAAGATCCCTGGGGACATGTGATGGTTGGTTATGAACATTTGGATCTTGCTTGCCTCTTCATAGACTTGTTTGATCCAGTCAATTTTTGTTCCCAATTTTTGCAACATAAGGTTGAGGGAATGGACACAAGGTGTCAAAAATGTGTCCATACCTTGCTTCAACCAACATGACTGCAACTTTGCAATTTTTAGTGTTGTTTGTTACAATTTGGACAATGTTTTGAGGCCCCATCGTCTCAGAGGACTCTATCAAGATGTCGGCAATGAATCATGCATCCTTCACTTACCCCTCACAATCAATGACTTTCAAAAACATTACTCCTTTAGGGCTCATTGCGACCACATTAATCAATGGCTTATTTGTTGTATCTTTCCATCCATCGGAAATGACGGACAACCCTATTACAATCTGCGAATCCCTGATGGGCTTCAATGCATCTTCAACGTGTTTTCTTATCTTTTATCAATAAGGTGGTGTGCACCTTTTCATAACTTGGGCCGACGAGGGGCAGCATTGATAGATTTCACCATATCCTACAAATATGGGGATCTAACAACATTAAATGGCAGCCCACATGTTTAAAGAGAATGTGCGATGCTCTGCTTTGCTATGTCCTTGGATTCATTATGGAATGCCCTGTCCAATGGGCTTGCATCTTTTGTTCTCTGGCGACCAAGAAGTGAATCCTCTTCCTCTTCGATTGCAATAGGTGTAACAAGAAAGGGGTGTGATGGAGTCACCACAACATGAGATGGATCAACAGGTGGTGATCCTTTCTTTCTCAAAGGATGCTTCGATCTTTGCCCAACAATGACATTTGCATCTTCTTGCTCTTTGACATATGCAAGGATTTTTGCCTTTGGCAAGCCCTTTCTTGGCCTTCCATTTATGCTTGGCCCATCACAAACTTTGATTCAAACCAGGAATTGCACACAAATGGGCTTTCACTCGACTGGAGCTCTTATATTACAGCTATACTCTGAGCAAAGCCAATGAAAACACCTTCCACCAGACATTTGTTCTAATACTGTCACATATTTCCAAAGGGGAGTTTGCGGGTCAAATTTGGAGGCTATTCCTTGGCCCACCAAACTAGCACTTGTAACCTGAGACATTTTGACAAATCCCTATAGCCCTTGGTAAAAAATAAAAATATTGATATTAAAATTTAAAACATAATTAATGCATTTGGTATATTTTGAAAATATGGTTAAAACTTAAAAGAATAAAAAAATTAAAAATAAAATTAAAATTAGTTACAAACAAAACAAAAAAGAAAGCCACGACTGAAAACTTATCTTAAATCAGCAAATCCTCTTCCTTGCAAGCTCCTCAAGGTCCTTGGTGCCAAATAGGTTGAGGTAATGGTGTAGGTTTAGCAGGAAGGAGTTTCAAGCTTATGCAACTGAAAAAATGAACAAGAGTGAACAAATGTGCAATGAGAGTTAAAAATGCAATGAAAGGTAAATGTGTTATCTTTTGATAAATGAGTGTGAATGTTGCTTTTAGGGTTGGGAGTCCACTTTAGTTAGTTTTTCATTGGATTTTGAAGTCCATGTTTGACTTTTCATTGGGTGAAATTGAAAAATAAATAAAAAAGCATTTTTAAGGCAGGGAGTGTGGCGGAAACGCCCAGGGAGCGTCCTTGGGCGTTTCCCCCATGCTCCCGTACTCGGGAGCATTTCCTGGCGTTTATGAGCTCCCCAGGGGCATATCTGGTAACGTAGGTGTCTATCAGTGGCAATTAGTTGATCCATAATCTCTGTAGTGACTAACTTGCTAGAATTCACATAATCACAACCTGCTGTTCTACTCTGATTTCACTCTAAATGACAACTTAATTCATACAATGACTTCAAATAAGTGCAATTCATTGTTGTAACTGTAAGAGTTAACAGTACTTAATAGTACTAAAGAACTGAAGCATGAATGCAAATAACATGAAACATAACCTAGATCAATGGAGACACATGACACAGTTTTTTGACCTGGAAAACCTTATAATATGTAGGAAATAACCAACTGGAAGAGGCAATAGCTCTGCTTACTATCTTCCATTGTCCAAAGGTGGATTACAATGAGATGTAGAACAAGTACAGCGTATAACTATCCTGCTTGCGAAGCTATCCTCACTGTTTCCTCTCGTCAATCCTTCTTACAAACAACTGAACATTTGCTTTGTTCACCGACCCACTTCATTTGTTCATGTCATCCTAACTTTTTATAGTCCTTGGAGATATCCTTTTGTGCACTAAAGGATCCCCAACAATCTGAGTAGCTGAAGAGACACTGTTTCTGTTTGTAACTTGTTCATTTTGTTGCAGCGGGCAAAATTGTTAAGTAGCTGCACCTTGCAGGAACTGGTGGTCTGGGCTGTTATGTAACCGCCGCCTGCATTAAGCAGCGGCTTCTCCATCAATACTGGAATTCTTCCCTTGAAGCTTTGTTGATGCTTGAAACCATGTCTTCTGTCTGTTGCCTAATGAATGCATCGTTTTCTTGATCCCTATGGAACGTTAGTGCTATATAATACTAGATCTAATGCCTAATACCAAAGTTTATTTGGTTGGCACTAGACAATGCAAGAAAAGCTCCTCCAAACATTCAAGCAATGCAATAGAGGCAGGTGGACCATATGGTAGGAGAGTACAGCGACAACTTCAAAATGTCCATCTAAGTGTTGCTCCATTGTCAATTAAAGCTTTTTATATTGACAACTGTGTTTTTAAAAATGATGAAATAATGTGCCATGCCTTTTGGTAGTACAATTGTATTGACATGGAAGAAGGATGAGACATGGTGTTCGTGTATTGACCATATAGCTTTGAACAAGATCATTGTGAAGAATATGTATCTGATTCCCTGAATATATGACTTGCTAGATCAACTCTAGGGTGCTAAGTACTTCATTAAAATTGACATATGGGAGACTACATTCAAGATGAAAGAGATACTGTTAAGCTGGTCAGTCATGCCAACTTGCTTGACCAATGTGCTCATGACATTCACAAGGACGATGAAAGGCAACTTGTGGCTCCTCATAGACTCTTTTGTGGTTGTTTGCTTCGACAACATCCTGAGTCAACATGATCTGTGTGACATCTTGAGCATGTTTAGTGAGTTCTTGAAGCATTGTGTTGGTACAAATTATACGCTAACTCAGAGAAATGTTCATTCAACATAATGATGTTTAAATTTTTGGGCTACATCATTGATGAAGATTGAGTGCACATGAATCTAGCAAAGATGCAAGTAAGTTGAGATTGGCATGATCTAAAGATTCATGGTGGTTTGTAGCTTGGATTTTGGAAATCTCTACTACGAGTCTTACATTGCACAACCCTTTAACAAAGAGCTCATAGGGAGACATTAGTGATGTAGTTTGAAAGTATCCACATATGACAAAGAGCTCTATGCTAGTGTCCAAGCATGTCGACAATGAAGACAATCATCTTCATTGATTACATCATGTTCTTATTTTTTCCGCAATCACAAAGCAAGTTACAGAATGATCGCCAATAGAAGTGGTCCATGTATCTATGGAATTGTTACTCAAACATCAAGCACATGAAAGATAGCATTTCAGATTGCTCGAAAGGACCTCCTATTGCAACATTGATCATTGTCTTGAATGCCTGTGACATGGGATTTTAGTTTATCCCGTGGCATGGACTTTTCAAACACATATCAAGCACTGCTTGTAGGAAAACAAATTTATAATTGCTATTTGCAAGATGGACTTGTCATTTGGGGTATCTTTGTGTACCGTAAAATGAGTGTGTAGCAAGGCATTTTGGTGCAAAAAAAGCCTTTGTTGTATTGCACAGTTATTGCCATTAGCCAATGATTTGGAATGTTGTTGCCAAGCATATTAGGTCGTGCATCGTGTGTACCATCACCAAGCTCACAAAAAATAAATAGAGAAAGTATACTCCACTATGTGCGCCAGGTAAGCCTTGGGAGTCAATTTCCAAGCACTTCTTCTAGGATTTTGGAAATGGAAACCAAGTGATCAGGAAACCCAAAGTAGCTCGGATCCTCAATGTCGCTCCAGTTTTCCCATTTTCGGCTGTTTCTTTGGCTTTTTGTCTCCTTATCACTGCAGCTCCAATTTTTGCATTTTTAAAACCACGTGAAAATGACCTCCTCAACATAACCAGTGCCACCATGTCACATTGTTTCACTTTCTCAATGTCTAAGTTCTTCTTTTGTCCAGAAATTGCAGGATATTGAATCAAATGAACCACTCATCACACTAGAAACTACTGAATAATTTTCCTTAGGACTTCCCTCCTGCATTTTTTGTCGTTAGAAAATGGAAGATTCCCCAAGGCATATTCTGAGTCAGCTCCTATTCTTTGGAAAAATCTTGTTCACTTGTGAAAAAAGGCACAAGCATAAGGTCGCTGATTGCCTGGCCAACCTAGTGGTCCTTCACTACCAAAGACAGAGACTCGTTACATTTGTGTGTGATGACCAACTGCCATTCATAGTTTCCATGCTGATTGTCTGAGAGAAGCCAGTCAATCCAAACAACCAAAAATGGTTAAACAATCCACAATGCCTCAAATTGGGGCTAGGCTCAAAGCAAGAGCTGACTCTGTCAAGACCCATATTTTAACATATGGAGCTTGTATGAACACGTATGATGGTCTATCTGCAATCCTAGCCAACTTTCACACACCTCACCTTACCTCTGCTTATGTCATTTGTTTAAATAAATTACACATGTCCCCATGTACATCCCATCCCCATAAGCCCCTTGAAGAATCTGGGTACAAATTAAGACAGATGTTGGGTATGTGCAAAAGATTTTTTTGATAAGTTCTCGAGTATTTCTTGTAAATGATGTTAATCTAGTCATGTAAATAACTGTTCTAATTGAAGCAACTCAACAAATGCACAATCGTCTGTTTTTTGGATTGTCAAAGAAATTGAACATTTGTTGATGTTTGTTCTTCTTGTTGACAGGTACTGAAGCACTTACTGTATCTGATGCGTGTATCCGATAAAATAGTTCAAAGACGTGTTGCCTTGGCCCTTGCTCATCTGTGTTCTCCTGATGATCAAAGGATGATCTTCGTCGATAACAATGGTAAACAAATTAGGGTTCTGACATTGTATGTCTATGACCTTTGATTTTTTTTGTGTGGGCAGTTTAGCCAATTCCGATACATCCATGTTATCCTGAATGCTTTCATGTTCGACCTGGAGAGGAAGTTAAAGGAGGAATAAATTTTCAACAAATGATTAATGTTACTTCTCTTTGATAATATGATGTGCAGGTTTGGAAGTACTTCTTGGACTTCTTTGTCCTAGTGCAAACTCAAAACCACAGCATGATGGTGCTGTTGCATTGCACACTCTAGCAAAGAGGGCTGCTGCGCAATCTCCAATAGATGCTGCCCTTCCGCCTCCAACCCCTCAGGTCTGCTTAAATAGGGTCATTGCCTAGCAGCCATGTTCAAACACTAGTAGCTGATTTTCGAACTTTTAGACTGTAAATAGAAAAACATTGTAGCTATAACAAATTTTTGATGTTTAAAATTGTTAAAGATGCTTCCATGAATATTTGAAAGAACAATGAAGTAGATTGGATCCATATGGTTAGGGTGTCTTGATTTTGGTTTTGTATTGCAGCTCAAAACAGTAATGAATGACCCAGAAGTTACACTGAACAATGTTACATGGTGTACAGATTCAACTAGGACATTAATCAGCTTGCAATTAAGGCGTAATTTGCCTCAACTATGTATGGGTTACATTTATAACTAGTGTATTATAATTCGTCCTCAGGATTCCATTCAGTAAAAGAGTGACCAAATTGGCTGTCCTGTGATTAAACCTTGCAGGCTATGATGCAATCTAACTATTGCTTCATTTTGCACTTGCAAATCTTTCTCAACTTTTATACTGTGCGTTCTCAACAAGAAACATAAATTCATTACTATAAGATGGTATCAATAATGTGCCCCCCAGGCATGGATGTCAGATGCATTGTGCACCAAACAGGGGCTCAACTTGAAATAAGGATTTTGACCTGATGAATCCACAAACATTAATTTATTGCCCTGAATCCAATCCATTCATTTCCAATGCATTTCCATTCAATTCTTGCTGCCATCCCTTGCAGGGCTGTTAGCTCATATTGCTTTTATTGCTGGTGAAACTGTGGGCTAATTTGAGTGGAGCACACAATTATCCCTCGTGGGGTATCAATAATTTGCCCCCAGACATGGATGTCAGATGCATTGTGCACCAAACAGAGGCCCAACTCGAAACAAGGATTTTGACCTAATAAATACTTCATGAGGATATAGATCACACAGTCTGCAAGTAAGTAGTAACAACGGGCAAGAGATATGGAAACTGGATTGCCTCCAATTTCAGTAAGTTAAAGCTCACTTTGAGGCAATATTCTAAATGTTCAAAGGATGACAAATTAGATGATTTTGCTTGTATTTCCACTTCATTCACCATTTCTAGACAATTTAAAACATTGTTCATTGGTTTGGGCCTTCAATCTCAACTCACGATTACTTCATTAACCATAGTTACCATGTTAAAAAAAAATCGGATTGTTTGGAAGGGGAAAAAAGTTTGGAAGTTCGGGAATTTGAAAAAAGTTCGGTTCGGTAAGTTCGGTTAGAAAATTTATAAATTATAAAAAATAAATATATCGTACATATTTGTAAAACATAAACATAAATAAATTGATAACACATGATAAAAATCCCAATAGAATGTTAAACTTCAATGTTCATTGTTCAACATCATACATATAAAATAACACAAAAATAAAAATGGTAAATATATAGTCTTAATTTGTTTTTAAAAATTAACACACAAAAAAAGTTTAAAGTAAATTATTAAATACAAATAATAATTTCAAATTAAGAAAAACTTAAATAGTAAATACTATAGTAATAATTATATAGTATTTTCTAAGTTAATATTATTATTACTAAATTAAAATTATTAAACATTAAAAATTTTAAACAATAAAATAAAACTAAAAGTAAATTCGAAGTATTAAAAGACAAAAACAAAAATACATGTTAAAATATTCTGTCGTTGTTGAGTTGCTAAAGCCTAAAAGTTAAAACATTTTGCCATCTATGGCTTGCTGTTTCAGTCTTGAAGCTTGCTTGTTTCGAGTTCCCACTTGTTCGCCATTCAACACAATTACCATTTACTAGATTGCAATGCTGTTCATCATCGCGATTTCTAGACCTTGTTTGCCGCGGTTTCAACTTTCAACTCTGAGCTCTTGTATATGCTAAAGCAAAATGGACCATGGTAAATACTAAACCGTATTAGATTTAAGGGTTTTGATTGTTTTTTATCACACTGACTATCCCCCTGCAAAAACAAATTTAACGAATAAAAAAATTAAAGAAAACAAATATTCCTTCAAAAAACGAATTTAACCGAACAAATTCATTTTGCTCAAAATGTTCGGTTCGAACAGTATATGGACTGTGTTCGGAAGAATATGGTAACTATGCCGTTAACATTAATTTCTTGTCCTGAATTCAATCCATTCATTTCCATTGCATTTCCATTCAATTTTTGCTGCCATCCCTTGCAGGGCCGTTAGCTCATATTGCTTTTATTGCTGGTGAAACTGTTGGCTAATTTGAGTGGAGCACACAACTATCCCTTGTGAGACTGTTGGCTTATCTCACTATGAACCATGACATTATCCCTTACAGAACTGTTGACTAGTCTTGTTCATTCACACCACTGTCCCTCATGGCACTATTGGATTATATTGCAATTAATTGCACTACTTTCTTGTATGAGACCATTCACCCCTAACCAATCATGCCTGCATCGACGAGACTGGTGGTTCATATAAAATTACACCTCCATCCAAGATGTTATTGACTTTAACCATGCTTCCATCCTCTTGGGATACTTGGATACATCCTGCCGCTATTCTCATTTGATTATTGACTAATCAATTCAATCCTTGCAGCTGCCATTCCTTGTAGGATTGTTGACCAAAGATTATTGATCACATTGCCTGCCATCCATTGCAGGATTGTTTGCCAAACTTAGTAGCTATAATTTTTTTTTCCATAAATAGTCAACCCTAAACATACGGTGGCCAAATATTAGCCTATATGAATAAATATTTAACCATCAATTCCAACTACCTCTATGGTTTGTACTGGAATTGTCATAGATCAGTTTGAGGATGCAGTTGAAGGCTTTGTTGTGGAATGAAGGCTTTTTCAGGGCTGTTTGCTTGCCACTTGTGTGAAAGCATATTTTTAAATATCCTGGACTTGCAGTTATTGGTGTGTACAATGGTCTGTCTCTGATTACCATCTTCCTGCACAATCTGGCTATCGAAGTTGTACTCATCTTTCCAGTAACATTGCCCTCTGTCAATTTTGAGTCATGTCTTTCACTTTCTCATCCTTTTTGTACAATATTGTGGCCTGTCTACACTATCCTGTAATAAATGCTTTTACCACCAGTGCACTCAGTTGCATTCAAAATTGATGCACCCCGTCCCAGCCAGAAAAGTGTAGTAAACCTAGGCTTTAAAAATTAGTTAGTTTTTTTAGACTTTCCAAAACCTAAGAAAAGTACTTTTGTCTTCTTGAGATTTGAATTGTATCAAATACTAAAATACTCAATTTTTGGAGATCCCAGGATATGATATAAAAATATGTATTCATGTATTTCAAGAAACAAATACAAAAGTAAATACATAGATGTGCAGAAATTCAAATACATGTTATTGAAACGTTGAAATACTGTTGGATGTATATATAATATGTGGGCACTATGTTGGCACCATCATGTCAATGTTGATATGCAACATCCGTCAATAGTATTACTGACATATTGATCATCTTGGCAACAATCATCTTGTCTAAACCTTAAGTATCAATAAGTTGCACTAACTTGATAATAATTCCAGTAAGTGGTTAGGGTTTGCTATTTGTATCTGTTTGCACGATATAAATATTTCTTAGTTGAATTCTAACTCATGCCAAGAATTATTTTTACGCGATAGGCATCCTACAATGGTGGCTGGGGTTTTGGAGCCCCCCCCTTTTTTCTCCCATAATGATTTCTTCGAGCCCGACACAGTGCTGCAGCTAGATGGAGGCCACCTGTCACCAGTCAGCAGAAAATTCGTTGGAAAGTAATTGGAGTCAATAATTAATGTGGTATATGACAACCAAGATAGACGCTTCAAGATTGATTTCTCTTGGCATTTTTCTGATAGATATTTTTAACGGATGGGTCCCATCCTGGGGGCTACTGCCTTTGCTTACAACGGTCCCATGCACCATCAGAAGTTTAAAAACTGCTAAAAAATATTTAAACTTTAAAAAGGAGCAGCTATTGTTTAGGAAGAACCTTTTCGGGGGTGGGAAGCATCAGGGGGCTGAACATTTGCATGGCTGCTCCTATTTTTGTGTTGCCAACTACAAGCTTGTATCCAATCAGATATTTTCTATTTATTTTTTTAAACATTATATGTTGGTAAAATATTGCGAATTTTTCTCAGCAGCATGTATTGCACAAAACTTAAAGAATCATTGGACCGTTTGCAGGGAAAAATACTTGTATAATGTCTCAGCAGTATCCCCTTAAAAACAATTAATTAGCCCCCAGCATGGGATCCCTACCTAAGATATATGTACTAGTAATAAGTCTAGTAAGTGTTTAGGGTTTGCATTTTGTAACCGTTTGTGCCATATAAATATTTATGAGGCCAATCCTAACTGGTGGCAAGAGCTATTTAAATTAATGTAACTCCATCGCAAACATGATAAAGTAATACAACAATATGTGGATGCATAATAGCAAACATAATAAAACAATACAACAATATGTGGATGCATAATATTTGTCTTGATTGATGTCTAGTATGATGATTCTGTTTTATACACAAATAAATTTAGAAAAATTCTTTGTAGTATCTGACTCTGTTGCAGGCTGAAAGAACCTAGATAGTATTTGGGAGTGAGAGAATAAATTAAGGTCATGAATTACAATGGGTACAGCCTGGATATGGCTGTGCCCAACCAGATATGTACCGGATATGGCACGGCCACATAAAACTTATTCCAAATATGGTGCAATTTTTTTTGGAGTAGCTGGTATGATTCCATGTGATTTCTGTTCATTGGCTGAAATCTGGGAGTATCCTGTAAATTTTAAAACAATTTAGAAATATTTATAAGAAAAGAATAATCCTGAAAAAGAGTGTTTCTTGAGCACCAAATAGAAAAATCAAGTTTATGTCAATTGAAATATTGAAATCTTGAGCAATTTTCTCAAGAAATTATGCATCTTAGAATCCTTGTAGGGAGAAAGGCTGGAGCAAAAATGGACTCATATGCAGGTTTAGTTTTTTCTCTTCAGCCTTCTGGTTTTTGAAATGAACATTTTTGAGGTGTAATTTATCTGTTGTTTTACCATCTAAACAGTTCGCAAAAAACTATTCTTTATTTATAGGAATAGTATTTTACTATTTTATTACTTATTTTAAAGATCAATTTTCCCGAAGTGCATGTCTATTATACAGAATTTATGGTGGTTCCTAGTCTTGATTTTGGTGCATCCTAGCCTCTATGGCTCCAGGAAGAAAATAGTCATTTTCACAGGGCAGCCAAAGCAGAGTTCATTGTACTCAATTTTTGCATAGCTAAAAATGGCCACTATTTATAGAGAATGATGGAACTATTTCTAAAACGATGGGATTCCATGTTTGTTCAGATTTTGATTGTAGTGGTGTTTAGTGATACTTCAAGGTTCCTAGTTGTGGGGGAAATGCTATAATGTGTTTTGATAAGCTAGGACAGCTTAGAAAGGTTTAGAGTGGACAATGCTGGAGTAGATCTAATGTGTAGATAGCTCTCTATTTTCTAAAAATAATTTTGCACATGATGTCAATTCAGAACCTAGTAGTAGTATTTATGGTATATGGAATTTTAACTTTTTATCCTTCCAAGTAAAGATGCTATTGATTTAGTTTTTAAATTAATAAGCTATTATATGCTATTTGCTTCGTCGTCTTATGATTAATTTTTAAACTCATTATTCATAATATGTGCTTGCATGCATATTACTAAAGGAAAATATGTGCAGGTATATTTGGGGGAGAAGTTTGTAAACAGTAACACACTATCAGATGTTACCTTTTTAGTGGAGGGTGAGTATTTATTGTAATGGCATAATATTTATAATAAAGATTAGTTTTTCGCTGCTTATATAAAAAAATTGTTCAGTTGACTCCCATGGAAAGCTTCTACAGTTCTGTGAGAAATTTGAGTCAATTGAAATAAAATGCAGGTAGGCGATTCTATGCTCATAGGATTGCACTATTGGCATCATCAGACGCATTTCGTGCCATGTTTGATGGAGGCTACAGGGTATGATCATCATTTTTCTTCTTTATATGGAAACCCGAGGGCACAAAATTACAGCAATACATTAATGTAGAAAGTGAAAAATTTCCTTTGTTCCCACAAGGGGATCTCATATGCCCAGGAGGCGTGCTAGGCCTAAAAAACACCTTTACCATTACCTTTATGTAGTCATTTTAAATATGTTTTGTCCCTTATTCCAGCGATAATGATTGCTGTTGTTATTGACTGCAGTTTTATAAGTAGTTCATTACATTATAAAAAATGGCTCTCATAATGAAACCGTTTAGGGTACAAATGGAAACCTTTGGCAGGAGAAAGAGGCAAAGGATATCGAAATTCCAAATATAAGCTGGGGAGTCTTTGAGCTAATGATGAGGTGATTTATGTGGTTTCTTCCCAATAATTTTCTCACGATATTGCGATACTTATAGATGACTTGCCATTTAAATAGAAGATGCCAAACTGACAAGGAAAGAGGCTAGCATGGTAGAAATTCAGATGCTTTATCTCACAGAATATATCATTATTTTCATGATTTTTTTTGTTTCAGATTTATGTACACAGGCACGGTTGATGTAACGGCAGATATTGCACAGGACCTTCTTAGGGCTGCTGACCAGTATCTTTTAGAAGGACTTAAACTTTTATGTGAATGTGCAATTGCACAGGTAATTATTTGTTTCGTTTTATTTTATTTCTGGTTTTGAGATTGTGATGTCAACAACACAGCTTTTGACTCATGTTTAGGACCTCAATGTGGAAAATTTTGCAAATGTCTATGATCTTGCTGAGGCCTACCATGCAACTTCGTTAAGGCATACATGCGTTTTATATTTTCTTGAGCAACATGATCATATGAATACAATGCCGGGGTAAGGAAGTATGATATATTGAAGTATAATTATAATGGATGATGGTTTATTTTCAGGAACCTTATAAATTTTTATTAATTTGCCGTGCAGCTATGCTTCTCTGATAGAACGTATTCTTCCAGATATACGTGACTACTTATTTAGAATATTACGGCCACAGCCTCAAGTTCCTTCACAGTAAAATTACTTGTAATAGCTTAAATTGGTGGTGGGATTGGGCATTTCTCGCCAAACGGATTGGCGCATGAATGGAGGAATTTGAACTTCAAAGGACTTTCTGAGCATGACCAAGATTGCATGTAGTTGCATAAAATTTAATCAAGGGA
Source organism: Torreya grandis (assembly GCA_037957365.1). Lineage (NCBI taxonomy): Eukaryota > Viridiplantae > Streptophyta > Pinopsida > Cupressales > Taxaceae > Torreya > Torreya grandis. Next base: position 555,923 of record JARHVA010001220.1, on the reverse strand, counting down.
CAAGCTTTTAATTGGTCTTTGATGATCTCTCGATAGAGATTTGTTTTTTTGTCCCCCGATAACCAATTTTTCCTTTACAGATACTCATGTTTTCTGATCAACAAAATGGTCAAAATATTGAAGATGAATTGAACGGCTGGAAAATTGAGGGCTAAGTATATTAAGTCATGTAAATTCTTCCGCTCGGCCGAAGTAGATACAGAGGGTTACTGATCTAAATGCCATATTTAGATGATAGGGATTTCTTGTATGTGGACTGGGATTTGAACTTGTGCTTAAAGTGATCTAGCAATCACTGCAAGCAATTTGCTACATGTCAACCTGGGACACTGATGCAGTTTTAAATGATACTGTATGATGTTTTAACTTGACTTGTAGCATGTGTATTTTAAGAACTTCTAAACCCAGTTTTATCAGATTGGCTCAAGGACAGGGAGTCCTGTAATTTTAGTTTATTGCATTGTGTTTGTAGGGTTTATTGAAACATTATATTAGGGATCTAAAGTTTTCCAATGCATTGTTATTCTTATTTTCTTTCAATCTATAAAATAGGGGATGTCTTCCCAAGTCCTCTTTCAGCTGAGAGAATTTTATTAAATCTCAATAAAAAGGATTACAAAGTTTGTGATGGGTGTTCACAGGGTGTTATTGCCGTGTTATAAAATTTGCTCAACAAAAATGAAAAGCCAAGGGAAGTGGAAGAGCTTATCTTTTTATATTTTTATCCCCTTAAATTTACCGGAGACAAATGAGATTTGCTCAATAAAAATGAGATTTGCTCAATAAAAATGAAAAGCCAAGGGAAGTGGAAGAACTTAACGTTCCGTAATTTTTATTCCCTTAAAAATTTACCAGAGGCAAAAATGAGGGGGACAAGCTTTCAACTTCCATTTTCACGTACACAAAAATAAAAAACAAAAATATTGCTTAATATTCAGAACTATCCTATCAATCTTTGTTTTTTTCCTCTCGTTAAATCACTCTTTCTTGTCATTATGATTTTTGTTTGGCATAGATATATGGACATCGTTTGGAGCATATTTTTGTTCGTGCAATTTTTTTTTGTTTGAACTTGATATTATGGTGCAGTTAGATTGAGGTCATCTGTGACCAATTAGTGGGGAATTTGTATAAAAGGTGATAGAGTTATTTATTGGGAAAACTTAGGTTAATGCATATATGTATGTAGGATTAATTCATATATTAGGATATAAATTAGTGATCCAGAGTTGGGAGATGATAAGATTTGATCTTCAGTTTCTATGATCAAGCACTTGCATAAGGAGGTCTCCAAGGTGTTGAATGAAATATTTGATTGCATTATTTCAATTTTGTATTAGGGTGTGAGAGCTCAGAACTTATGAAAAGCGAGGAGAGTTGAAAAGAGCATTGGTTTTCTATAATTAATCAAGGGGTGCTCAATATTGCTCTTCGCCCAATTGATGTGATCCTTCTTTGTTGAATTGGTATGTAATTATAGGTGCTTTGCATTAGCTTTCTTTGTATGATACGGGTAAATTGTTTTTGTATTTGTTGTGGGAATGTTTGAATGAATTCTTTGTTAATGGGAGTGCAATCTTTAAAATAGAGATTTTGTGTTTTTTATAACAGTTTGAGGCAATGTGTAATATCTGCCTCAATTTTTAATGAATATTCATTATTTAAATTGTTCAGTATTCATTATTTAAAATGTTTTGAAAGGCTAACATTGAGGAGGCCATAAACAAAAAATATTTTAAATTCATGGTTTGCATAATGAGACCAAATTGAAATAGAAACGTGGTGTTTAAGATTGAAGGTGTGACAAGGGAATGTGAAGAGACCATACACTAGTGAGAGATAGAGTGCATCGTTTCAGAGGAGAACAAATTGTGGAGCATCGTAATTAGCTCGAAGAGGATTAGTTTACAGACCCGGATGCATGTTAGATGAGCAATGTTTGATTCTCGTTGAATAAATGAACATCCACATTTGCATGAAGCAAGATACCCCTCCCTTCAAATACAAGCATGTGAACACCAAGCACGTATGAAGCAAAATGCTTTGGGAGAGAAGGAAAACTAATTTAAAAAACTGCAAAAAGATAGAAGACACATTGGTGCTTCAATTGGCACATGGTTTTGCAAAATTAAATCTAGTTTTAATATTAGTTTAGTTTAATGTTTTATTTTTTACGAAGTTACAATGAAGTAGTTTTTTTTAGTTTATGAATTAAAAAAAGGATGATATTTATAATGTGGTTAGATAGTTTTAGTTTATTTTTTTAGATGGGTCAAAGTAAATTAATTACCATTTTTTACATTTTTAGCTATTAAATTAATTGAGTTTTCTTGTTAGTCCAGTTGCGTGTCATCATTAAAGTCAAATTTCTTGTTGTAAAGATGTATTATCGGGAGAACTTGATGTCCATGAAAGAATGAATGTCTATCATGAGATGGAGATTTTATCTATTTATTGTGTCTGTTTGTGAATGGAGATCTTGTTGGAACTGTTGACATGTGACCGAGTGGACCATCAAGGGCCAAAAAAATTTGATTTCTAATGTTGACATCAAAGATCAATGTGAGTTTGTAGTAGATGAAGAAGACCTTCCCATTGAAAATAACAAGAAACAAATGTATTGATGTGTTTTTATTTTCTTAGTGAAGACTAGTTCTCATTGAGAATAAAATTGTAAACAATAGAATTTCCCCATGTTTACGTGTGTATTCAGGGCACGATAAATAGTTGTCTCTTTATTTGTACATGATTGATGTGTGTAGTGTAAAAAAAGGTGTATGTTCACATGGATGTAAAACATGAATTTAGTGTGTCCTAGTTCACACTTGTCTTGTTGGGTTGGCGATGTGTGCCCATCCATCGATATGTGTGTCAAAGTACATGCTTGTCTTAGTTTTTGTGTGATGTGTTTCCTTTCCCTTGGAGTGTCTTTGTATTAAAGGCATGAGAGGGGGGATGTTGAGAAAAATAAGGTTAATACATACATATAATGTGTGTAGGACTAATTCATATATTAGTTTGTATTACTTATGGAGATACATGAGTCATTGAGAGTATTTAGGACATGAGGACGCTTGATCCCGAGTTTATAGAATCAAGTACTTGAATAAAAAGCTCTTACGTTTATTGAATAAAATATTTGATTGCATTATTTTGTTATTAATCATTGTGTTATGTGACAAACTCAAGATAGGTGCCTCACAATTGATATCTCTTGGCATTTTTTAGAGAGATGTACTTGAGATATTTGTACTAGTAATATTTCATGTCAATGTGTTTTCGCTGCACATGAAGTACATGATTTTTTGCAATTTTAGTGGCACCTTGGTTATCAACATTCAAACACTATAGGACCTTAGTGACCATTTTGTAACTCCACAAAAATCTTCTTGTGTGGGAGCATTTGGGTAGTCAAGTAATCTTACATCACCCAAAAGATATGTTGTGTTTGAGTGTTTCTAACCACCAAAGACAACCTAAATGGACATTGTCACGCTTTGACAGGTTCGAGATAGGAAGGATTAGTTTTAGGGCATGAGATAGAGTATTCTTTGAATCGTCAGTGATCACAAATTTGCGTTAACTAGGGGTTATGTAATTGCCGCTCCCTAGGAAGCAACTATTTTGTTAGTTTAAGTTGCACACGCCAAACTCTACCACAAAAACACTCAAGTATCCATTTGGAACATTTTACAGATTTAGGGTGATTCCAAGAGTCATTCCATGAGGCATAAAATGCATGGGAAGGCTTGGAAGCATGTAGATTGAAGTGAGAGGAGATCTTCCAGGTGAGAATAGGAGCTTGAGGAGGAAGCTTATAGGAATAAAGAGTAGCGTTCAGTCTAGTAAGGGGTTGTGTAGCATTCATCCCTTGTGCTATAACCATATATCATGTGTGCATATAGTGGAAGGTTGTAAAAGCAAACCCATCCTTCATTAGAGCCCATATCTTTGGTTGCATTGATTGATATTAGAGAAATTTAACAAATTTGAGATGAGAGATTTGAGTGTTCTCCATCTTATGAAGGTGGGGTGGAGAGCAAAGTGTTGAAAGAGTGGTCTAGAGGAGTGTGTGGCCTACGTAGGTTACCAACTAAGACAATGCAACAATACATCTAGATAGAGAGAGAACTTAGATGCCTCCAAGAAGATTGGGAAGAGCTCAAGCAATGGTTGCCAATATGGCAGGAAGGCTAGATGAGATTGTAGAGATCTTGGGGTTATGTAAACAAGATTATTTGTTGTTGAAGAGGATAGAAGAAGGGGATTTTCCCCAAGGGATGATGTGAGTGATGCAAAAAATGAAGAGTTGGAAGTAGCACCCCAACAATTGAATGAAAGAAAATAGGATCTTTAGAGTCATTTTAAATAACGAGGAGCCAAGATGAAAGTTTCAAGCTTGTCAAGAACTTTGAACTCTGAGGAGTTGATTAATTAGCTTAATGAGATGGGGGAGTATTTTGAATTCGATGAAGTGGATGACCAAAGGAAGGTAAAGGTGGCTCGGACCAATTTGAAAGGTCATGTAACCTTATGGTGGAAGGAAGTACAAATGTAGCGCAATATAAGGGCTAAGGATGAGATTATTAGCTAGATTTGTTGAAGAGGTTAAAAAACTTGAGGCAAAAGGAGTTGAGTGTGAAGGAGTGCCCATAAAAATTATACAAGATTACAATCTGAGCTGGTCATAGTGAGATGGACTAAGAAAATGTGGCAAACTGCATCAGTGGGACATGAATGAATATTCAAGATGAATTAAAATTAATGAGGATGCATATGGTAGAATAAGCATACCAATATACTTTAAGAGTAGAAGAGAATTTGTTTAGAAGGAAACAAAGTGTAACAAATGAAAGAGAGAGAATTTATATGACCAATAAAGGAAAGAGGAAGGCAAAAAACATTTTTCAAGTGGAAAATCAACAACTGAGGGGAGGAACTACCTTGAAAAGAGGAAGAGCCAACTTTAGATGGTAGGGAGAAAGAACATTTAATGGGATGTGCTATAGATGTGGAGACTAGGCATTGTGCTTTTGAGTGCCCTCATGCTCAATGTGAAGGTGAAAGGATTGATGGTTGTGTGTAAATTGCACAAGAAAATACAAAGTCCATTGCATCACTCATGTGTATGGAAGAACTCAAACAAGGAGATATTTTAATAGGAAGGAGGGGAGTATTTAATTCAAGATATCTGAAAATTAAATCCAAAAACACTGTCAACCATGTCCCACAACTTGCAATAATTATGATTCCACCTTCATGGTTTGTGGTACGCTAGAGCAACCTCTAGATGCTCGTGGTTCCTCCAAGATCATCATCCTGTCTCATAAGATGCCACACACACTCCACTCCAACATTGGCACAATGTAATATGTATATATCAGACATGGCTCCACCCATGCCTGTGCTAAACCTTCTATAATATCTACTATCGACTTCAATAGGGTTTGACAAACCATGCCAAATTACGAAGGACAACATCTAAACCATTTCAACTTTTGGAATTGTTCTCTTTGCCTTAGTGACTTTATAATATATTTACTACATATGTATCTTTAATTAGAAATCAGAGAAGATAAATAACCATAAATCTTTCTCGGGAGTATACCATGTATAGAACACATAGATAAATAAACACATTTACTATTCTAGTTCTATTATCTACCTCTTGATTCTCTGCATATATTCTCATATTAGCTTCCACATATGCATATAACACATTTGGATCCTCATCTAGAACGTTGTGCACCGTGTTTCCTCATGGGCCCTAGATAGGTCCTAGAGATTGAGAAGGAAGGAAGGAGAATGCCAATGGAAACACATTTTTAGAACCTAGTGCAAGACAAAAGATAAGCGTTGCATTGTTGTAGCTAATAGTGGATGTTGTAGTAATTTAGTGTCCACTAAGATGACCCACAAAATGAATTTAGAATGTAAACCACGCCCAAGACCATATAAATTATGTTAGTTATATAGAAGAATGGGGATATTGTGAAATAGAAATGTAGTTTGGTCGATTTTTGACAGTTGTGTGATGTCCTACCCATGGATGCATGCCATCTTTTGTTGGGGAATACATGGAAATTAGATAGGGAGATGTTTTATAATGTAAGAGCTAACACCATGAGTGTTAAGAAGGTTAGCCAAAGGTACACCCTAAACCATTTGAAGGGAAAAGAGGATGGGGATGAGCACACGAATCATCTTATGGGGCATGTTGATGAGCATGTGTTACTGGAGAAAGTGGTAGGAGGTTATTTTTTATTCGAGGTAGAGGCCAAGGAGGTCGAAGAGTTGTCTACAACGATTAGAAGGAAGATTAAACAACCAAGATTTTTATCAATTTAAATGCATACTTTGGAAGGGGAAGGTCCTAAGATGTTACATGAGAGGTTATCCCAATGTTTCAGGGGGATGGGATGAAATAGTATGGAATGTGATTGGAAAAGGAGGATAGTTTATAGTATATCAAAGCCACCAAAAAATATGATGCTAAATCACATTGTGCATGGGCTTGTCTAGGCTTTACACATGAAGTCAAAAGGATGGTTCTACAACCTAGCCCAAATTTGTGAGTAATATGTTCACAAAATATTACCTTTGGTGTCTAATGCATGAGCATCTAGGTACTCAAGCCAACTTGCATCACCCAAAATGTAACAACCCCATTGGGTTTTTAACTAGAAAATACACATTTTTTTTATAAAACACATAAACTATAAATAGATTAAACCATAGAAATCTAAGCAGACCATACAAAAATACTCTAAGAATGATAACTGTAATTAAGCACGTGACATCTAACAGTCACTGATCACTATCAATATAAGAAAATGCATCATAATACAATCATAGAAGTAAATATAAATATCCAACCATTATTGGTACAATACACAACCAATATTGTCAATCCACAGTAAACAGACAATTACATTTTTACATGAAATGTTTTTAATATAGAATACATTATAATACAATATACAAAAAATAAGGTACAAGGCTCCCTAGAGCATGAGTTCCATGGTCTCTCCAGTATCTGTGGCAATCTCAAGTGTTGTCCCAAAAGTAGTACTGTTGTAGGGAGAGAGAGCATCATCCGAGCACTTTTACATACCAATCATGGACCAAGGATACCCCACACTAATTCCATCAAGGAATGGCCCTCCCTTCACGGATGAGTAGATAACGATGGTGCGAGAATTTAGAGTAACAAGCAAGTACCCATGTGCTATATGATTTCTAAAGCTAAACATGCAATCTATCATAGAAAAACCCATTCTATTGCAATATATTACACATACATGAAAATCATACTCATAAAATGATAATATCTCACTAAACATACTTTTCATAGAAATATACAATAGTAATCTATACGTCAATCAAATTCATACATATCACTTGATCGGATTGCCTTCCTCTGGCATTGTGATGCTAGTAAGCCAGTGAAGTCCGTCTCACTCTTTACTCAGTATCAACAAAGTGAAATTTGATAAACATAATTTAACCACAAGATTAGTACAATTTACATCCTACTAGCAATTATATCACAACATATGTTAAACATAGGAGTAAACGAAATATATATTTATTCTACCAAATGTATGAATGAATCTTACATTATTATCTAACCCATACTAGAAATAATGACTACAATTGATAACACTGGTAAAATACACATTAAACTGCAGATTCTAACTACCACAATAAGTTATATACCAACTACATCCCATGATAACCCATATTATCATAGTTTAGTACTCTAAGGCATAACTACTATTTTTCTTCAATTAGTCATATAAAAAGGTCTTAAATACATGGAACCATAATCTTTTATTGAAGCAACTAGATATAACTAAGCAAGTCATAGTTTTCACAAACATATAAAAGTCTAACCTAACATTCGTTACACTCTCAAGGTTGTATGTACGCATACATGATGTCCTACTAACTGACACAAAATATTTTGTTCAAGTAATAACCAACACACATACCTTTATGTAGGTGTGGGTCTAGACATAACCATTACAATATGTATAATCTGGGTATAACATACTTTAATACTGTAGAACTCTATGACATCCCATAATATCATAGATCATTGTACATGAGCACCCTACTCAATTACAAAAAAATAAAATTACACTTATAAATATTAATCAAATCAAGTACGAGATTATACCACCTAGATATACCTTAGATTATACTATAAATTAAGCAATCAGAAAAAAACATAATATCTAGGCACAATTACGATGCATTATTTTATGCTATAACAATCTAAATACTTTTACATATTAATACTCACACAATATGCACTGCACATAGGTTTTCAATACTATTTGCATACACACACATAGAGTCATTTAGACCTCTCTAGACATCTATAATTCATTCTCATTATTATCTGTTAAATCACAACATAAAAGAAAATAACCTCTAACTCAAAACCACCATATATGACATTCATAAAGTTCTTTTCTTGTTTTAAACTCTACACAATCTAAGTATTTTATCTTTATATGATGCTACAGGTTGACCCTATTGACATGTTTGCATAACACTTTTGGTTTAAGAAATATTATCTTCCACCAAGTAATCATATATTAATTAGCTATAGTGTATGTATATGAGAGAGCAACCATAACTATGCATTTAGTCCATTTAATGCATTTAATGAAACCCACACATAATGATATTTCAAGTATAACAAATATAACCATTTAATATTCATAGATTCTACCATCCGAGCATGAATCATATCAATTTCATAATTACATAAACATCAAAAGGATTCATTGAATTCTCAAGCGCAAGCATAAATATACCATAGCTATACTTATATAATAATATGAATGTCCCTATAATCAATATGTATAGGTAAATTTCAACTACTCACAACTAGTTATATACAACTATTGTTGGCATACAAGTTCCTGGTTTTTGCTATAGGGTTCACCTGTCCAACTATCCTATAACTCAAATGTGATATAATAATTGATTTACAAGTTATACACCAAAAACCCATCTATGTATACTATGATCAATGTTTTAACTCAGTTAAAAGTAATCATAAAATTATATATATATATATATATATATATATATATATATATCACAATCTGTGCATTTCAGTATATAATTATGATATCCGGTAAAAATATACTCCTGATTTTAAAATTTCTTGAATCCAACAATTGTACCTCTATAATCAAATATTAATTAAGTCGTGTTGTCCATAGAATGGTCATTTAAGTATCCAAGGTTTTCTTTCCCTTTTTGGAATTTCCGCATAATACTACATGTTGACGCTGGAAAGTGCGCCCAGCGGTAGGAACACGGATTCCTGCCCTCTCCCCGCAACATGGAAACCCCTCTCTCGCCTGTGGGACGGCGAAGCAGGAGAGGAGAGTCTCTAGATATGGGCTAGTTCCCTCTGATGTATCTTGTTTGTTTCAGATAACGCAAAATATAGGTATATAGGTATACACTTGGGGGGGGAGTGAAAAGAGAGAGAAAAGCTTGAAAACAAACAGCCTACTCTAAAAGAGGTGATACACCAAAAACAGGTGACCTTCCCACATCCACTCTCAGAATCAGACAAAAACATACATACACTCAGATCTGCGAAGAAAATGCAGAGGGCGGCGAATTCGCCGCCCACAACACAAAGAAAGGCAAAGACATCGGCCGACGTCGGCAATACTGCCGTCGTCGGCACCTTACAGAGACCGACGTCGGCAGAACCGCCGACGTCGGCAGAACAAAGACAGGCACAAAAACCAGAAAACCCCGTCCATGGCGGTGAAATGAAAAAGCCCGCCCATGGCGGTGAAATGAAAAAGCCCGCCCATGGCGGTAAAATGGAAAACCCCGCCGCATGGCGGGGAAAGGGAAATTGCCGTGCAGAGAACAAGTATACCGACGTCGGCAGATTACCTTAACCGACGTCGGCAGGATTGCCGCCGTCGGCAGCTTATCGGCCGACGTCGGCAGGTTTTCCTACATGAAGTTCGTGTAAAGGGCGGCAAAATCACCGCCCACTATAAGGGCGGCAAAATTCCCCTGCAGTGCACAAGAAAAAACCCGCCCAGCCGCCAAAGGAGAAGACCAGCACGCAAAACGAGGCAACCAGCATGGTCTTGGCAGACTTGTGACGTCATCAATAGTGTTTTTTCACACTTTTCAATGAGACTTCCCTTGGCTCTTCTGCTATAAATACAAGGACTTAGTCATTTTCTAAGGAGCTTCCTGACTTTTGTAAAGAGCATTGCTCTCCAAATTTCCCACCTGAATCAATAAAATACAGTTTTTACCTCTATTTGGATGGATCTATCAGTGTATGCATTGAATGTTAATCTGTGTCCAGTCATTGTCTCTTGATGCTCTCACAGGTTCAACACCAGCAAACCTGTGATCTACGAAGTGCCACTGTCTGCTGCTGCCAGGAGTAGAGTTCTGTTTCAGAGGTATTGAACAGGTGAGGTCACTTACAGTGTGTGTTTCTCAGCACCTTGGTGAGTCCCTGTTTCTTGTACTTTCCCTAAGAACCTCCCTGTCATCCCAGAGACCTGGTCTTTTCTGCCAGATCTGAGTGTATGTATGTTTTTGTCTGATTCTGAGAGTGGATGTGGGAAGGTCACCTGTTTTTGGTGTATCACCTCTTTTAGAGTAGGCTGTTTGTTTTCAAGCTTTTCTCTCTCTTTTCACTCCCCCCCCAAGTGTATACCTATATACCTATATTTTGCGTTACCTGAAACAAACAAGATACATCAGAGGGAACTAGCCCATATCTAGAGACTCTCCTCTCCTGCTTCGCCGTCCCACAGGCGAGAGAGGGGTTTCCATGTTGCGGGGAGAGGGCAGGAATCCGTGTTCCTGCCGCTGGGCGCACTTTCCAGCGTCAACACTACACTCTCACGAGAATCCAGATTTTATATTTAAGATCTTTCTATATTCAATATAATTATGTAATTCTAAATAACTGGCCAATGACTTAAGTTCGTATCAATTTACCGCTATAAGCTCAACATTATTATTTTTATACTCTCAATGCTAAGTTTACATGTACTTGACACTAAATATAATGACTCAAGAATTATATGACAACTTAACAATATAAAACTTAGTTATTTTAAATATTGTTTTCTCATATAAATTTCTGTTCTTTATAGTAAATCGTTGCACTTTTTTTGGTGAAACGCTGTACACACATCTTATTCTTAGGTTTATTAAATTTTGACTTTTTGAACGACGTCTCTTGCATACATCACATCTTATAAAAATCAACAATTATATTTATAAAACTTAGCTAATTATTTCAGTGATTTTTACTCAAAAACTCAATGATTAAAATTTTATCACTATATTGTCACAATTTGGCTCAGCAATTTACTATTTCTTTTCGAACCAAGTATATAGAGCATTCTAACATTTATTTCAATTCAAGGGGCAAGATAGAATTTGAAATGTTACTAACCTTATCATGATTCTCATAAGGATCCCATGATAATCACACTCATTATTTAGAAAAAAAAAATGCAACATGGGCTTATGGCGCCATTTAGGCTCACAACTCAACTTGGGCTGGCAGTGCAACTCGACTGGCAACACAACTCAGCTCACCGTGCAACTCGATTCAAAATGCAATACAAAAATTTAATGCAAAACTAAAGATCCATCGAACATTCAATCATGCATTAAAGAGGAAACATAGTTTCCTTCGTACATTTACTTTTTTTTTTCCTCCAACGGAGTATACAGAGCTCCTTAATCAAGTCTCTATACTCTCCTCTCCTCCCAATGTTGCTATCCCCTTCTCTTATCAAATCACCCCCCACTTCAATGCCGTGTCATTCTCTCCCTTTTATTAAATTCCTTTCTCTTAAAGTCTTCACGTGCGTCACCTAATAATCTTTAGTTTTAATTTATTTTAGACATGTCATTCTTTGAGTTGTATCTAACTTCTTTTATTTTATTTTCCTTCATGCAAACTACTGTGGCCCCTTTTTGTTTTAAGATCTTTTTATAATTATCCAAAATAGTTGCTTTAAGAAATTCTAACTTTAAGTTACATTAATTTTTCTTTTCACGCACTTAAAAATCTTTAAGTGTATTTTTATTTTCTTGTTTTCTAAAACATCGACTGATTTTTGTTTAAGGCAAGTAAATTACTTGTTAAGTTTATTTAACTTAGTCTTTAAAATATAATTATAGACTTTTAGTTTTTAAAATCCATGCATTGACCTATAATTAAATTTTTACAATTTAATGTATTTCTTATAATAATCTCCAAAATAAAAATAAATCCACTAAATAATAATTATCTGAAGATAACTCATTTAAATAATTTTTCAGGGTATAAGGATTATCTATATTTTATATAAAACGAGTATTTTACAGTTAACTTTTTAATCATTAATAGAAACCCTTATACGAAAAGATACCAAATCAAGAGAATGATATTCTTCGAATATCATTCATACCTATAACTATGTTAGGTACCCAGATTTGTGTCAGCATCAACTACATGATCATATAACAATATTATATGCATAAATTTATGTATTATAATCACACATGAAATCACACAACTAGATCACCATAAGCATCAATTAAAAATATAAGCATAACAAAAGTATATAAGCACTTATTATCTAAATCGATCAGAAAGAGTTAAATAAGTTATTCTACTGTGGTGTGTGTATTGGGTTACTAGCAATTCCTCTGTCATCTTTCAATCATCTCATCTAAGCCATTCTCACCGATGATGCTCTCCCTCCATCATGTTCTAAGGGTAGAATCAATTTTGCATCCACCTCGCGACAAGTAGTTAGTTTGAGTCATCATATATATCAACTAATGATACATAAATAACAAATATATATCGATACTGTATAGAAATAAGAAAGTACAACTATTACATAATCAATTCATTATATAAACTAATCAACATATCACTTTTCCATAACTAATATATATCTTATAACTCAAATCAAAGTAATAATAATCAAATAATAACCATAATAATCTATAGATTTAAAGGTTAATATACTTATGATGAATTAAGATGTAACATTGCCCCCCTCTAAAATTGGTCAACATCCCAACAACACTTATTTAAACAATAGTTTTGAATAACAAACAAATTTTAACAAAATAGTATCAAGTATCAAATCATGCAAATAAATATAAAATTTACTTAAAAAACTCATCATAGTTCTCCCAATTAGCACTATTCTCAAAGTATTGGTCTTGCAAGACCCTACTATGTAACATTTTCTATTATTCAAATAAATTTTATGAATGTCACTTATACTGATTGGTTCTATCATGACCACCCCAGAGTCTAGAACCGCAAGACAAGCTTATAACATCTTCGTAAAAGTTTTACTAAATTTTCAAAAAACACATGAGATCATCACAAAAGCTAAAAATAAATGGCCAAAGAGAGTTCCACAAAACCTTCCAACCCCTCTGCACATCTCTCTAACTCAGAGAGTGTATTTTTCATTCTAGAGAAAAGTATTTAGGAAACCTATCAAGAATGATATGTATAAGTTAATACTATCGTTGCTTTGGGTAGCTTTGGATAAGTATAACATATCAATACTGTCACTACTCTACATATATCCTAACAAGTCTGCTGATGAATAGGAGATAAAAATACTACATTTTTAATGTATATAAAATTATGGAGTACCCGTCCACAGTATACATGCGTATGGTCATACAACTAAATTTGACAAGTCCATCTATCAAATTTTAGATTTGATAAGTTTATTTGTCAGATCCAAACTCAGTAACAATTGAGTCAATGTGAGGCTAAATAAGATACACTCCCATCGCTTGGAACTCACATTCCTAATTCACCACTCTTTCCTCAGATCTCTATGACCTAACAATTTCCACAATATGCATAAAGTTTCATGAAACATAAATCTATACTAACAGATCATAGAAAACAATACTATATGCTAAATGATTCTAGATGTAATAACATACATACAAGAAAAATTATACAACTATTCCAAAATTGTATTAAGTTACCACTAACTAAACATAACTAGTATCATATTTTATAGCTTAACCTATAATATTATATTCATAGTTAAGAAGAAATAATATCAAAATTAACATAACATACAAAAACTAAAGATTATACCATCCTTACAACCTTATAAAGGGACAAGTGAGACAATGTCTCCCTACTTGTTTGGCTAGTAATTAACAAGTTAAAAGTTTATTTCAACCCTTTTAGACTACCAAGATGTTCTGCACATATCATACCTTACTCCTAAAGAAAGGTACATATATAACTCTTCAAAACAACATGCTTCAAAAAGAGATTAATATCAGTCTAACAAAGGCATATAATAACATAATAATTATAATAAACTAGAATTAATATAAATTCAAGGTTCGCCACTCCTCCTGGTTAAAGTTCACAAGTTAGATAAAATAGCGACTTTAAAAATTCACAAGTGAAAAACAAAGAACTAACATTTTAAAAACAAAATTCTTATATACCCTCACATGGTAAAAGGAAACATTGCAACCCAAGTTGCCAAATTACTAACTACTTACCAAAATTTGCAAGAGTAGTATCATAACCTACTTTCACAATTGGAAATAAAATATTAACCACAAAGATGCATCAATCCATCTAATCTGGGTTGCCAAATTACTAGCTACTTATCAAAATTTGCAAGAGTAGTATCATAAACTAATTTCACAATTGGAAGGAAAATATTAACCACCAAGATGCATCAATCCATTTAATCCTACAATTTCTCTCAACAAGAAGTAAAAAACACTATCCCACAAACTCAAGAGAATAAGATCAAACAACACTAAATCAACATCTTGTAAATATGAATCTTTTTGATAGCTTAAAATGATGTAAGAAGAGGGTGAGATAATAACAACTCACCTCTATTATAGCTAAGAGACATGACACTTCTTCCCAAGTCCACATAAATATAAGGGTGCTAATCCACATAAACAAACTCCTAACACAAAGGAATTCACAACCAAGACCTCTACTGTTAACTAAAAGAAAATTCCCACCACAATAGGTGGTGCCAATATAGAATGGTATTATAAGATTTTTCACTCCTAAGATTTGTGTATTTAAGACATAAAACTAATGAACATATCTTAAGTGAGAATCACTCCATAATTTTAAAAATACACTCACAACACAAAACATAAATGGTGAAGGTGATTTGATTACCAAGAGAGATGTAATCATACTCAAGGTGTTCAATCAAGAATATGGTAGAGATAACATAACTCATAAACTATTCTATGCACTTACCTTCTGAAATACCTTATATAACCATCACTAACAAGACACTTGATAAACCAACCCTTTAATAACTCTAAATGGGTATGAATACTCCTAAGGGTACATACTCAATGTACCACATATACATTCACATTTATCCTATTTGCTAAATAGAAAGGTATGAAAATTTTAATGAACTCATTAGGTTCTAGAGTTCGAACCACAATTTTGATACCACATGTAACAACCCTGTCGGTTCTTAACTAAAAATTATGTAAAAGTTAAAAAAAAACACATAAACTATAAATAGATTAAACCACATAAATTTAAGTAAATCATACAAAAATAATCCAAGAGTGATAAATGTAATCAAGTACATGACATCTAACAATCACTGATCACTATCAATATAAGAAAATGCATCCTAATACAATTTTATAAGTAAATACAAATATCCAACCACTGCTAGTACAATACACAACCACTATTATCAATCCACAATAAATACACAATTACGTTTTTACATGAAATATTTCCAATGCAAAATATATTATAATATAATGTATAAAAAATAAGGTACAAAGCTCCCTAGAACATGAATTCTTCGACCTCTCCAGTATCTATGGTAATCTCAAATGTCATCTCAAAAGTAGTACTATTTTGGGGAGAGAGAGCATCATATGAGCACTTTTTCACACCAACTACGGACCAATGATCCTTCACACTAATTCTATCAAGGAATGACCCTCCCTTCATGGATGAGTAGATAGCGATAGTGCAAAAATCCAGAGTAACAAGTAAGTATCCATGTGTTGTATGATTTATAAAGTTAAATATGCAATATATTATAGAAAAAACCTATTCTATTACAATATATCACACATACATGTAAATCATACTCATAAAATGATAATGTATCACTAAATATACTTTTCATAGAAATATATAATAATGATCTATACATCAATGAAATTAATACACCTCACTTGATCATATTGCCCTCATCTAACATGTGGTGCTAGTAATCCAGTGAAGTCTATCTCACTCCTTACTTAGTATCAACAAAGTGAGATTTGATTAACATAATTTAACTAAAAGATTCATATAATTTACATCCTACTAGCAATCGTATCACAACACATGCTAAACATATGAGTAAATAAAGTATATATTTATTCTGTCAAATGTATGAATGAATCTTACATTATTATCTAATCTATACTAAAAATAATGACTACAATTTATACCACCTAGGTCAGATTCTAACTATCACAATAAGTTACATACCAACTACACTCCATGATAACCCATATTATCATAGTCTAGTGCTCTAAGGCATAACTATTACTTTTCCTCAATCAATCATACAAAGAAGTCTTAAATACATAGAACCATAAGATTTTATTGAATCAACTAGATACAACTAAGTCATAGTTTTCACAAACACATAAAAGTCTAACCTAGCATTTGTTACACTCTCAAAGTTGTATACATGCATACAAGATGTCATACTAACTACTACAAAACATATTGTTCAAGTAATAACCAACACACATACTTTTACATAGGTGTGGGTCTAGACTTAACCATTATAGTTTGTACCATCTGGGTATAACATACTTTAATACTGTAAAACTCTATGACATCCCATAATATCATAGATCATTGTGCATGAACACTCTACTCAATTATGAATAAACAAACTTACACTTATAAATATTAATCAAGAAAGTACGAGATTATATCACCTGGATATATCTTAAATTATACTATAAATTAAGCAATCAGAAGAAAATATAATATCTAGACACACAATCATGATGCACTATTTTATGCTATAAAAGTCTGAATACTTTTATATTTTAATACTCACACAATATGTATTGCACATAAGTTTTTAATATATATATATATATATTGATTCATTGAATTCTCAAGTGCAAGCATAAATATACCATGGCTATCTTTATATAATACTCTGAACATTCCTATAATTAATCTGTATAGGTAAAGTTCAACTACTCAAACTAGTTATATACAACTATTCTTGGCATACAAATTCTTGGTTTTTGCTATAGGGTTCACTTGTCCAACTATCCTATAACTCGAATGTGATATAATAGTTGATTTACAAGTTATACACCAAAAATTCATCTATGTATACTATGATCACTATTTTAAACTCAGTTAAAAGTAATAATAAAACAATAGATATATTTATCACAATCTATGCATTTCATTATATAATTATGATATTCGGTAAAAATATACGTCTGATTCTAAATATTTTTAAACCCAACCATCATACCTTTATACCCAAATATTAATTAATTTATGTTGTCCATAGAATGGTCATTGAAGTATCCAAAGTTTTCTTTCTTTTTTTGGAATTTCTCCATAATACTACACTCTCATGAAAATCCAAATTTTATATTTAAAATCTTTCTATATTCAATATATTTATGTAATTCTAAATAACCACCCAGTGACTTAAGTTCATATCAATTTACCTCTATAAGCTCAACATTATTTTTATACTCTCAGTGCTAAGTTTACATGCATTTGGCGTTAAATATAATGACTCAACAATTTTATGACAACTTAGCAATATAAAATTTAGTTATTTTAGACATTGTTTGCTCATATAAATCACTGTTCTCTATAGTAAATCACTGCACTTTTCTTAATGAAATGTTGTACACACATCTTATTCCCAGGTTTACTCAATTTTGACTTTTTGAACGATGGTCTCTTACATACATCACATCTTATAAAAATAAAAAATTATATTTATAAAAACTTAGCTAATTATCTTAATGATTTTTACTCAAAAACTTAGCGATTAAAATATTTATCAATATATTATCACAATCTGACTCAACAATTTACTTTCTTTCCAAACTGAGTATACAAAGCATTCCAACATTTATTTCAATTCAAGGGGTGAGTTAGAATTTGAAATGTTACTAACCTTATCATGATTCTCATAAGGATCCCATGATAATCACACTAATTAGAGTAAAAAAATGTAACTCAGGCTCACAAAGCCATTCAGGGTCACAATGTAACTTGGGCTGGTAGTTCAACTCGGTTGGCAACGCAACTCAACTTGTAACACAACTTAGCTGGTTGTGAAAATAAATTCAAACCGCAATATAAAAATTCGAGGCAAAAATAAAGTTCCACCGAACATTCAATCTTGCATTAAAGAGGAAACATAGTTTCCTTTGTACATTTACTTTTTTAAAAATCCAACAGAGTATACATAGTTCCTTAATAAAATCTCCGTACTCTCCTCTCCTATTGGCATCATCATCCCCTTCTCTTATCAAATCACCCCCACTTCAATGTTGCATCATTCTCTCCCTTTTATTAAATTCCTTTCTCTTAAAATCTTCATGCAAACTGCCCAAGCCACTGCTTAATAATCCTTAGTTTTAATTTCCTTTAGACATGTCATTCTTTCAATTCTATCTAACTTCTTTTATTTTGTTTCTTTTTTCTTCGTGCAAACTACTGCGGCCCCGTTCTATTTTAATATCTTTTTATAATTATCCAAAATAATTGATTTAAGAAAATCTAACTTTAAGTTACATTAATTTTTCTTGTCATGTACTTAAAAATCTTTAAGTGTAGTTTTATTTTCTTGTTTTCTAAAGCATTAACTTATTTTTGTTTAAGCCACGTAAATTTCTTGTTAACTTAGTCTTTAAAAGATAATTGTAGAATTTTAGTTTTTAAAATCCATAAATTGGCCTATAATTAAATTTTCGTAATTCAATGTATTTCTTGTAGTAATCTCCAAAACAAAAATAAATCCAATAAATAATAATTATCTCAAGATAACTCCTTTAACTAAATTTTTAGGGTATAAGGATTATCTATATTTTAAATAAAATAAGTATTCTACGGTTAAATTTTTAATCATTAATAAAAACTCTTATACAAAAAGACACCAAATCAAGACAATGACATTCTCCAAATATCATTCAGACCTATTACAACTAGATTTTTATCAACATCAACTACATGATCATATAACAACATTATATGCCTAAATCTATGTACTATAATCACAAATAAAATCACACAACCAGATCACCATAAGCATCAATTGAAAATATAATCATAGCACAAGTATATAACCATTCATTATCTAAATCTATAAAAAAGAGTTAAATAAGTTATTCTACTATGATGTGTGTATTGGGTTACTATCAGTTCCTCTGTCATCCTTCAATCATCCTATCTACTCCATCCTCTTTGATGATGCTCTCCCTCCATCATATTTTGAGGGTAGAATCAATCTTGCATCCACTTTGTGGCAAGTAGGTAGTTAGTCTGAGTTATCATATATATCAACTAATGATGCATAACTAATAAATATACATCCACAATGTATAGAAATAAGAAATTATAATTGTTACATAAACAATTCACTATGTAAATTAATCAATATATCACTGCTTTATAACTTGTATATGTCATATAACTCAAATCAAATCAATGCTAATCAAATAATAACCATAATAATCCATGGATATAAAAGTTAATATACTTAGGGTGAAATCAAGATGTAACACAAAATATATCTTCTGTACTTGAGGGCTTCTAACAATTTAAGACAACCTACATGGGCTCAGTTACACTTCGACATGCTCTTGGAAGGAAGAAGTGATTTTAGATTATGATGAAATTGCTTAGGGAAATTACATAGATTTTGCTCTATAATAAGTAGTTATTTCGATTGTGGTAGTTGTAATGCCTACTAATAACTCAAAAATGTTTAAACATCTATTTGGATTATTTCTCAGATTCATGGGGGTCCCAAGAGTCACTACACAATGCACATAAGATGAGGGATGGCTTGGAAGTAGATAGACTGAAGTGAGAGGGTATATTCCAAGTGAGTGTAGGAGATTAAGGAATAAAGAGTAGGGTTTAGTCTAGTAGGGTCTTGATTAACATTCTTCCCTTGTGTTGCATCCATATGAAGAGTGAGTGAGTGTGTATGTGAATCTTATCTCTATATCTCCTTGAAGAACATTAATAAAAGTGTGTGTTTAATTTTGAGTCTCATATTATGTGTGTGAAAATAGTGGAAGGATTCAATGACAAGGTTATCATTCATTGGAACCCCTATGCTTGGTTGCATTACTTGAAAATATGTACTACATCTCTCACAACATATCATTATGAAATATACTCTCGCTCAACTATAAATTATCCATTTTTAGACACTAAAATCTGGTAATTGATACTTGATAATATCAGTTTTGGCTTACTTTCACCCTACAAGACCTATGCCTACATACATGACTCTAATTCACCATTATCTCCCATCCACATGCTTTTTATGGGTCTTAGCCTTCCCAAGTTACTCTTTGTTATGTACAGGGAACCCCACAATTTCTTTCAAACCAATTGTTTATCTTACTCAAGCATATATAGATCATTAATTCAATGTTCCTATCTCTTGAATAGTAACTTCAAACTCAGAACATACTATTTTATGATATCACCTTATTTTGACAATTTCATCTCATGTCAAGCAACAATTGAAATTAAAATTCAAATAATTCCTATAGCTCAGCCCGTATGTTTTTCATGTTTATGGTATAATAAAGTATTCAAAGAGTTTCCTATAAATACAAAATAGGCATAGACCTATTACTTATCTAACAAGCATTTATCAAGCATGTTGAAACATTTTCACACTCAAGAGGATTGCCCTATTCTTACCAAACTTTTAATTAGTTAGATGAATTTTTTAGACATGAAATACATAATTTCTAGTTTGCTATTATTCACATCGCTCACCTACAATATCAGTCTTCCACATGGCAACTAACCACTAAGTATCTTAACCCTTTATTGTATTTTACTTATTTAGTAAGCTAAAGTGTTAAACCTATTGCTTTAAGGTTTTACATTCATATTTGTATCTTATAATTTGAATTCATTTACAATAGTTCTATATAATTAGGGTTAATTAATTACATTAATCCTAACATATGTTAAACATATTGGTGAACACATTTTTTCTATAGAGCATGACAAACCTTAAGTTCCCTTAGGGTTTCATTTCATCCTTATTTATAGGTTTTTCAGATTTTTGTCTTAAGGTTTCAAGCCTAATTTTAGTTTTTAGAGTTATTGTCTAAAAGTTTTTGTTATTTTGCCTTAGGGTTTCACATTCATTTTCCTATTAGGGCTTCCTCTATTAGGCTTGAGGCTTGTCCTTCTACTTTTTTGACTCATATATTATCCATAAAGACTCTAATTTAAAAATGCTTAGAGGTTTGTGTTAGTTGTATTGGTTGGATCAAAGACCTATTTTTGTTTTCCAAAATTTTATATATGTATTTTTGGAAATAAAAATTTACTATTTTTAGTAAATTTAGCATAGAGAATGAAATATGTACATATTATCATAATTATCCCTAGATTTCATTTATCTGCTATTTTTTAAATAAAAAATACCTTTCAATTTCTAAAAATTCCTCACGATTTTCTTGGAGTTTCTAGTTCTTTAATTGACCCTAGTCAAGGCACTGATATCTATGTCTAATATTATCTTAGGAGTAGGCTTTGTCTTTGTAATCCTTGCTAATTTATGGTTTAGTAAATTCAAAATGAAGACTCCATCTGAATCCCCAAACATCCCTCATACTTTGGATTTTCTATTTGCTAGCCATACCATGCCTTATTCTTATGATAATGAATGGATTAATGATCAAACTTGTGTGATTAATAATGCCAATTATTTACACGAAGAATATGATGGTGATGGTATTTATTATGATTATGATTACGAGTATCAATAAAATTGGTATAATAGTGAAGAATCAAATGAACAAACTAATTCTAATATATAAAAACCTACTTCCCCTAATTTTCTTTGCATTCTTCTATTAACCATACACTAGATCAAGATGAAACTAATAATGAATTACCATATACACTTTTTTTTAGCATTACACATAATAAAAAAAATACAATATCACCATGCTTAAATAATATATATTTGGATTCTCATGATGTCTTACTTTGCAATAATATGTTTACATGTGATGATACTCTTAATAACATGGAAAATGTGGACATGCTCTTTCCTCATGTATAATATGATACTAGTTCTTCTTTGGAAATTAATCATGATGTTTCTTCCTCTTCTCTAGCAATATAAAATGATGTAAAAGAAATTGGTCTTTCTTTTCCTCTGTTATAAATGCTAAATGATGCAAAATAAGTTAATATTTTCCTCTAGAAAATCTAAATCATATAAATGAGTATGGTGTTTCTCTCTCCTCCATTGAAATGAAATGTAACAATATCCCTTATCTTGAAAAAAATATGAAAATATCATACAGTTAAATGATACAAATGAATATGATGTTTCTCTCTCCTCCATTGAAATGAAATGTAACAATATCCCTTATCCTGAAAAAAATGTGAAATATCTTTGTATGAAGATTATATTGAGAAACAATGTAATGTAATTTATACTATTACTTTACAAACACAATGTGATGAGAATTCCATGTTATGCAATGATTCAACATAATGAAATGATGTTGGCGATGAATCTATTATACCTATGTTTAGAGTAAATATCAAGTTAAAGCCAATGAAAAAATCTTTCCAAACCACTACTCTTCCTACTAGCCACATTATTTTTATGATGCATGCCATAGATGACCTCCAAAAACAAGTACTTTATCTCACTTTACAATCTAGATCATGTGATGCTAAAATGAATGACAATGTCATTTTAGGACAACATTTAACACAAATCATATTCAATTTTAATTATCCAAAAGGTTTTTCATGCCTAAGATCTAATTGTATGATGGGCAGGGATATCCTAGTTGTCATTTAACTCAATAGACACTTTATTTTAGGAAACACTATAACGATGGATGAATAAAATTAAAAGATTTCCATAAAAATTTAGAATGTGAGACCTTAGATTGATTTTATAGTCTCCTTAGTGGCTCTTTTCCTTTAATAAGTTAGAAGAGGTTTTCTTATCCAAATTTGATAAGCAAAAGGTTACTAAGTTCACATTGGAACATCTCTAAATTCTAAAGTAAGATCACAATGAGCTTTTTGTTAGGAACCCCTCCAAGGAAGCACAATTGATTACTTTTTTTATAAGAAATTAAACATGGAATTATACCAGAATGATTAAGTAACTAGAAACTTGAAACAACAAAGAATTTGAGAGACAATACACACTCTTGTATTAAATACTACTAGAAGAAAATACAATAAAGAAGATGCCACTTCTTCTTCCACCTCAAAAGCTTGCCACACCTCAAGACCTTCTTCCCTCTCTCTCTTGCTCAATGAAAACCAACTCAACAACCTGAGTTGTTATCCCCTCCTTGAATGCTTCAGCTGATCTCCTTGACCTTACTTGCTTGTAGATCTCCTTGACCTTGCTTCCTTGCTTCAATGCTTTACTTGCCTTCTTGTTCTTCTTATTACAATACATGCCTCATGGGTATTTAAATAGAATCCCATGCATACAAAAATAGAACTCTAATTACAATAATTAGACACGCAGCTCGAGACTATAATTAGCCCCTTAACATGCAAACACTTAGTTTAACTAACTGTTCATGCAACGAATAGTTCTGGAACACACAGGCGACCGACGTCAGTCCCTATTTGACTAGTTCTGACCGACGTCAACCGACTCCCTGCCGATGCCGGTTGCCTTCTGCACTGTCTGTGACCGACGTCGGTTACACTGCTGACACTGGCACTTTTGGAACTCATCAACCTCCTCCATGTCTGCAACAGTTGAAGCTTTTAGCTCCACACCTTAACAATCTCCCACTTGGAGATAAATAGCTGCAACTGTACCTATACCTATACTCTATCTAGTTTGTTCCCTTGGCTCTGTATCCCTCTTCAAGCTCATTCCTGAAGACCAACCACCACATAACCTGTGATGCTATACCTATCACTTATGCCAAAAGAATTTTACTTATCCCAAATTCTTTATGACATACCTCTGAACTAACTTTACCCTTAGCTCAAAAACTCCCTGTATATGTAACCCTGCAACAGGTAACACAATACAGTAACCAGATAATGTAGCTAATATTATCCAACTTGGTAAAGATAAAATACAATGGTCAAACCTCCATTGTCCTGCAGCCTAATCAAGACCATATACCCTAGCCTTCTGTCTCACGTGTCCATCCACTCTCTTCTCTAAAATGGGAATCCATCCCTCATCCAATGCTTTCTTCCAGCTGACAACTCTACCAACAAATACCTGTTTGGTTCTTCTCCAAGGACTCACACTCCTCATCCATGCCAAGCTCCCACTGTTTTTGGATTCTACCTGCATTGCCTCTTCACATCTTCCTAGTTTTTTGACCATCAGTAAGCAATATAAAGAAGGTGAACAATGAATATGAGGTTCACTTACCCTTTCTGACCTCCATATGGGTGTTTGAGACTCCTTGACAGCTTCCTGTCCACCCAACATCTATTTCAGTGACCGATCTCAGCCATCTCCCAGTCTGCTCTCGACCGATGTCGGTTCCCTGCACTGACCCTGACTGCCAACATCGTTACCCCTGGCCGATGCCAGTGTCCCCTCTATCGATGTCGGTTCCTACCTAACCAACGTCAATCTTCTCCTACTGACTCTACTGACCCTGTTGGTCTGCACATGACCGATGTTGGTTCCTGTCTGGCCGACGTCGGTGCCATGGGAGCACCGACATTGGTACCTATGTTTCCCTATAAGTGATGATTTCTTTATCCGTGATCTCATCTTGGATCATAACCCTGTCCATACTACCCTGCTCAGATTTATTTAGCCCCTGTGACTGATCTCTGTCCATCATCTCCTCCTTAAACACCAAGGCTTCCCTGTTCTTGTCAAAAACATCAAATTTCCTTTTCCTGCAATGAACTCTATCTATGCTTTCTGAATCTGAACACATACCTTTTAAATCAAGAACGTCCATTCCCTTCTTGTTCATGTAACCAAGCCTATTAAGCCACATCTTTGAATCTACAGCTGAATTAGATAAACCATAAATAGAATCAGTAATACAAGTAGATAGATAAAGAGTACCTGCTTTCTTACCTCTTGCTAGAACAAGTGCACCCTTGGTAACCTTCCAAGAATCCGCTGTGAGGGTTATTGTGCATCCCTCATCACCCAACCTTCCTACAGAAAGTAAACTCTACTTCAGAACTGGGACATGCATAACCTCCTTCAACACCCATGTGTTGTCCATCTACAATTTCAGCTGCACTTTCCCTTTGCCAACTATTTGACAAGGCGTACCATCCCCTAAATAAAGCACTCCAAAGTCTCCCTAGACATACTCATGGAACAAATCTCTGTTTGGGGATGCATGAAAAGAAGAACTAGAATCTAAAACCCATGATCCTACCTGACTATCCAAAGAAAGTATGAGAGCATCCTGTACCATAATATTTGCATCCTTTGCTTCTTCTTTACCTTCATGTTGATTTTCTTTATCTCTCAACCAACACTCCTTCTTTGTGTGTCCTTTCTTTCCACAAAACTAGCAGGTAATACCTTTGGATTCGGATCTCCTTCTCGACCTTGATTTCCCTTGCTCTACTTTCTCTCTTTGCCTCCCCCTGCTTTCTGCACTTAGAGCATTCCCTGATGATTCACCTGTGCTTTTCTTGCATATTTCTTCATTCAAGATCACACTCACAACATCATCAACTTTTAAGATTTTAGAAGCAGATGCAGAATTACTTATTGCCATAACCAAACTATCCCAACTTTTAGGCAAAGAACATAATATCAAGAGAGCCTTTACTTCATCATCAAAAACAATATTGACTGAAGCTAACTGGTTTACCAAACCATGGAAATCACTAAGATGAGTATATACCGATCCACCTTCCTGCATTTGCAAAGTAAATAATTGTTTCATAAGAAATACCTTATTTGATGCTGAGGGCTTTTCATATAAATTTGCCAAAGATTTTATCAAATCTTCCGTTGTCTTACACTATGATAAGTTGGAAATCACAGACGATGCAAGGCTCAACCTTATGGAACCTAGAGCCTTCCGATCAAGAACATTCCATTCGTCATCCTTCATATCTGTAGGCTTGCATGCAACCCCACCCAACGGTAAGTACAAATATTTCTGATACAAATAATCCTTTATCTGCATCCTCCAATGTTGATAATTCTTTTCGTTAAACTTCTCCATTTGTAGCTTACTTTCTTCTGTCATTGCTGAACTCCCACTCAATCAGAAACCCCTGAGAATGACCTGTAATCAAACAATAACCTACTCCCTGCAAACCTTTAGCTCTGATACCAACTGTTAGGAACCCCTCTGAGGAAGTACAATTGATTACTTTTCTTATAAGCAATTAAACATGAAATTATACCAGAATGATTAAGTAACTAGAAACTTGAAACATCAAAGAATTTGAGAGACAATACACACTCTTGTATTAAATACTACTAGAATAAAATACAATAAAGAAGATGCCACTTCTTCTTCCACCTCAAAGGCTTGCCACACCTCAAGACCTTCTTCCCTCTCTCTCTTGCTCAACGAAAACCAACTCAACAACCTAAGTTGTTATCCCCTCCTTGAATGCTTTAGCTGATCTCCTTGACCTTACTTGCTTGTAGATCTCCTTGACCTTGCTTCCTTGCTTCAATGCTTTACTTGCCTTCTTGTTTTTCTTATTACAATACATGCCTCATGGGTATTTAAATAGAATCCCATGCATACAAAAATAGAACTCTAATTACAATAATTAGACACGTAGCTCAAGACTATAATTAGCCCCTTAACATGCAAACACTCAGTTCAACTAACTAATTGTTCGTGCAATGAATAGTTCTGAAACACACAGGTGATCAACATCGGTCCCTGTCTGACTGGTTCTGACTGACGTCGGCTGACTCCCTGCCGATGTCGGTTGCCTTCTGCACTGTTTGTGACCGACGTTGATTACACTGCCGACGCTGGCACTTCTGAAACTCAGCAACCTCCTCCATGTCTGCAACAGTTGAAGCTTTTAGCTCCACACCCTAACACTTTTTGAAGTTTACATTTTATGATTTAAGATTAGATTACATTATTTAATGTATCAAGCCTCAAATTTGTAAAAAATAGAATTTTTAGCAAGGATCTTGTATACTTATAATTTTTTCAAACTTAATCAATTATTGATGCTTTCTATCTTGCAAGAACCTGTCAAGTCTCAATCTCTCTGAGTGCATGCCCTAAGGGGTACACTGAGAAAGGGGTGGGCAGAGCATTGGTGCTTCATAGGATTTTTGTCCCTTATTTCCCTTTATTACTAATCTAACCCACTCCTAAAACATTCCCCTAAGCTATTACTCCTCTTTTTCATAGTTCTTCAATATTTTACCACCTTCTATCCCTCTTTTCCTAACCTAAAACCCATTTTGAATGTTTATAGTACTAGGTCAATGGGGTCAACCTTGTACTCTTATGGGTGAAATTTATTTAGGGTCTAGGTCAGTTTTTGGCTGACGTAGCCTGTGACCTAGTGAATTTTTGTCCATAACATTACTAGGTCGACCTTGTCGACTGAAACTTTCAAAATCACTTAGGGTTAAATTTATCTATGCATACAATATAATTTTTTCATTATTAGAGAGACATCAAGATTTATTATTTGATTACACTTATTTAAAATATGCTCTTCCACCATTCTACTT
Organism: Torreya grandis; assembly: GCA_037957365.1. Classification (NCBI taxonomy): domain Eukaryota; kingdom Viridiplantae; phylum Streptophyta; class Pinopsida; order Cupressales; family Taxaceae; genus Torreya; species Torreya grandis. The sequence goes on along the minus strand of JARHVA010001220.1, from coordinate 527,904 downwards.
GAGGAATTTTAGCTTACGATTTCTACTTGGAGAATCTAGTCTTATAGAGAAGTTTTGGATGCTTTGGCCTTTCTTAGTGATCCTTACAAACCAAAATACCTCTTACAAAGCCCATTTGGCCAAGGGAGAGATTGAATCTTGAAAGATTCATCTTTCAGGTAAGTATTCTCTAACTTTTCTCCTCTCTTTAGTAGATAAAAGTAGCATAAGTATTGGATTTTGAATAATATTAATCTTCTTCTCCATGTATTAGGGTCTTACTCATATATAGCTTAATTGAGATTATCATATGCATGTTTATTTGTTTACTAACCCCCATATTGTGCCATAAGTTTTGGTGATCTCTATATTAGATTTATTTGCTTTACTTGTTATTAGTTTAGTGAATATGAAAACATAGGGTTTAGTTAGGGTTATTTATTGATTTTACTTGACTGGAGCCTTTGGAACCCTCCTTAGTATTATTGTTGTGATAAGAGATCTCCTAATTAGGTCTAGCAAATCCACATATTGGTCATGTTCCTGATTATCTAATGTATCCCCAATCATAAGTGTAAGTATGATCTATCTTCTCCGAGTAGGATTGATTTATAGATATGATGCATTTTTGATTGCATACATTTTGGTGAACCCAACGTGAATCTAACCCTTGCAAGGTTTTTTTACATTTTTCATTTCTATCATTTTATTTATTATTTTTCTATATTTGTGATATTAGGTCGATAGGGTTAGTATAGTTTCCAACTTCTATGCGTAGGTTTAAAACACAATCACATCAAAATGACTCTATTCTATTTGTGTAGGTCTTCATCAGATACAAGTTATTAGATTAAATAGGTCAACACAATATAGATTTTCACTTCCAAATAGGCTATTGGGTCAAACAAGTTGACACAATACTCTTATTTAGCTCCAAAAAACATACTAGATCAACCAGGAGGGTATAGTACTCTTCACAGACTTCCAAAAAACATACTAAGTCAACCAGGCTAGTATAGTCATCTTCATAGGATTCAATAAATAGGGAACTATAGAACTAGGTCGATCTAGTCGACACAATTGGAAAAAATTGTAAGTAACATTCAAGGTAATTCAACAACAATCTCACATTCCTCAACATCTTTTTACCCACAAAATTTACTTTCTCTCTTTCTCTTTCATTTCAATTATTTCTTATAGTTCTATTTTTTATAGTTTATAGTCTTTAAAACTGCCCTCATACAACAAACTAGGTCAAACTGGTTGACCTAGTTATGTGTTTTGTCTTCTATCTAAAGATTAGGTCGACACTATCGACACAGTTCTTAACAGAGCCTTGCTTCAATAGTATAATGGTGACACTATCAACTCTATACTAGAATGTCTACATACATTGTCATCTAAACTGACACTATATTATGTTTCAAAGTTGGAATTAACATCTATATGCTAGTAATTACTTGACACTTTCACTTTTAGTTGTTTGCATGCTTATAATAGATCACATAATCTAATTAGGTGGTTTTTCAATACACCATTTAGTTTCAATATTTTTTTCTTTTTTACAAACACTACCAAATGACATAACCTTAAAATGCATTTAAATAATTATATACCCAAGCCCTACCTACTTGGATTTCATCACCAAGGGGGAAGCTGACTTGGTTTTTTGGCCAAGTATAAACACGTGGTTAATGGTATATATTGGAAAAGCACTCGACACCCTTATCATTGTGGTATTATGAAGTGAGGGGGTAGACCCCAATACCAAGCCATTACCATTGCCAACACAAATCCCTTTCAACCTAAATGTCCTGAAATCATCCATAGATTACTTTCTAGTTCCCTACCTTTATCCAACTTCTCTATCACACTTAAAATAATGTTTAATAATCTAACAACATTTAGGATGACCACTTAGCATTTACTTTCTAAGTTGACTGATTTCTCTTTGCTCATTGTATGTTATATTACAAAAACTTGCATTGGCCAGTGTTGGTGCAAAGTTTTGATCTGTGTGCCTCAATTGGATAATCCTCATTGACTTGATTGATTATGTGTTTCCTTTCATTTATTGCTTTAAAGTACATTACAATATATTTCCCTATTTTAGTACACTATCATTCTATTTAACATAATTTTTTATAGATTATTTTTCCTCCCTGCCTGTAGTACTAGGTTGACCTAGTCAACCTTGTATCTCTTTTTTCAATCAGATAACAGTACTAGGTTGACCCTGTCAACTCTATACTCTTAACAAGATATGTTTTCCCTAATTTTCAAGACTAGGTTGACCTAGTTAACTCTATACTCTTACTACCTACCCTATCTATTCGGCATAGTTCTCTATTTTTCTTCCTTAGCATTTTGTTCATTTCTCTCAAGTTATTATGAAGTCCCCTATCAAAATATTCTTGGAAAAAATTAATCCATTTAGATACTATATGGGATGTTCATTTATCCCTCTCTTTTCCTCCCAAGAGAACCCTCACTATTGGAGTACCTCTTCCCCTTCTTCATCTATGGCTTGTAACATGGTGCAAATCACACCTCAAGATGAAGTAGGTGGATATGATCCTTTTTATACCTATCAAGACAATTCTCATCTTCAAAATATTCAAACCAATGTGGTAGAAATTAACACATGTCTATCCAATAATTCCACTAATAATCAATCTTCTAATAACCCTCCCCTAATGCCAATTTAGGGAGTGCTCCTACAAACACCAACCCACCAATTGATATGAATCAACTTATTGCACAAGTCATACAACAAATGAACATAATGCAAAATTATAACACCTCACAAATGATGAAACTACAATGTAATTTGATCCATATGGCTAATCAACCTCTGACTATCCATCCTCAAGCCAACCCAAATTTTATTCCTCCACCTCTTAGGGATGCCTCAGGAAATGTTATTCCTCAACCTATTATGAATTAAAAAATGCTTCAAGATATCCAAAATGAGCCTTTGTCTCCTTTCATTGTATCCATTGATAGTGTTAATATATCTCCAACTATCAAGTATGATGTGACTAAAGACCTTGAAACCTTTCTCAAAGCCTTCAATAATCTTTACAAAGAGTGGATCCAAACTAATACTTTCACCACACAACTAAAATTCTAGTTAAAACCTTCATTAGCAATGCATTGGAATGGTACAATTAACTTGTGCAACATTATATTTGTAAACTTAAGGATTTAGTGAATCCTTTAGTCAAAGAGTTTCAACATAATGATCTTCTTGAAAATTGCCCTGGTCATTTCATCAATTCTAAGCAATCTCCCACCGAATCAACTCATGATTTTATCCAAAAAAGCAAATATTTGGCTCATAAAGCTGACCATAACATGACTGATAATAATTTGTTTAAACTCTTCATCACTACTTTAAATCCTTCTCTTTAATATAAGGTTCAAGCTTTCACTCTCCAAACACTTAATGAAGCTCTTGACCAAGCTAAACATCAAGACTTTCTCATGAAGCAACTCGAACCTAATCCTAAATTCTTCAAAGAATATTTTCAAACATCTACCAATTCTATCATTAGAAATACTCCTCAAACCAAACCAAGAGTTACCAAATCTGACATCCCCTCATATTCTCAAACACCACTCACTGTGTAATTAATGAAACAATTCTTGCCACCCTTTAAACCTTTTACTTATCCTAACTATCCTCCTAAGTGGTATGACCCTAATCAAATTTTTTAGTTCCATGTCAAAATTAGCCATTCCCATGAATATTGTAGAGGGATCACTAAATTTTCTATCTCTTACATGCTTGGTGACTCCTTTAATCATGAAGCTATGATCAACCTTCATTGTCAAGAGTACAATACTGCTTCTCAAAAATGACAAGTTTCTAAAGCTTCTTCTAATAACCAAAAATATTTTCCCACAACTAATAATCAATAAAATACCAAGGATGTTTGTGCTATTGATGTTGATTATGACCAATATCACAGTAATTTTCAATATGTTAACACCGTTAAGGTCAATTTTTATCACAAACCATCTCACAAAGATCCTTCTACCAAAGTTAAGAAACCATCTTTAGAAGAATAAATTCTTAAAGATAATATAACCAGTAATCTAAATTCGAAAGCCCATGAGGAACCACCTCCTTCTTCCAAACCTCTAACACTTCTATTCCTTCAAAATCCACCTTACCTTCTAAAACTCGCACTGGTTCTTCTTCTAAATCTCATTGGAACTTTCTCAAATAACTTAACTCCAGGCCTTGAAAGATTCCACTCATGGAGTTAGTTCATACTTCCCATTATCATCATAAGTTACTTGTACAAAAATTACAAGAAATTGAAGATCTATCTCCTATAGATGAAGAACCACCTTCTACTGAACCTCACCCTACCAATGTACATACCATTGAAACTATGTGTCCTTTTTCGAAGCCATTTATTGAATTTCTTTAAGAAGACATAATTAATGATGAAATACTTTTTCATGTTGATGATCCACCATTATTCATTAAAATAGCCATTAATACTACCCTTATCTATAAAGTTTTGGTTGATGAAGGCTCTGGTATTAATGTGACATCTTTGTGGCTCATCTAACAACTAGGTTATAACAAGGATCATCTCAAGCAAACCCACCTTACATATCATGGATTTGATAAAACTAATCAAAATCCACTTGGTTGTATTTATATTCCCCTAATAATTGGACCTAAGACTTTTCAAACTAAACTTATGGTCCTTGATTTTCTCCCATCTTATAACATACTCCTTAGTCATCCTTCGACCCATAGAATGAGGGCCGTCGCTTCTTCGGGTAGCCAATGCATCAAGTTTTTACATAATGGTAAATGATATAAGCATGAAGCTGATCCTAACCTTGGAGTATTCAACTTCCTAATCTAAAATCTTAGTATCTCATCCCTACCATTCCTAAGATCAATAGTTTTCCTTTACTTGAGTTTATCAACATCAATCTTGATTTACAAGTCACTCTTGCTGATTTAGATGATAATGAACCTAATGACTTGAAACATACTTACAATATTACCAAGCTACCTCCCTATATATTAGAGTGGCTTCTTCCTTGTTTATTACCTCATGTTCATGCTATTCCTCTCATTGATGAAATCAATGATTTTCCCCCTTCATGCAATGCTCAAGAGCTTTCTTTACCAGAAGAGGCCTTCACATACAATGACTATGGAGTGCCCAAATTATTTCAAGATCCTCTCATCATGTCTCGATGTAAATTTAGTAATATTAGGATTTCATATTTTAAATCTCCCTCTAAATCTCAAGCATGTACCATTTGTCCAACATATGATGATAACTACATAATGGCCCAAGCTCAATCTCAAGATTTGGATGTTCAACATTATCAAAAAACCTTAGCTCAAATACATGCTTTTAACTGGGATGTCCATACCATTTCTTTAGATCATGAATTAGATCCTGAAGGTCATGTGCCTCATGCTAATTCTCTACTTCTTGATACTCCTTGGGTGTTAGAACAAATCATACCTTCCAAACCCATGGAGATTATTGTATCTTCTCTACCACCTATAGATCCCATCATTGCATTCAATTCCTCCCCTATCCAAGAAAATAATGACACATCAATCCTATTTGATACATCTACTTCTTCTACTCTCAATATTACACTAGATGCCAAGGATACTGATGTCCATCAAATACATTCTGAATATGATCACCATGGTAACAAAATTATTGATCTCAAAGTAGATGTTGAGTATTATGATCCTCTTCCCACTTTGCCTAGTGATGAATCTATTCTTGAACTACTTCAAGCCTGAGAACCTCAGTTTCCTTGACAACGTCACAAACTTGGGAATTTTAGAATCAAAGCCCCTTGTATCAATAATTTCATTATTAGCATCGATCCTAAATCTAATTTGATTTCCTCTTTACCTGATGTACCATACCATTTCCAAGATAGAAATGCTATTCTTATGGAAGAAAATACTCACATTGAATATGGTACTCCATCATTCCCTAGATCAATTACAATTTCTCATGAACTCTCACCTACTGAATATGATAATTTTAGTTTATTTTTTGATAAGTATCATGAGATATTCACCTGATACTATGAGGACATGCCTGGTATTGATCCTAGCATTATGGTGCACAACATCATCACTTATCTTGATGCCAAATTGTGTATCAAAATCAACAAAAATTTCCACCTAAGGTTTCTACTTTATGTCATAAAGAAATCATCAAACTTCTCAATGCTAAGTTTATCAAACCAATGGACTATTCTAAATGGGTTTCTAACATAGTTCCCATGTGAAAAAAGGTCACTATGGTCATTTTCATCTGCATTGATTTCCATAATATGAATATCACTTATCCTAAATACAATTTTCCTTTACCTTTAATAGATGATATTGTCAATTCCATAGTTGGCTATGAAATTTTATCTTTTATGAGTGGCTTCTCAGTTTACAATCAAATTCACATTGCCCATGAGGATCAACATAAGACCACTTTCACCATAAAATGGGGCACTTATTGCTATGTTAAAATTCCCTTCAACCTCAAAAATGTTGAAGCCACTTATCAACAAGTAATAACTCAAATATTTCATGATCTTATTCATAAAATTGTATAAACCTATGTGGATAACCTGATTGCTAAATATAAAATCCACAAGATTCATCTTTACGATATTACCATCATCTTCAACCATCTTCTCAAATACAAAGTTAGACTAAATCATTATAAATGTGTCTTTGGTGTCACATCTGGAAAACTATTAGGATTCTTAGTCTCTCTCCATGGTATCGATGTTGACCCTGCTAAGATTAGTGCTATTGTCAACATGCCCATTCCTCATTCCATTCTGGACATTCACACTTATCTCAACAAACTTGGGGTAATTAGAGGATTCATACCTGAAATGGCCTACCACATACACTCTATCAATTATTAATTTTTAAGAAAAGTAATGCTTTATAATGGATGGATCCTTGTCAAAAATCCTTTGATAACATGAAATAATCATTACTTCACCCACCTATAATTTGTCCTCCTTCGAATGATTGACCTCTAATCATATATACTTCTTCCACACCCATATCAATTAGGGTAATGCTTGCCCAATAAGATGATACCGAAAGAGAGTATGCCATCTAATACATTAGTTGAAGCCTCATTGATTATGAGAAATGTTACACAAAATTTAAACATAATTGTCTTGCCATATATTTTGCCACTAAAAAGCTTCAGCATTACATGCTTTATCAAACCACTTATGTCATCATTCATTCTGATCGCCTTCATCACTTCTTCTCCAAAGCCTTTCTTCTTAGAGATAAAATTAGAAAATGGATGTTCTTCCTTATGGAATTTGATCTCCATATTGTTACTCAAAAAACTATTAAAATATAAATCACAGTAGATCGACTTGCCACAGCTCCTGTGGCAGCTACCAATCACCTTCAAAATAGTATTCTTGATGATAATATTCTCTATATTAAAGGTCTCAACTAATATATTTATCTTAAATATTACTTCCATAACTTCACTACTAATCTGGAAACAATTAATCTTGATGAATCAACTATCCTCCCTGATACTACTAAACCGAAAGTAGTTATCGAAGAACTTCCTGAAATTAATGTCAACTTGCATGAGGATACTTGGACCCTTCACTTTTATGGTGCTAAATGCCTTCAAGGAGCTGGGGAGGGTTGAATTATTATAATTTCTCTTAGAAAAATCATCCCTCTAGCTTTTTGCTTAACATTTGATGTAACTAAAAACATGGAAAAGTATGAAGCCCTAATCTTAGGCATGAGAGCTGCTCTTGATTTAGATATCTAATACCTGCATGCCTTAGGTGATTATTAGCTCATTTTCCACCAAGTAAATGGTGATTACCAATGAAAAAGAAAGAATCTTATTTATTCTCATCAAATTACAACTACTCTCACCAAAGTTTTCATTTCTTTCACTATTGAGCCTATCCCTCAAGATCAAAACTCTATTGTTGATTCCCTCACTTCTTCAACATCTCTTTTTCATGCACATCACATTCTCATTGATCCCAATTTTTTTATCCAAATTAAAAATATCCATCCTTTATTCAACCACATTATTCACTTATCTACCATATTGATGTTGTTACCATTTGAAAAAGCTCGTGCTACAAAGACATCATTCAAGTTCTAGAACATCAAACTTATCCTCCCAACTTAGACTCCTATGAAAAGACTCACATTCAAACAAGCTTTTAAGTATGCATTTTGATATAAAATCCTTTACTATCATAATGATCAAGGTACCTTGATCCATTGTGTTATGTAAGATGAGGTCCCTTCTCTCTTTGAATAAGCACATGGGGGCATTTATGATGGCCATTATAATGGACATCCTAAAGCCCACAAATGCCTATGTATGGGATACTTTTGGCCCACTCTTGAAAAGGATGCCATAAAAGCTAATAAAAAGTGTACTCCTTACCAAATTCATGATGATCTAATTTATTCACCTCTAGTTGAGCTTTAAACTGTCTAATCTCCCTGGCCATTCTCCATGTGGGGATTAGATCTCATCAATAAATTACCTTGCTCTTAATAAGGTCATATATTTATCATCAAAACTATTGAATATTTCACCAAATGAGTCGAAGCTATGCCCCTTGTTTATGCCATCGATACCACCATATCCAAATTTATTTTTAATCAAATCATTTACCACTTTGGTTTCCCCCATACTATCATTTTAGGCAATGGTGATAATTTCAAAAATAAAGATGACAAAAAACTCTATGCTAAATTTAAAATCAATCACAAATTTTCCACACCTTATCATTTGCAATGTAATGGCCAAGTTTATGCCACCAACAAAATTCTCCAAAAGACAATTTGTGAAACCCACACGGATTGACACTTTCATCTCTATCCTATTCTTTGGGCCTATCAGAGTAGCATACATATTGCCACTGGGGTAATGCCATTCTCTCTAGTCTATGGTTCTGAGTCAGTCCTTCTATTAGAAGTTGAGCTTCCCTCTCTTCATGGTATTATCCCTGATGAATAATTACGTAAGGATCACCTTCATGTTCTTGATCTCTTTGATGAACACCATATTTATGCTTTGAAACACAATCACCAATACAAGGCATGTATTGCCAAGCAACATAACAAACATGTTAAAATTCACATGTTTAATGTTGGTGATCTTATCCTTAAATTAGACTACACCCATGACAAAGAAATATGCCCAAAAATGGTGGGGCCCATATTTAGTCAAAGATATTATTAGTCCAAGTACGTATCACCTTCAAACTAATGAAGGCCATGTTTTTAAAAATCCCACTAATGGATAATTCCTTAAGAAGTATTTTGATTAATCCTTCCCTTCTTGAAGGATACTAACATAGGTCTCACCCTATCCAATAGTTCTCTTTTTTTTAAAAACCATAGTCCTTCCTTTTGGTCTTTTAATTCCCCCTTTTTTCTCATGAGTGAAAATATAGAACCTTGAATAGGACCCAATCTTCCTCATGATGTACTATAGTCTCTTTGTTTTCTCATTTTTACCCCTTTTTGGCACCCTCATGGGTTTCTCTTTTATGAGTTGTAGTGTAAGACCATTGATATGACCTGGCATTCCTCATAAAATCACCATCTTTTCATTCCTTTTTTAGAATGTGTTTTTCAATGGTTACAAGTTATTGATCCTTTGTTCTCAACTTTAGCTTTTTCTTCCTTTTATATGAAATTTACATATCAATCTATGTTTGCATGTTTTCCTCCATTTCCCTCAATCTTATGATAAGGAATCACATTTTTCTATCATTGTATCCCTTTTTCACCCTCTATCACATTTTTTGTGATATGAAGTAATTCAAATTGTTTCATGTTTCATTCCTCTTGATTTCCTTTTCTTTCACTCCACATTAGATAAAATAAGGTCAAATTCAAGATAACACATTTATTTCACTAAAATTTACAAGACTCTTAGACACCATGATATCTAAAGTTCTCTCTCTTAACAACCAAGTCTCAATTATTTAAATGAATTTCGTATTTAGCACCCATGTTTGGTTTTCCAAATCTGTATGGAGGAGGAATAGAAAAATCCATCAAGAAAGTTAAAATCCAAATCATTTGACACAAAAGGAAATGATATACAAAAGGCATATACAAATCTTAAAAGTTAATATCACACCAAAAGATGTGTTAGGACCTAGGAAGCACAATTGATTACCAAGCAACTAAACATGCGGAATTAACCAGAATCACAAGTAACTAGAATTCAAAAACAACACAGAATATGAGAGACAATACCCAATTGTATTAATACTCTTCCAAAAGGAAATACAACAAAGAAGATGCCACAGTCTTCTTCCCTACACTCCTCTAGGGCTCCCACACCTCTAGGGCATAAAAAATAAATCTCTTCAAGAGCTCACTCTCTCAACTACGGTCCCAACAATCAACTCAAAAATAGAGTTGTTGTTCACCTCCACCAGCTAGTAACAATACTGCCAGTCCACCAGTTAGTAACAATACTGCCGGTCCACCAAGTACTCCACGTACTCCAAGTTTGAGTATACACACATACTCCAAGTATGCAACGTACTCCAAGTAGATCTCACCTGATCTTTCTACCTATTGTGTTTCTAACCTCCCTGATATTGCACACCTACAAATCAACCTGGTTCTGCACACCTGCAAACCTAGATCTCGCACACACACACACCTGCAGATCAACCGACCTTACCACATGTAGATCTCCTTCCTAATCTTGCACACCTGCAGACCAACCTGATCTTACATACCATGAAGAACACTTGTCCTCCAAACTAGCACCCTTGTGGATCTTCTACTAGACCTTGCAAAACTTGCAGATCTACCTGATCATACACACTTGGCACTATGGCACTATGAGGAGCCAAACTTGCTCTCTCTATCTAGCACCTAGGGAATCCCTGCTTTGATCCCTCACACTTTACAATACAACCCATGAGTATTTTAAATAGATCTCATGCAAACAATAATTAGACATCCAATTACAATAATTAGATCTACAGCTCAAGACTAAAATTAGTTTTTAACATGCAAACAACCAGTTTGTTAACAAACTATTCATGAACTAACAGTTCTAGAACTGCACAGGCGATTGACGTCGGTCCCTGTCTGGTTGGAGATGACCGACATTGGCCGATCCTGACCAATGTTGGTTGCTCTACTCACTAGATATGACCGACATTAGTTGATCAAATCAACGTCGATTGCTCTGCAACTCAACAACCTCTCAACAACCTCCTCCATGTCTGCATTAGTGAAGCTTTTAGCTCCACAACCTAACAATCTCCCACTTGGAGATAAATAGCTGCACTGTACCTGTACCTGTACACCATCTAATTTGTTTCCTAGCTTGTATCCCTCTTCAAGCTCAATCTTGAAGACCAACCACCACACATCTTGTGGTGCAACTCCTGTCATCCAAGTAACCTGCCATATCTGAAGTGCCTGACCCTGCATAACATGTTAACCTGTTGTTGGTCCCTCTCAGATACCTGAGAACCCACTGAACCACTTTCTAGTGCTTCCTTCCCAGATTGACTACAAACCTGCCAACAACTCCCACTACTGGGGCAATATCAGGGAGTACACATGTACTCAACCTCATCATGTGATTAGGGACCCTGTTCTGTGAACTATCCATCCATAGGTGTGCTGCCTGGTTTTACATCCTGCACTACCTTCACACAATCATCTTGTGACAACATCAACTTGTGATCTTCCCTATCTCTAGGATTACTCATGCCAAAGAATTTCACTGCTCCCAAATTCTTCATGACATACCACTAAACTAACTTTACCTTTAGTTCAACAACACCCTGTATGTATGCACCTGCAACAAGCACATCATCCACATACAATAACAAGATAATGTCGCGACCATTATCCAACTTGGTAAGACAAACACAATGGTTATAATGACATTGACTAAAGCCATGCTTTATCATACACCTGTTAAACCTGTACCACTTTCCTACAGCTTTTTCAAGACCATATACCCTGGCCTTCCATCTCACATGTCCATTCTCTCTCTTCTTTAACCTGGATGGAAACTCTACCAAATCTCCCATTTGGTTCTCTCCCAAGGAATCAACTTCCTCATCCATGCCATGCTCCCACAGTTTCCTAGATTCTACCTGCTCTACTTCTTTAAAACTTCCTGGTTCTTGACCATCAGTGAGCAACAAGTAGTGTAAAGAAAGGGAATAATGAATTTGAGGCTTACTTACACTTTTAGTCCTCCACAAGGGTGTTTGAGACTCCTTGATAGCTTGCTATCTACCCAAAATCTGTTCTAGTGACCGATGTCAGTCACCACCCAGTCTGCATCTGACTGACGTCAGTTCCATGCAACTGACCTGACTACCGATGCCAGTTCCATGACTGACATCAGTCGTCACCTGCCTGACACCACCGACTATGCCTGTCTGCACATGACTGACATTGGTGCTTATCTGTTCGACATCGATTACCCCTGACCGACGTCGGTACCTGTGTTTTCCTGTGAGTGATGAATTTTTACCTGCGAGCTTACTTTGAATCAAAACCCTGTCCAAACTACCCTACTCAGAAGTATCCAGCCCCTATGACTGATCTCTATCCATCATCTCTTCCATGAACACCAAGGCTTTCCAATTCTTAAGTTTGTCAAATACATCAGAGATCCTTTTCTTGCAATAAATCCAATCCTTTTTTGTAGCATCCCACTGCTCACAAAAATCTTGGTCTATGCTCTCCGAAGCTGAACTCTTACCATTTGACTTAAGAACATCCATTCCCTTCTCATTTATGTGACCAAGCCTACAAAGCTATATCTTTGCAATAGAAGTGGAATCAGTAATACAAGCAGGTAGATAAAGAGTACCTACTTTCTTACCACATGCTAATTCAAGTGCATCCACTGTGAGAGTTCCTGTGCATCTCTCATCACCCAAATTTCTTATAGAAATTAGCCACATCTTCAGGACTGGGACCTGCATGACCTTCTTCAACACCCATGTGTTGGTCGTCTACAATTTCAACCACACTTCCCCTTTGCCAATACTTTGACAAGGCTCACCAACCCCTAAATAAATCTTTCCAAAGTCTCCATTGACCTTAACATGGAAAAATACTCTATTTGGGGCTGCATGGAAAGAGGCAACATAATCTATAAACCAAGATTCTACTTTATCCAAGGAACATACAAGAGCAATCCATGCAACAATACCTGCAACACATGCTTCTTCATTCCCTTCATGCTGATCCACTATCAACCAACAATTTTTAGTTTCCTGCTCTTTCTTTCCATAACACCGTAATTGACCATTCTTGCTTTTCAATTCCTCCATTCTTAGTGTACTTTCTTCTACCATTACTTTACTCCCACTCAATCAAAAATCCCTGAGAGTGACCTGTAATCAAACACAAACTTGCTCCCTGCAACCTGGCTCTGATACCAATTGTTAGGACCTAGGAAGCACAATTGATTACCAAGCAACTAAACATGCAGAATTAACTAGAATCACAAGTAACTAGAATTTGGAAAGAACACAGAATATGAGAGACAATACCCAATTGTATTAATACTCTTTCAGAAGGAAATACAACAAAGAAGATGCCACAGTCTTCTTCCTTACACTCCTCTAGGGCTCCCACACCTCTAGGGCATAAACAATAAATCTCTTCAAGAGCTCACTCTCTCAACTACGGTCCCAAAAATCAACTCAAACACAAAGTTGTTCACCTCCAACAGCCAGTAACAATACTTCCAGTCCACCAGTCAGTAACAATACTGGTAGTCCACCAAGTACTCCACATACTCCAAGTCTGAGTATACACACATACTCTAAGTATGCAACATACTCCAAGTAGATCTCACTTGATCTTGCTACTTGTTGTGTTGCTGACCTCCTTGATCTTGCACACCTGCAAATCAACCTAGTTCTACACACTTGCAAACCTAGATCTCGCACACACACACACACTTGCAGATCAACTGACCTTACTTACCACATTTAGATCTCCTTCCTGATCTTGCACACATATAGACCAACCTAATCTTACATACCATGAAGAACACTTATCCTCCAAACTAGTACCCCTGTGTATCTTCTACCAGACCTTGCATAACCTATAGATCTACCTGATCATACACACTTGGCACTATGAGGAGCCAAACTTGCTCTCTCTATCTAGCACCTGGGGAATCCCTGCTTTGATCCCTCACACTTTACAATACAGCCCAAGAGTCTCTTAAATAGATTTCATGCAAACAATAATTAGACATCTAATTACAATCATTAGATCCACAGCTCAAGACTAAAATTAGCCTTTAACATGCAAACAACTGGTTCATTAATAAACTATTCGTGAATTAATAGTTTTGGAATTGCATAGGTGACCAACGTCAGTCCCTGTCTGGCTGGAGATGACCGACGTCAGCCGATCCTGACCGATGTCGGTTGCTCTAATCACTGGATATGACCGATGTCGGTTGATCAGATCGACGTCGGTTGCTCTGCAATTTAGCAACCTCTCAACAACCTCCTCCATGTCTGCATCAATAAAGCTTTTAGCTCCACAACCTAACAAGACGTAATTCTAAACAAATATCCTATCTCCAATCATAGCTCAAACTCCATAGTTGGCCTCACAATAGCACTGAGGTCCATTGGGGTGTGGTAGACCAATAGATTGGAATAAGAGAATTCAATAAACTCTATGGTGCTACTTACTTTCTCATGCAAGTACCCAATCTTCATAGTAGACTAATGATTCTGTAAGGGGTCTTGAGTAATGGTAAACATGTTGGGGGAAGGTAGGTCCATTTTAATTTTTTATGCATATAGCCTTCATGGGATGATCTACATACCTCATTTTTTGACCTAAGACTTGTGTGGCTAAGAGAATTTCTTCAAAGTCCTCAAGATCAAAAGTTCTCTTATTTTGACAAACATAATTCTAGTGTCCTGACTTTGATAAAAAGTTCCTTTACCTTGGTTTTTCCTTCATTCTCCCCTTCACCCATTTCAATTCCCCCCTTGACAAGCACATGTGATTCTAAATATATTTTCCCTTATTATCTACTTCCTTCTTCTTCACATCTTAAAAACATGCTAGCATTACTTTGTTTCAATTTTATCTATCCTTAGAGCAAAACAACATGTTTGAGTGACTAGGATTACTTTCTTTGCACCATGGCTCTACATTTATAGACATACTTTTCTTCCTTTTTACCATTTTCTATTGTTGTACTACATTTTTTTGAACACCTGAGTCTATTTATACTTTCATACATATTTTTTCATTGTTGAGTGAGGTTGGCTTGTTACTTCTCACTCACCAATGTTGTTTTCCATTTTATGCACCTTTTTCCATTGATGATTGAGTAAGGATTATTACTTCCCACTCATCAATGTTGTTTTACCATTTTTGCTTGCCCATATTTGTTTAATCAAGGATTGTTATTGATTTTACATTGATGTTTGATTATCATCTATTTGACATGTATCCTTGGTTTGACTTGGTGAGTTTGCATTTATTACTTAAGGTTTACTTGTTTGAGTTTTTTGATCTTTAGTAGCCTTAGATTTTTTGGTTACCCGATTTACTTTAAATTTTGACTTGGTCATTTAGTCTAAAATAACACTTGTCACCCTAGCTTACCAAATTTACAAGTACGTCCCATCCACATAGCACCAATTATCTTGGATTTCTTACATTTATTTGTTTTTGCTCTTTAATTTTGTATTCTTGGGTTTTTCTAAAGTAGTCTCTGTGCCCTTCACAATCAAAACTACAAACACAACAGATAACCATCCAATGATAAAGGTAATTCAAGGTACACATTACATTTAATTTTTTAGTTTTTTTAATTGTAGTCATTTAATTTAATTTATTTTATGCTTTAAAATACTATAATTTTTTTTAGCCTCAATGTTGTGTGTTACTACGTTCTTTCTTGAAGCACTATCCTCTATTGCACTTAAGTGACACATGATGAGCTTCGAATGGGGAATATGTATATACATAATATTTTCAAACTTAATCAATTACTAATGCTTTCTATCTTGTCGAAACTCATCGAGTCTCAATCTCTTTGAGTGCCTACCCTAAGGGGTGCACTGGGAAAGGGGTGGACATATCATTGGTACTTTGTAGGATTGTTGTCCCTTATTGCTACTTATTACCAATCTAACCTGATCCTAAAACATTTCCCTAAGCTATTACTCATCTTTTTCACACTCCTCCAATCTTTTATCAACTTCCATCCCTATTTTCCTATCCTAAAACCCTTTTTGACTATTTACAGTACTAGGTTGACTAGGTCGACCATGTACTCTTATGGGTGAAATTCATTTAGGGTCTAGGTTGGATCTTGGCCAACATAGCCAATGACCTAGTGAATTCTTTTCTATAATAGTACTAGGTTGACCCTATCAACCAAAATTTTTAGAAGGGATTAGGGATAAATCTACCTATATATACAAGATCATTTTTCCATTATTAGAGAGACATCAAGAGTTATTATTTGCTTGTACTTATTTACAATCTACTCTTCCACCATTTTACTTGAGGAGTCTTAGCTTAGGGTTTCTACTTAGAGAATCTAGCCTTATGGAGAAGTCTTGGATGCTTTAGCCTTTCTCAGTGTTCCTTACAAACCATAACAACCTCTTGTAAAGCTCCTTTGGCCAAAGGAGAGATTGAGTCTTGACATGTTTGTCTTTTAGATAAGTATTCTCTAACTTTGATCCTCTCTTTAGTAGATAGAAGTAGCATAAGTATTGGATTTTGAATAATATTACTCTTCTTCTCCGTGTATTAGGGTCTTACTCATACATAACTTAATTGAGATTCTCCTATGCATGTTTTTTTATTTAATAACCTTCATATTGTGCCACAAGATTTGGTGAGCACTAGATTATATTTATTTGCTTTACTTGTTATTAGTTTAGTGAATATAAAAACATAAGGCTTAGTTAGGGTTATTGATTGATTTTACTTGATTGGAGGCTTTGGAACCCTCCCTAGTATTATTTTTGTGATAAGTGATCCCCTAATTGGATATTGTAGATCCACATATTGGTCATGTTCTTTATTATCTAATGTATCCCAAATCAGAAGTGTAAGTATGATCTATCTCCTTTGAGTTAGGATTGATTTATAGACATGATGATTTGTGATTACGACTTTTTTTAGCCTCAACATTGTTTGTTACTATATTATTTATAAAATCACCATCCGCTATTACACCTGAGTGACACATGACGAGTTTTATGTGGGGCATATGTATACACATAATATTTTCAATTTTTATAAAATACTAATGCTTTCTATCTTGCAAGAACTCATCAAGACTCAATCTCTCTGAGTGTATGCCTTAAGGGTGCACCGAGAAAGGGGTGGGAAAATCATTGGTGCTTAATAGGATTATTTCCCCTTATTTACATTTATTACCAATCCAACTAGCTCCTAAAACATTCCCCTAAGTTATTACTCCTCTTTTGCACACTCTTCTAGTCATTTCCAATCTTTCACACCCCTTTTCCTAACCTAAAATCCCTTTCAATAGTTTACAATAGTAGGTTGATTAGGTCAACCTTGTACTCTTATGGGTGAAATTTATTTAAGGTCTAGGTCAGTTCTTGGCCGACCTACCCCATGACTTAGTGAGTTTTTGTCTATAACAATACTAGGTTGACTGGGTTGACCCTGCTGGCCAAAACTTTTGGAAGGGCTTAGGGTTAAATCCACATATATATACAAGATAATTTTATAATTATTTAGAGACATCAAGGGTTATTATTTGCTTGCACTTCTTTACAATTTGCTCTTCTACCATTCTACTTGAGGAGTCTTAGCTTAGGGTTTCTACTTGGAGAATCTAGTATTATAGAGAAGTCTTGGATACTTTGGCCTTTCTTAGTGATCCTTACCAATGAAAAAAACCTCTTGTAAATCCCATTTTGTTGAGGGAGAGATTGAGTCTTGATGGGTTAATCTTTTAGGTAAGTACTCTCTAACTTTGCTCCTCTCTTTAGTAGATAGAAGTAGCATAAGTATTGGATTTCAAATAATATTAATCTTATTCTCCATGTATTAAGGTATTAATCATACATAAATTAATTGAGATTCTCCTATGCATGTTTGTTTGTTTACTAACCCCCATATTGTGCTACTAGCTTTGGTGAGCACTAGATTAGATTTATTTGCTTTACTTGTTATTAGTTTAGTGAATATGAGAACATAAGGCGTAGTTAGGGTTATTATTTGATTTTTATTGATTGGAGGCTTTTAAACCCTCCCTAGTATTATTTTTATGATAAGATATCCCCTAATTGGGTCTAAAAAATCCACATATTAGTCATGTTCTTGATTATATAATGTATCCCCAATCAAAAGTTTAAGTATGATCTATCTTCTTTGAGTTAAAATCTATTTATAGACATGATGCATTTATGATTGCATATAAATCTTATGTCTCCAATTAAGAAAATAATATTTAAAAATTCTTATCCTTCATTTGAAAGATTTTATATGGATATTTTCAACTATGTCGTTAATCTCAATTATAAGTCACATAAGGCAAGAAGTTCAAGTGATTCAAGACTACCTTCACCTAAGAAGTAAATTCTAAATAAGGAATTAAAACCAATTTTATCATCTTCTAAAGCAAAGAGTCTAATTAATATCCTTAACAAAAGGAAATAATCAAAGGACATGTGTTACAAGGCAATAATTAAGAAGGCCCCTATTGTAAATAAGAATCAACCTCTTAAGTTTGATACCATCAAAGATTGACCAAGTGCTATTTTATAGACATTAATTGATAAGAAGCTAATAAATTTACCTCATAATTATTATCACCCTCCCCATCACCTAGAATGAGTTGGGATAAGACCATTTTATAACTATCAACATATTAACTATCACAGGGATAACAATTGTTATACATTACAATAAAATATTGAGAAAATTGTGGATAAAGGGGTTATTTTATTTGGTAAATTTGACGATAGGTCAACAAGGTCCCCTTCTCCATATTATTCTACTACTCATTTGACAAAGCCTGAGATATCTTAAGATGTCCCTGCAAAGGAGCCAATGGTCCTTCGAGCTTCTAAATGAGATGCTACTAGGAAAATATCTTCTTATAGTTTAAAATATACAAGGATTAATCTTTACCAAGATGTTTATATTAAGGATCCAATGGTCATTCGATCCCTCATCAGAGGTGAACATAGAGAAGGAATTATTGCAGATGACAAACAACAATGCAATATATGTAAAATTGGTTTTATTATGAATCTGGGATACAATGAGAAATATTTACAACATAAACATGAAGATTTCATGAGGAATATTAAGAATCCAATTTCTTTGGGACCTAAAACAATTGACACATTATTATATATACACAAGGATATTGCAT
This sequence comes from Torreya grandis, assembly GCA_037957365.1. NCBI lineage: Eukaryota > Viridiplantae > Streptophyta > Pinopsida > Cupressales > Taxaceae > Torreya > Torreya grandis. The sequence goes on along the minus strand of JARHVA010001220.1, from coordinate 508,459 downwards.
AAGCTAATGTTACATTGGGAAAATCATGGTTAAAATAGATGGGAGCAGATTTTTATAGCATTAATATGAATATATATTTTAATTTCTAAGGAAGTTTACTTACATTTAGAATTATAAAGTGAAAACAAATAAACATACAGTTACATCATCTCTAATGCAAGTGTACGTACCAAAATCAAAGCAAGTAGTTCAAGATCAAGAGATAAAACAAGTAAACAATGTTAAAAAACAAAAATAAGAAAATGAACCATTTAGAGTTTTTGTGAAAGAGACTAATCAACCAACTTCACATGATTACAATGCATTTTTATTCCTGAGTTGTTGATCAAATAAATTTTATACAATGCAAATGATTCATTTTTATGGTTTTAGAGGTTAGTTTTGTACATACACGCATTGTGATTGAATGCCATACTATTATACACATTTAAATACAAAAATAGAAATACAAACTTACCCCACCACCACTATCATTGGTTTTTAAACCTATTCAAGATAATTCTACAGAGTTAGTTACTACACCTATTTAGGATTATGTTACAAAGATAGTTACTCCCCATACCACAACTCATTCTATGCAGTCAATTATACAACTTACTCAAGTTTATTATATGTATAATATTTAGAGGAAAGTATTATAATTTCCTTTATGACCCATGTTATAGTGCCTATTGCATCAAAGGATGATTCAAGATTCACAATAACTAGTATTCACTCCATTTCTTAGACTATACTTAATATAGTTCAACATGTTCCACAAAAAATATAAATACTATTTTATCTTATGATAAAATAATTTTTGCTAGATATGTTACATCATCAAGTTTCTCATCATATATAGGACACTACAAGTGATGATGATGAGGGTTATAACACAATACAAGATTTTTTTTTAGATTTAGATTCATATTCAGTTCCAGTTACACATCATGCCATTGGTTCCCCCAAGTTGACCTTTCCCATGTTTGATACTGGGCATACCCATGACCATCCCATATATTGGTTGATTGGTTAGAATTTCCATTGAGCACATATTCCAAAAACACAAAAATTTCAAAAATAAAAAAATAAAAAATTCCAAAAAATTAAAAATCAGGTTTGAGCATGACATGATTGCTAGTTTACATCCTTTACATAAGTTCTTTGTCACCTGTTTGGTAGATTACATATCCTTTATATACACACATGCATTTCATAGGGTACATGCATGATATGTAGGGCATACAAATACACATGATATATGTATGTATAGATATTGGATCTTTCTTATACCCAAGGGCCATACAAATGTTGGGGGCATATTCTTCCATAGGTTATACTATTACATGTTATATCTTTATATGACCTTTCTATCTACCATGCTGAGCTAATTTGATTGATTACACATGTATTGATATTTCTCATGATTTATATAATGTTACATGGATATGTTACTTTAATATGCTATGAAATTTACATATTTAGATGGTGTAGACTACTTTGTATGTTCAATCCTTCTTCAATGTTGTTTAATTTTATAATAGGCTAGTCATTACTTGTATATTATGTGTGGCCCCTTGACCTTATTTTTGGATCCTTAGCCTTATTTGTGTGCCATGTATTACCCCTTATTTGTGTATCCTTAACTCTATTTATGTGAAATTTAATGCCCCTTATTTGTGGTTCCTTAGCATTATATGTGTGACATTTATTGCCCCATTGATTTTGGTTCCTTGGCCTTGTTTGTATGACATTCATTGTATTTTGTATGTGGCCCCTTGGCCTTATGTGTGAGATTTCATGATAATACATGTAATTATATTTTGTGACATTACTTGTTGATATTTTTATGATTGTGGAGTTTTTGGGTGTTGTGATCCACCTCACACACCTCCCCCTTGTGTGTGGTACCATGATACACATCTTGCACTTTTCCTGTGTACACTTATTTAGTACAGTGATCAATGATACTTATTACCATATGCTTAATTGATATATACATATTGAAATGACACTTATATGCCATTACATTACATATATTTCATACATTATTTGATGATAAATTTAATATTATGATGATATACTCTCCACATGTTGACATGATTACATTTTTATACATAACATGATACAATTAACTTATTATTTTGAGATGAGTGACTTTCAAGCTATGCCCCTCAAATCAAAAGGGGGCATATTAGTGGGCTTGTCATAGATAATTAAGCATATATGAGAACAAATTATAGATTTTGGCAAAGTGTATACATATATTAGAGATTTTAGAGTGGTTTAGATATCATATTGGGATTATTATCTACAAATTTTAGATACATTTAGGTGCATGTGTGAGGCATATGAACTCACTCACAAAGTATGAGTTACATATTTTCAAAATTTTTAGAGACATGACATACATATCATATAGATGCATGACATTCTATATTAGATTAACACTGAACAATTCAAATTTTGAGGCATGAAAGTTGTTTCATGTATACACATATCTAGAGTTTACCAATACCAACATTGATCGATTTAGATTTTGGGGCATGAAGCTATTCATGCACATTTAAAATATGATTTTTTAATTTTTAAATCACATTTCATGGTACTGTGTAGTGAACAACCTTGAATTATATGTTTTTCTGTAGTGGTTGATTCATGTTTAAATGAGGAGTGTCATTGAAATTATGTGTTGCCAAATCACATAACATTACTTCACGAACCTAATAAATGGTTCCCACCTTTCATATTGGTGTAAAAATATAAATTTAAATTAGTTACATTGGTTAGTTTGTCCAAGGTTATACATCTATCAACATCCTAAAACTATTTCATTTGTTGTTCTTGAAATAAAGGTTGGGGGTATTTTACATTATCAATCCATGACACTCACCTTAGTTACACAAATAACCCCCATTATTTAAAAATGGTTCAATAAGAAGAACCATTATGTAATGCTTCAATAAGGAAGCATCCTATTCAAAAATTTATAGGGAAATATGGTTCACCCACACACAAGTGTACTCTTTCCTTGCTTTTCAATTCAAATTTAAATTTATACACTTTTAGATTTCTTTTTGTGGACTTCGATTGCCACATTTTCATTGCAATTTTTTCTTGGAGTAGTTTTTATATTTGTATCCTTCTTCTAAAGAGAAAGTGTGTTTGCACACTCAAGTAAATATTTATCTTTTTCATCTAGTATTTGTATTAAATTTCAATACTAAAATAAAGTGGGGGTATTTGTAGGTACTAAACTCTAGTAATTGACACTTGAAAATGTTAGTTTTGACTTACCTTCACTCTACATGACTTGTGCATACATACGACTCTCATTCACCATTTTATCACATATAAATGCCTTCTATGGGACTTAGCCTTCCTAATTTTCTCTTAGTGACCTATAGGAAACCCCACATTCTCTGTAAAACCAATTGTTTATTGTACTTATACATATTTAGATCATCATATCAGTGTTCCTATCTCTGAGACAATAACATTAGGCGTAGAACATACTATCTGATGGTATCATTTGAGTCTAATAGTTTCATATCTCACCAAGCAATGGTAAAATTCAAATTCAAATAATTACAATGGGATGGCCTATACACTTTGCATGTTGTGTCATGAGAAAGTATACAAAGGTTCTCATATAAATGTAAAATAAACATATAACTATTACCTAATTTAAACATTTATAAAGCCTGTTAAAAACATGCACATATAGGAATTTCATATTCTTCCAAAAGTACTAATTAGTCACTAAAAGTAGTTCCTTACCAAATCTAAAGGACTCAAGTGATAATTTAAAGTTTCCAATTGTCAACTATCAAAATCTAGATCACAGGCACATTGAATAAGCATAATTGCATACATTCACCTAGTGGGGAGAACTACATGCAGTTTGAATTCCCTATTCATAGTATTAGATATGTCTATAGTGACAAACCATTTAATGAAGAGTGGTTAGGGTCAAATCAATCCACATTTATTTCTATTTTGTAGGCCTAAATCTATCATTGCAAGTGGAATTAGGGTTTCAAGTGAAGGAGAAAAATTTCTATGAGCCACATGCATAATCAAACCTTAGGATCTCACATAGAGTTGAAAGAGAAGTAAGTGAACCTTATTTCATCAAGCATAGGATATTTTTATACACAAATAAAACCATCAAATAGGGAACACAACATTTGAAAATATCAACCTAAAGCTGATGACACCTTCTAAGCACACACAAATGTCAAAATCTTGATGCGAGCAACCTCTAGAACATTTTTTTTATTCTTTCCACCTACCTATAGTCTTAATATTCCACATAGAGCCTTTGTTTTACTTTCCATATTTATTAAAATAGAGTGTCAAATCAATTGTAAGCTTTTACATTCAGATTTTTATATATTTATACATTTTTTAGACACTATTTTTGAATTATATAGCACCTTAGTCTTGTACACTTGACAAATGCATATCATGGATGTACATTCAATTTTTAGACCCTTCCTGCTACCAAAAGGCTTGCATACACTATCTCTATGTGCCTAATTACTTATTTTTTAGTTCAACCAATGTCATTATGATGACTGAAACCTTCTAGCCCAAAATTTTATAAACCTATTTATCTTCCATCTCTACAAGTTCTAGACCTGTTCCTATTTTTTAGCTTCCTTAACACTTGCATCCTAGTTCGATACCTATATTGATGCAAAATTCCTATCCAGATGTAATTGTATAGTGCCCTAAAGTCATCCAATTTTCAAATGAAATGTATTCCTATGATTGGCCTAAGTGCTTTAATGTGAGATATTTTGCAAAGGGATTGATATACATACAAGATCAATCCTCATTCATTCATTACTTATAAAAACCTAGCTAAAACTTAACAACTCACAAGGAAACTCACAAAAATCATTCTATCAATCACTCAAGTGAGCAAAGCTTACCTATTTTATTTTATTTATATATTAGTCATAAAGACAACATATCTATAGGTCTGAAGTATTGAAGGAGAATTCCATGAGCTACATTTTTTAAGTTACAAGCTAGGTCACTATTGTATTTGCTTATCACAAATTACATGACTCACATACAATCCAATGTATAGGGGAGGAATACATAAGTCTTAGGCCCTATTCAAAGTATTATAAATGTAAGAAAAACTCATTGACATAGGGGTATTTGGGGTAACTCGACACCATGTGCCCACTAACTTATTTTTCCTACAACCGCTATGAAGATGAAGAACTAGGGTTTTATCATTTGAAGAAATAGGGTTTTATCATTTGATAAGGAGAGATAATCCATGACCCAGATCTGAATGCACTAGAGTAAAGGTGACACAAAACCCAAAATCATCCAGGTGGTCATATCCAATTTCAATAGGTATTTTATACAAGACAACTATGTCTAAATTAGATAATATCATCAATACAACCATCCCAAGTCAACGCAAGTGTCTATAACTATAGAGGCACAATTTACAAAATGAAGCTATTGTTCTAGAATCTAGATCCAATCCACTTTTTACTTGTTCTAGATCTAAATCTATGTTAGGATTAGGATCAACTAAGTATCTTATTTTCATTGTTATTTCAAGATCTAGCATAGCTGTACTTTCTATCTTTAGCATTTTAGTTTAATAAATCCAATATATATTTATTTGAGTTTTGTAAAAAATTGGATTGCTTTAGAGATAGTCTACCACCATTGTGCCCTAGGCTATCTCTTACCCATTTAACCATGTGAGCTCTCTTTATTTCTCATTACTAAAAAATAAGAGGTAATAATTACAAACAATTATGATAGTGGTGAGACTATTCCTAATACATAATTAAATACAGATAAAATAAAGGTCAACCATGTAGCTCATGATGTTCATAAGGTATTAACATCTAAGGTGCACACAGACACAAATAATGACATACCAAAAAGGTCACAACCATAGTATGACATGATTCCTTTTTCATACACAAATGTATAAAATGACATATTACAAGTTCAAGAATAACTTAAGAAGTTCCATCTTTCTTATACTATTAACATATAATATTGTTATGATCCTAATGATGTTGATTACACAATATATGAATATGAAAAAAATGATACGAGGCTTCCACACAAGCATCCCCTTGATGATATCCTTGGGTATAATATAAATTGTACCCATACATGATCACGATACATCCAGGTTATATCATTCTATGGTCACTTTACATTATCATGTTTGAGCTCATATATGTGCTTTCAGATGCCTTTATCCATGCTTATATATTTCATAGTGTATTTGATATATTATGTACTTAACATTTTTTTCTAACACATATATCCAGGGACTAGTATGATATGTTTATGCTGGTTGCTTATGATTTCATTTGTGCACTTCCTTGAGTGTCTTGCCTTGCTATTATCTTGATTATTTGAGTATTTGAATATGCTCCATTGTTTACAACCCCCATGCCTCTATTTTCCTTTTTGACATTTGAATATAGCATTGTTTGTTGTATGTTGAAATTTTAATATGTCATTTTTGATTTTGTGGACATTTGACTAAGTCATGTCCCTTTGATTGTGCGACATTTGAACATGCCCCTTGTTTGAGGTCTCATTAGACCATTGTTTTTTGATTTGATTGAGTGATCTTGTGTGTGTGTTTGATTTCTTGTTGATATTATACTATTATTATATAGAAATTTCCATGATCTACATCATGTATTTTATGTATTGATGTGATTATATTTTGCACTTCCATGATATATCTACCTAGACATGTTCCTTCTATATGCTACATGGTACATTCACAATTTACATGGTTATCTAATCCTTTTGAGGTAAGGTAACTATTAGTTTATAATTTAACTCACCTTAAAAGGGGGGTATATCAGTGGCAACATGATATAGAGGTATGACTTCCACATTAATTCACAAATTTAGATTGCAGTGGTGGCATGTTTTGAAAACATGTTCTCCACACTTATTCAGTACACAACATACATAGATTATAATGGGGCATGTTTTGGAAACATGTTCTCTACATTGGCACTTATATCAATTTTTAGTTTTCTCCATATACAATAGGGGCATGTTTTGGAAACATTTTCTTTACACTTACATAATTTTCAAACTGGCGAGAGTCATAATTATATGATTTAAATATATATTTGTGACAAAATTATATACATCGGTACCATTTTTATACATAACTTCAGCATGATACATATCTAAGGTACATATTCTATGCAACATATGCTTAATATTGCAAAACCAAATCAGTTTCATATTTCAAACACTTTCATGGACTATCATCACCCACTAGGTTAGACTTTTATGAACTATATTAAACCAATCTACCATAGTAGTTAGTTCATACATGATTAAATCACTCAACCTTACCAAATTTATAGGTTTGAATTGATTACATCATCCAACCTCACCAATTTTATAGTGTGAGTTGTCTTGGTTCACTCACACTGACCATGTTATAAGTATGATTGGGTTGTACAGTTGAGCTAATATCAACTATGGGGTGACAACTCACATTTTATCTAAGGTTGGGGCATGTGACCTCCAATATATCTCTATATATTTAGATACATGTACTTTCTATATTTTATATTTGTACTCATCTCAATTTTAATGATTCATAATGATACATATTTCAAATCAAATTGCCAAAAGGTAAGAGAGTTGAATCAATACACATGTGTACTCATAAACCTTACTCTCTTTCAATTTTAATTATTTTAGTGTTTTTAAATTTCATATTATATGCACTAATTATATAGTGTAACATGCTCTTGGTCGCAGGTCATTCAACAACAAATCATTCTAGTTGGACTCAAGCAAAGGCAAGATATATTATACACATCTAGGTACATATTTATTCTCCTTTAAAAAAATAATTTCATTACTATATTAAAGGAGGGAAAAATGTAGACACTAGTTTTGAATTATATAGCACCTCAGTCTTATACACTTGGAAAATACATATAATGGATGAACCTTCAACTTATAGACATTTTTCAATGTCAAAAGGCTTGCATACACTATCTTTCTGTGCCTAATTGCTCATATCTTAGTTCAACCAATGTAATTTTGATGACTTAGACCTTATATCTTTCCTATAATAATATAAACCTACTTATCTTCCATTTTAAAAAGTTTTGGACATATGCCTATTTCTTAGCTACCCAAACACCTATGTCTCAATTAGATGCCTACATTGATACAATTGTCCTATCCCAATGCAAGTGTCTATTACCCTAAAGTCATCCAATTTTCAAATGAAAAATATTCCTATAGTCATCCTAAGTGATTTAATGCAAGATATTCTTCAAATAGATTGGTATAAATACAAGATCAATCCTCATTCATTCCTCACCAGGAAAAACCTAGCTAATACCTAACAACTCAAGGTAATTTACCAAAAGCATTATATTAAGCAATCAAGTGAGAAAAAATTCCCTATTTTATTTTATTTCCATATTAGTCATAGAGACAACATATCTATAGGTCTAAATTACTAAAGGAGCATTCCATGAACCACATTTACTAAGTTACAAACTAGGTCACTATTGTACTTACTTATCACATATTGCATGACTAAGACACAAAATAACACATAGAGGATAAATACATAAGTCTAAGGGCCTCTTTGGAGTATTGGATATGTAGGTAATGCTCATTGATAGAGGGTTCTTTAGGTTAGCTCGACACTATGTGCCTACTAAACCATTTTTACCACAACCACTATGAAGTTGAAAAACTAGGGTTTTATCATTTGACACGGAGTGATAGTCCATGACCCAGATATGAATGCACTAGATTGAGGTGACACATAACCCAAAAACATCTAGGTGGTCACATATAATTTAAATAGGTATTCTATACCATAAACCTACATCCAATTTATATAGTAGCATAGACATAATCATATCATGTCAATGTAAGTGTCCATAGATATAGAGGTATAATTTAAAGAATTAGGTGACTGATCTAGAATCTATATCCAATCTTCCTTATACATGTTTCAGATCCATATCTATATTAACATCAAAATCAACTAAGTATCTTGTTTTCATTATCATTGTAATATATAGAACAACTATAATTTTTATCTTTAACATCTCAACATAATAAATTCAATTTACTATCTGAGTTACATAAATATTTTGCCTACTTTAGAGACAATCTACCATCCTTGTGCCTTAGGCCTTCTCTTACCCCCTTAACCCTATATTCTTCATTTATAAAAATTTAGGGTTAAATAATTTTGTAATCCAAATTTATTTACCAAAGTTATATCTAATTAGGGTTAATTGATCACATTATCCCAATATTTTTAAAACACTAGTGTATGTTATTTCTTGAAACACCAAGCCGTTGCTCATATCTTGAAATGCATCAAGTAACCTACAATAGACACTTATTTTTTGTGACACCAAATAATTTGTATATTTTTATAAATGCATCAAGTAGTCTTTATTAGACACTTATTTCTTGTAACAATAATCCACTCGTGCTTATACCTAATTAAATCAAGTAATATATATATATATATATATATATATATATATATATATATATATATATATATATAATCCTTCTATCCACCCTACCACCATAATTTACATTTGAAAAACTCACAGCCCTAAATTATAATTTGTACTATAATCCATGCTAAAAGGTTTTGTATGTCATAAGTATTTAAAAAATCTTTTAACTACTAATCAATGACTTTTTCTTGGTTCATTTATGAATCTAGAAAAAATACTAATTACAAATGACATATCAGGTATAGTATTCAAAAAATAGATCAAGCCTTTGGCTAATTTATTATAACTTATATCATCAACCAATTCACCTCCTTCATCATTAGAAAGTTTAAAACTAGTTTCCATGGGTGTTAGAGATGGTTTAAAAAATTCCAATTAAAATGTTTTCAATAATTCATATATATATTTATTTTAAAATAAAAATATAGTGATTATGTTGCCTTACCTCTATTCCCAAATAATAATGTAAAATCTTCAAATCATTTTTTTTTTTTTTTAATTTCAACTTTTTCTTCCCCTCAGATAGTTGTTTTTCATCACTTCTATTTGGAAAATACTTATCAACATATAAAATCAAAATCAAAATTTCATTCCCTTGTACTCGAATAAATAGAGTATCATTAGATTCAGTCCTCACAAAATAAATATACCTCAAATAACTATAAATTTTGTACCATGCTCTATGTGCTTGCTTTAATTCATATAAATATTTACATAGTTAAAATACCTCATTTTTTGAATTAATTTATTCAAATCCATATAGCTATGACATGTAGGCAACGTCCTGTAAATCACCATCAAGAAAAACAAATTACATCTAATTGATATAATTTATAAATCTACTATGATACAATATATAAAAACATTCCTTATCAAGAAATATATCAATTTTTCATGTATCTATGAAATGGTAATTGTGTGCAAGCTACATGCTACACAAGGTGTTTTGCGCAAGAATGATTTCATGGGATGTTGTGCAAGTTGATTTCATAAGTAAGGATGGTTGTACATACTTATGTGAAGACTGATTATGAAAATTACATAAGGTTGTCAATGTGTAAGAATGATGGTAGAGATGTGCAAGACATTATGCACAGTTTTATTTTGCTACAGAAGGTTATGAAGTGGAGTGCAATGGTTGAGTTGATGTAAGGTATGACGAGGAAATATGTAACATGTTAATCAGTGAAGGTCATATTCATGAATTTCATACACTTGTTTTATTGTATATATTAGACTGAAGAAGTGATAGCAATGTATTGGTGATGCTCTGACATGGAATTGTTGAGGATCATTGCAAGTTTGTCAGTTGGATCAATAGTTTGTGAACGCATATCCTCTTCCTTTTAAGATGTTACAAAGTGAGTGATGGATAAAGGTACAATTTATCTTAAAAATGAGTGGGTTTAACTGAAAATACACACAATCATGTGCGTGCATTATGATATACATTAAAACAATATATGAATGTGTAGATATTAAAATATAATATTAATTAATTGACAATGAAAAACTTGACACAAATTTACCACACATGAATTGAGCACACAAAAAGTCAAAAATAAACCATCCTTTCACACCTAAATGTTATATTATGAGTTTCACCCTTCCATTCTACTACTACACACCTAAAAGAACCTCACTATCTATTTCAAACTTATTTAATATCCTATATAAACATCACTAGACCTTCACTTTAGTCTGCCTATATACATGTTGGTTTCATCATATTCGATTAGTGTTTCCAATTGATACTGACCCAATCTGGTAAGTATAAACCACCTTAAAATAATGGTTAATTTTTATAATCAAACCTTTCCTTAGGGTATTCCCATTTGTCTATCATGTTAATGCCATGATAAATTACCTAATTGGACTCATATAAATAAATTAAGGTTTCAATTAATAGGGATCTCAAAACTTATCTGACACATATCTATATACTACTATACATTGAGCAAATATAACCTATTTTCCCCAAATTATGAATCTATCACTAGAAGTAGTCACAAGCCAAGTCTGAAGCATTATAAATCCAAGTCAAAGTAAACACTTGAAAGTTTCAAATCCAAATCATTAACTACATACATATAGTGAAGAAGCATAATTGTAAAATCACACTAGGTGGGAAAGCTACATATACCTTGATTTATATCCTCAGAGTATCATATATGTAAGGAATGATCAATATTCCAATAAGGATGATTGGGGTCAACTTACCCCATTAAGCTTACCTAGTTTTTATAGGTTTATATCTCTCACAAATATACATAGGGTTTTAAGGTAAAGGAGGATGATTTATGAAGTTACATGCATTATTAGGGTTTGACATCACACATACATAGATTTCAAAGATAAGAAAAGGTGACCTTATGGTTACAATCCATCATTTTTACACATGTTAGTACCAATTGACATAGGTCATTATTGATAGGAAATACTGACCTAGATTTATGGAACTAACCATATGTAGACAAAAATTTAGTTCTTGAATTGGATGAATCATATCCCTATTTTAGTCTAATTTAAAATTATAGAACACAATCACAATAAAAAAATCAACCATAAAATCTTAGTATTCATCCCTTTATATGATACTTATCAAATCATTATAATCAATTTCAATATTTTACATTCAGATGTATGCTTGAATGCCATATATTAGCATCTAAATTATTCTACTAGTTTTTATCCTATTAGGGTTTCAAAAATCAAATTAGGGTAAAACATATTAGTGAACCTATACACTAATCGAATCATGTCAAACCCTAGGTATCCATCATGGTTTCATCATTCTAAGGTTTTAGATTTATACCTTAGGATTTGAATTTTAGACTTGATTCATAAGTGTTTCCATATTCATAGGTATAAATATGATGATTTATCCCCTTTGCCTTAGGGTTTCATGCTTGTTCACCTATTAGGGTTTACTCTATTAGTGTTATTCCTTGATTGGATAATACTTGGATCAAAATGGATTTATTTTTAAAATTATTTTTAGTTTTTGCTAGCCATATTGAGTGGATAAAAGAGTGTTTTTGTTTGCTATAATACTGTACATTTTTTTTGGAATTTGTAATTTACTATTTTAATAAATTACACCTTAAAGGTAAAACATGTACCTATTTTCAAATTAATTTATGGGTTTCATTTATATATTTATTCTAATGAAAAATATGAATTTTGAATTAAATAATTCCTCATGAATTTATTAGGTAGTCGTTATTTATTCTAGACATTGTATGGTTGCTATCATGGATATTTATAGTGTATAATTTATTATATAAGAAATGATTGTTATAATTACATGTGGTTGGCCTAAAATATGTAATATCTTTCATAAACATGTAATGAAATGGTTCACAATGATGTACAACAAAATTAAGGCTGAAATGAATGATGATCAATTCTTAAATCTTCTTAATAATATATTTTCTATGAATGTAGAGTCCCAAGTACTTCCATATGTGCCTTATTTTATCCTACCTCAAGATTATGATAACTACCATCCCTATATTAAATAGGTCCATTTTGTCACTATCTCAAGAGGTAGGGTGAGCCATCATATACTACAAATTTGAGGTATTGATGGTATTTGTATGCATATTAAATCAAAATTTCCTAGGATATATGCTTGCGAATCCATTCTAGATTATATGGTTACCATGAAAAAGTCCATTAGATGCATTAAAAACACAAAATGAAGAAAATTTATATTTATTTAAGGCAAGATTACACGTATAAAAAATCTTGAACATGCTAGTGTCAATCGTGTATCTACATTTCTATCCAAATATTTTGTGCCTAAAATTAATTCATCTCAAGAATGGAAGGCAAGAAAAGATACATATACAACTAATGATTCAAAAATTACACATAACGATAATGCTCTCAAGTGAGATTCTAAGGGAAATGCTTCAAAATAAGTTGATCACATTACCTCCTATGCATCCTATAAGGAAATCAAAATAATTATGTGAATATCATATAATTCATGGACATCATACATATAAGTTTTGGGATTTGAAGAGAAAAATAAAAACTATCATTGATAGTGGTGATCCTATACTAGACACATCCATCAAAACACCACTTGATTCAAGAAGTACTTCTACAAGCAAGCAACCTACTCACTCTATGCTTGCACCTTCTAAGGAACAAGTGTAAAATGAATAAAAATAAATGTTACACAAAGGCACAATCAAAAAAGGAAAGATTAAAAAACTAACAAGAGAAAAAATAAAGGGTGCATAAATTAAATTAAAAAAAGGAACAATTATAAAAGAAAATACTATAAAAAGAGCAAGAGGAAAAATAAAGGTTGCCTAAAGAAAAATTACAAAGGTAATACTTAGACAAGAAAAAGTTACAAAGGAAACAAATTGAAAATGAAAGGTTACAAAATAATAAATTAAAACAAGAATGGTTTCACAACTTAAAACAAGAGAAGTTACGTCAATAGAAGTTATAAAAAGAGTAATCATTAAAAGATAAGTTGTAAAAACAAACTCAAGATAAGTAAGAAAATATTCTTAATAAAGGGTTTCTTATGAAGAAAATTCAAAATCAAGATATACTAAAAATAACTAATGTAACAAGTGTGGTTAAAAAGGATACAACTAAAAATCATTCCTCATATCTTAATCATTTGATTCTTAATCCTCACATTCATGGAAAAAAATACACCAATGTCAAGATTATTTTTTTTCATGAAATCAATATATGTAATAGGACATTTCTCCAATATCTTGGGTATGATAATCAACACTTGTGTAATATTATTGGGCCTCAAAATTACATTGGATACATGTAATTTTTAGCAACACTTGGGCTCAAAACATATTCCATTATATTTCACATTGACCCTACTTTTGATCAATATAATGCAAAGCTCGGGAGATCATGGCTAAGATCATTGGGGGAAATAATAAGAAATGATCATGACTATGTTACATTTAAGCATGAATGTGTAAATTTTACCTTTAAAATATAGGGAGATTATTTATAACAAATAAACAAAGTGAAAAACATTTCTTAAAAATATGACACAAGACCTACAAATCAACACCACATTCCAATTGGTGTTTTAACACATAATTCAACAGGAGATCATGTATTTTATGAAAGAACTCCATGGGAGATTTTTGTTTATAGAATCATAGGTTAAGATTCAATATTATATATCATTCATAGACTCTCAAATTTATCATACATTCTATTATTCTCTTTTGACATACAATCATTCATATTTGTTTTCATTGCCCACTCTTCTAGCCCTTGGCTTTGTTTTCACTTGGCTCTTGACTCTTGATTGTTGTTTTTATGTAGATATCTTTGAAAATTCTTCTAAAATTATTATAGTGCACATATTTTATGGAATTATAACTTCTCACTCTTATATATTGACTACTTATACATGCCATGGTTTGCATTAAGCTTACACGATCACATACAATTATATACACACATTACATGAGCACACATTGATTCTTTCCCATTGGGGTTATGACGATCCTTATCTCCACACATGATATTGAGATAATTTTTTTTTTAATTCACATATATAGTGGGGGAATATTTCTTGATTTTACTTTACATATAGCCATGCTATTATATCTAGTGTATACTATGCATTGACATATGTTGCAAATTATTTGGATCCCTCCCATTCTTATATTTATGAAACCATTACTAGTTGGTCTCATTTTTCAATATTAAAATATTTTAGAGATGCAAACATATTATAATTTAAAAAATAAATACAAAAATATACAAAATTTTCAAAAAATAAAAAATTAAGACTTTAACATGACATGATTACTATATTAGACTATTTTCATATGTTTTTATTCACATGTTTGGTAGATAGAATATTATTTTCACACATATATGAATTTTATGATATATGAGTGTGATTCAACACATATACATTATACATGGACATATAGATGTCAAAATTTCCTTTACATAGTGGCCATGTTGATACTGGAGACATATTATTCCATAGGTTATATATTTATATAACCTTCTACCAGGTTGAGCTATTTAAATGGATTACACATGTCTTATTAGTCACTCATATCTTAAATAGTGATACATGGATATTATATTATACTAGGATGTGACATTGATACATATGGATGGTTTAGTCTAGTCTTTATTTGTTCTATGATTCCTTTTTGATGTTACTCTCTTGCATGATAGGTTACTTTGTGTCTGTCTATTGTGTGTGGCCTTTTGACCTTGTTTGTAACATCATTATGTCATTTACATGTGGCCCTTGGCCTTTTTTAATAAGACATTTTTATTTCCTTATTTGTGACATATTTATGTCCCTTGCATGTGGCCTTTGGTCTTGTTTATTGTGACATCTTCATGTCCCTTATATGTGACTCTTGGCCTTATGTGTGACACTAACACTTGCACTTGTTGTGCTTATTGAGATTGATAACATTCAGTGGTGCCATGATCCATATCATGCACTTTTAATGCATAGTTTTATTCAATGATCCTACTAATGCATGCTTCATTGATACATTTATATATACATGACACTTATATTCCTTACATCATATATGTTATATGCATTCCTTGATTGACATATACATAACTATGATGACATGTTATCCATAGGCTCACATGATATTACATGATGTTATATTTATACATGACATGATACAATTAACTCTCCTTTTGAGATGTGTGACTTATAGAACACATCCCTAATTTTAAAATAGCGGTATTACAATGGGATTATCATAGAAAAATAAGCCTTCATGAACAAAAAAAAAAGATTAGAGTACATATTTTAGAGATTTATAATAGTTTAAATATTATATGATTAAGTTACATGAAATATATTGGCATTCAATATAGATTATGGGGGCATATGCCATGCATGTTCACTCACTTTAAAAAAACTTGAGTATAAATTCATACACACTTAGGTGCATATACATGGGAATATGCACACAATTTTTTAAATAGAAATCATAGTTTATCACATACAAATACATTTTATATATATGTTCTTAGATTCAACATATATATACATAACATTCTAATCAATTGGTACAAATTTAGGGGGCATGATACTAGTTTATGCATACATACATACTTTTAGGTTCATGAGGCATGATACTGGTTCATCCACATATACACACTTTAAAATTCATGAAACATGATACTAATTCATACACATACACAAAAACATAGTATAAAATTGAATTTTAAATATTTGTCATTCCACTTCACACTTATCAAATCTACGGTCATGAAATGAGAATGAACATTATTCAATTTTTTCTGACCATGCATTCTATTATACATTGATGTAGATTGAGTAAACTTGAGTGAAATTATACAATCAAACCTATGATCATGATGGGGATATGAATAATGTTCATTCCATTTTGATCATGAATTTTATTTTACATGGAGCGAACTAGATAAAAACTATATACTTAAATCTATAATCCATCTATATTGGTTGACTAAGTTTCTTTGCGTGAACCCATTATGTGTTTACTTCTTTATTTCATGCATATTTATTTAGGTTAGTACATTATGTACTTCTCCCCATATACATAAGGATTGGGGCATGTTGTCTTCCCAACCTAAGGGCTTGCATAGTTACACAAATTTGGGGCAAAATCACCCCAACTTTCCATGTGATTCAATAAAGAAACACAAATTTATATAATGATTCTATTCTCCATGTGATTCAAGAAAGAAACACAAGTTTATATAATGATTCAGCAAGGAAGCATCGAATCTAAAAATTTGTAAATATAATATGGTTTTCACAAACACACGTGTACTCCTTCCTTAATTTATAAATTTTTAAAAAATTCAAAATTTGATTAAAATTGTCAATATATGGACATCGACTACACATGTTAGTTGCATGTTTTGCTATTGAGTGACTTGCACAATTAGAGATTCATACTAAAGACAAAGTGTGTTATACACACTCAATTAAATATTTTCCTTTTAATTTATAAATTCTATTAATATAATAAAAGTGGGGCATTATAGATACCAGAATATGGTATTAAGTTCTTGATAATGACAAGCTTTATGCATGTTTACCACACATAACTTAAGTACACAAACAAGGTCAAAATTTTCCATTTTATCACACCTCCATGCTATCTTATTAGTTTTACCCTTCCGTTCTATTGATATACACCTACATGAACCTCATTATTTGTTTCAAAATTGCTTAAAAGCCTACATAGACATATTTGACATTTAATTTAGTCTACCTATACACATGTTAGTTTCACTAGATTTAATTAACATCACCAATTAATACTGACCTAATCTTATTGTTACCAACCCTCTCCAAAAAATGGTTAATTTTTAAAATTAAACATTTCTTTAGGGTCAACCCATGTACCTAGTGTGTTGGTGGCATGAAAAATCTCCTAATTGGATTCATATATAAACAATTCAAGGTATCACTTAATAAGGGACTTGGCACTTATTTGACATGCACTTATATACTACTGCACATCAAGAAAATATACCATATTCTTCCTAAATTATGAATCTATCAATAAGAATAATCATAATCCAAGTCTGAGGCATTCCAAATATAAGTCAAAACAAGCATTGTAAAGTATTAAAGCCAAATCATTAATTGCATACATATAGTAAAAGAGCACAATTATATAATCACACTAGGTGGGATAACTACACATGGCTTCATTTCCCTCAGAGTATTGGATATGTAGGCAATAATAAATCATCAAATGGGGGTGATTGGGGTCAACTAAACACATTACACTTTCCTAGTTTTTGTAAGTTCCTATCCCTCACAAGCATACCTAAGGTTTCAAGGTGAAGGAGGATAATTTATGGAGTTGCACATATTATCAAGGTTCAATATCACACATTTAGCTATTTAAAGGAAATTAAAAGGTGATCATATGGGCACAGTCCCTCATTTACACACAAGTCAGTACTAACCAACATAGGTCAGAAATGATACACAAAATTAACCCAAATTGATGGAACCAACCTTGCATAGATAAAATAACATTTCCTAAACTAGATGAATCACAAGGTTGCTTTAGTTTGATTTCCATTTTTAGAATACAATCATAATTAGATACTCAACCATATAATATTAGTACTCATCCCTTTGTTGTAATTAATATATTTAACAAATGGCACTTGTCAAATTATTGAAATCAGTTTTAGTATTTTACATTTAGATGTATGTTTGAATGCCATATCTTAATATTTGAATTATTATACTAGTTTCTATCCTATTGGGGTTTATAAACCAAATTAGGGTAAAACAAAAGGTTAAAAAACCTTGAGACTTGGTTTAAAAATTTAGTATGGTCCAATTTATGTTATAATTAAGAAGGTTACTTTGCTAAGTTTTTTAACCTAAAAGGGATTTTCTAGGTGAAATCATACGTATAAGTGTGTTTATATTTATATATTATAAGTGTAATGTTCAAATAGCGTATCTTTCATCTGTACTATTTTATCATGCATAAAATTATTCCAAACATTTGGTATCATAGCTCAGTTTAAAGCTTTGTATAAGTTAGAATAACTTGCAATAAGTGATATCTTTGAAGTGGCAATTTTACAAAAGAATATTTTGTGAAAAAAATGACTAGAAACACAAGGATAAAGATTGATAAATTTAATGGTTAAAATTTTGAGATATGTAAACTCAATATGGAAGATCTCTTAGTAGACATATATCACTTGATTTTTGTAGCAGACACACCACCCACGAGAATGAAACCAAAAGAATGGAAAAATTTGATAGGAAAGTTAAAGCTTTATCCAATTATGTTTGTCAAATTCAATGCTAATGACTGTTTTAACTGAAAAGACTATAAATATTCTTTGGGTTAAGTTGTCTATGTTGTACCAAGATAAGTTGTTGGTAAAAAAACTATTCTTTTGAAAAAAACTCTATTTATTATGAATTAATTATGCTGATTCAGTTTCAGAGCACTTAAATGCCTTCAATACTATGCTAAGTTAGTTATCATCCATGGATATCAACATGGATGATGAATAAAGGTGTATCACAATGCTATGATATTTGACATATTTATGGGATAATCTAGTTATGGAAATAAATAGTACTACATTAGAGCTAAAAGTGGAAGATGTAGTCACAGCTTTGTTATTGGAGGAGACAAGGCACAACTTTGTGGAAAGCTATCAGACAAATGATGCTCTATCTGTACGAGGTCAATATTAAAAAAAAGAAAGAATAAGATTGCGGATATATTATCAAAATATATATGTATAACTAAGAATTTGGATAGATCATTTAAATGTGTAAAATACCAAACCACCTAGACTGAGGATAAGTGGAATACTAGGGATCAACACAAGATAAGGCATTTCATGAAGGAATATAAAGTGAGAAAGGTGGAAAAGTCCAAACATGAATATGTTGCACAATAATCAAGTGATAATGTCTCTAGTGATGGAGATGGAAATATATATCTAATAGCCTCAAGATTTTAATCATGCAATGATGCATGGTTGATTAACTCTATATCCTCTTACCATATGACTCTTGTGAGTAAGTGGTTTTGTGAATATGAAGAATATGATGGTGGTGATGTATTTTTGGGATAAAACTCAACCTAATAGGTTATGGTTAGAAGAAGAGTGAAGATAGACTTAAGATATGGGAGGATCTTGCATAATCATAGCCTTGTGAGGAATATGATCTCTATGAATAAATTAAGAATTTTGGTCTCTAGGTGTCATTCAACAGAGATGGGTGCAAAGTGATGTGTGGAACCATGATGTGGGTAAGAGGTATGCACACAAGTACAATGTTTAAAATTAACACGTCTATTGTAAGAAACACATGTAATAACACTATTATTCCTAAGACCAAGGTTTGAATAGGAACTTATGCATTTATTTTGGCAAATAGGATAATGCTCTAGAATTAGAGGTTAGGCCATATTGGTGAAAAAAGTTTATGTATGTTGTGGAATGGAGACATGGAAAAAGGGACAAATAATTATCCTTCAAACTTTAAATTATATGAAAATTACATATATGTCAAGCAAAGTTAGGTGAAATTCCCTACAAATATTTTGAAGGTAAGTGAATCTTACAGGTGATCCAAAATGATGTTTTCATTCCAGTATATGTCTCATCACTAAACATATATATTTTCTATGTGTCTTTCATAGAAAAATACTCTCACAAGACCTAGGTATCATGAATTTCAAAGAGTTTAGATCACTTATGAATAATTAGATGGAGAAGAGGATCAAAATATTGCAAAAAAAAAATAAGGTGAATATTGCTCTAGAGAGTTTGATTTTTTTTAGGCAAAATGGTATCCAAAGGCAAAAGACAACTTCATATACGCTGTAAAAGAATGTAGTTGTAGAGTAAACAAGTAGGATGTTGATGGATAAATCCTAGAGTATATTGAGTAGTATGCACTTAAAGCATATGTTTTGGGTTTAATCAGTAGTTATTACTTGTTACCTTATCAAGATATCATCCATATCAACACTAGTTGACAAGAATCTACAAGAAGCATGGATTCGTAAGAGTCCATGCTTGCAACACCTGAGAATTTTTGGTTTTTAAGTATACTCTCATATCCTAAATGAGAAAAAAATTGATTTTAAGTTTGTGAAGTGTGCCTTTATTAGGTATGGGTGTGGTTTTAAAGGGTTAAGATTTGGAGTCTTGAGACAAAGAATGTTGTGTATAGCCATAATGTAGTCTTCAATGGGGTACATAAGGTTTTTGTGCAAGAAGAACCAAAGAAGCAACCAAATGAAGAAATAGAAAAGTTAGGTTGATATAGATACTAAATATCCTATAAAAGAGTGTGGTACTATATATGAAGAGTCAAAAGAGGCATAAAAATAACAAGAGCTTGTAACTTCTGCTCCAAGGAGATCAAAATGGGTACATAAAATTCTTGGAAGATACAGTTGATCAAATTTTTGATATCCATTCCTATTATTAGTGAATGATGGTGAAGACCCAAATATAGTGAAGGGAAATCTTAGTTGCACACATATAAAGTCTTGGAAGAATACTGTGAAAGAGGAAATTGAGTCTCTGAACAAAAAAGTGAATTGGGATTTGATAGAGTTACCTCCTAGATGAAATATTGTGGTTGCAAGCATTTTTCAAGAAGAATCAAAATGCATAAGGGAAAATAGAGAAGTATAAGGCTTTCTTGGTAGAAAATATATTATCATAGTATAGGGAGTTGAATTTGATGAAACATTCTCTCCTATTATGAAATTAATTTCAATTAGGTTCCTTTTAACTATTACTACCATGTTTGATTTTGAGATAGATCAAATGGATGTTAAGGCAACATATCTACATGGAGATATTGAATAAGAGATATGCATGTCATAGCCAATAATATTCAAGGTAAAAGAGAAAGAGAACTTGTTTCTTAGGCTAAATAAGTCCATGTATGTATTGAAGAAATCACCCATAATGTGGAATCATAAGTTAGATAGTTATGTGTTTGAACTTGAGCTTGCCCACAACAATGTCTATCTTTATATTTACTACATGGAATAAGGTGATAAATTTTTCTTCATGGTCCTCTATGTGGATGATATTATGTTTATAAGAAATGAGAAGTGCATGAACAAGTAGGTGAAATCTCAATTGTCTACATATTTTTCGATGAAAAATATTGGTACTACAAGATTCATCTTGGGAATGAAAATAAAATGAGATCATGTGAAAAAGAATCTCTCACTAGACTAGAAGAAGCATGTTGAACTAATATTAGAAAGGTTTAGATGCAAGATTGTAAGCCTGTTCATACACATTTTTTAGTTGGTTAGAAGTAATCAACTTTGTAAAGTCAAAATACTCAAGAGGATTTGGAGGACATAAGTCAAGTTATATATGCGAGTGTGGTGGGATCCCAAGGTATGTAATGGTCTGTAGAAGACCTAGCAATGTGAAACCAATGGGATTAGTCAATATATTCATGTCCAATCCAAGTAAGGAGTATAGGGTGGTGAGGAAAATAATATTCAAGTAGCTACATGGAACTTATGACTATGCAATTCACTATTAGGGAAAGGGTGGTAAAAGAAATACTTTAAATATATAGGGATTTATGGACTTTGATTAGGGTATATATCTAGATTGGGATAGAGAACTTGTTTGATAGAATTGTAAGCTAGATGAGTAAATTATAGGATAGTATTGCAGTATCTACCACCAAAGATGAACACAATGTCATTATTCATGCAATTCATGTGGATTTAAATATTATGTTATAAATTTGGGTTCACATAAAAATATATTAGGATAGATTTTGATAGTCAAAATAAATCCTATCTAGAAAATAACCACGAGTATAATTCTTGGATGAAGCACATTGATGTGCAATATCATTTTGTAAGGGAAATGGTTGAAAAGATAAATATATATCTAGAGAATATGGGCACAAAGGAAAATGTTATAGATTCATTGACTAATGAAGTGAGTAGAAAGAAGTTATCTTGGTGAAGGAAAGAGATAGACTTGATTACCCAAATATGCTGAAGGATGAATGTGTGTTCCTTTATGAAAATTGTTCAAAAAGTGGGAGATTAGAAATTACTCAAATTTGAATGGATATACATAATGGTAATTATGCACAAGGTAGGTGATACATAAAGTGTTTTTAAAAGCATTGTTTGTGTGTGATGTTACATAGGTTGATTATAAAAGTAGGGATGGTTTCATAAAATTAAATGGAGACTACCTATGATAGTTGTACAAAGTTGTCAACATGAGGGAATTATGATATATCTATGAAAGCCACCCAACATAATTTCATTTCATTTTGAAAGGTAGTGAATTTGAGCATAGTTATTGAGTAATAGTGAGGTGATGTGAGGAGTTATGTAACATGTCATGTAATGAAGGTTATTTTAAGGTGTTTCATACACTTGTATGACTGTATCTATCAAAATAAATAACTGATATAAATATCTGGTGGTGCTTTGACATGGATATGTTGAAGATGTTATATATTTTTCATTTGGCTCAATTTTTTGTGAATTTAGATTCTCCTACTATGTGGATGTGACAAAGTGAGTGTTGGAAAAATACACATTTTTTTCTTAGAAAGGAATGTGTTGAATTCAAAATACACATGATCAAGTGTGTGAATTTTAATATATAATAAACACCAATTGAATGTTATAAAACATGGAGGCTTCGTTCAAAATTATAAGATGGTCTAGTTTATATTATAATCAATAAGGTTATGGTGCTAGGGTTTTTATCCAAAAGATTTTCCTCGGGGAAATCATGCATATCTATGTGTTTATATTTATCTTTGCATGTGAAAGGTTTATATAGCATATCTATCATTTTTATTAGTTTATCATGCATAAGATTTGGTGTCTCCAAAATTTCACACTTGGAAATTTTGGGTTACCCCTATTAAATTTTTTGTCTTTTGTCTTATGAGAGTTAGTTATCCTTGTAAAAAATCAATCACCTGAATAAAACTTAGACTTTAGTAGTTTTCACTATAATCATTTTTGTTACTAAAATTGCTCTAGAAGGTTAGAAAATGTCTACCTAGGTCATGCTCATAAAACACATTTGTCTATTTTTCCATAAAATTCAAAAAAACTAAGTGTTTGGGCTCATTTCTAGGCCAACTCGAGTTATCTAGGTTACTCTACTTATTCAAAATGATAAATGTAAAGTAAGTTGTCTTCACAAACCTGAGTTACACTATCCAAATTAAATAAGAATTATGAAATGACTTTACTTATTAAAATCATAAAAGTTGAGGAAAGTAGATTTGTAAACCCATAAAACACTAATTAGAATAATCCAGGGTTTCAAAGTTACATTAATTCACTTGCTTAAATCATAATTAAAAGTAATAAAGGTTCATAAGCCTGAGTCTTCATAAACTTAGACCAAATCGGGGTTACGAAGTTACTTGACTTCATAGACCAAATTAAGCAAAGTAATTCATGAAACTTGATAGTCGACAAAATGCTTACATGGATACTCTTACACGTGTCACTTAGTTGTAATTAATTCATAGGTTAATATAAATATTAAAAAATTCCACCTCATTTTCCACTTGGTTTTCAAATTTTATAGCCTAGTTACTGCCCCTACGAATTTCGAGCGACATTGTTTCAACTTTTGGAGCGATTTTGGCACAAAATCTTCACAACTGTTGGATTATTTTTTAATGATCCAATGATTATAGTTTTATTAGTTTGTTATGTTTTTTTGTTTACATGTTGGTTACTAGTGAGTTGGTTTTGTATAACCAACTTCTCTCCCCTAAGCCTTTTTAATGGCTTCTATTGTAAAAAAATAAATATATGAGATTTTACATTTTGCATTCCTAAATATTTTTTTGTGTCTATTCCTCCATATTCGAAGGGAAATCAGTGGTATCAGAGCCTAGTTGAAGGAAGATTAGAGGAGGTCAAGTGGAATCTAAATGGCAGAGAAAAACATAGCTTTATAAAGATTAATAGGTGGGGAAATTGCCATTTCACATTGCAAATTAAAGAGAAAAGTAGAAATTTCCAATGCCATTTTTGTATGAGAAGATTGAATAAAGATAATTTTTTTTGAACATATGCATCTGGTAAAAAGATAGAAAATAGATGAGATCATTTGGTGTTTTGGATATATATTTTTCTAAAAATGAACCCTAGCCAAAATTTAGACTTGCATGTAGCAACAAAGAATAACCTTGCAGATCTAGTACGATATCATTCTATGCAACATGATAACGGTGGAGTAATTTTATGAATTAAGCTTTTTTTAAATTTTTTCTTTCATTATTTTCCATTACTTCAAAAATATTGGTGCATAGAAGAGAAAATAATATAATATCATCATTGAGCAGATCTAGTATGGAAACACAAATGATTACAAGGAGATTAGAATTAAAATATCTTAAGATTTCTTGTCTTTACAACCTGCTTATAAGAAAATTGATCTTCTTATGCAGTTAATAAACACAAAACTAATAGATGATGAAGATTTTTTAGAATATGTGTCACAAATTAAGAATTTGAAACAAGAATATGGCACTACTGGTGGGAAAATTGATGTTGAAATGTTCATTTATATTATTTTGAATGGCCTTAGCTCTAGCTACATGAACTTTATATAAATGTTATAGCTTAGTGATAAGCTTAAAAAATATACTTTTGATTCCATTTGTGAGTTGATCACTCAACATGAGTGACAATTTGTAAACAAGAAAGAAAAACCTACTGAGGAAGCCCACTATACCAAAATAGGTAATCCATTATATGAGCATAATAGAAAGCATTCCAAGAAGCACTTTGAGAGACATAAACACTCTCTATAGCACACTTCCAAACATAAGCATAATTTTGGACATAGGGATCATTCTAGTTCTTCAAAGCATAAACATCACTCTAGTTATCAGAAGCATGAGCATCACCACAAACATTCACATGGACATAAGCACAAACACCAACATTTTTCTTCATGTGGATATTATTCTTCTAGTTATAGTGGATGTGAAAGAATATGCTACAATTGTGGTGGCATAAGACACCTCTTTATAGATTTCCCATACAAAGGGAGGTCCTCTCGACATCGATAGAAGGCGGAAGCAAACATTGTTGATCACTCCAGTCACTCTAGTCACTCTTCTGGCTATTCTTATTCATATTATTTTGATGGATGGGTGCTCTATAATTGATGACTATATATTATAAGATGGTGACTCACCCATCTTGTGCAAGTTGTTAGGCTCAAGATTGGGATTTGTTGTAGTAGCATTTTTTGTCTTGTGTACTTTAATTTAATAGATCTAGTGTTGATATGATATTTGATGTGAAACATTTCAATGGTTTGTACTTGATTTATTTACTGCATATCTTCTCACCTCTCATTTGATAGGGGGAAAAAATATTACATATTGGATTTTGATCAATCATCGGTGGTTATGGTATGAGTCAACATTGAGTTGTAGCATTGTTATTGCTAAGTAAAGGCCTCGAGGAGATGTTGGTTATTATTGGGCATCCATTGGAGATGTGCCATCCATATTATAGGGGGAAATCATTTATTAAATGAATTCTATGTGAGGATCAATGTATTTGGATAGTGCATGGTCATATTCTACTATAGTGTGGGGATGATTAGGGTGTGGATCAGTCTAGGATGCATAGTGTACCAGTTGCAGTTACAATAGAGTCTATTTGGATGACTCATAGTTCTTTGCTTCAGTCTTTCTATACCCCTTTGGATCAAGGGGAATTTGTTGGATTATTTTTTAATGATCCAAATGATTATCATTTTATTAGTTTGTAATGTTTTTTTGTTTACAGATTGGTTACCTGTGAATTATTTTTGTATAACCAACTTCTTTCCTATAAGCCTTTTAATGGCTTCCATTGTGAAAAAATAAATATATGAGATTTTACATTTTACACTTCCTAAATATTTTTTTGTGTCTATTCCTCCATATTTGAAGGGAAATCAACAACCCATTTGTATTCAAGGTATTTAGTTTATTTTCCCTTCAGTTTCATGATCCCATTCTAGTTGTATATCTCATTTTTCTATGGTAAAATTTCATGCATCATTTTGAAAGTTTTTCTATCATTTCTTGTTTTGATTGAAATTTTAAGTCATTTTTACATGCATGGTGTTGTTAAAAACTTGTAAATTCTTCAAAAATACTTGCATATGAAAATCTCAAACAAAATCCCAAAAGATATAATCTTTCTACAAATACCTAATAATTGACCTAGATTATCTACCCAAACTCTTCATGAATTGTTACTTACTTGAAATCCCAAACCTAAACAACTTATCTTATGATACAAAAAGTTCCTAAGGGGTATTACCTGTGTATATTTTCAATTATTGATTGCTTACCTGAAGTTCAAACTATCTATTACTTCTGATTCATTGAGTTTTCCAACTCTAGTAACTTTCCCAAAGAAACACAGAGTTGTAAATGCTTATCACTCACTTGGAGTCTTCAAACCTAAAGACTTTAGAAATACCTAGACCTTATAGATATTTCAACAAACTATTACTTATATTGAGTTTCCTAAAGTTTTCAAGGTTTACTATTGCTCAAAGTTCCTAATACCTAAAGCTTGCTTAGGATTGTTACATAAGACAACTTAATGCAGTTGTTCAACCTTTTCTAAAACTAGCAAAAATAATTAATGAGTTTTGAAGAGCATTTACCAAGTCTTTCTAGTGTTATTAAAAAATTTTTAGGAATAGAATAATAAGTAACTCTAATTGAAGAAGTTCCTGAGATTCCATTTGAAGAAGTTTCAAGGCCAAGTAGGAAATGAAAGACTAAAATAAAGAAAGTTAGGAAGTCAAAAGAAGCATGGATGAAGTATGAATACCAAGGACATCTCATTGATTATTTCATTGCATCCAAAGTGTTAGAAATCAGTGACACTAACATGGGACATGTTTCCATCACTGAGTTATTGAAAAGATCTAAATCCACAATAAAAATACCACTCATGCTAGTAATGACAAATAGTGGAATCCTGCAAGCTATAGCTTTTCCAAGCTCTGCACAACTACCTAAATTTATTCTAGAATGTGTTAAGTATTATGATTCTCTTACTAGAACAATAAAATATACTACATGAAATGTGGTGATCATATTAGATGTTTAGTATTTTGACTATTGTTTGAAGATCCTAGAAGGAACTAAAGTGATAGACTTATCAATGAAAAAAGCTAAAGATCTCTAGAAGAGTAAAATAATAGACTGCATCCAGATAATTAATATTAATTATCTAAAGAAACCAAAACAACCCTCAAGGTTTCCAAGGCAAATAGTGAAGTCTAACTTGGTCCAAGAAGTTGATGACATCACATAGTTATTATGTAGAATCAATAGAGGGAAAAATGCTAAGAACTTTTCCACCTGGATGTATGCTTTCATAAGGGATATTGATGCCAATGGGAGTTTTGATAAGATTGAATGGTAAAGAGTGATTAGTGAAAACATTGATCATCAATTGAGTAATGTATTACAAACTCTTGATTTCAAAATGACTTCATATTTAGTATATGCTACAACATCTAATGGAGTGTTTTCTAGGCTAACTATAAAAGGATTGATGGCAACAGATCCCATGTATGAATACTACACTCAATTAACTTTTTATGAATACTTCAAGCACTATAAAAGGGTAAATGATACATTTTTATATAAAGGCGTTTTCAAATTGAATGGTGCTTTGAAGGTCAAGAAAGTATCTGATGTAGCTTGGGAGGTAGTTTCCCATTTTGGATGTATTTTTATTTAATTCTTGAAATTCACATACATCAAAGTTGGTGGTTTTACAGAGGTACCAATAAAATTACTAAGGTACCCTAGTGATAAATGTATTCTAATGGAATCATGTAGACAACTAGTGGAAATACATGATCTTCAGTCAAAAGTACACTATTATTCAATTGGTTTTCCTATTGTTGTTGGCCAATATCATTGTGCAAGCATTTATAAGGCTAAAAATATATAAATGGAGATCTATCATAATTATAATCAATCAAATTTTGATTGTAGAGGCATAACACAAAGCATAATTTCTCTTGAATATATGCATATCCATACCATAAAAGACTTCTAGATTGATTGTAAAGATGAATTTGAAGTAAGAAGAAGAGATAATAGTAGGATGATTGTTCAACAAATTCATTCATTTGATTTGGCTACAATTCTTAAATACATAGAAGATGATGGATAAGTAATTCTTGATTCTTATCATGTATTGCAAGGAGATAATGCTCCACTCCTAGAAATTGATTATAAGAAGAATCAGCTAAAGACTATCATTGAGAGGACTTCAATGGTTCTTACTTTGACTTCAACATGGCTTATTAGTAAGGGATACTTCATGAAGGATTTAATAATGACAGAAAATGGCCAAGTAAGTCATAAAAGCAAAATGATCTAAGGAGAAGGTAGCCAAGGATGGAAGAAGAAGTTGAAATTCAAGAAGATTGCTAATGAAACATATTCTCTAGTAAAAGAAAATGCGCCAATTCAGTAAGTTACCTTTGCATATCTTCTGGTTTCTTTTATAGACAATAATCTTACTATCACTCCTATTTTTAATGCACCTACCACATCTTTATCTTCATTAATGGTAGAGAACATACATTTAGTTGTGAAAAATATAAATCCATGCACACTCATGCCACCTCCAAACTCTCCTAGCATCAAATATCTTAAGAAATCTATTTGGAAAGAGACTGATGTTCTTCCTCCTCCTCCCCCATCTTCACCACCTACTACTCCACCTCCATCTCCTTCTGATGGTCAGCTCACCATTCTTCCTTTTCCTACCCAAAAAGAGCCAGAGTAGATAACTACTGGAGAGGTGATTTCGTCTCAGGAGATATTACAACAAAAGATAATAGTTAAACTTGAGAATAAAACCACTAGAGAAGAAAAAGAATATGAAACTTTTGATATGTAGGTAGAGAAAGAGAAAGATGAACAAATAGATTCCACTATTGCTCATATAGAAGATATTATGGATACAAAAGAAGTTCTTTCTCAAGAGATAGAGGTGGAAGATAATCAACAACAAATGATGATACATTCAACTAATTTCACTAGTAAAAATTTCTCCTCATGGTGGGCATTACAAACAGCTCCTGAATCAAAAGAAGAAATAAATTTGGAAGAGATAAACTTACAATTTTTGAAAAGTCTTGATCATAAGGGTAAAAATCCCAAGAATGCAAAAGTGACTTCCAAACTGATAATTGAGCCTTCAAGTCAAAAAAATTGTAAAAATATCAGTTCCTCCACATGATAAGTATAAGAGTGAAATCACTGAAGAAGAATTGGAAATTACAAAGGTATCCCTAGGGGAAGTCACTATAAAGGGCCTGAAGCAAGACACACTAACTCTTGAAGAAACTAGTGATAAGGCACACTAACTCTTGGAAATTAAAATTAATGACTATTGGGGAGAGATCTTATTACTTTGGAAATTATTTCACACAAATTAGAAACTTGTAATTGATTATTCTGCAAAAAGTAAGATTCTAATTGATATTAGTGTATGTGGGCTAATGGTACATGGTTCGTGGTTCATTTCTTTTTTAATCTCCAAAAAGTAAGTTTTTAATTGATTATTCTCCAAAAATTCAGCTTCTAATTGATTATTAGTGTATGTGGGCTAATGGTACATGGTTCATGGTTCATTTATTTTTTAATCTCCATCCTTGTTTTTAGTTGTGCTAATTTATTCTTGATATCTGCTAAATTGCTTGGAACCTCAAGAAACCATTTATGTGTAGTTTGTATCATTTTATCTATTTATTCATCAAATGCTTTGGCCTTATCACTAGTTTTTTCGACCAAAGTTATTGTTTGATGATAAATTACATCTCCTAAAATTAATGACTATTGGGGAGCAGATCTTACTACTTTGGCAATTATTTCACACAGCTTAAAAACCTTGTTCCTTCAGTGTATGTGGGCTAATGGTAAGCTTTTAATTGATTATTCTAGAAGAAACTAGTGATAAGGACAAAGAATTTGATGAATAGATAGATAAAATGATACAAACTACACATAAATGGTTTCTTGAGGTTCCAAGCAATTTAGCAGATATCAAGAATAAATTAGCACAACTAAAAACAATGATGGAGATTAAAAATGAAAGTGGAATTTCTGAATTACAATATGATAGCCTTCAACAAATAAATGCTTTAAGTGAAAAGATTTTGATTGAATAAAATATTATTCTAGAGGGATCAATGATAAAAGCAAAACAAAAAGAATACATCATATCATTTCTCATTCATATTTTTGGAGTAATGCTTGAAGAAATGAAGACTCTGGAAGAAAATGCTCACAATGTGAAAATATATTTGGAGGATTATATCTTCTATCTCATGAATATTTGGTTAGAAGAACCACCAAGGACACATGAACAATTACATCAAGAATTCAAGTAAGTACTTAAAAAGGCCATGACTCCATTCATAGAGAAATCAATAAAAGAGTTAATGAAAAGTCATCAACAAGTCAAAAGGTTGGAACCAAATCTTGAGAAGGTGAAAGGTTATTGTAAGATGCTATAAAATGAGCTACTGAGGTTTGAAACAAAAAGGTAATCAGTTTTGAAGACAAATGATACAACCATTCAATTTATGTTGTCACAACACATCAACTATAGGGAAAAGTGTAGAACAATTTTTTCATGAATTAGAGTGATTATTATTACTTTTATTCTCAACTTCTATTTTCTTCAAATGACTTGAGAAATGTATTTAAAGTAATTTTGTTTTAAATATTTAATTTATAAGTAATTTCACTCATATAAATTACTTATAAAAGTAAATTGATTTATAAAATAAAAGACTCAAGTAACTTGGCTAGATGTTATTACTTGAAGTCATTTTGTAAAAACAAATTACTTAAGTGAGCTGAGAAAAACATGCAAAGAATTTGTATTTGATCCAAACAATAGAACTGAGAAGAGCTAAATGTTATCAACTGCTGCATGCCACACATGAGAAATTCAAGAAAGATGTCTCCAAATAGTTTTCAAAATTTAATGCAAACATGGGGAATTAAAGGATCTGTCTCCTAATTGTATTTGATATTTAAAAGTGGTATAACTATGGGAGAAGACCTATATAGAAAAAGAGGGTAATTTGGAAAATTAATTTTAACTTTTATACAAAAAATACTAAGCAATCTGAAACTTTACGTTTAGATTTATTTATGTTTTTGTATAAACTTTTTCAAAGTGAATAATAAGAAAGGTGGTTTCTAAGGAACTTTGCATCTAATGAGATATTTCAATGCATTTTGTGAGGATTAAATGGTAAAATTTGTGTTATCATTTAATTTGAATATGAATTTCTTTATCTTAATCATTAGCTGAAAGAATTATCAGATCTTGTATGTTTATCTATTTGTATGGATACCATAAGCTATGCAAAAACTACTTATTGTGAAGTACAATTTCTTTCTTTTTCATAGATTTTAGTTTTTTTAATTCTCCACTTTCTAAGAACTTCTTTGCATAATCTCTAAATCAACTGATTACTTGCTACAAAATTATTCTATTATGGTTCATGAACTTTATGATTAAAGTAATACCCAAAAATAAGATAACTTGTGTATATCATATGCATAATTTGTATAAGTTATAAAAAACAAAAAGTGTGAATAGTCAGAGTAGATAAACATAAGCATATGAGATATTCATTGTTAAATGAAATGGATTTAATCCCATGACTACATAAGTATCTTTTACTAGCCTATAAAATATCTAACCAATAGTTTTTGGTAACTCCACTGGGGAACACGAACTTGTTCAAATTATGAAGTTTTCAAAAATTTAATTCAAGCACGTTTAGTGCTAGTTCCTTAACTAGAACTAAATTAGATTATCCACACAAGGGTAAGATAGATTTAGACTAGTGGTCAATTCTCCAAAATTACAAGTTTTCCACACTTTTATGTAAGAATATGCATGCAAAATAAAGACACATTTGTGAATAGAAACACATGTTTTGTGAAGTTAGCTTTCCTTATCTAAAATAAATGCTTTATTTATCTTAAGTTCTTGCATGTCGAGTAATCGTTTATCAAGTCTTTGTTTATAAACATAAATTAACTTAAACAAATATTTAGAGAAGAATAAGCACTTCAATTTGATAAATCAAACTTTCACTAGGGCAATAAGAGCTCAAGGCCAAATTGATGACTTCTTTCATCTACAAGAGCAATTTAATTTAAGCTTCCCTCCCCAAACTAGAACAAGATGAGCAAGTCTTTTGCCTATCAAATAAATAAAAACTCCTATGAATCAGTTGCAACATAATTCTTTAGGAATAATCTAACCTATTAATCCTCAATTCCTTATTCCTAGAAGAATGGCACAATAAGAACTTCCTGTCCCTTGGGGGTAGTGGTTAGCCCATTGAATTTAACTCCTCTCCATGACTTGCCTAAGGTATAAAGAAAGAACTTTCCTAAGTTCATAGGGAATGGAAAAAAAAGTTTAGATGAGCACTTATCTACTTTCTTTGTAGCCTATGTAGTGATTGGAACTGATCATGAGGATGTGTTAGTTATACTCTTCATTGAAACTTTACATGATTTAGCTAAAATTTGGTTCTACCATTTGGATCCTGGCACCATAACCAATTGGACCACTATGCGTGAGTAATTTGAAAAAAGGTTTAAAGCTGCTAAAGACTCACATATATTTCTCACCTAATTGACTCAGCTTAAAAAAGAACCACATGAACACATGTATGATTTCATTGCTAATTTTAATAGACTACTCTACAAAACACCTCAAATTGCTCAACCCACTGGTGATAATTAGAAGTAATTTTTCATCAATGCTTAGTTATCAAAGGTTAGTTATCAGATACATAGAATATGTCTTGCTAATTTAATAACAATGAAAAACATTGCTATAGAGTTGAAGATGACCTTATTGTGGCTAGAAAAATTTATAAAAAAAACTTGCAAGATTGACATTTTTGCTTTGACTACATTACAAACCACTACCGATCCCCTATTGTAGAATTTGGCTAATGACTTTCTCCAAGTTAAAAAGCAAATTGATCAAGGTGCTCATTTTGATCTTATTAGGAATGCACCTACACACAATTTTAATAATAAAAAATGGAATAATATTTATAGACCTCTAAAAAGATTGGCAATTAAGGATGTTCTCAAAAACCACATTGAAATGAATGAAGACGATCATATGGCTACTGATTTTGATCAAAGATTTGCTTATGAGGATGATTTTGTAGATCTTGTTGATGGCTCTAGTATAGGCTACCTTGAATATGATTTAGAAAGTGATTATGAAGAAATGGTTGAAGATGATCATACTCACTTTTTTATAGTATTTACAAGATCACAAATTTAGCAAGTTGGTGAAGAATCTTTCAAGGAACAAGGGAAAGAGAAAGAAGACTCCAGGTTAGATGTTAGCATCCTCAAAAGAGGTAGTCCTTTACCCTCTTCTCTTGATCCAAAAGATAAATATGCAACATCTTATTCTCAACTTCATAAGCTTGTCACTCATACTTTCAAAGCTAATTGTAATTTGTTTATGTTCATCCCTTATTTTGACATTATTGACCACATCAAGAAAACTAAGATTTAAATGTCAGAAGTCAAATACTTGAGGTCTTATCTAGATTAGATGAATAGACTAGTTAAGTATGTTCAAAGTAAAGGATCAAACAATACAACTAATGCTTCAAAAAGTATCTTACCCACTCCCAAGCAGGTCTTTTTACAAAACAATGCTACAACTACCACTTCCACATATGATTCCATATCTAAAAGAATAAAGCCATTTTATGTATCTATCTTAATCAATAGGTTCAAGTTGAGCAATTGTATCTTGGATTCTAGAGCCTTTGATAATGTCATGCTAGGTAAAGTAGCCAATGCCCTTGGCCTCACTTTAAATAAGTTAATAGAGAGATGTTACTCAATGGAAAGACAAGTTACCTTGATTGTAAGGCAAATTCATGGCTAATACTAAGTAAAAAAGGATAAGCTAAGGCACTAATGTGATCGAGTTCTGAATGTAACACTTGATTTTGTAGCCTTTTCAATCAATTTAATTCCTCATGATCAAAACTCTAGAGTTGATTCTCTTGTAGTTAATGTAGCTTTGCTCATGCCAAATCAATAATCTACACTTTTTCAAAAAGGTGACTATAGAGTAGAGATGGTTTTCTATCCAATGGTTCCAGACAATGTTGATTAGTGGTAGGTCTTTAATGATGACAAACAGATAGCTACTTTCCTTGAGCAACAAGATAATTTTTGAAGAAGTAGTTTAATTCCATGCTAGACAACAACAATAATACTGACCTTGAGCATGATGATAATGAAGATGTGATTCAATTAAGGGAAATAAAATTCTTAAAGGGTTAATTTCTCTATAATTTTTTTTGATAAGCTTGATCAGTTTCTAAAAAAAAAAGAGTATGGTGAGAGTTCTTCTCCAGAAGTAAAACAAGTTAATTTGGGTATTGAAGAAAAGCCCAAGATGGTCAACATTGGAAAATGTTGTTACCAAAAGGAAAAAAAAGCATTCATTAAGCTTCTCAGGAAATATATTGACGTGTTTGCTTGGTCTTAGAAAGAGTTGAAGACCTTTCAACCAAAAGAGGTACAACATTACATTCCACTTCAGCTAGAGGCAAAACCTTTCAGGCAAAAGCTTTTCCATCATAACCCAACAATCATAGGTACTATCTTTACTGAAATATAGAAGATACTTGATGCTAAGATCATTTATCCCATTCACCATTTGACATGGTTAGCTAACATTGTCTCAATAAGAAACAAGAATGGAGAAACAAGTTTGTATGTTTATTTTCATAATCTTAATCAAGCTTCTTTGAAAGATAATTATCCATTGCCTATTATGGATCATACCTTGTAAGTAGTTATAGGCTCATAAATGTTGTCCATGTTAGATGTATTTTTAGGATATAATCAAATAAAAGTGGTGGAAGAAGATCAATACAAGGCAACTTTCACAATACCATGGGGGACTTTTACCTATCAAAAGATGCCCTTTAGGCTTGTTAATACTGGAGAAAATTTTCAATGAGATATGGATCTGACATTTACACATCCAACGAATAAGAGTATAGTTGTATATCTTGATGACTTAACAATATTCTCTAAGAAAATAGGTAATTATTTAGCTGATTTAGAATAGGTTCTCATCCAGTACAAAAAACATGGGATCTCTTTGAATCCTAAAAAATTAATATTTTCCATGACTGAAGAGAAACTTCTTGGCCACATCGTCTCAAAGGAAATGAATATTGATTCAGAAAGGGTCAAAGGCATTCAAAGTTTATCTTTGCCTACATATAATAACTGGGTACATTCATTCTTTGGTAAGGTTAACTTTCTCAAAAGGTTCATTCCTGACTTTGCCAAGTTAACTCACCACATTTATGACATGATGGAGAAGAAGCAAGAATTCAAGTAGAATGTTGAAGCTAAGATGGCATTTGAAAATATTAAAACAGCCATAGCTCAAGCTTTAGTGCTAATTTTTACATATTTTAGTAAGAAATTCATTATCTATTGTTATTCTTCTGAACATACCATGTTAGCTATACTTATACAAAATAATGACGAAGATATGAAATCTCTCATATCTTTCATGAGTCAAACATTGAAAAGTTATGAACTAAAGTATACATAGATGGAAAAACATGCTTTTTCTATAGTTAAAGCATGAAAAGCCTTCAAGTACTATATATTATCTTTTCAAACTAAAGTATATATACCTGACACTATAGTTAAATCTATTCTAACACAACAAGAGTTAGGTTTGCTAAGAGGCACCTAGGTAGCTAAGGTTCAAGAGTTTGATCTTGATATCAAACCAACAAAACTAGTGAGCAGAAGATGCTTATGCCAATTAATGATAGAAAGTAAACCAAATGATACATATATGATGGTATCTTTACTTTAAGCTGAATTAGATGCAAATCTACCCATGGTTCTTTATTTTGATCTTGTTGATGAATGTTACATTAAGATTGCTTTCTTCCCAACTTATGGAGAATGTCCAGCTCATCTTAGATATAAGGAAAAACATTCCATCAAGATAAAGTCAAAATATTTTATCTTTTGGGATAATGGTTTGTATAAAAGAGGAATTGATGGTGTCTTCCTCCGTTGTATGGACAAAGAACAACCAAAAAGACTACTAGAATAGTTCCATGATAAAGTATATGGAGGTAACTTTTTATCATGAGTTAGATCACATAAAATCCTACAAGCAAGGTACTATTAGCCTACTCTTTTCTAAGATAGTTTGGATTGAGTTTCTAAATGTCAAGCATGTCAAAATTTTGTGGGACATCTAAAGTTGCCAGCATTGCCTTTAAAACCAGTCATAATCAATGAACCATTCCACCAGTGGGGCATAGATTTTATTAACATGTTGAATCCCTCTTCAAGTTCTAACTATTATTATGTCTTAACTGCCATTGATTACTTCAGCAAGCAAGTAGAAGACATTCCTGTCAAGCAAGCCACTTTTGAAGTTGTATGTGATATTATCAAGGAAAACACTATAGTAAGGTTTGGTGTTCATCACAAGATAGTAATAGATAATGTAGCTAACTTTTCTTCAGCTGAACTAACTTATTTATTTTACTTATACATAATAGATTTAGTTCATTCTTCAAATTAATATCCTTAGGGGAATGGCCAAGCTGAATTAAGTAAAAAGAACTTGATGACTATCATTCACAAGATAGTGGATGATAATCAATGTACCTAGCACAAGAAGTTATTTGATGCATCATGGGTTGAAAGAATCACTCCAAAGAAAGCCATTGGCATATCACCATTTTAGTTGTTGTATGGAATAGATGCTAAAATACCCATCAACATAGCGTTGCCTACTTTACAATTGTCTAAGGCTATTGAAGATGCAACTTATCAATATTCACTTGATAAGAGGATTATGTTTTTATTTGAATTATAAGAAATTCATACTCAAGTTGATGATCATTTTAATAATCATCAGATGAAATTAAGGAAGAGTTTTGAAAAAAAGGCTCAAGAAAGAAATTTTGAAGTTGGTGACTTGGTCTTGTTGTGGGATAAGTAAAAAGAACTAAAAGAGATGCACGACAAATTTGATTCACTGTGAAAAGGACCTTTCAAAATAAATAAACTTGTTGGAAAAGATAGATTCATTCTAGCTTACCAGGATGGAATTGAATTGCCATTGCCTTACAATGGGCATCACTTGAAGCTTTACAAGAAGTGAGCAGCATGGTAACACCTATATGTATATAAATAAAACCTCAATTTTTCTTTTGTATAGTTTTTTTTCCTATTTCTTTATTTTGAGGTTTTTTATGATTGAGTTTTATATGACTCCATACTCAATAGACAAGACTCAAAACTAGAGATACTGGGATCTCACCTTTGTCTCATTCTTTCTGATAGAAACAAAGATGTCCCCAATCGGACCTAGTTGGTGTCCCCAAAATTTCATACTTCAAAATTTTGGGTTACCCCTATTGAAATTTTTGTCTTTTGTCTTATGAGAATCAATTATCTTTATCAAAACTTAATCTCCTGAATAAGACGTAGACTTTAGTAGTTTTCACTATAATCAATTTCTTTACCAAAATTGCTTCAAATTACTCTAGAAGGTTAGAAAATGTCTGCCTAGGTCATTATCATAAAACCCTTTTGTCTATCTTTCCAAGAAATTCAAAAAATCTAAGTGTTTGGACTCATTTCTAGGCTAATTTGGGTTCTTTAGGTTACTTATTCAAAATGACAAAGGTAAAGTAAATTATCTTCACAAACTGGAGTTACACCATCTAGATTAAATTAGAATTGTGAAATAGATTTACTTCTCAAAATCATAAAATTTGAGTAAAGTAGATTTGTATACCCATAAAACACTAATTAGAATAATCTGAGGTTTCAAAGTTACATTAATTTAATTGCTTGAATCATAAGTAAAAGTAATAAAGGTTCATAAGCCTGAAGTTTTCATAAACTTAGATCAAATTAGGGTTATGAAGTTACTTGATTTCGTAGACCAAATTAAGCGAAGTAATTCATGAAACCCGATAGTCAGGAAAATGCTTACATGGATACCATTACATGTGTCACTTAATTTTAATTAATGTACAAGTTAATATAAATATTAAAAAAGTTCACCTCATTTCCCACCTAGCTTTCAAATTTTCTAGCCTAGTTGCTGCCCTTAAAATTTTTGAATGACATTATTTGAGCTTTTGGAGTGATTTTGGTGCAAAATACTCACAACCGATTTACAGTCAAGGTATTTAGTTTGTTTCCCCTTTGATTTCGTGATCCCATTCTAGTTGTATATCTCATTTTTCTCTAGTAAAATTTCATGCATCATTTTGAATGTTTTTATGTTATTTCTTGTTTTGCTTGTAATTGTAAATAATTTTTGCATACATGGTGTTGTTAAAACCTTATAAATTCTTCAAAAATACTTTGAATATGAAAATCTCAAACCAAATCCCAAAAGACAAAATCTTTCTACAAATACCTATAAATTGACCTAGATTATCTACCTGGACTCTTCATGATTTGTAACTTACTCAGAATCTTGAACCCAAACAATTGGTCTCATGTTACATGAAGTTCCCAAGGGGTATTACCTACTTGGATTTTTAATTACTGATCACTTACTCAAAGTTCCAACTATCTATTGCTTTTGATTCATCAGGTTTTCTAACTCTAGTAACTTGCCTAAAGAAACCTGGAGTTGTAAATACTTGTGACTCACTTGGAGTCTTTAACCCTAAAGACTTGAGAAATACCCAGACCTTCTTGGTATTGTAACACCTTGTTACTTAGAATGAATTTTTTGAAGTTTTTAAGGTTTACTACTACTCAAAGTTCCTAATACCTGAAGCTTGCTTAAGATTGTTACATAAGACAATAACTTAACTTAGTTATTCAACCTTTTCTAAAACCAACAGGAATAATTGTTGAGTTTTTAAGAGCATTTACCAAGTCTTTCTAGTGTTAGTCACAATAAATGTCAGGATTAGAATAAGAAGCAACTCTAATTTAAGAAGTTTCAGGGCCAAGTAGGAAAGGAAAGACTAAAGCAAAGAAAGTTAGAAAGTTAAAAGAAGCAGGGATGAAGTATGAATACCAAGGATATCCCATTGAGTCTTGCATTGCATTGAAAGTGTCAAAAATTAATGACACTAACATGGGACATGTTTTCATAATTGAGTTGTTGGAAAGATCTAAAGCCACAATGAAAACACCACTCATGCTAGCAGTGACAAGTAGTGGAATACTATAAACTACAAATTTACCAACCTCTGCACAACTACCTAAATTTGTTTTAGAATGTGCTAAATATTATGATTCTCTCACTAAAAACAATAAAATATAATGTAGGCAATATAGTGATTAGATTAGATGTTAAATATTTTGACTATTGTTTGAATATCCCAACAAGACCTAAAGTGCTAGATTTATCAATAAAAAAAGCTGAAGATCTCTGAAAGAGTAAAACAATAGGTTGTATTAAGATAATGAATACTACTTATCTAAATAAACCAAAACAACCCTCAAGGTTTCCAAGGAAAATAGTGAGGTCTGACTTGGTCCAAGAAGTTGATGACATCACATAATTATTATGTAGAATCAATGGAGAGAAAAATGCCAAGAACTTTTCCACCTGGATGTATGCCTACATAAGGGCTATTTATGTCAATAAGAGTTCTAATAAAATTGAATGGTTAATAATGATAAGTGACAACACTGATCATCAATTGAGTAACATATTGAAAAATTTTGTTTTCAAAATGACTTCATATTTAGTATATGCTATAACATCTAATGGAGTCTTTTCTAGGCTAACTACAAAAGGGATGATGGCAATAGATCCCATATATGAATACTACCCTTAATTTAATTTTTATGAATACTTCAAGCACTATAAAAAGGTAAATGATGCATTCTTATATGAAGTCATTTGTAAATTGAATGGTGCTTTGAAGGTCAAGAGAGTATCTGATGCAACTTGGGAGGCAATTTCTCATTTTGGATGTATTTTTATTCAATTCTTGAAATTCACATACATTAGAGTTGGTGGTTTCATAGGGGCACTAGTAAAATTTCCAAGGTATCCTAGTGATAAATGGATTATAATGGAATTATGTAGTCAACTAGTGGAATTACATGATATTTAATCAAAATTACACTATTCTTCAATTGGTTTTCCTATTGTTAATTAGTCAATATCATTATGTAAACATTTATAAGGTTAAAAATATACAAACAAATATGTATCATAACTATAATTAGTCACATTTTGAGGCTAAAACAAATTTTAATTATAGAGGCATAGCACAAAGCATAGTTTATTTTGAATATATGCATATCCCTACCATAGGAGACTTCTGGGTTGATTACAGAGATGAATTTGAAGTAAGAAGAGATAATAGTAAGATGACTGTTCAACAAATTTGCTCATTTTATTTGGCTACAATTCCTGAAGACATGGATGATTATGGATAAGTAATTCTTAATTCTTATCATGCAATGGGAGGAGATAATGCTCCACTCCCACAAATTGATTACAAGAAGAATCACATAAAGACTATTGCTGAGAGGACTTTAATGGTTCTTGCTATGACTTCAACATGGATTCTTAGTAAGGGTATTGGATGGAGTTAATAATGATAGAAATTGGCCAAATAATTCATAAAAGTAAAATGATGCAAATAAAAGGTAGGCAATGACCAAAGAAGTTAAAATTCAAGAAGAATGCTGATGAAACATATTCTATGGTGAAAAAATATGCTAATTCAGTAAGCTACTTTTATATCTCCTCTAGTTTCTTCCATAGACACTACTCCTCCTATCACTCCTATTTATACTACACTTTCCACCTATTCATATTCATTACTGGTGAAAATACATCCAATAGTGAAAGATGTAAATTTATCCACACTCATGCCACCTCTAAAGTCTCCTAGCATCAAATTTATTGAGAAATCTATTCGAAAAGAGACTGATGTTCTTCCTCCTCCTCCCCCATCTTCTACACCTACTGCTCCACCTCCACCTCCTTCTGATGGTCATCCCACCTTCTTCCTATTCCTACCCAAAAAGAGATATATTAGTTAACTACTGGAGAGCTAATCTCATCTCAGGGGATATCATAACAAAACAAAATAGTTGACCTTGAGAATAAAACCACTAGAGAAGAAAAAGAATAAGAAAGTTTTGATGAGTATATAGAGAAATGAAAATATGAACAAATAGCTTCCAATATTGTTCATATAGAAGATATTATAGATATATAAGAAGTTCTTGCTCAAGAGATAGAGGTGGAAGATAATCAATAACAAATGGTGATATATTTAGCTACTTTCACTAGTACAGATTTCTCCTCATGGTTGGCATTACAAACAACTCCTAAATCTAAAGAAGAAATAAATTTAGAAGAGATAACATTGCAATTTTTGAAAAGTCTTGATCATAAGGGTAAAAATCCCAAGAATGCTAGAGTGACTTCAAAACTAATAATTGAGCCTTCAGGTCAAAAATTTGCAAAAATATCTATTCCTCCATAGGGTAAGTATAAGAGTGAAATCACTAAAGAAGATTTGACAATTAAAAAGGTATCCCTAGGGGAAGTCACTATAGAGGGCCTAAAGGAAGACACATAGAATCTTATCAATATCTTTTTTAGAAGCTTGATGAAGAAAAAGCTGATAAATCAAAACTGAAGGAACAAATTTCTAAGTTGTGTGAAGTAATTGCCAAAGTGGTAAGATCTACTCCCCAATAGTCATTACTTTTAGGAGATATAATTGATCATCAAAAAAAAACTTTGGTATAATAAACTGGTGATAAGGCCAAAGTAGTTGATGAATGGATAGAGAAAATAATAAAACTACACAGAAATGGTTTCTTGAGGTTCCAAGCAATTTAGCTAATATTGAGAATAAATTGGCACAACTAAAAATAATGATGGAGATTGAAAATGAAAGTTGAATATATAAATTTCAATAAGACAAACTTCAAAAAATAAATGAATTAAGTAAAAATATTTTGATTGAAGAAAATATTGTTCTAGAGGGATCAGTGATAGAAATAAAACAAGAAAAACACATCATATCTTTTTGCATGCACATTTTTGGAGTAATGCTTAAAGAAATGAATACTCTTGAAGAAAATGATCACAACATGAAAATAAATGTTTGGTTATAAAAACCACCAAGGACATATGAACAATTACATCAAGAATTTAAGCAAGTAATTAAAAAGGCCATGACTCTATTCACAATGAAATCAATAAAGGAGTTAATGAAACATCGTCAACAAGTCAAAAGGATGGAACCCAATCTTGAGAAGGTGAAAGATTATTGTAATAAGCTAGAAAAGAGCTACTAAGATTTGAAATAGAAAGGGAATTACTTTCCAAGATAGATGATACAACCATTCAGTTTATGTTGTCACAACACATCAACTACAAGGAAAAGTGTAGAACTTTTTTTTTCATGAATTAGAGTGATTACTATTACTTCTCTTCTCAACTTCTTCTATTTTCTTCAAACGAATTGAGAAATGTATTTGAAGTAATTTTTTTCTAAGTATTTACTTTATAAGTAATGTCATTCAGAGAAATTACTTATAAAAGTAAGTTGCTTTATAAAATGAAAGACTCAAGTAACTTGGCTAGATGTCATTACTTGAAGTCATTTTGTAAAAGGAAATTACTTAAGCGAGCTGAGCACAATATGTAAATAAGCTGTATTTAATCCAAACAATACAATTGAGAAGAGATACATGCCATCAACCATTGCACACCACACATGAGAAACTTGAGGAAGATGTCTCCCAACGATTTTCAGAATTTAATGCAACACATGGATAATTCAAGGATTTATCTCCTAATTGTATTTGATATTTAAAAGTGGTATAAATATGGAAGAATACCTGCATAGAAAAAGGAGAGTAATTTGGAAAAACAATTGTAAATATTATACAAAAAAGATTAAGCAATCTGAAACTTTGCGTTTAGATTTTTGAATGTTTTTGTATGAACTTTATTCAAAGTGAATAATAATAAAGTTGGTTTCTGAGGAAATTTGCATCTAAGGAGATCTTTTGATGCTTTCTATGAGGATTAAAATGTTAAAATTTGTATTATCATTTAATCTGAATATGAATTCAAATTTTTCTTAATCATTTGCTGAAAGAATGATCACATCTTGTATGTTTATCTATTTGTACAGATATAATAAGCTCTACAAAAACTACTTGTTGTGAAGTACATTTTCTTTATTTTTCATAGATTCTAGGTTTTTTAATTCTCCACTTTCTAAGAACTTCTTTGCATAATATCTAAATCAGATGCTTACTTGCTACAAAATCATTTTGTTATGGTTCATGAACTTTGTGATTAAAGTAATACTTAAAAATAAGATAACCTGTGCATAATTTATATAAGTTATAAAAAATTGAAAGTGTGAATAGTCACAGTAGATAAACATAAGTATACAGGAGCTTCAATTTTAAATGAGGGGGAGTTAATTCCACAATTTCCTAGGTATCTTTTGTTAGCCTAAAAAATATCTAGCCAACAAGATTATTCCTAACATTTTCAATGTATCCCACTTGGTGTCAGATGATACCCTTTGGCTATAAAAATTACTTTTATACTTGTCCATTGATACATCTGCCTTATGCTTCACCTTATACACCCATTTTATTCTAATGGGTTTTGATTCAATATGACGACCTACAAGATTTTAAGTCATGT
This sequence comes from Torreya grandis, assembly GCA_037957365.1. Classification (NCBI taxonomy): domain Eukaryota; kingdom Viridiplantae; phylum Streptophyta; class Pinopsida; order Cupressales; family Taxaceae; genus Torreya; species Torreya grandis. The sequence goes on along the minus strand of JARHVA010001220.1, from coordinate 463,572 downwards.
TTTTCAAAGTGGACCCATAGTCACTCCTCATACCATCTTTCAATTTTGTTATCTCAGTTGCCTACATAAAATTCAATGGCTCAGAAACATCACTTGAAGAAGCATACTTTTCATGTTTCTGAGTGGTCCTTAGACCTGTTATGATTCTTTTATAAGGTCTAATCAAATCAATCTATTCTTTCTCCCACTTGGGAATATGAGGCATCTAAACAAGTATTTATATGTGTGAATATAATTTTTTTATTGCAACCAACTTCCTTCACTCTATACTAAATATGATTTTTTTTATTGCAACCAGCTTCCTTCAATCTATATCCTTTCTTCTCATGAAAATAACATATGAAAATACATTTCATACTTACAACATCTAGTTTCTTTCTAAGTTCATCCTAAACTAGTGTATAACATGTTGAGTAAAAAACATTCCAATGTTTTACCTTTGGTTGTTCTCATGCCAAACCTAGAAATGAGTCACTCCATTTAATGTTAAAATTCATGCTCTATTCCTCAAATATACTAGTTTGCACTATCTCTCTGAAAATAAGTTTTAATGTTTCAACATAGATCTAGCCATAACTTCAAGTGTATTATTCATTATTTATAATATTTCATTTGATTATGCTATGTAAGCGATAGTCAAATTATTCCTTATGCCATTATCCTTGTAAAAATTAAATATCCTTACCTTAGATTATTTCTCAACTAAGTTTTGAAACTAAGCAAACTTATATAACACATGATTTTTTTTCATGAAATTCACCTGTATCATATGAGAATAGTCATCAATAAAAAGTACAAACTATTTATTCCCCTTATGTGATTAATCACCCACATCACAAACATAACAATGAATCAATTGAAAAATTTGGATAACTTTCTAACTTGATTATTTTAGGAACCTCTGAAGATTTTTCTTACCCATTATGCATGCTTCCAAAAATTTTTTTTTTCCAATGGTTGATAGTCCATGTACCATACATTTCCTTTATAATTCAGTCACAATATGAAAATTAAAATTCCATACATGAGATGCCACAAATTTTGAAGTTCCAAATTATTCATTTGTGCAATTAATATATGTTTCTCTCCTCTTGGTATAATTTTACAATGCATTCTAATCAAATTACAATCTTCATATCATATACACTTAGTTATATATATATATATATATATATATATATATATATATATATATATATATATATATATATATCCATTTTTAACTACATTTTATTTCATCAAACTATCCTCAAGCATAATTGATAATCCATTTTTTATAAAATTACCAAAGATAAGAAATGTTTTTTCAATGTGGAAACACACCATACATCAAAAATCAAGGTTTTAGTATCATTAGGAAGTTTTACCTTCACACTTTTAATGCCAACTATGTCTTGTCTGCAAGTCTAATGGAGTTCAAAATTTCCTTTAGATACTCCCAAAATAAATCCTTCATAAAATTCATGTGCCTTATTTATCCCATATTCATAATCCACACATCTATCGAATCTTTAAAATTTTTTCTAGATTTTCTTGCACATACCACTAATTCTTCTTCTATTATAGTGTAAATAAATTAATAATTCCTATTTTTAGCATCATAATAGATCTAATTAATATATTATGCATAGATATCCAAATTATCATCATCATATTACTTTCCATATTGTGAATAGAGGACAGATTATTGATTCTATAGAATCTTCTCAAAAGGTGCACAACATTTGACAAAAAAATTTCCAATTTTTTCACATATGTAGTAAATGATTTATCTCTTGCTTATAATTTGGCTTCGCCCTCTTATTCCATCATATATTCCTCCTCCTATAGAATGATTATCACCATCATGATCTACATGATGATCATCACATGTTTATCCACCAAGTCTACTAGAGTGATAAAAACATCTACCACTTACAACATCATTATAAGTGCCTTTATTTTTACCTCTAATTGAATTGTTAGAACCTATAACAATGGCATATTATGACTTATAATATCTCATAGGGATGTTGTTAGCATGTTGAATTAATAAATGATAAAGTGTGTCATGTTTCAAAGCATTCAATTTATCCATTAGATGAAATGCATCAATGAAATTTATATAAGAATGAGAGAGACCATTCAATGTGGCTAATATCATAATTATATCCTCTACTACATCAAAAAATTATTTTCCAATTTGTGAGCATATATTTTAATATGAATATTCACTTACTTCACCTATTTATAACAATATTTTATTATACAATTGTAACATTAGATCAATATACTTGTATGGTCATTATTTGTCATATGAATCACTAATTTGTGCCATTCCTCCCAACTAGTTTTTGATGAGTTGATGTGAATATTTGTCTTTGATATGCAAGAACATTGAATAATTCTAAGAGTTTTTGATTTTTTAAACTATAGGTGGCCTTTTTAGTAGTATTCTTAGGAATATTTGGTTATTTAATTTTCTATACTAATACCAAAAAAAAATTAAAAAATAATGTTCATTTTAATACCATTTTCCATTTTTAGTTTGTGTCATTTAACCTATCGAATCTAGTGAATAGTTATGAAATATTCAACATCGTTAGGAGAGTAAATGAAGAAAATGAAGACCCAACAAAATACACCCTTCCAAAAATTATTAAAAAAATGTACTTATTATTTGAAACTTATAATCTAAAAAAAATTTTCTTTATTTTCCACCTTTTCTTAACAAAATAAAAAACACCTTTTACAAAATAAAGTGCTTAAATTTCAGCACGCAACACCTTAGCATGTGACCAATGCTCAGGATTCAAAAATATTTTCAAGGTAATTTCATACAAAAATGAGTTTTTTAACACTTACATTCAAAAAATTATATACTCCATAAATAATATGGATCGATTCCCAAGATTATGGACTATAAAACTAGACTGAGAACACTTGCCCCTATTTATCAAAACATGCCACGATCTACCACAAACTATAATTATCAAAACAAATTGTGTATTTGGTTTTTTGGATTTTAAATGCTAACATAGACTATTGTAGATGCTTAATTTTGGTACAAGTTTTGTAGTTGCAATGATTTTATCATTTTTTCATAAATATGGATTGTTAGTGCACATTAGACACTTATTTTCACACTTTCCCTATACATTGGACCTTGCATAACATTTTGATATCATCTTTCACTAATGGATATCTTCAAATATATCATTTTTCTACCACAAAATATTCACCATTATTGTTTTACACTTATTGATCTCTGTTTCTTGAGATTAGATCACCTTGAATGAAATAAAAGTATGATAATTTTTTGACAACCATTGTACTATCTTGATTCTGGTCATGATGGTTGTGGATCCTTTGTTCTATTTCGCCACATTTCCTCTTTCCATGATTGTCAGATTTCCCACTTCTATATTGTCAGTTTGCTCATGAATAAGGTCATAATTACACACACACACACACACACACACACACACACATTCACCCTAATACATTTTAGATTAAATGATCATATCATAGAAGTACATCACATGCTCACACAATTGTTTTGCACTTTGACCTTATTTCCAATATTTATCTATTAAAGTATTTTTTCCACATTCTTGTACAAAAAAAGGATGTTTTCACTAGGGAAACAAAACATAGATCTCTCCTTAGTTTCATATTGCATTTCATGTCATAAGGATAAGGGATGCGATTAACATACACATAAATATGATTATTGACATGAAAATACACATAAATATGATTATTGACATGAACTCCCCCTAATGTAGGTAAGGGACTGATTGAGGCAAGCCCATTTAAAAAAATCCAAAATTTTTAATGTTTGTCTAGGTCTTCTTGTCTTGGATTAGAGGATAAGCAAATAAGAATACATTTAGATAGTTACTTACACCAATTTGATGATTTAGGATAGGTTAATTTTAACCATTGAAGGGATTCATGAAGTTTTTGATTAATTAGAGCTACACAACCACCATTGAAATATGAATACTAAAATTAAGTAGACTCTCAAAATCAGAACAATCTGATTTTGGTCAGTCACTATTAGGATAGTTTGATTCTGATTGTTGAAACATATCATGTAGATCATGATCATATTTACACATTCTATTATATACAACTTATGTATCTTATTCTCAATGTTTTTGACATTTGTTAGAGTTCAATTAAGTTAGAAATCAATTTTGTGCCTATGAACCTTCTGGTCAATTATCAATTATTTATATGTACTTTCATTTTATAATCATCTATTTATCCTAGGCATATCTTATGCATTATATTTTATTATATTTAGGTCAGATTGGCCTTGGGCCCCTTATTATTGTGGTTGGTGTAGTGTATTCAACACTTGTGTGTTTTTCATGGTAGAACACTCTGGTGACCCCGTTTTATATATAACACTCTAACCTTAGGTTTTCAAGCTTTTATCCCATATAGGGCTTGAGTTTGCTGTGTTTTCATATTTAATTTATTATGGGTTATGATTTTATTGTTATGATATAATTATCCCTAGCTTCTTGCATGCTATTTATGTTTCTCTCTTATGCCAACTAATATAGTTATATGTAAGACACCTATTAGGATAAGTGATAAATTGAGTGGTAATTATATTTTTTTTCAATTTTCTTTGCTTGGTATTAGTGTTTATTTGAAAAATAAAATGAATTTTTTTGATGAAATTCAAGCTTATTTTATTCATACACGTGCAGATGATCAATGTAAATAGTATAAATGTGAATGGTGAAAGTGCAAATGATGTAAATACAAATGCTTCTGAAGATAATAATTTTGATGAAAATGTTATGTATAACCATATTATGAATGATAGTGGTGTTAGTGGTTATAAAAACATAAAAAACCATGACATGGATAATCATTATCAATTGAATGACATATTAGCTATATCAAGAAAATTACAAAAGAAAAAACTAGCCAAGGAGTTTGTATCTGAGTGTTTTAACCTTTTAGGATTTAGATATGTAAATCCTATATTTGATTAAAGGGCCAAGTAGTCTAAATTAGTGAAATAATATGTAATAAATAACCACTAATTTTTTTATAGATTTTAACTTGATTTGACTTTCTAAAAATAGTAATAAATATGTGCAAATAAAGACTTATCTAGAAAACACTTGACATGAAAGATCTGAGTGCTAAAAAATAAGATACAAATAGGTCTGAGTGTCATTAACTAAATCCTTATGTTAGATCCTCCTTTGGACAATAGAACCACACTTGGACAGTAGCACCATGTGGTTTGTGTCCTAAAAATGGGGTAAGTGTCCTCTGTGTAGGACTGTTCCTAAAACCTAGGTGCACCTACACCTATGTTTATGGGTTCTATGCCTGCATGCATGAAGTTTGAAACTCTGTATTATGCCTATAATAAATGATTTATGATGAAAACCCTAATACTCCTTACAAGTAAGGCATGTGCTAAAAATGTGTGTTCATTAGTAGGATAAGCTGGACATATTCAACACCCCACTATGAAGAGATTTGCCTACATAAAAATACTCTGAGGAGGATCAAGCTTGGTGTAGTTCTCCCCACCTAAATACTGGTGCAAGTGCAAGTGATGCTAGAATGATAGTGGTCTTAGATGACTTGAGTGTCCTTGAGATTGGAAATCTAGAAAATTTGGAATTAGGGTAGTTGTAGATGGTAATATGTAGAAGTAGGGTAGAATAAGGATTAATAACCTTGATTTTTCTCAATTTGTTTCATGTTTGAATAGGTCTTTTACATATATCTTCCATTTACTAGATAGGTGCCATAAATGTTTAGAGGTTTTAATTCCATTATGGGAGTTATGTATAGTCTTTTATAGATTTTGTGATGAACGTTTCCTGATGACATTCCCATGGAATGGATTGCCTATTTAGCATATGGACCTATCTCTTGTTTATGACATCAATGTGATGATAGATAAATTTCAATACAAGATATTATTTTAAAACATGATCGGTAATGTGATAGGCTTGGGTTTAAAATAGTAATTGTAGATAAGAATACAAACTGATGTATGATTAAAGACATATTCCTTGATGTTATTTTACTATGAAATCTTATGAAATATGGTTGAATGATTTATAACCTTAGCTGAAATGAATTGTTGTATTTTATTATGCAATCAATTTTGCTGTGATAATATAAGACATTATATAATTATAGTGTTGTTACTAAACACATGGTCTTATCATGTTTATGTTCTTACTAAAAATGAAATGTTGTAAATAGTTACGAAAATAGTTCTTTGTCGATTTAAGCAATATGTTTCATTACTATATTATAACAATGAATGTTGAGAGGTCATATTATCATTTAAGAGAGCTTAATTCTATTTCTTAAGAAATGAAGTAAGCTAGATTATGGTTCTTTGTATGTGGACCCACATCATGAATTATGGATTATATCAGTAATAGTGTTATGGTGGTTTAGACATAGGTCATGTTTTCTTGAAAGGCTAATAATTCAAATGTTTATGATGAACTTATTTATTAATGGATGTTGCCTATTTGTATTTAATGCTTATATAAGAATGGATATTCATTGGTTATATTAGTTATGTGCATTTTTCAAATTAAAGCTTATCCTTGTCAATGAACTTCATGAAATTACTTGTGTTGGGATTATTATGATGTGAATAACCCATGTGTTGGTAAATAATCCTGGAATGAGAATGAGAATTAGTAGGTTATGAGAACCTTTAAGTTGACACTTGTCTATATGATTAAATAATCTACCTTTTCAATGATTTAATAAATCATAATCTCTTTAATAAAAACCTAAGTTAGTGCACAAGACTATTTAAATAATGAACTTTTGCATAGTCATGTATAGGGTAATTAGATGGCATGAATGCCTATGTTTTATCAATAATAGGATATGTTAACTAAAGAATAAGTAGGAAACAATTGCGTGTAGAGCCCTACAGGTGGCTTATGGGATGGTATCCCTGTATCATGAAGTAATTATTTCTCCATGCCACTTGCATGTTTATTCATTGGGATGCTCACATGTGTGATGTCATCCACACCGAATGAAGGGCATGATGTCTCATTTAGTTAATGAGAATAATTATTTCTAAATGGAGTTTTATCCTATGTGTGTGGCCTTCATCTATTTTTAGAATGAAGGTATAATGTTTGCATAAGTACCTAGGATCAGATTATGGTGATCAATGGGGGTAGGACAATGAATTATCCTCATTTGGGTGTTTTCCCAAAGGTTTAGGACTCTTATGTTTATGCCATGTTGGATGTAACAATGAATTAGAAACCTCCCCTTGCCGATCTCATGATGTGATAAGACTTGCCTAAGCACGATTGTGAGATGGACCTTCATGTTCAATCATTTGGATCCCATGCTTATGTATGTAATTCCTATTATATCTAGGTTGCTTATCTAACATTGAATAATCATACATTCAAGGATGTGATCATTTCTATTCTAGTTGATTATAGCCTTATCCTTTTGATATAATTAGGATGATAGTTGGGAGTTACTTGTGCTTCCCATAGAGTTGTTGAGATATTTTTCACTACATTAATTTATGTAGTGGGGCCTTTTCTTATTCCATTGTATACTTTGATAGATAACTTCAAAAACATTTTTGGGGTTATTTCATCTAGTATCATAGCCTATGCTTTAGAAGTCTTGGATGATTTTGGACAACTTGCACTAATCTTGGCATGTACTTGAGAGAAGTTAGGTTAGAGTTTGTGTGTTTGTGCATACCTAGGCAAGGGATTGTGTTTGCATAAGATACTTGAGTAGCTGTAAATACACATAGTGTAGATGCACACATCCTTTTGGAGACTTATTTTTCCAACATGTATGCATATGCCTTATGAAGGATGCATACCACTTGTATGTTTATGTTGCCTTGGTAAGACTAAATTGAAACCTTGTACTTTAAAATGCATACTGAACCACGGCTGGAGTTATATGCCTAGTGTAGAATTATATATGCAATATTTTCTTGAGGAGGTCTGGATGTGACTCTTATAAAGTCACTTAACCTCTTGGATGAATTTAATATTACTTTACTCATGCAAGCCTAAAATACTAGAAATTTTTGTATTGTGGATTGTGTGTATGTATGCAGAGATTGGTAAATTTTTTCAAGTGTTCTTATGATGCTGACCTGTAGCTTTAGTTGGGTCAACCCTTCCCTCATTGGTTACATTTGGGGCAAGTGTCACTAGTCAACCATTGACTTATATGGGTAAATTAATGGAATACTGGTGATAATCACTTCACCATAGAATTAAAAAAATGATGTTCGATATCTATTGTTGACTTGTATGGCTGAGTCATCAGTGGATGATTAGAACATCTTGAACTTGAGAAGACCAAGGGTTGAGCTCAAACTTGGAGGGATGTGTAAGGAAAGGGTGTTAGATTTATTAGGTAACTTAGTGAGGATTGAGATCTCCACTTTGTGGGAGAAGTTTGAGCTATATTAAGATCTTGATCTTATCTATGTATTCAGTCTCTTTGAGTTACATAGAGGAACATGTGGCTTCGTAACTCCAAAGGGATAAAAATAAATAAGTGTGTAGGGATGTTTATTTCCCATTTGACATCTTTGGGTTGTTTTGATCATATATGTGTTTACATCGGTGATGGTTATTTGATAATGGATAGGCTAATTTCATTTAGGTTGTCATGTTGACCATGGATATGTAATATCCATGGGGATGCTTATCTTATTCTGGCTGAGTTATACACCGATGAGGATGCTTAATCAAAATTTTGGATATGTTTTGATACTCATGGGTTATATATTATGATATAAATATTCTCCACATCTATGAGGATGTTATTATGAGTTTAGTTGAGCTTATTGATGGTGGAAAGTTATAATTTCCATGGTAGTATTTTAACATTCACCCCATGCTTTGGCTAAGTCCATCCTTTCCCAAAAGTGATGTTGCATCCAAGTGAGCATTAATATTTAAGCTTTGACTTATTGGATTAAGTCAACTAGGAGAATAGTGATGTAAGCTTATTATTAGACTCATGAGATAATACCTTAGTGGCTATTGATAGGTTGCACATGCAAGTTATCCAATGATGTCGAGGTATAATATCTTGGGAGGTCCAAGGGTGTGGCTTGAGCTTGGAGGGTATAGTGGTTAAGTGTGACTAACTTGCTTGGACAAGTTAGAGTGTTTTGGGGATCTCTTATTGTTAATAGTTAGCGTGAGCCATCTATCCATGATGCATGAATATTTATATTAGATATTTGAAAACTCATGGAGATAGATTTTATGGATTTGTTGGATCATGAACTTCTTTGAGAGAAGGTAATCATGATTTGAGATCCCTAGGACTGATTATGTGTATTTTATTGGTTATCGATGTCATTTGGATGACATATAAACATCAGGTGACACGTGAGAGTCATGGACCTTGTGCTTCACCACCTTGTGTGTTATTCATTGTGATGTTAAAATACATTGGCATAATTATTATACACCCGAGTCATTTATGCTTGACCTATTTCATGTGGCTCCCATTTGTACATTAACTGTTATGTGTTGTGTAATCATTTTTTTCCATTGATCTTGTTAAATCATGTAAAATTGTGCCTTTATTATACTTGTGCATATGGTTGACCTTGTGGGATTGCACATACTTGTTTTGATATCAACTTTGTTGTGCAAACTTTTACATTTCATTGATTATGTCAAATAATGTAAATGGTATCTTTTACACCCTATGTGTATGTAATAACCTTGTGGGTTTTCACTTCTTTTCTTGATATCAACATTATTGTTAAGTACTTTTCATACATGGTTGTATGTTGTTAATGGTTAAACATGTGACCAATGGTAAAATACTTATGTAAAGTAATCTCCCACTTTTGGAACCAATCATGTGAACCTCACTTTGATCTATGTTGTTAAAATTATTTTAGGAATATTTTATGTAAATGACTTGGAATAAACATGATTCATGTTGTTAACATTTTTGGTATGTGGTAATATGGTCATACACCACTTGTGTGACATGTTTTCCTGCTTGAAACCAACTTATATTTGATTGAATTTCCAAGTATAATGTTGTATTGTGTTATGTAATCCACATTCACTACTCTAGCATTGAGTATTTGTGCAAGTATGAGGTAAAGGGTAGAGAAGCACTACATCTATAATGATTTTGAACAGGTACGAGCCAGGAAGTGGAGACTCTCATAGGCTAAAAATCTACTTTTCCCCTTTACACAAGTAGCCACCTAATTCATTTAGAGTGTGACCCATGTGTGCCATGAGTTGGCCATGGAATCTTAGTGCATAATGGTCATTTTATGGATTTAACATCTCTTTAGCCACCTCTTAGAGGTTATGGTAAAAGCAACCATCATGAAGTTTTATTATTTTTCCCCTTGTGAATCACTAAATGGTCTTATAGACTTGGATATTTATGCAAATCAACAAGGTATTACTTACTAAAATGCATGCATGTGTTGGCCTATAGGTGCAACCATGCTTTGGTTAAGGTATTATTATTGTTATACCTATTAGAAATATTTTGGGATGAATATTTATATTTTTTTGTAAGTAGTACTAGAATATATGCTAAGTTTGTGCTTAGATAGAGTAACACTAAGCCCTGATTAGGTGGTGTTTAAAATCTTAGGTACCCATTTGACTCTTGGATAGAGTGACAAAAGCTAGGTGATGCCCTCAAATGGCTATTTTTTGGATGGTGGGATTGGTATCCTTAGACCATCATGTGATCTTGCATGTGTGTTTGAGAACATGTTGTAAGCCTTCAGGTTGCATGTGATGCCTGGTATGCCTTCTCTATTGTTTAACATGGTGTGGGATGCTGCACTAACCCTTGAATGGTTGATGATGTAGTGGAGTAAGCATAAAAGTATGGATTACTACCATTGTGATATGACATTATGTGATGAATGCTCTAAGGATTATACATTTAGCATAATGTGTTAGTGAAAGATTTCCACTCTTAACTTAAATTATAGTTACAATCTAGTGGGATTGGATATTTTTACGGTTGTTGACCTTATATTACAAGTCTACATGTGTTGAAATAAGTGATATTGACTCTAATTAAGTTGCATATTCATATTGTTAATATGGTTTAGACGTCACTTTTTGGTCTTATGGTTCCTTAACTATATGTTCCTGCTTGGGAGCATGTTAGTGCCCTTATTGGGAAGTGTATTAAGGTAAATGTGAGCTATTGTGTTGGAACATTGTATGCTCATGATGTTTTGTGATAGCCTTCATAATGGTGGGGGTGGTTGTAATAGTAGTCTTACATCAAAGTTAACAAGCTATTACCTTATAATTTTTGCTATTTGATGTAGGGATTTTGGGTTCGATGAACCTATTGTAGTTTGTTTTTAGCATATTTTAATGTTTTGATGGCCTTTTTAAGGCATGAGAGTAGAAATGTTCCTGCTAAGTTGTGATATTTGGTGGAATTTTTTGCTATGATAGTGTTGTTTTTTCCATTTCAATGTCGTGAAGGACATGTGAAGATGGCAAGGAAGCCATTGATTGGCCTAATGAATTAGATAATGCCATTATTTTGATGATAGAAAATAGGAATACCTATGCGATGTCACTGAGACATTACCACCCCATAATAAGTGAAGTGATTATGTAACAATATTGATTGGTTTTGTTAGACTTTTTATGAGGACTTTATGCTTGACTATCAATGGTCACTAGGATGACTCCTCTTTAAAGAGGGAGGATGTCACAAACCAACTTTGTGGTCCCTTACAGATATTGAAGTATGGTTTACTTTAGCATATTTTCACTAACACTTAGACTAATGATGGTTGGTTGTGATGTAGGTATCTCAAAAAATTGATGTGATATGTTATGTCACGATTGATGTTTGCATGGGATTCAAGATATCTTGATATGTATATGGCCTACACTAGATTCATTATATCCATTTTGTGTATATGCTAGTTTAGCTTAATTAATTTATTGTATGATATTGTTTTATCACATCTCATTGATGCAGATTAACACATATCATTTTTGTAGCTATTAACTATGCTTCACAGGGAATGCATGGATTCATGGTTATCAAGACTATTTTTTTCCCTTCTTAGCTATAGTTGATTATCCTTGATTTATCATTTCATGTATAATGATTCATGCTAAGTTATTATTATCATATTGACAACATTCATGTACTATTGATGTCTTATTTGGTGTTTATAGGCACTAGGCCATGAGCTAGGCTCAACATTAGGTTTGAACATCTCGGGTATATCACAAGCAAATGAGCATTCAAAATGTCACTCTGACAGGGATAGTGTGTACTATGTAATATTAACCCACCATCATTATATGCCTTTGTGTTATTGATTTTTTTCATTATTGGTCTCACCTTATTTTGAGATTGTGTGTTTTGTTCTTGTTCCCTGATTGGGATTATCATGTTTTGGAATCGTCGTTCCTCATTCTTGTCCTTGTGTACTTGTAGCCATATCTTTTTTTTACTTATTCTTCTTGGGTATCATGACCACCAGATGTTTTAGCCATAAGTAAGTGACTTACCTTTGTAGCTAATGTACTATTGGTTCATCTAGACTATATTGGGTCTCTTGATCTTGATAAATACATAAATAACTCCTCCCTTCTTGGATGTTAACTTTTGAGAGATATTATTGAATTAAGGGTTTGTTGATTATTATCATTCATCAGTTTTATGTTTCAAATCGATATTGCAATTTTGGGTTGACCTTATAACTATTAGTTATTGGGTTTTATAATTGGGGTCAATTTTAGGATTGATGATGATCATTATCATTTTAATGATTTTATCTCATAATTATTCCATTATCGATTTATATTTTTGTCAACTAATATTTATTTACCCATTTGGTTGATTTACGTATCTTTACCATTTTATTATTTTATGATTAATAAATCCATGTTTAGCTATTTAATGATTTTGTCATGTGATAATGGATTTATGAATTGATTTAATCTTGGTTAGTTGGCGTTATCCTATTCAAAAATCTTTATTACCTTGTTTTATTATTATTATCATTTTATTAATTATATTGTTGTTATTATTTATTCAATTAATTTGTTAATGGTTTTATTTAATGATTTCATCATTGTTATGGACTCTTAATCCAGGTATGTTTGGTTAATTAATCATTTTAATGTTTTACTTATTTTATTAGCTAATATTATTTATTTATTATTATTTTAATAATATTTCATTGCTCTAATTATTTTATTGTTTTGATTTGGTAAAAACACTATTTTATATTATTTTACTAAACTATATTTTAATATTTTAACTTTTCATAACTTGTTGCATATGTGAGAGAGGAGGCAGGGCATGCCATAAGCCAAAAAGTAGGGTATAGTGATCAAGAGGAGTATGGAAATGGCATGGGAGGAATGGGTATGTTATAAAAGAGAATGAGTGCTGGTCTAGGAGGCCATAGTGGGGGTCATGATCAGAATGCCCAACCTGGGTGAAACTAGAGACCAAACCAACATGGTTTTAGATAGGGGTTTGATAGTGGTCCAAGCATGGTGGAGGTGTGAATGGAGTCTATGTGGAGAGAGGAAGAATGGAAATTGCATGGGGCATGGAAAAAAGGAGTTTGCAAGCATAGGGAAAAAGGAGGGCTATAGGGCAAAGGAAAAAAAAGGATCCTCGATCCCTCAAACTAAAACACATCTCTTTCTCTTGTTTGGACAACAGATGGCCCTTGGACTCAGACTACACCTTGGCTAAAAGTAAGTGACTATTTAAATTTGAGGAATTTCAACCTATCCATCTCTATGAGGGGTTTACGCTCTTCTCACAAAAGTCGGCTATGCTTTGATGGAAAGTAATTGATGTTTTGATTGAAAAGATCTAGTTTGGGTTTTTATTTTCTGTTGAATGATTGTCTTGAAATAAGGGAAAATTATAAATGAACCCATGGTATTATTTAATTGACTTACACTTGATTCTATTCCCTTTCATCATAAATTACAAACAAAAATTATGTTTATACATGGATTGTTGTTTGTGGGGGTTGATCTTACCCTATTATTATTATTATTATTATTATTATTATTATTATTATTATTATTATTATTATTATTATTATTATTATTATTATTATTATTGGGTTATCATGACTTTACCCTACTGTGACGTAAATTGAACCTTGTTAGTGTTACTTGAAACCCTGTTTATTATCCATTTGGCTATTTGGGAGTCATTTTGGGGATGTATGTGATTAATAATTTTATTGATCTTGGTTTGAGCTAGATTCCTCCTACTATTGATAGATTCAACCTTTCTTTGAGAAGGCAAAATTGGAGGATAATTTTGTTTGGATTTACTCTATTCTTAATGTTTTATGGTTGATATTATTTTAAGCTCTCATCTTGTTTGGGTTAGACCCCTATAGCTAGCTTGGAAAGGCTCAAAATTTGTCTAGTGTTGATACATATTAGTATGATAGTTGTAGTGGTTTTCATTTTTAGTTGTGCCCTTGCATAAACTTGGTAATTTTTTGACCTACTATTATATACGAGTTGTATTTCACTATCACTCTTATGCTTGGGTTGTGTAGTAGGGATTGTGGATTATATGTTGGTTTTTAAATGCATGAGAGTATTCCTTACATGTAATTGATGTATTATGTCTTTGCTTTATACTTATTGTTGGATGTTTGTAAATCAATGGCTTCTAAGAACTCTATTTTCTTTTGTTCATATTTATATGGATGTGTGTGGTCATTTTTAATCATGTGGTCAATGTGTTTGTAAGTTGGAAGGTCATCTTGTTGTGAAGCTTTATTCTTGACTCAATTGAGTTTAGGTGGCTATTGGGAATGGGTTACATTGAGTTTAATTATTTTATGCTCAGATAAGCCAACTAGCTTGGCTGAGTGTTGTGGTTTTGTTTTGATTATTTTGTTTATTTGTCCTTTTTGTCAGTTTTTGTAATTTTTATTGGTGACCTAGTATTATGTGTATATCTCTTACCTCACCCAAGTACCTGGTTTCCAAAACCCTCCACCAAGATGATGGTTTGGATGGTAAGGGCCATCGATGGTTGGGATTATAGAGCTAGTTTTGAGGGGTTTCCCTCTTACAGTGTTCATACTTCTTGGTTATTGTACCTAGATTACATATGGCAACTTCCTCTTGTTTGTCCTTATTGATATATAATGTTGGACCATTGGATCTTAGCTATTTACTTATTTTTATATTGTAGTTTGTATTAGTGTTAAATTGAAATATGGACATTAATGGATATGTTGTAGACATTGGAGGTAATCTTGATGGTAGTTATGTGGTTGTTATATATTTAAGCAACTATAATTATTTCTTGATATGCATTTATATCAAGATCTATTTACCATAGGAGTGCTTGCGTATATAGAATATATTATGTTTAACTAGATCCTTATATATCATTGCATAAATATGGCTTAATGATGTACTTGTTACTTTTAAGTAGGCATGAAATTATAATAAGGTTATCATTGGAACACTTGAAACTATAATACCTTTTACTTGAATTTAAATAAAAGTATGATGGTGTTGCCTTATGAGGTGCCATCAATATTTAAAGGTTTTAATTCCATTGTGGGAGTTGTGTTTAGTGTTTTATAGATTTTGTGATGAACTTTGCCTGATGACATTCTCATGACATGGACTGCCTATTTAGCATATGGACATATCTCTTGTTTATGACATTAGTGTGATGATAGATAAATTATAATACAAGATGTTGTTATTTTGAAACATGATCAATAAGTGATAGGCCTAGGTTTAAAAGAATAACCATAGACAAGGATACAACCTGATGTATGATTAAAGGTATATTCTTTGATGTTATTTTACTATGACATCTTATGAAATATGGTTGCATGGTTTATAACCTTAGTTAAAATGAGTTGTTGTATTTGATTATGCAATTAGTTTTGCCATGATGATATCAGACAAATTTTAATTGTAGTGTTATTGTTAAACTCATGGTCTTATCATGTTTATGTTCTTGCTGAAAATGAGATGTTGTAAATAGTTATGCAAATAGTTCTTTGTCGATTTAAGTAATATGTTTCATTACTATATTATAGAAATGAATATTTGGAGGTTGTATTATCATTTAAGAGAGCTTATTTCTATTGTTTAAGAAATGAAGTAAGTTGGATTAATGTTCTTCATATGTGGACCCACATTATGAATTATGGATTATATCAATAATAATGTTATGGTGGTTTAGACATAGGTCATGTTTTCCTGAAAGGCTAATAATTCAAATGTTTATGATGAAACTATTGATTAATGGATGTTGGCTATTTGTCTTAAATAATTATATAATAATGGATAGTCATTGGTTATATTAGTTATGTGCATGATTAAAATTAAAGCTTATCCTTATCAATGAACTTCACAACATGCCTTGTGTTGAGATTATTATGATGTGAATAACCTATGTGTTGGTAAATAATCTTGGAATGAGAATGAAAATTAGTAAGTTATGAGAGCCTTTAAGTTGACACTTGGCTATATGATTAAATAATCTACCTTGGCAATGATTTACTAAATCATAATCTCCTTAATAAACACCTAAGTTATTGCACAAGACTATTTAAATAATGAAATTTTGCATGGTCATGTTAGATGGCATGAACACCTATGTTTTCAAAATAACATGATATGTAACTAAAGGATAAGTAGGTAAAAATTGAGTGTAAACCCCTATAGGTGGATTACGGGATGGTATCCTTATATCATGAAGTAATTATTTCCCCATGCCACTTGCATGCTTGTTCATTTGGATGCTCACATGTGTGATGTCATCCACCTTGAGCAAAGGGCATGATGTCTCATTTCATTTATGGGAAAAAATATTTCTACATGGAGTTTTATCTTGTGTGTGTGTGGCCTTCATCTATTTATGGAATGAAGGTGTAATATTTGCATAAGTACCTGGGGTCAGATTATGGTGATCAATGGGGGTAAGACAAGGAATTGTCCTTGCTTGGGTGTTTTTGCAAAGATTCAAGACTCTTATGCTTATGCCATGTTGGTTATAACAATGAATTAGAAACCTCCCCTTACCAATATCATGATGTGATAAGACTTGCCTAAGCATGATTGTGAGATGGACCTTCATGTTCAGTCATTTGGATCCTTTGCTTATGTATGGAACTCCTATAATATCTGTGTTGCTTATCTAACATTAAATAATCAGTCATTCAGGGATGTGCCCAATTTCATTCTTGTTGATTATAGCTTTATCCTTTTGATATAATTGGGATGTTAGTTAGGAGTTTCTTGTGCTTCTCATAGAGTTATTGATATACAATGCACTACATTAATTTATGTAGTAGGGCTTTTTATTATTCTATTGTGTACTTTGATAGATAATTAAAAAAAAAATTAGAGTTGTTTCAAGGGGAGCTCAAAAATTTAATGTTCTTGTAATGTTTGTACAATTATTTTGCTATGGTAGTATTACTCGTGTTAGTGTGATTCAATTGTATAGCATTACGTATTATAATATTGTGTTATTATTGTTATAAAAATGTAAGTATCTACTTTGGTTGATAATGAGCTTGGGTACCAATAAAATAATTTTTGTCCTAGTAAGATCAACCATTCTTGTTATGTAGTATGTAAAGTTATCACAAGTATGCTATGTTTTGTTGTTTAAATCTTTATTTAATTTGTGTATTAATTTGGAAAGATGAAGTATTTAGGAGGGAAAAGTATCTTGATTAGCATAAGATGACTCTTTTATTGACTATGTCGTAGTGTAGGTTGGCGAGTACCAGTAGAAGTTAGATTGCAAAAATTTAATATCTATTATGTTGTAAAAGTTAACTTGTAAATGAGATAGTTGAAAAGTCTTAGTTCTTATTCCATGATTTGTGAAGAGGTGGTTGTAATCCAAACCCATAATTGGGGATAGGGTTTAGATGATTGTAAATACTTGATGTAATGTTTAAGATTATACACATAGTGGTGTTTGTAGTTAGATTATTTTATAGATTTGTAATACTATCATTCAGTTGTTGAAATAAAATTAATTTATCTTGGTTTACAATAAAAGAGTTCTTTGTTTTTCATAAATTGATAGACCTTTAAATTTTATAAATTATTGGTGTTGTCATAATGTTTAGCCATTTTAGAAATAACGTTATTATGTAGGGTTGAATTTATAAAACCATAGACTTATAATAACTCATTTATAAAATTCAAGTTCCTTTAATCTCAATGACACAACTTGTTAACTAAAACTAATAATAGTTCTAAGAACATGGATTTAGGCTTACTGTATACTCATAGTTTTTAATGAATCAATGAAGGCTTTAACAATCTAAAGAAGATTGGCATTAAGAATAATTTATTGTATTGGATTCCTTAAAATTTGAAATGCTCAATAAATGAACCAAGCCAATAAGTTATGTAAATCAACCATGCGTCAAACAAATTAAAGTGTAACCCATTATTAGACAACCAAAACTATAAGCAAATATTCCACTTCTTCAAGCTCAACTATTAATATTATCCTCTTGGGTGGTCTTAATAAATCAATCGTAATCCTAATAAAATAAATCAAACATTTTCTCAAATTAAAGAATCTAATTCATTAATTTGTTTTCCTAGTAGTGAAGGTTTTTTGCATATTTTAGCCTATAGTCATCCTTCAGAAATTGAGTTTTAAAAATAACCAAAGTGGTCTAATTTTGTATCTGATTCTTGATTAGAATTATCACTAGCTAAGAGAATTGGTTTATGGTACCATGTAAAATTTTAGCTCATCCGAGCTGAAATAGTACCTTGATTCTAAAAGTCTTTCGCAAGAAAAAGCCTTTTTATTTTGCTGATTTTCTAGCGAATGAACTCAGGAATCGATGTCTAATAAATGGTTAGAAATTGGTTCCATGAGAAATGAAAGATGTTCACAATTATTTTTACCTTCATATCAACGTAAAATATTTTATTTTCAAATTTTACAACCATTTTTTATTTTTAATGATGCCTTTTTGAATTAAATTTATTGATAAATTTTCTATTGTTTTTGATTTTAATATGTGAGGTCACTCTAGAATAGGTATGGTAATAATCGTCTAGTTTAATATTTTTTGAATCTGAAAGTTATAAATTATCTTTTTGAGTCTCGTATTCATATGTAACCTTTCATATTTATATTTTAGCTCTACTTGATATTTTTAGTGAGTCTTCTTTGAACCCTGTTTGTCACTGCTTTTTGGGTACAACAGAAAATGTTGTTAAGTATTGTTTGGTTTGATATTCTTTTTCTTCATATCGTTTACCCTTATTCTTAAAAAATACTTCCATTATGTTGACTAAATCATATAAATATGATTCATTAATTTATAATAGTGTATACCTTTCTCTAAGTATTTATTCTAGTGCCATTTTGTAGACTATTTAGCCCTATTGAACCTCTATAGCCTTAAGAGTAATTTTGGTTTTTTTAACTATAACATTGACCCAATTATTCTTATGATTTTTCTCATTCATAAATATATATTTATGAATGTTACCAGAATTAAAATGTGATCCTTCCCTATTTGTATAGTTGAAATTATAAAATTTATTTTTTGCTTTGGTAGTAAGGCGAATTTGTAAAGAGAACTGAAACATGTCTAGTCTTAAGTGTCTGTGTAAGTATTCTAATCATTTTGAATTCACATTTTGATAAAATAAAGGCTCCCAAATCACTAAGAACTGATTTAGGTTGTATTTGAGCCTTGACTCTTTATGTGTTTTGCTTCATGTAGTAGATCAAAGCATAACAGGTTGGGTCATAACCTTGTAGTGACATTGTGTTTTTGTGTTCACTTGAGTTTGTATGCCACATTAGTGTTTTATCTTTGTATGCATAGGAGTTAGTGTGTTCACTGGTGTCTTGGAGTTTTAGAGTAAAAAAAATGGTGTGGTTTTGTGTGTGCTTGAGATCTAAATTTTGAGCATTACATTTTGGTATCAAAACACGTTTAAAAACTGGGAGCTTTAGAGTGTTTGGTGTTCCACTACATGCATTCTAAATTTTTTTACTAATGTGTGTATAAGTGGAATGACACAGTGAGAATGTATGTATTTCCTGACATGGACTATGCTAGAAATTAATGAATTATGGTTGCAGGATTCTTTCCATTGGTAGATGGAAGCATCCCGTTAGAGATAAATTATTTGTTATTTGCTTGCTATTATGGTGGAGTATCTATCCACCATAAAGCATTGGACCTTGACATGAATAAAATGATGAAAATTTGAACTCTTTTTGTTTATTGTATTGCTCTCATGTCTTTTTAATAAATATTTATGTTGATCAATCTACTATTCCTTGGTAGAAAATAATAATATGTGGAGAAAATTTATATGTATGTATGTATGTATGTTTGTGCATGGTAAATACCTACTTTAATTTACTCCTCATTTACTTCTAATGTCTATGTTAGTTCATTGAGTGACTGACTATTATAATAGAATGCATCTATTGTTAATATTATGATAAAATTGATTGTTTTTTAAATCAAACTATTATCAGTGGTAGCTCTAAGTTAGTATGCTCTAGTTAGTGTTTCATTATTTATCTTGGTTAAGCATAAGGTGTGAGGTTATTAAGAGGCCTTGTTCTCTTATGTTGTAGTTATGGAATTTAGTTAACCCTAGTGAGTTAGTAACCTTGTGCATGTTATTTGTTATATAACCAAATGCTACCTAGTATGGTTTGGATGCCTTACATTTTAAATAAGAGTGTTTTACTTTCTAACCCTATCCTCGAGTTAAGTAGTTTGAACCTTGCATGTAACCACTAGTAATTTGAGAGTAAGTGCACAGGTAGGGTCTTAATAGTTTGCTTTTGTGTTCCCCTCTTCATTATGAAGAATGAATGTACCTTCCTACATGCAAGAGATTAGCAAGATATTTAGTTTTATATTGAGATGATCATTTTTTTTGTGATTATAGTTCACTTGGGTGTTCGTCGTAGCATGGAATAGTGGTTGTAAGTGAAATTATAGTATTTATAATATATATGATTAATTTATTTTAGGTATACTAATATAGATTGGACAATGATATATCCCTAAGAACCAATTGTGATAGTGCAACTATTGAGATATTTCCATTAGTGATATTACATGGGAGTTATCAACACATATTATTAATTTTCATTAGAAGAAGACAACCACAATTGAACATAGTGTTTTCCAGAAAAGCTTTTGAGTTAAGTGCAACAATAGAAAATGAAAAAATATTTGATGAGAGTCTTGTATATCAACTGATTCAAAGAATTTGGGACAATTGGTAGATTTTTTGGGGTATTTTTGGCACTAGTTGCCATACATGATGTTCACACTTGGTCTATTTCTACACATTTATGCCAACACTTATTATCAGGTGGCATAGGGAGGATTAATATTGTTCTTGTTTCTCCTACCTCTGGAAGGTAGTTGAGTCTTACTTTATTACCTCTAGGAGGTAATTATGTTATTCTTTTGAGAGGTATATGGAGGATGATTTAATGTTTTATCCTACCTAAGGGAGGTAGTTGAGTTGCTTTTATTTTCTCACTTCTAAGAGGTGATTGAGTTTTATTGATTCCTTCTTCCCTTGGGTGACTTTCATAGTCACATCGTTAGTGTAATGTGATGTTTTCAATTTTACTTTGAGAACCAATAGTAGTCATTGAACTTGAAATTGTATTTAATTATTCTTTTGGAGTTTTAAATATTTATTAGTTATTTTGTTCAACTTGAAATAAATAGATTTACATTGATTGTAATTGGATTTATTTTATTTATTTATTTTGATGACTTGAAAATTGTAACTTAGACTTTTTTTATTTATTGGTACCAACTTATTTTGAACTTGATTTATGACTTTAAAAATATTTTTCTCATTTCATTGACTTATTGACTCTTAAATTGATTATTTTGACTTTTGATCTTTTAAAATTATTCTGATATTTGATTTTTTGACCAATGTTGGTTCATGTGTTTTCTATATATATGTTGTAATGTGTGTAGTCTATGTTGTGTAGGGGAGATGAAGTAGCTTAAAAAATCTATTGGGTTTAGATGGGAACTGACATGGATCATGTTTATGACACCATCCTTACTAACCACCAGATGTGTTGCTTATTATTCTTTATATATATATATATATATATTATGACCATTTATTTGGGAGGTTTAAAGAGGTCAAGAAGTCTAGGAGGGAATAAAGAGATTTTGGGAGGTCTAAGTAGTTTTGGAAGGTCTAAGGAGGTTTGACAAGATGTTATTGATGATACAATTGATGGAGACTATTATTCTTTTCACACTGGAGTGTTTTTGATATTGTTTCAACATTATATGCTTATGATATGACTTGGTAGTCATTTTCATTATTGTTTGTTACACAATGGATATGACATTAACTCATGGTGGCTCAATAATTATAATCTTGTTTAGAAATATTGATAGTTCATAATATCAATTGGTAGTGAATATGACATATAAAAGTTCTTTAGAGTTATGATATCTTATTTAGTAAGAAAACATGGTAGTATGTTTTGATTAATAGTTGACTCAACATTGCATAGCTAAATGGTAGTACCGTAATTACATTGGTTTCATGTTTTGACACTACCTTTCTTACATATATTATACCATGGGATGGCACAAGGGTTATTTGGAATAGGAACTTATGTTCTAGCATATCAGAGTATTGATAGTAAGATTTTGGTGTTATCACTCTTTGTGACCATTTGGAAAGTAGCTATATGAGTGTTAAATTATTATGAGGGTTTTCTCAGTAGTGGATTAATACAATTTGGGTATGTGGTGGATTCCAATACATGATTTTATTTTGGAAGCATCGAGGATGATGCCTTTTTTAAGGGAGCTAAATGTAATACCCTTATCAATCTCTATAATGTTTTCTCGATGACGTGACATCAGTTAGAGTATCGATGTGTTGAGTGTGTCCTTGTGCATGTTGTATGAGTGAGATGTCTTATGGTTAGTTGTTATTTTTGATTTGGTTACCTTATTGTGGTGAGATGAACCCATGTTAGTTGTGACTCATGTAGGACCACCTTGAGGTGTGTGTGTTTAATGTTAAAAATACTTCATGTTATCGCTTAATGTGATGCTTATGCCTTACTAGGGGTTTCTGTGATGGTGAGTCACTTTTATCGAGTTTAGCCATTAGACTAGATTTGTGTTAATTCAAAAACCTTGCTTGAACCCATCAAGTGGTCATATTATGTTAAGTTAGTCCTGATTATTCAACTTGTATATTCTAGATGTTTTGACAACAAAATTTACTTTAAAAATGGGAATAATAACATAATTATGATTGTGACCGAAATCCGGTAACATTTAATAAAGGATGTAAATAAGAGTATATATAAATACATATTTATATAAATGTGTATTGTAGAATGGTATTATGTAGATAAGTGGATTACATAAATAAATGGGTATATGTATTCTTAACTTAGTTAAAAAAATAAGTTTGAATCAAATATTGTTATTTCAATATTTATATGTATTAATATACACATTTGTATAAACATAGTTATATATTAATATAAGTTAAAATAGTATTAATTAAATGAGCATCATTATAAATATATATATTTGTACCTAGCTATATATATGTATATTCTTACTGTTTCTGGTAATAAATTTATATATATTCAGTTATATGATTTTTTAGTGTAATAATTAACTTAATACAAATAAAAATAATATGCATAAGCAAATTAAAATAAAAGATTAGAAACCCTAATTTTAAAAATAAAATAAAATAATATTCAAGTCTTCTTTTCTAATAAAAAGTTAATCTAGTGGAGAGATGAGCCATTTTGGAGAATTTGCCAAAGGGAAAAATACAAAAGGAGGGAGAATGAAGAACGAAGATGGAGGAGGAAGGAGTGGTGAAGAAGAGTATAAATACTGACTAAATCAAGGAACTTCAATAAATCAGGCAAGGAGTTTTTCATTCTTTTAAATCCCTGAGTTTTTCCAAATTAATGAATATATTAAATATTAGATAAAACCCTGAGATGTGTTTAAATTTTTATTTTGTTAAAAAAAATCTAGTTGTTTACTTGTGAGAATTTATTACTAGTTGTAAGAGCCATATTTATTTCAAGATATTTATTATTGAATCTATTATATATATATATATATATATATAATTTATTTATGCAGACGCATAATAGACAAGTAAAAATTATCAAACTTCTTCTACCTTTAGATGGATTAAGATGTGGGTGTAATTAGTATGATTCATATATGAATATATATAATCAATAAATAGTTAAGTTTAGAGAATTATTTTGGGAATATATAGTGGTAGTACGAAGATTTAAAGTTGAAGCTATTGCACAAACTGACAAATTAAAGGGCTCTAGAAATGACATTAAACTGGATGCTCTCCCAATAGATGTGTTTGGTTAAAATCCCTTTTAAATGACTCTTTTGTTAGGAAGTTTTACAAAATGTTATTTGTTGTATATGAAATTTAAATCGAAGCCTTGTTAGTTAGGTTAACTTGTGGATACCTTGGGAAAGGTGATAAAGCTGGTTCTCACCTTAATAGGTATATGATGAGTTAATTGTTATGTCTTGTACTTAGAGAAATTTGTCAGTGGAAACTAACGTAGAGGATCCATCTATTTTCTTGTTCACACGTAGAGGGGAGCTCATAAATTTAATGTTATTGCAATGTTTGTATAATTATTTTTCTATGGTAATATTTCTCGTGTTAGTGTGATTCGATTATATAGCATCACATATTAGAGTATTGTGTTATTATTATAAAGTTATAATTGTCTACTTTGGTTGATGATGAACTTGGGTATTAATTAGATAATTTTTGTCTTGATAAGATCGACCCTTCTTATTGTGTAGTATGTAAAGTTATCACAAGTATGTTATGTTTTGTTGCTTAAATATTTATTTAATTTATCTATTAATTTAGAAAAATAAAGTATTTAGGAGGGATAATTCTCTTACTCAACATAAGTTGACCCCTTTATTGACTATGTCGTTATGTAAGTTGGCAAGTACCAGTGTCAGTTAGATTGAAAAAAATTAATATGTGTTGTGTTGTAAATGCTAACTTGTAAACAAGATTATTGAAATGTCTTAATTCTTATTACATGATATGTGAAGAGGTGGTTGTAATCCAAACCCGTAAGTGGGGATATGCTTTAGATGATTGTAAATACTTGATGTAATTTTCAATATTATACACGTAGTAGTGTTTAAAGTTAGAGTATTTTATAGATTTGTAATGCTATCATTTAATGGTTGAAATAAAATTAATTTATCTTGGTTTATAATAAAAGAGTTCTTTATTTTCGTAAACTGATAGCCCTTGAATTCCATATATTATTGGTGTTGTCATAATGTTAAGCTATTTTAAAAATAATGTTCTTATGTAGGGTTAAATTTATAAAACCATAGACTTATAACAACTCATTTATGAAATACAAGTTACTTTAATCATAATGACAACTTGTTAACTAAAACTAGGAATAGCTCCAAGAATATGGATTTAGGCTTGTTGTATACTCATAGTTTATAATGATTCAATGGAGGTTTTAATAATATAAAGAATATTTCCATTGAGCATAATTTATTTCATTGTCTTCCTTAACATTTAAAACACTCAATAAATGAACCAAGTCAATAATTTATGTAAATCAACCATGCATCAAACAAATTAAAGTATAACCCATTATTAGACAACCAAAACCATAAGCAAACATTCCACTTCCTCAAGCTCAACTATTATCATTTTCCTCTTGGAGGGAATTAATAAACCAATCATAATACTAATATAATAGATCAAACATTTTCACAAATTAAAGAATCTAATTCACTAATTTGTTTTCCTAGTGGTGAAGATTTTCTACATGTTTTAGCCTATAGTTGTCCTTCAAAAATTGAGTTTTAAAAATAATTAAAGTGGTCTAATTTGGTATCTGAGACTTGATCATAATTATCACTAGCTAAGAGAGATGGTTTCTAATAATGCATAAAGTTTTAGCTCATTTGAGTTGAAACGGTACCTCGATTTTAAAAGGCTTTTGCAAGAAAAGTCTTTTTTATCTTGTTGATTTTATAGTGAATGTGCTCGAGAATCGATGTCTAATAAATGGTTAAAAATTGACTCCATGAGAGATAAAATTTTATTCAAAATTATTTTTACCTTCATATTAAAGTAAAAGCTTTTGGTTTCAAATTTTATAGCTATTTCCTTTTTAACGTCACCTTTTCGAATTAAATTTATTAAGAAATTTCTTGTTGTTTCTGATTTTAATCTATGATGTTGCTTTGAAAGGAGTGTGGCAGTAATCACCTAGTTTAACATTTATTAAATTTAAAAGTTATAACCTCACTATTTAAGTCTCATATTCATGTGTAATATTTCATATTTATTTTTCATCTTCGTTTGATATTTTTAGTGAGTCCTCCTTGAACCCTATTTTTTATTATTCTCTGTGTATGACAAAAAATGTTAAGTACTATTTAATTTGATATTATTTTTCTTCATGTAATTTACTCTTGTTCTAAAACAATAATTCCATTGTGATAATTTCATCATACAAATTTTAACTATTACTTTATAATAGTGTACACCTTTCTCCAGGTATTTATTCTAATGCCATTTTGTAGTTTGTTTAGCCCTATTGAACCTTAACAACCTTAAGAGTAATTTTAATTTGTTTAACTGTAACATTTGCCTAATTGTTCTTGTGATTGTTCTCATTCATAAATGTATATTTGTGAATTTTACCAAAGTTACGATGTGATCCTTCCCTGTTTGCAAAGTTTTAATTATAAAAATTATTTTTTGCTTGGTTGTGGGGTTCTTAATGAATTTGTAAAGAGAATTGAAACCTGTTTAGCCTTAAGTGTCTGTGCAATCCTTCTAATCATTTATAATTAACATTGTGTTAAATTTTATGCATCCAAATTAGTAATAATTGATTCATGTTGCATTTGAGCCTTGACTTTTTATGCATTTTGCTTCGTGTAGTGGATCGAAGCATAATCGATTGGGTCACAACCTTGTAGTGATGTTGTGTTTTTATGTTTTCTTGAGTTTATATGCCACATTAATGTTTTATATTTGTATTTATAGGATTTAGTGTGTTCATTGGTGTGTTAGAGTAAAAAAAATGGTGTGGTTTTGTGTGTGATTGAGATGTAAATTTTAGGCATTATAATAATGATGCCCAGAATGCTATTTGGGATGTCCATGATGCCCCCATGAGGGAGTGGCCAAAAATATTTGGAATAGATGGGCCCTTGAAAATAATAAAATGACTCATTTTGTAGTAAAAGAGTAGAGAAATAGAGTAATTAGAAGAAAATAGGATGAAAAATAGACTAAATAGCCAAAAATAGGCTTCTTAGGAAGAAGAATAATGTAATGGGAGGGGTAGGGTGAAAAATTCATATTTCAAGCTATAAATTGACTCTTGGGGGGTGATAATGGTTCATTTTCACCCTTCCCTCTTGAGATTTCCACTCTAGATTTTGTGCATGAGACCTTTGAGGAAAATGGCATGTATCCCATAACACAAACATCTTGGTTAGCGAATGGGGAGCATAAGAAAAAAGGTACAACACATCAGTTAGTACCTTTATTTTTTGTAAAATTTCTATACTTAATACATTTAATGCTTGGTATAAGTAGGAAGTTGGGTGAAATTTACATTTTAAAAACATGTAGAAATGGTGATATCATGCACTTAACTGGTGATATCACCAATAAAAAAGAGATATTGTGACCAAATTGATGACATCTCTGAAAATATAGGAATCATCAAAATGGTGAAAACACACGTTTAGGTTAATATCAACCAAAATGGGAGAAACAAGAGGAAAATATTGATATCATTAAGAAAATGATGATATCATCAATATAGCAACAATATCACCTTAGAAAATGATGGTGACACAAAAATGTTTGGAAGATCGATCAAACGTCTAGAACATCCTAAAAAATGGCGGGAACGACTTGCAAAATAATGGTATTTCCCTAATAAATGGTGATATCACTAAAAATGATGAAATTTACCAAGGGCCAAATGGATTCAATTAGAAATGTTAGTTTAGGCTAAATTGTTTGAATGTGTGGTCCAAAAATTAGAAGAACGTATTTTGATGATTAGTTTTAGATAGATCAAGGTGATAAAGTGTGCTAATATGTATTTGATTTGTAAGAGTGAGTTGAGGTCTTGATAGCTCACGAGTGATGCTCACACATTCTTCAACAACCCAAGATATGGATATAGGAGTTGGAGGCACTCTTAGAGACCATTAGAATGCTTTATGTGACATAAATGCTAGTGATCTATGAAAATAGGGCCTACCTCTCAGTATTAGCTGAGTGTTGGCATTTAGAGATGTCCACATTTCACTTCCCCATAGTCAAAGCCATCATCACATTAGAAGATTATGGTGGATACTATGGATTATAGTGTGAGGACTCATGATGTATTAGATGAAGGAAAGTCATCTAACAGTGTTATAAGACCTAATTGGTGTGACCAATGTTACCACTAAGGGTGACATGATTGATATTAATGCATTAGAGGATCTAGTATTCCACCAAATGTCATACATTAAGTTGATAAAGGTGCAATAGTAGTAGTGATAGGGGGATAGAGTACAAGTGTAGGCATAAGGAAAATATAGGCCCCTCCTCCATTGTCACCACAACCATAAATAGACAAAGAGATAGTGATCATGATGGACATTATCAATGACATATTTCTACCTAAAAGAATGATTGATATCTCCCTATTAGATTGATGGGGTCATATGAGACATGATAGATTAGACAATCTACTTTGATTAGGGTCTAATAGTGCTAACCTAGATATACAAATATTTACACATGGTTTCATATCGATGAGACAAGAACATCAATCCCAACACACTTCTCCAAGTTTGGGCTTGGGATCACCTTACCATAGAGTAACTGATTGGGAAGAGAGGATAATGGGTCCTAGAGGATCCATTAGCCCATAGATAGTATTTGACAAGAGGTAACTAATGGGGCCACTAAATATATGTGCATTTTTATCAGAAGACCATTGATGAGATGGTTTATGGAGATTTCATCTAGAGCCCATACATGGATATGTAGTCTTACTAGGTGGAGAATGAACAAGTAACTTGCTATATGACCATGTCATGTTATATCATAGGTCCACATGAGTTCACAATAGAGATATATAGACTAGATTGAATGTAATGATAATTTGGGCTACAACAAGATGTACGTGAGGGGCCACATTATTTTTTCCATGTGGCATCAGAGATTATAGAGTGGGGGCCTCCCATTCCTAAGACTGAGGTGGTCAATAGTTGGTTACTATTATAAATAGTGGCATAGGCCTATATAGGGGTTTTAGTAGATGATGGATTATTGATGCATATGCAACTTGGTGGGAAAAAACCAAACCAGTACAAATGAATCATCCTAGGCTTCCTATGGGTCAATAGTTAGGCATGTACTTGTAGTGGTACCTAAACCTATATAGGGGTTTTAGTAGATGATGGTTTATTGATGCATATGCAACTTGGTGGGCAAAAACCAAACCAATACAAATGAATCATCCTAGGCTTCCTATGGGTCAATAGTTAGAAGGGTAATAAGGGAGATAGAGAAAGGTTTAGGTACCACTACAAGTACATACCCCTATATAGTATCCACTAAATTTACTAGCACACCAGGTTACATAACATAATTATAGGTGCCTACACAACAAGATTTATAGGTTTTAGCATAACAGATTATGCCCATGGACCTAGATTCTTGACCAAACTCAGGGTCAGAGATAAATAGTAGTGGGTAGGCCTAAGATGATGATGTGGATAGAGGACATGGTCCTAATCCTGATACATAAGTGATAGTGGTGATGACCAAAGGTTCAGGGCATGATACAAGGTAGGTAGGTCCTTTGGGGCCTATGAGATCAATGACTAATCATGTGATTATATATATCCTTCAGAGAGAGATCACAACTAGAGTGACTGAGATCTCAAGATTAGATCAAGATGTCGTAGGGAAGTAGGCTTAGTTAGCAGGATCTTAGGGTGAGACCACTAGGTTACAAGACATTATTATAGAGAGAGAAGTGAAAATTACAAAATTGAGGGGGTAGGTTTCCTAGATGACCATTGTATATGGATAACTAACCACGAGGGATGAAAAGTTAGTCAAAACCATCAATGAGTGAGACAAGGCTCACACAAAGCAACACAAAGCTTGGGTATATGCACAAAGGCTCCGTGGGGAGTGGGATGAAGCTTAATAGTTATCTCTGAGTAGGGTTTGGCCAAGGCACTATCTAATGTAGTGTAAGCCAAGGATGATGTACTATATGCCAAGGATGAGGATAGATACTATCAAATCTTGTATGAGTTGCTGGTACCATTAAGAGGCAAAGCACTGATATTTAGAGAGAATACATAGAGTGAGAGATTCATCTGAACCTCCATGTTGCATCATACTTCAACTTCTAAGAGATCATTGTCATATCTTCCACTACAATAGAGAGTCATGGGACCACCATAGCTACCATTAGAGCATGGGACATGACAAAGTTGAGAGAAAAATCCTCTAAGAGATTATTAGATCCAAAATTGATATGTTTATTGTAGCTATGTATTTTTGATATGATGATATGTAAATAGTCTCATGGTGTATAAAACTATATTTTGAGCTATATATATACATTCATTTTAGATGTATGATGTACATGGACTTTGATATATATGATCCTACTTCTTATGTATAATGTTAGATTTAAATGCTAAGTAGAATATGGATGTTCATTGTGATGCATTTGTTTTCCATGATTCTGTTAGCTTACTTTTGAGCTGATATTATGCTTGATCTAGATAGATAATATGATTGAATGTGATGATGTTTTTAGCATTTGATTCATGAGGTAAAAATGTTTATGTCTAGTTGTATATGATTGTTTGGTGATGCATGTCTTGATTAGCATAGATGTAGCCATGTTATTAAATTTTTTCATCATTATGATTATGTAAAAAAAAATGATATTTTGAATATGCATATGAGGACATGATTGATATATTTTTCAAGGGGAGAATTTATCTTCACATGACATTGTAAATAAGTCTTGAGCACTTGATTTTTAAATTTGAAAATAACAATATGCAACATAATTATAAATGAATCATGATAACATTATGTGTCACATGCATAAGGATTAATTTAGATGCAATAATTCATAACTTGAGATCCCAATATGAAAAATCAATACCTAATTATAAAACATAGTCCACTAAATAAAGACAGACCCAAAAAATAGTTTAAATACAAATGATAACAAATTGAGATCAAGATATGAAAAATCAAGACCTAAGTGTAATGCATAAGGTAACAAACAAAAAAAAACAATTAATCTAAATAAACATATAAACAAACACACAATCTAATCACACAAAAATAACTTAAAAAGTAATAAGCAAGGAATTAATTGTCAATGTTCATGTGTGATAATAAGGCGTTACACTTGGATAGCTTGCCCCTGAGTAAAGGGAAAAATAAATGGAATAATGTGATAATTTTTATGTAGAAGGGGGAATATAATAATAAGGAAGGGGGAATAGAAGAATAAGGAATGGGTGACCAAACTAACTCCAAATTCCTCATGAAACTAGATGCTGCTATATAGTTTGTATGGACTTTAGGTTAAATGTAGTTCTACTAAGAATTGGGAAAGAAAAAAAGTGATGATAAGTGCCATAAAATGAAATGGTTAAAGACAAATAATAGGAATGACTCACAAAATGATGAGAGTGTAAGAATTTATTCATAAAATGGTGAGAGTGTAATAATTGACTTGTAAAATGATGAGAGTGTGGGAATGGAAAATGATGAGGAGAAATAAAAGATGAGTGTTCATTGGTGTGACATCCACACATCTATCTATCCTACTCATGTAAAAAGTGTGAATAATTAAGATAAGTGATAATAGTGGCAACTGAGCTATCCTAAAATACCCTAGGTATCCAAGTGCTACCTACATTATTAGTGTAGGCCTTTAGGTTGATGTAGTTCTCCTAAAAATGGGAGTGTAATGAAGAATTAATGATATTTGTTGAGATGACCGTGACTAGATAAGAGGCTCCCACCTATGAGATGTTTGAAATGCAAAGGGAGAGTTATCCATGTTGGACTCAAATAGTGCCACTTAGAATAGGATCATGAGGAAAAACCACTAGAGAATAGGATGGAAAATGGTAAAAAGATTTGGTGGCTTAATATCTTTTTTATAAATATGTGGTCATTTTATGAATAGTTTGAGTTTTTAAGATTTTTGGAATTTTAAGTGTTTTAGGGATTTTTTGAATAAGATAAACATGAATGTTCCATAAATAGGATGTAGAAGGGATATAAACAAATGTATAAAGAACTGTGTAGCAAAGGAAAAACAACCTTAGTTAGGGTCTCAAGCAACAACTGAATTGGTTGAAACAAGGATCTTCAAACAAAAAATAGGAACATGAAATGAAGTGTAATGGGGGAATAATTATAAGAATATAAAATAAGTTATTACGAGCAATTATCAAGAAGGAAAAACCATGTTGAAGTACTCATATACACTTCTTAGTAAAGATGTGCCAAAGATGACCAAAGATGAAATGTATTTTGAAATGCTATTTGAATCTACCTATTGTACCTATTGATAGTAATCAATATCAAGATGCTAATAGGAGATGGGAGTAAGTAAAATAAGTGACCAAGGAATGAAAAATGGGATAAAAGGGGAATGTGAACAAACATGGAAAATGTACCTAAAGCTAGGTTTCTCATAGATAATGTTTAATCAGGTGTAGCCAACATGTATGCTCCAAGACCATTGTTTTCCATAATAGTTAATGGATATAGCTATTTGGGCTCAAAATTTCCTTTCTTTTCATAGGCCACATTGGTGTTTTTTTTTGTTCTCTTTAAACACTAGATCACCAAATTAAAAATATCTAAAAATAATTCACTTGTTGTAACTATGGCATAACTGATTCTAGTATGCTTTCAAATGGTTTAATGTAGCTATTCATTTCTCATGTAAGAGCTCTAGCTATTATATCTGGGTTACTCTATACTCCTAATTATCAATGATATCCTACAATGAAATGTGAAGGGAAAAGAACTCAATCTCTAGAGGGAGGATAACTTAAGTACCAAAGACTAGGGAGAATGGTGTTGCATTTGTAGGCATGTAGACATTAGTACAATAGGCCCATAAGGTGGGAAATAATTGTAAGTGAAAATCACAATCATCTTTGTTGACAATCTTATTAATAATTTTGACAATTGTATTACTATAAGCCTCTGCTTGAGCTCTACCTTGAGGGTAATAGGGTGTAGACAATCTATGTTTAATAATGAAATTTTTACAAAGGCTTTTTACATCTTTATTTTTAAATGATCCACCATTATTAGATATAATGGTAGAGGGATGCCATAATGGTAGATGAGGTGATTCAAAATGAACTTGGAAATCTTCTTTCCAATCATGTAAGTGAGAGGAATTGCCTCAACACACTTATTAAAATAGTTAGTAATAATTAGGATATGATTTTGACCATCTAAAAAAGTAGGGTCAATCTTCCCTATGAGAAATAATGCCCATGTAGAAAATGGCCAAAGAGTGGTGATTGGATGAAGCATTTATGAAGAAGCATGAATT
Organism: Torreya grandis; assembly: GCA_037957365.1. Classification (NCBI taxonomy): domain Eukaryota; kingdom Viridiplantae; phylum Streptophyta; class Pinopsida; order Cupressales; family Taxaceae; genus Torreya; species Torreya grandis. The sequence continues at coordinate 429,813 of JARHVA010001220.1, read as the reverse complement.
AAATCCCCATGATTTTGATAAGTAAGGCATTTCTTGACATAGGCACATGCATCTAATTTGATTATAGGCTAATAATAGCTTATCTAAAAGAGCTTTTTGACAAGGACCATCCTAATTGTATGGGACCAAAAAATCCATTCATGTACATATTTGAGGGCTAAGTCATATTCTCCTAATATTAAACAATAAAGCAAAGTTCCATCATAACCTCTATGATAGAGCATGCCACCATAAAGTGTAATGGAAGGTATTGTGAATGAAGGATTTGTGTTGGTTTCAAGATAAATTAGTAGGAAGGATATGATTGCAAAGGTAGTGTATAGGTCATGGTACCAAGATGAATTGGGCCAACAATGTTTCATACCATATTTGTGTCTATATGATTGTGTTAGTTGAATAAGGTGATCAATAAGGACTTGATATTCACAGGCCTATTTGGCCATTTTGTAATAATTTGAACTAGATTTTTCTCACTAAGTTTCAAAACCCACAAAAATTTATGATAACCCACAAAATATTTCTAGTTTTGAGTTGTTTATTTACTGAAGGTAGTTCAAAAATCATTCATACAAACATACCCAATTGATATAAATTCATAAAAAATAAACCCACATTATTACATCTATTAATAACATAGGAATATGGGTTTTTTAAATGGTATTTACTACTATTTGGATAAGAAGTTACAGAGTTTGAATTAGAAAATAACTGTCATAAGAACCTTCACATACATACCCAAATATAGCCATTGAAACATCAAAGAAGAATGCTAGAACAATATTAGAGATAATATCCAAGAGTCTTCCATGCCTCTTATAACATAATCTAAAAATTGATAGTCTTTTCTGGCAACAAAACTCATAAAATCTAAATCTAATGAATGCAACTGTGAATTATGGATGAATCCACCATGTGGGTTGAATTGTGTTTTTTTCCAATCAACTTCATATCCCAAGGGGTTTCATTCTAGGGTTTTAGTTGACCCAATGCCAAATTTCTCCAAGAAAATAAGCTATAGAATGAATTTAATTTTTGGCTTTCCTTCTTTTATATCTTTTCCCTTTGATATAAATACCTTTATTTTATTTCTTTTATTTTCATTTTCCCCCTCAAAAGTGATCCACTTTATAATTTTTCATTGACATATTAAAAGTCACTTTATAAAATAATCACTAGGTTCAAATACCAATTAATTAAATATAAATAATCCTGAAAGACTTATGACTATTTAACATTTAATTAATTAATTTATTGCCCTAAAACATTTGGCATAGCCTACAAGAATAATATAGGCTAAAGGTTCACTAGGAAAAAAGGGATATTATAGTCCTCCCTTCAAGAAATTACTTACCCTCAAGCAATTATAAATTCAAATGCTGAAGAATATGTTCTCCCTCCCATATAACATCCTCAAGTGGCAAGTCTTTCCATCTAATCAAATATTCCTCAATCACTCTGCTCCTCAACCTCCACTCCCTAACATCCGATATAACATTAGGAACCAATATCAATTTTCCCTCATCATCTAATGGTGGAAGCTCTGTAGAAGATGTAATGTGATACCCTAACACCTTTTTGAGGCCAAATACATGAAACAAATTATGAATTTTATGAGCTTTAGGTAACTCTAACTCATAAGAAACCTCTCTAACTCATAATAAGACTAGGGAACATGGCGCTACACTTATAGGCATGTAAACATTGGTACGATAGGCCCATAAGGTGGGAAATAATTGTAATTACCAATCATAATCAACTTTGTTGACAATCTTATTAATAATATTGACAATTGTATTATTATAATCTTCTGCTTGATCGCTACCTTGAGGGTAATAGGGTGTAGATAATCTATGTTTAATAATGAAATTTTTATAAAGGTTTTTTACATATTTATTTTAAAATGATCCACCATTATCAGATATAATGGTAGAGGGGATGCCATAGTGGCAGATGAGGTGATTCAAAATGAACTTCAAAATATTCTTACTAGTCATGTAAGTGAGAGGAATTGCCTCAACACACTTAGTAAAATAGTTAGTAGTAGTTAGGATATACTTTTGGCCATGTAAAAACGTAGGGTCAATCATCCCTATGAGAAATAATACCCATGTAGAAAATGGATAAGGAGTGGTGATTGGATGAAGCATTCATGAATAAGCATGAATTAAATCCCCATGCTTTTGATAAGTAAGGCATTTCCTGACATAGGCACATGCATCTAATTAAATTGTAGGCCAATAATAGCCTATCTAAAGGAGTTTTTTGGCAAGGACCATCCTACTTGTATGGGCCCAAAAAATCCATTCATGTACATATTTCAGGGCCAAGTCATATTCTCCTAAAGTTAAATAATGAAGCAAAGTTCCATCATAACCTCTATGATAGAGCGTGCCATCGTAAAGTGTAATGAGAGGAATTGTGAATGAAGGATTTGTGTTGGTTTCAAGATAAGTTAGTAGGAAGGATATGATTGCAAAGGTAGTGTATAGGTCATGGTACCAAGATGAATTGGGCCAACAATGTTTCATACCATATTTATGTCTATATGACTGTGTTAGTTGAACAAGGTGATCAATAAGGACTTGATATTCATGGGCCTAATTGGCCATTTTGTGAGAATCTGAACTAGATTTTTCCCACTAAGTTTCAAAACCCACAAAAATTTATGATAACCCAAAAAATATTTCTAGTTTTGAGTTGTTTGTTTACCAAAGATAATTAAAAAATCATTAATACAAACATAGCCAATTGATATAAATTCATAAATAATAAACCCACATTATTGAAATTGTCAACAACATAGGAATCTGGGTTTTTTAAATGATATTTACTTTCTATTTAGATTAGAAGTTACAGAGTTTGAATTAGAAAATAACTATCATAAGAAACTATACATACATACCCAAATCTAGCTACTACAACATCAAAGTAGAATGCTAGAACAATATTAGAGGGAACCTCCAAGAGTCTTCCATGCCTCCTGTAGCATAATCTAAAAATTGATAGTCTTTTTTGGCAACAGAACTCATAAAATCTGCATCTAATGAATGCAACTGTTAATTATGGATGAATCCACTAAGTGGGTTGAATTGTGTTTTTGTCCAATCAACCTCGTATCCCAAGGGGTTTCATTCTAGGGTTTTAGTTGACCCAAAGCCAAAGTTCTCCAAGAAAATAAACTATATAATGAATTTAATTTTTAGCTTTCCTTCTTTTATATATTCTCCCTTTGAGAGAAATAACTTTATTTTATTTATTTTCATTTTCATTTTCCCCCTCAAAAGTGACCCACTTTATTATTTTTCATTGACATACTAAAAGTTACTTTATAAAATAATCACTAGGTTTAACTACCAATTAATTAAATATAAATAAGTATGAGACTTAAGACTATTTAACATTTAATTAATTAATTAATTTCCTTGAAACACTTAGCATAGTCTATAATAATAATATAGGCTAAAGGTTTTCATTGAAGGTTCACTAGGAAAAAAGGGATATTACAGTCCTCCCTTCTAGAAATTGCTTACTCTCAAGTAATTACAAATTCGAATGCTACATAATTTGTTCTCCCCTCCATGTAGCATCTTCAAGTGGAAAGTCTCTCCATCTAATCAGATATTCCTTAATCACTCTGCTCCTCAACCTCTACTCCCTAACATCAAAACCTTCCTCATCCAATGGTGGAAGCTCTAGAGAAGATGTAATGTGTTACCCTAGTGTTTTTTTGAGGAAAAATACATGAAACACATTATGAATTTTATGAGTCACAGGCAACTCTAAATCATAAGAAACCTTTCCAACTCTTCTCACAATCTTGTAGGGGCCATAAAATTGAGGCTTCAATTTTCATGCACCACTCCTCTTCAATGTAGGCTGTCTGTAAGGCTGTAGTACAAATAAACTAAGTCTCCAACCTCAGAATTCCTCTCAACCTTATGCTTATTTGCATATATCTTCTACTGATTATGAGCATGGTGTAAATTTTCCTTAAGTGACTTCAGGATATCTTGACTATCTTGCATCCAATCCTTTACCTTGGGATCTTTACTATCATCAAATTATAAATCTATAAAATATATAGCATCATAGCCTTATAATGCCCTAAATGGAGTCATGCCTATTGAAATATGATATGTGGTTTTATAACAATGCTCCCCTAAATACAACCACCTGATCCAAGTCTTCTTCTATCCTTGCACATAATTGAGTAACCTTCCACCCATTTTTGTTCATGATCTCTGTCTGTCTGTCTATCTGAGGGTGGTAGCTAGTGTTTGGGGAAAACTTTGTACTAGCTAACCTGAATATATCCTTCTAAAAAATACTAAGAAATATGCTATCCCAATTGCTGATAATATTCTTGAAAGTCCATGAAGTCTAAACACCTCCCTAAAAAATAGCTCCACAACTTGAGGTGCCTTATACTCTGATGAAATAACAAAGAAGAACGGATATTTATTTTAAAATATCAAAAACAACAAATATGTAATCTTTGCCATAGAATTTTAGAAGGATAGTAATAAAATCCATTGATATACTCTCCTACTTCTACTCAAGAATAGGTAATGGTTGAAGTAATCTTGTTGGGAAAGTATGCTCTAACTTACTATGCTAATAGTCCATACACTCCCTAGATTATTGCAAGATATATTCCTTGAGACCCTTCTATGAGAATCTCTCTCAAATATACCTATAGGTTTTGAAGTAACCTGGGTGTCCTGCAAGAGGGTTATCATAAACAACTTTCAAAATTTTCTCTTTCATCTTAGATCCAACCACCAAATAGATCATTTCATTGTAGTAAATGACATCATCAATCACCTTGTACTGATCATAATGAATCTTAATATCCATGAGCACACATGCAAATGATTTTTTGGAATACTCAACCAAGAGGTGAGCCTTCCAATTAGCTAAAATATTTGACATAGAGTATAATGTGGGTTTCCTAGATAATGCATCTATTACCACATTTATTTTTCCCTTTACATATTTAATATCAAAATCATATGCCTTCATTTTACTCACTCACTTTTTATATTTCTTGTTCAAATCCTTCTACTCTAAGAAGTATTTCAAGCTATTATGATCAGTTTTGAAAACAACTTTTCCACCTACTAAGTACTGTCTAAACTTTGTCAATGCATGCATGATGGCAATAATATATTTTTCATAGGTGGAACAAAATATTTCCACATATCTTAAATTCCTACTCTCATATGCTATTGGCTATTGATTTTGCATAAGTAAAACTTCTATCCCTTCACCTAAGGCATCACACTCCAAAACAAATGACTGAGAAAAATCAATAAGTGCTAACACAGGGCAAATGCTCATCACCTCTTTGAGTATATAAAATGTCTATTGAGCCTCATCTGACCATCTAAATTATCCCTTATTATTAATATCTATAATAGTTGCAACCAACTAATAAAACCCCTTGATAAATCTCCTATAATAACTACATAAACCAAAGAATCCCCTCAAATCTAAAATAGTCTTTGTTGGTTGCCATTCCAAAATGGCCTAAATCTTTTCCTGATTGACCTTCACTCCATTAGAATTGATCACATGCCCCAAATACAAGATATTTTTCATTCCAAATTCACATTTGGAAGCTTTCAAAAATAAGGACTATGCTTCCATAATACCTAAGACCTCATCAATGTGCCCAACATGATCTTCCCAAGTCTTATTGTATATTAATATGTCATCAAAGAATATAAAAAAGACTTCCACAAATGTTTATTACAAATGTGATTCATATAAGACTATAAAGATGTAGGTACATTAGTCAAATTGAAAGGCATGAATAGGAACTCATAGTGTATGTAGTGGCATTTAAAGGCTGTCTTATGCATATCCTCCTCATGGACCTGATCTGATGGTACCTCGAATGAAGATCAATCTTTGAGAAGTAAACTACCCCATGAAATTCATCCAATAACAAATCAATCCTAGGTATAGGGTACCTATTTTTTATAGTCTTTTTATTCAATACATAATAATCAATGCACATCCTCATAGTCCCATCCTTCTTATTCACCTAAAAAACTAAAGAAGCAAAGGGGCTGGAGCTAGGTCTGATGTATCACATATCCAATAATTCCTTTATCATCTTCTCTATTTCCTCCTTGAATATATTTGGATGCTGATAAGGAGTAGTAATAATGGGTTTGGAGCCCTCCTCTATATCAATAACATGCTCAAATCCATGGTTAGGTGGCCTACTAGGTAGAATCTCTCTAAAGACCATACTATGCTTATCCAATAAAGATTGGATATCAACATGATAATTCATGTCTCCATCTAAAGAAGATTTAGTAGACACAAAACATTGGGCTACCCATGTAAACTCTCCATGTCTAAAAAATGTCTCCATCTTCTTTATTGTAACTACCCTGGGTGTTCCATCCACTAAAGCATGAATTACCACCTTTTTTCTATTCACCATGAATTCCAATTCTATCTTATGAAAATCTTGAATGTACTTGCCAAGAGATTTTAACCATTAGATCTCCAAGACTACATTTGTCTCACCAATCCCAACAATATAAAAATCATCAGTGACTATGTGATTACCAAATAAATAATCAACTATGAAATATTTTTTCTACAACTCATTTTGAACCCATCAGCCACCATCACACTAAAACTAGGAAAATATTCAACCTGCATTCCTCTCTTCACCATAAGACCCTCATCAATAAAATTATGACTTACCCCATTGTCAATTAAAACTATGACATATTATCCCTGTGAGACTCATCTCAATCTAAAAGGATGATACTTAGGAATGCTATAAAGTGTAGTAATAGTAATATGAATTATATGCCCTATAGTAGTCTCATCAAGTTAGAGATGCTTTACCTCCTATTCAATTTTTGAGATAATACCTTTCACTTCATCCTCATTATCAGAAGTAATCTCAATGTAATGAACTTTACCTTTACCAAGGCATTTATGACCTAGTTTCGAAGGCTCTTTGTAAGAAAAACATAATTTATTCCTTTGTAACTCATTCCTCATTTCTTGATCCATTTTAGGTAGTATATTATTGGTCTTATTATAAGATTTTTGGAATGGTTTATTCTGATAAAAAATATTCTTATGGGACTAATTTGAAGAATGTGTAGTTCCAAGGTCTAAAGTCATCTGGATATCATCTTGTAATATAGTAGGCTCAAGTCCTTCACCAAAAAAAAAACATTACAATCTCTTCATTGATATGTCAAGAACCATAACATCAAGTTTTTAAAACTCATTACGTAACTATCCACACTGCCACTCTATTTGATTAGGGATAACTCATATAAATACACTTATGAATCCTTCTGATCAAATATCTCAATTAATTTTATGTTAAACTCATCATAATAATGGATTAAAACATGATTATGAGTCACTAATATGTGATGCCACCAATCATATTCAACTCCCTCTAAGTGCAGCATTGCAAACTTAATTAGTTCATCTTCAAGTAGGGGCCTGAGAATAAAAAATGTGTCTAACTTCTGAATCCAAGCATGTGCAGTGCTTATCCCAATACCATCAAAATTAGGAAGAGTTAACTTCCCCAAGGCCTGCTAATACTTATTTTGATGATTACAAGGTCTTTTTCCTATCTTGTTCTTTGTTTATCTTTCCTCTGATTTATGAACTAGTTTAAGGTAAGCTCATCCCTCATATGATTATGGAGTGTGTGGTACTCATCATAAACAACCACCACCTCATCAACCAATGATGTTTATTCCTCAAGTTCAGGTCCTCTTCTTCTTCTCTATGTATGAAGGTTGGTTGGAATGGTCTATCAAATACAATTGTATTAGTTTTCCATATATTGTGATTACCTATATTTTTGCCTTCACCTGTGTTATTTTGATTCACCCTAATATTATTCCTATTTAATGACATTTGTGTAATCATTACAATCAACTACTACTTGGATTGAGTAAACTAGTTCATCATTTTTTACTATTTGCATGCAAGGTCATTTAAAATATTTTACAAAATTGGGTGTTTAATTCTCCTTTTAGATATACATCTAGGAATCCTATCATCTAAACCACTTCCTGCTATGTCCATTGATTCAATTTCTATTGTAGTTGTAAAGGGCTGTCTTACTACTAAAATTATTGAAAAAGTGTCCTCTTCTAGAGAAGGATAAGGAATCTAAAATTGTCTTCTCTTCTATTCCATTTCAAAATATCTTTATTCCTCTCACTAGTATGCATGGATCAAAATACCACATTCACTCCAACCCATTAACCTATAATACACAAACCAATATGCAAGAGTCAAACACTAACATGCAAGCACTGTACATCAACATGCAATGGCCTAAATCAACATGCAAGTGCTAATCACTAATATATAAGGTTGGAAACCAACATGCAAATTTTGATCAATAACATGTGACCAAAAAAATTGACATGTAACCCTCTAGGCTAGAAATATCTCACTCTAATACCACTGTAAGAATATGAACTAGATTTTTCCCACTAAGTTTCAAAACTCAATTTTTTTTTTAATAACCCACAAAATATTTCTAGTTTTGAGTTGTTTTTTTACCTAAGATGGTTCAAAAATTATTTATATAAACATACCCAATTGATATAAATTCATAAATAATAAACCCACATTGTTATAGCTATCAATAACATAGGAATCTAATTTTTTAAAATGATATTTACCTATTATTTAGATCAGAAGTTATAGAGTTTGAAAAAAAAAATAATTATCATAAGAAATTGTACATACATACCCAAATATGGCCATTTAAACATCAAAGAAGAATTCTATAACAATATTAAAGGGTGCCTCTAAGAGTTTTCCACACCTCCTGTAGCATAATCTAAAAATTGAGTCTTTTCCGACACCAAAACTCAAAAAATTTGACTCTGTGAATGCAGCTATGAATTCTAGATAAATCCACCAAGTGGGTTGAATTGGGTTATTATCCAATCAACCTTGTAGCCCATGGGGTTTCATCTTAGGGTTTTAGTTGATCTAAAGACAAAGTTTTCTAAGAAAATAAGTTGTAGAATGAATTTACTTTTTGGCTTTCCTTCTTTTATATCTTTTCCCATTGAGAGAAATAAATTTATTTTATTTTTGTTTTCCCCCTCAAAAGTGACCTACTTTATAATTTGTCATTGACATATTAAAGGTCACTTTATAAAATAATCCCAAGGTTTAGCTACCAATTAATTAAATACAAATAATCCTGAAAGACTTATGACTAGTTAACATTTAATTAATTAGTTTATTCCTTTGAAGCACCTATCATAGCTTATGAGAATAATATAGGCTAATGGTTTCTGCTAAAGGTTCACTAAGAAAATGGGACATTACACATTTCTATCAAGGAGCCAATTTTTTCCATTACATCTACACATTTTTATTAGCTCTTGGGATTTGTTCAAACTAAATGCCCTTAAAATTTTATTTGAGGTTATCCACCATGCCTTTTTAGGGTACAAGATTCTCATCTCTAGTTTGATATTATTCTATAACCTAATTAATGATCAATTAAGAATCCCCATATACAACCAGCTGTTGAATGTTCCACTGCATAATGAGGTAAAGTCCTACAATAAGTGCCTCATACTTGACCATATTGTTGGCTTACTAAAAATCAATGTGAAACACCTTGGGAATGATATCCCCATATGGCATAATGAATATAATATTAGTTTCATAACTATGAAACATAAAGGAATTGTCAAAGTAAAGCTTCCATTTTTGCAATTCAACAAGGGATTCATCAAGAGTTAAGATCTACTCATTAGGGAAACCAAAAATGAGTGGCTTGGTATCTAATAAAAGATCATTGACAAATTTATCTATAATGACTTATCCCTTAATGGATTTATGGTTTTCATAATGTCAAACTTATTAAGCAACATTACGCACTTGGTCATATGACCAATCAAAGATGATTTAGATTATAGATACTTGAGTAGATCAATCTTGGAAATAATAATGGTTTTGTTATTAAACATTTAGTGTTGTAACTTTTGGGATGTGAATACCATTGTTAAGCAATCTTTCTTAATTGGTGTGTAATTTTATTCATAGGAAACAAGTGTCCTATTCAAATAATACACTACATGCTCCTTTACTTATTCATCATGTTAGGCCAAAAGTACCCCCAAAATATGTTTAGTAGCTAAGTTGTAAAGAAGTAGAAGCTTGCCTGGTGTTGGTGGAGTCAACACTGGTGGATTTCATAAATAGGTTTTTAGTTATTTGAATGCTTGTTTATAATTATAATTTCATTATAAAGTGACACCCTTATTTAAAAGGTGAGTGAAAAAATGGTACCAATCAACTAACTGTGAAATGAATCAGTGAATATATTGGATTTTGTCATGCAAACTATGGATCTATTTCAAATTAGAAGGAGGAGGTATTTACATAGTGGCATTCACTTTGGAGGGATCAACTTTAATGACTCTATAGGAAATAATAAATCCAAAAAAAATTCTTGACATGATTCCAAACACACACTTCTTTGGATTTAAGTGGACTTTATATTCATGAAGTCTCTCAAATATTCTTTTTAGAACTTTAGGATGTATGGAACATGGATGTAACTTTCCTAGGATTTCATCCACATATCAACAATATCATGCATCATGTCATTATAGATGATAGTCATTGTATGTTATTATGTTACACCAATGTTCTTTAATCCAAAGGGCATCACTTGACTAAAAAATGTCTCGATAAAGTGGTGAAGGTTATTTTGTTTTAGTATTTGAGTGTGATCTTTATCTAATTATATCTTGAGAATCCATTCATGAGGGACAACATCTCTTACCCTATAGTTGAATCCATTAACGTGCCTATGTTCATTAGTGAGAAGTCATCCTTAGGGCATACCTTATTGATATCCCTAAAATCTATGCACAAGCAAATACCTACTAGTTTTTTGATGTCCAGAAAAATAATTGAAATCCACTATGAGTAGTCAATTGGTTTAATAAAAACTACACCCAATATTTTTTTTAGTTTTTTATTAACTAGTATAACAATGCATGGATGCATCTTCCATAGTTTCTATTTAATCGGCTTAGCATCTGGGTGTATAACAAGACAATGCACAACCATAGATGGATCTAGTCCCAACATATCTACATAAAACAATGAAAATATGTCAATGAAGTCTTTTAGAATGAAAATAATTAACTCACATTTGTTTTTAGTGAGAGACACACCCAATTTAATCATTTTAGGATCATCAAAAGTACCAATGTTAACTTTTATGGTGTCCTCCACAAGGAGTGTGAAACTCTCTTCTAATATAGTTGGTACTGATAAACGTTTATCTTTTGTATCTGAATGTGGGTATTAGGCTCACCCATGTAAGAAGAATCTAAATCTTCCAAGTCGAGTGGCCAATTGACAAATGTTTCTAGAAAGTATTGAACTAATTGCTCAGAAAATTATTATTCCTATAAACTGATATGTGACCCAACTATAATGTGTGGACTTGTGGGATCCTAAGATTCCTAAGGAGCATATCAAATTTCCCCATCCAATGTTGCTTGAAATGGGTTTTCAACAATGGAATTATATTTTTATTTACTTTTAACTTGGTCCAAAAGCACCTCAGAGAGGTTTTCACTAATGGATCTTAGTGTTTTATTTTATTTTTAATCAAGGAAGTTAACTTGCTCTCCAAATTAGGTAGTAGGGTCCAATGTGAAGTCAAACCCTTATTTATGGTCACCAACTGACAAACCATATATAATACCCATGAACTCATAAATCACCTCTTTATTATGGAACTCATCTAAAGGTATAATAGAATTTTGATGGTCCCAATTAATAATTTTGGGTTAATGGAGGGAAAGGGGAATGTGAGTGGTAATGGTAAATGCAACATTGGTATCAAAGAGGTTAGTGTCAACTAGTCATCATAGATGCTATAGTGGGACTATATGTCACTATTGGGAGCATTTTCATTAGTTTTCAAAGTTTTATCACTTTTGAGATCTAAAGGGCCACCCCTAGGCAATGTGTATCCAATACCATGAGTTCTTTTATGTTTACTTGTAGGGATAGGTTCAAGAATACCCTACTCATTTTCCACTAGGCCTTTACCTTTTTAAGTTTGATTATCAATGATTCTATTAGGGATGGGGTGTTTAGTGCTTTGAAAACAAGTAGTAAAGCCATCACCATATAACCAAGAATTATCCCTTAGATGTTATGTTTGATTTCACATACTAACATGAATTAACCTATCTTATAACTGTGATCTACATTTTTAACATGCCAATGGGACCACACATCGCACAGTCCTCAATGAAACATCCTAAATCCTCTAATTATAAAATTAGATCAATTTTAGGTCTAATTTCCTTCTTTTTCTTCTCATTTTTGCATGTTTTCATTTTTAACAAATCACCAAGATCACCCTAAAAATGGCAGTTTCACTCTCATAATCAATAGTATCGACCTATGTAATGTCGATATCACATTTCCATAATTTTATTATTCATGTGTCTTTTCAATAAAATGGTAGGATCACTCTGTGTCCATATAAATTCCAAATAGTAGGATTGAAAACCCTAACAGTGATATTGACCTACATTTTGCTGGAATTAACCTAAGGAATAGTGGGATTGTCAAAGCTAAAATATGTTTTTTCATTGGTCTACATATATTTTTTTAAATAGTGGGATTTCCCTACATATCAATGATATTTTCCTGCTAAATAGTGATATTTCTTACTAATTTATATAATCACCAACCTATGTTTTTACTGACTAAAAAATAGTGGGATCGCTCTATTAAATGGTAGAATCACCTTTTGTAATTTTTCTTGAGAATTAAAACTTTAGCATTTTGACTTCATTCACTAGCTTAAAAACCAAATTTTAGACTCCTAACTTGTTTCTTATAGGTTTAACTAGCAAATAAGTGGATTTAATTCCAAACAAATCATGTTTTTAACTCACATTTAAATATAGTTTTTAATCAAAGAACCAACACTTTGATTTAGTGCTTTAAAAACACTTAAATGTTTTTGTTTCTTGATTGATTTCTTACTTGTGTAATATTTATGTGCATATGCTTTCTCCTTGTCCCCTTTAGGGAGCCTAGGTGATCAAAAACCACATAGATTGCTTCTTATTATATATAAAAGAGTGTTAGAGTATGCTCTTCTCTTTCCCATTCATGGGGTCTTGAGAGTCAGAAACAACACTTCTTTCCCTTTTTTTTTAGTTGTACAGGGTGGACCTCATCACTTTATCACAAGATCTTAGGGCATGGCACCTGAGGTTTCATCTCTCAACTTATGTACCAACACCATACATTTGATGGGGGTATAAATTAAGGGTAGTTATTTTTAGGAGCATAGTGAAATTCCACATAAAGGATTTTACGATAGCAAAAGGTTTATCCATGATGCTATGTTATCATACCTTGCCCTCAAAGTTTGAATTATTAGTAACACTTCACTGAGACCTTTACATCTAAAATGCTCACAAAGGGACTTGACTCTCTTGTGAATTACCTGCTCTTTGTTCTTCTTAGACAAATTTTTAGCCCCACGTACCTCAAGGTATATTAGGGACCATTTAAAAAATCCATGTCAATATTTTTAGATTAATATCTTCAGTCATAAAAAACTTGTAGTGCAATGGAAACCAATCTCCCCCAAGATTTCATGATGTACCATTCATAGTGAGGCTTAGGTGAAACTAATTTATCATCACTTCAAGTGAGGTATTCATGTGGATTGTAGTTTCATTACACACTCAATCTTCCACTAAAGATAAGGCTTGTTCTAAATTATGTTACAGTAATTGATTATCGTTGTATGCTCATTTTGTGTGACACATCTTAAATGTCAAAAAATTTGAAAAATTCTTAAGTCTAAAACATTTCATTTTAGACTCATGCAATAGGGCATTACATTGTCAAAATTTAGAGTCATATTTCTCTTATTCTAAGTGTTACACTACCTAATTGAAATAGTGTTCTATCTATTTTACATTGTTATGCTACCAATTTCAATTCGGATCTAAATCAATTTTAATTTCAAATTGATTCCAATTTCAAGTCAATTATAATTTTAAGTCCATTTTAGTTCCAAATCAATTTCAATTTCAATTCCAAACTTGGAATTCGAACGAATTCAAACAATTCCCAACCCATAAATCAAATAAAGTGAAAATTTTGAATTCAAATAAAGTCCAACTTATAAAGTAAAAACACTTCAAATCAAACTTTTCAAAATATTAAAGTCAACTAAGCTCAACATTTTAATCGAGTTAACTTCATAAGGTAAATTTGAGTCAAGAGCCCATGTTAAGTCAAACTCCAGTGTTTTCAACATTTTAAGATTAAATAAAGAATGTTCAAGTGTCCTTCTTGATAGTTCAAACATGACATTATAACTTTAGGGTCCAATTCCAATTAACAATCATTTTACTTGGCAATCTACATTGATAAGTTTAAAACTTCATACTTTGACCAAAAACTATTCTAGCAACACAATCAAGGTTTAGCTTGACTTCAAAACATTTCTCAAAACCAAAATCCACTTTGAATTGATAAATAATTTTTTACATGTGTTCATATAAAGTCAATTCAAATATCTTATCTTAATTCAAATACAAATATTATTAATTTATACATGTCTAAATACACTCATAGTGAGCTTCTTATGATCCTTCTTTTGATTAAGATCACTTATATGATCCACTTGGGTATATTCAAAATACTGAAACCGATGATGACATGGAGGGACACCCAACTATATTTAAGGATGTGCCACCTAGATTATAATCTAGTCAAAACCAATATAAGAACCAACTTATTGAGAACAAAGCTGAATCCCTTATAATATTATTAGAATCTAGATTCAAACTCCCACATAAATTTATTATATACTAATTATTTAGCCTTGTTTGGATAGAAGAAATACATCCAAAAATAACCTATAGTCAAATTAAGACTCTTGTAGAAAACTAAAATTAGGCTCTTGAATCATCTGTCAAAGGAAAGAGTAACTTTTAGACCCATCCCAACATAGCCAAATCAGCTAAGTTTTTTCATCTAAATTAGAACAAGCTATTAAACTTTTTAATGATTAGTTTTTAACTAATTTAACTTATTATCTAGTTATTGCTTCAATCAATAATTCCCTATCTATGGAAAAAATTTCACCATTAGAACAACCACAAGATCCATTAGTCAACCCTATATCTAACATAGATATTCCAATCCTAACTCTAGTATGGATCTGCCAAATAATTCTGAGTAGATGTAACATACCTTATTTAATCACCAAAAATTTCCTACTAATCTACAATAGCATGTCACAAACATTCCCCCACATCTAGTTATTACCAATCAACAACAAACATTACCTACTTCCCAACATTAAATTCCTTCTAATCCATAGCAATAGTTTCCTTTGAACCAATAGTAAATTCCTTCTAGTTCATGATAGTAGGTTCCTTTGAACTCGCAACAAGTCCCCATTTATTCACAATAAGTCCCTCTTACTTAGAAATTGCTTTCTCCATATTGACAATAACTTCCACCAACTCAATAGTGTCTTGCTAATCTACTTCCAAACACAATCAACCAACAAATCCCTTGTCAATAGTATAATCAAGGCTACAGGATGAATATACCTAATATATCCATACAAAGGGATCTATTCCTATCTCTTTTAATCCCAACCAAGCCAATCAACCCTTGAACACTTATAAAAATTCACTCCTTAAATCTCAAGATGATCTTAATCTCTAAGAATGGAATGAAATAAAATAAGTTGTTTAAAAATTCTAAATAGGTGACCAAGGCATAAAAGTCAAGTTTTACGAGATATGCCCTTACTCATTCAACATGAGCTTCCTCTAAGTACCTTTTTGTCTCATTTTGAGATGCCTAAATTTGAAAAATATAATGTGAAAGGTGATCCTTGAAAGAATTTAAAGGAATTATTTATATCATGCCAAGAAGTTTCCTATAACAACATCTATTTACTTTAGTTGTTTCTATGCAACGTAGGTGGACAAGATTTCAAGGTGTTCATCTACCAATGGGTTTGGTCTCCACTTTTTATGACTTATCCAAAAAAATTGTTAAGCATTTATCATACAACATGGCTCATGAATTAATTATGGTTGATTAATGTAATGCCAAGTATCAAGGTGGAGTAACATTTTCTACTTTTCTTCAATGATGGAGAGCCTTAACCAATAGGTTCCCACACAATATTTTAAACAATCAATTAGCTAGTATTTTTACTCAGAATCTCAATTCTGAAGTAGTTTATAACCTAAGACTTCATTATGCTAATACATTTTAATAAATTATAGACAAAGGGGTACATATTGAAAAGTTTCTTATTGATAAATGCTTGGTCAAAATATACTCTTAGAATCAATCACAAGCCCAACCACAAGCACAAACTCAATCAAGTCCCATTGAGAAACCAAAGGCTTGTAATAGAAAAATAATGTGGTTGGTAACAAAGTAATAGAAAAAAGATGTGAAAATGGTGTAACCACCACCTTCCCTAGACACTTCACCTACTCATATGCTTACATTATAAATACCACCCCCATAAAGAGGTCAATATCAAAATAAAATTTTCAGTGACCTTGGTCCAATTTATATTTTTTTAGATTTTATTTGCACAAACAATATTTTTGAAGGCATTTTAGTCCAATTTATGTAATAAATGTCATATGCTTACATTATATATTTTTTTAGATTTTATTTGCACAAACAATATTTTTGAAGGCATTTTAGTCCAATTTATGTAATAAATGTCATTAGCATTTAGGCTTTGAGTTTGTGTTTATTACATAAATTGGACTAAAATGCCTTTATCTCTAGTGGCCCAAAATGCCAATTTATATGGATTTTATGCTTATCCATTTTATTTGACTTGATAGGATCATTAATCTAGATTAGTTTTTGTGTGATTTATGAAATATAAAAATTTAAATATCTATTCTAATTAATTTCCTGAGAACGCCACTTACAAAACAATAATTTGATGCAAGGTGAATTAAATGACGTTGACGGTTGGTTATGGTCTATTACCCTAATTAAGGATGCACCAATACATTTCAGAATATGCAAGTAATGTGTACGAATGAATTTGAATGATTAAATGGTTTTTGAATTGAGTCTTGTGTTATTGTAACAAGTGGTTATAACCTACAATTTGATAATAAAATGGTAAAAATGGAGTGCCTATAAATTTTGTATAGGTGCCTCATAATATGTGCTTCAAATAATAACTATCACTTTGTTACCATGCAAAAAATTAAGACATTGTGATTTGTGGATCGAATAAATCTCATTTTATTAAGCCACGGGAATTAAGGTAATGTGTGCAAACAAATTTGAGCGATTCAATGGATTTTGAATTGAGTCTTGTGTTATTTCAATAAGTGGTTCTAACCTACAATTTGACATGAAATTAGTAAAAATGGAGTGTCTACAAATGTTTTATAGGTGCCTCATAATATGTGCTTCAAAAAATAATTATCACTTTATTATCATGCACAAAATTAAGACATTATGAAATGTGGATTGAACAACTCTAATTTTATTAAGCCACAGGCATCAAAGTAATAAATCATATGTCCTATTATTTGAAAATACTTGAAACCATACTAAAATGGTCTTGTAATCTATATTTATAGGTAATATTATACCCCTGAGAGATGTATGTGTAAGACCATCATAACTTTTAAGAACCATGGTTGTACCAAATAAATCTTGTTACATAAATCTTGTTAAGTGTATCCTTTTCAAGTAATAAATGACATTTTACATAAGTTTAAACTTGAACCATTATCAACTTTAATGTCACGTGTGATATCAATATGTGAATTAATATAAGCTTGTATAAATAAAGGACCACTATTGGAATTATTTGTTGAAATTTCATAGTCATAAAATGTAATACAAGGAACTTGTATAGTAACCATATAGATGAAACCATCTAAGATATGAACGTTTTAAACTATTGGCTATTATGTAGGCATTTACATGCTAGCATTATCTTAATTTTTAGTAACATAATTTAGAAGTGGATTGTTAAATATTTTCAAATGTTGATTTGGTGAAGCAATTGATTTATTCAATGTAATATTGTGTCCTTCTACTTGAATAACAATTATATAAATTAGATTTTGTATCTTATGTCTCAATTAAAAACTTCTATTGATACCATAACCCAAATTTCTATGATAATCATAATATGCATTCACATTGTAATGTATAGGTAAAGTCCAAGATGTGTTTAACCTAGGTGGGGGAGATAAGAATACTTAATGCAATCATGCAATTGTCTAAGCACTTAGTAAGGGGTTTAACTAATATTTTAAATTGTCTATGATATTTAAAAGAAAGGAAAATCCTATCAGATGGTTGTGATACCACTTTTACTATTTTTTTAAATCTCATTCTTAGCTTGAAAAGTAGGTGCATCATTAGCCTTAACTTTGAATGTTGATTTACCTTGATATTTTGGGCCACTAGAGATAAAGGCATTAGATGCATATTTAATCATGTTGGCATCTAAATATCATTTAAAGGTGGACATATTTTAACCATCACTTTTTCTTTCCTAAGCCAAAGCAGTTTTTAGAGAAAATAATTTGTAATTCACTATTAAGTAATTAATGAGATATATTTGTAAGCATAGCTTTTAATATAAGTAAAAATTCACTAATAGGCTTATTTAACGTCCTTGTTTAAGCTACTCTAACTAAGAAAACTTGACCTTTTAGCTAATGCTGATGGGAAAAGGTGCTAAAAAATTATCAACCAAAACATTAAATAATGCACAATGCCCAATGTAGGATGTAAAACCAATCCAAAATATAGTCCTTGATACTTTTAGGAAAGAGCCTAGTCAACAATATATCATTATGTATAAAATCAAATCATGAAGCTTAGAAAGATAAAATATGATGTGCAAGATCTCCTTACTGTTTAATATTTCAAACTTAGAAATGATTAAACTAGTAGGAAAATGGTAGGTAAGGACATCATGAGCCAAAAAATTATGTAAAAGATCATGAGAAATGATTAGGTAGCTAGGACTTTGAGATACTTGAGAAAGTTGTTGAATTTGTACTTACATATCTTGAAGAGCTTATTAAATCAATGTATTTTAAGATGTAGTAACATGTGTAAGAGCCATAATAAGATTGACATGTGTAGGAATAAATTATCTAATGGTTTAAAAAATATCAAGACCAAAAGATACAGCTTGAGAATGGGTTGAGAAGGTATATAAATAGTATGAGGCATAAATGAATAATTAGGCCATGAGGGAATAATCATAGTAAACTTAGTATAAGTGGTAGGTGGAGGCAGAAAAGGAGCAATAAAAACATTATCCACTTGACCTAATTAAAAAGAACCTATAGTAGTTGAAATAAAAACATTCAAAGATTCATTTGCAACATGTTCATTCTTAGGTGTATATTCCTTAGAAAAATTTGACTTTTTTATTCCTCTCTAATAATATAAAACAAAACATCATTTTATTTAGGAACCATGAAAATAAAATATTTAAGGCAAGATAGAAATCATGTTTATCCATAGAGTTATTTTTGAAAAATAATCATCATTAGAAGCATTGGTATCACAAGCACTTGCATTGAAAACATAAGCCTTACCATCGAAAGTATTAGAATCACAAGAGTTATCATAATTGTTATCATCACAAGAATTATTATTTTTAATATGCATTTCCATCATTCAAATCTTGTGCTTTAGAATTAGGAATATGATCAATGTTAACCATTTTATATTTTGAACAAACATAAGCATCAAACAAATGAATTTGAACCAAATCAATATTCACACCACTTAGTCTAGCACTTCAACTAATATGGATTGTAGATACAATTTTTTAATTGGTATAAAATGTAAAATTATAAATCATGAAATAAGTTAGGGTGAATGATATTGAAATAATAAATCAAAATCATAGACAAATATATTTTGAAAAGATCACTAAATAACCATAGAGGGAAAGAGAACATGAAATCCTAAAGTTGGTATGTTAAAAAATGGAGAAATTCACAAAAAATGTTTCACAAAAGTGGTGCATAAGTGCTCAAAACACTATGCCAATATTTTAAAACAATGACACAAGGAAAATATAAGTAAATAAAATAAATATAGTGAATCAAACCTACCTATGTGTAGGAGGAAATGCATACATGAATATAAGTGCTTTTAGAATGATCAAATGATGGATACAAAGATGAATACCTAAATATGACTAATATATCTTCATACAATGATTTAAAAATGTACAAAATTTGTTTTAGAGTTATGCAAAATATCTCCTATGAATATCATAGTGAACAGAGCATATAAATAATTTTTGTGCCATCGAATAAGGAAGTGACTAATATTGGCCACCAAATGTGAAAAATTCTATCGAATGTTGTTAGATAGGGTAAAAATGGTTATGTAGGTACCTACGGTGTGAAAATTTATGAAATCCTTTGTTAATAGTATAATTCCAAAAATCTATGTCCCATGAGTAGAATTGATACATGTAGAGTTCTAAAACTCTCCTCCTTTGAGGTAACCCTAATACAAGACAACCAACACATCCAATACAAAATGTGTAAAGCAAAATTTTCCCCTCTTGAGGGTTGTAACTACATATCACTGTGTGATAAGCAAGGCTCAATTTAGTCATAGTGTCCCATCCTAATGTGCAAGAAGCCTTCACCTTTTTTCCCTATGATAATCAATGAATACTATGTGATCCTCACTAAAGTCCTCCTTTTGGTAAAAATAATACAACCAAAATACTTTAAAATATATGCTAAGGACTAAAAAAATTAATGTCCATGTGATAGGATATGATAAATATATTATGGTACATGTGTATATATATGTAATGAACCATTACACCAAAGGCGTAAACTGTTAGTGAATCCACCCACCAGGATCTTAACACCCCACCATACTTCTGACACTTCTATCCTTAGGATGGGTGTGCATCTCCATGCACACATGAGATCCCTGGGTGAACACTGCTATGTTGGCATTACCATTTGAGACCTAAGTATTGAACATGGTTGGGAGTTATGATACCACATATAACAAACTATTACACTAAAAGCCTAGACTATTACTGAATCTACCTACTAGGATATTAACAATATAGGTATCTTTAAATTAAAATTTACACATAATCACACATAGGTTGACAATGGATAGGCATACAATTTAACAATAAAGGCATGCGAAATCATGACATGGTGATAGAAGGAGCCACAAATAACTTGACCATTTAAGGCAAGACTAAAAGTGGTTAGACCACTTTTAATGACACTAAAAATTTTCAATGTGGAAAAGTGCTCAGAAACAAAGATCAAAAGTAATAAAAAAATAACTTGATGTATCTCAAGGTATAAAAATATTAGATTTGGAGGTCTTCATGAGAAAATATGGAAGACACAAAACTCTAAAGTTTCCAATATGAAGGGAAAGTGTACCGATGATATCCAAATGTAAGTGTTGATGGTTGAAAATGTAATGTAAACTAATATACCCATTTTCCTATCAAAAATATTAATGTGGAATCTTACTAGTATAATTGTATGGGCCTATGACTAAAAATCACTTTAAGAGGTGTAAAGGGTATTTTAACAAGATAATTATACAAGGTCTCAAGAACATTCAAGAATTAGACAAATTTTAAGGAATCAAATTTATTTCAAGCAAAATATATTATCAAAATTTATAAGACACAATAGAAATTAGAATAGATCATGTCAACCATATAGTTAAGTGAATCACTATAAAATTATCATAATTATCAAGCTTTCAAATTCAAATAACCAAATATTGGATTTTAGAACTTATCTTATATTATCAATCCTATATGATAGAGTAAAGCCTATTAAAAAGAAAATCTTTTAGAAGACTAAATGTTTTGAATAAAAAAACATATTTATCTTTGTGATAAAAACTCTTTATGATCACATTCCTTATTCCAAAAAATATCTTGCATATGACTCACAAGAAATATTACAAGACATATAAAGGACCAAGAAAAAAAGAAAAGAACAACAAAATTAAAAAAACTAAGGAAATATAAGGCTAAACTAAACAAGCAAGATAAATGAACTAATTTAAGATTAGAGATCAATAAAATTATAAATTAGTGAATTAGAAGATAATTAGTGAAAGAAAATTAAAGAAATAAACTAAAATGAATGGAAAGAAAGATAACTAACTAGACAACATCAAAGAACATGATAAAGAAACTAGAGACTAAACAAAGATAATGAAACAAAATAGATCAATCTAATTAACATAAATAAATACTAAGAAATAAAATCTAAACTAAACTAAAGTATTAAAATAATAATAGAAAAATAATACGATGAAACACAATAAGTAAACTCATATTTGAAAATAAATTTACTTTTATTGAGAAACAATAAACTTCATAACTTATTTATAGAAATTTGGAGACTATAAGTGATAAATAATGAAGACTCAAAAAACTATCACATAATGTGCAAATTAACTTGCATTCAAATACTTAGGCTGACCATTATAATATATTTTATTTGTAAATTGGATGAATATAGGGAACTAGACACTTATGTTGGGCTAAGATAGTAACATTAATGTTATTATCTAACCCAGACATTAGTGTTTAGGGAGAAGGAGAGAAGACACATGCTCAAAACTTTTATAGGTGTAAGATAAGTACATTTTAATCATTTTGGGCAAGATGGCATGTCTGTGTTAGCAATATAAGGCTAGTCAGACTAAGAGATAGGCCAATGGGAATAAACTAGAGTATATGTTAGGCTTGTATTCATTATTCAAGAAAAGTATAAATGTAATCAGGATATATGACTATGTTATTCTAAAGTCATCAACAAGATAATAATCTTATCCATATTTAAGAAAAATGTGAAACACGTCATTTTTTTTTTTGAAAACTTGTGCTGGGTAGGAAAACTCTATGCACATATTTGAGAAGGTATGGCCTACTAGTTTCTATGAGGAACATGATGAGGAAGGGGATGATGGCCAAAAATAGGACCCCCTTGATCTTGGTTGTTATTTAAACCTTAAAAAATTGATCATATAGGTCTCCATTGAATGATTTCAAAAGGGGGGAAAAATTAGTGCTTCTTTTGACAACGTCGAGAGGATCAAATGAAAATCTTAGGTGAATATACTCAAAGGTAAGATTTATCCATAATAATATTCTATTATTGAGAATAATCGTATATTAGAAAACATAGGTCTTATTGTTAGAATGCACAACTATGTAGTAGATATATATGCCATTAGATAAACAAATTATCTCATAGGAAAATTTACTTACACTAGACCTAATATCGATGTGTTTAAAAGTTGGACCCAACACAAATGAAAGCCAAAAGTAGTATGGATATCACTACGCTTACTAATGGGTTTTACTTGATTTCATTTTTAATCCATGAAGATTTTGTGAGAACCCTCTTTGATGGACTGTGTTTTCTTAGCAAAATAAAGCTTTTCTTAAAAAAATGGAAACTGGGATTTAATCCAGATAAACAAGACATTAGTGAGATCCCTTTATGGGTTAAAATCCCATGATTTCCTCTTGAATTTTGGGAGGAAAAATTTATCAAGGACATTACCAATATTTTTACTCAACTTATAGTAATTGGTTTTGTTACTAAATCCAAAAAATGAATTATTTATGCAAGATTTTGTGTGAATGTAAAAACTACAAAGGATTTTCCTTTATCCATCAATATATCCTCCAAGTATGCTAGCTAGAATAAAAAGATAGAGATTGAGTATAATTCCATGGTTTTTTCCAAATGTCATAACTATGGGCCTTGGGAGTGAATCTATCCCAATAAGAAAATTAATCAAAGGAGATGGATAAAAATGGAGAATCCCATTTTAATGGAAGCTCAGGAAGAAATATTAAAGGATAATATTTTTCAAAGTAGGAAGGCATATAGTTTTCATGAGACAAAAATGAATAAAAATGAAAATATGTTAGGCATGAGTTCATGCCAAACAAAGGATTACTGGTATATCCTTCACCAAACCTTATATTTAACCTAGATTAACCTTTGGAAGATATTGAAAGCAAGAAAAAGGAACTAGAATATTCATTACATAATAAAAAATATAAGAATGGAAGATATATGTGAATTTTTAAGAAATAATCAACAAAAGATAAACCAAGAAAATCTATAGTAGAAGGAGATGCAGAAAATCCATGAAAGGGAAGAGAGTAATCTTCATAGTTCCTATTTTCACCCTCAAGCACCAAGAAATAACCTCTACTCCCTTATGTAAAATATAAAGAGGAACAATTTGAGAAAAAAAGACTTGATTGAAGAAGAATTTGTGCTCTATACTCTTGATTATTAGTAGAAGAGGGACTCTCAACCAAAGGATGAGATAACAAAATAAATATAGGAAGGTGAATTCTATTTAAGTGGCAAGAAAATAGCTATCTCTTCCCTTTAATTTTCTTCTCTAGATTTAAGATTAGATGATGAAAAAGATAATAGTCCCCAACCCAATTAAAAATTAAGGGTTCTAAATCCAAACAAGAATTTTGTTTTGGTTTTGAAGGAGACAATACATTGGACCATGAGTCAAACCTTGGGATAAGGTTTAATATCTCCTTTATCATGTAAGGGATTGGATTTTAACTAATTGTGTGCAAAAATAATAAAGAGTGCTAAGAAGACATAAAAGTTAAGCATGGAATATAAGAAGGGTAAACCAATCCAAAAGGAAGTAAAAAACATGGAAACAAGGAAGGAAGATTAAAATGGGAACCAAAACACTTTAGAGTTGAAAGTATTCAAAGTTTCACTTGAATCAAGAAAATGAAACTCCTTGTTTGAACCACTTGGGGGATGAAGATCTCCATTCACATATATTTATTCTATCCTTTGTTTATCTCTTATATGCTATTGTTTTGTAGCTTCATGAAAATTCAAACCTTTCTTAATGATGTTTATCTATTTTTTATTGTTATTATGCTACAATTTGGCAAATTAGGTTATAGTTAGAGTTGTTATAATTTTGGACCAATTTCTTGTCTTCCTTTATCTCATCTTTGGATATATGTTGTTTAAGGGTATGGGACTTTTAAAAAACCTCACCTTTATCTGGTTCAAATATCTAGTCAAAAGTGTATCTATCAATTAAAAAAATTCTTGACCATATGCAGATAATTAATTTATAGATAAAAAACTATGTGTATATACTTAATTATATCAAGTAATACACTTTACCATCATAGAATGTGTAGTTTTATCTTCCTATGAGTAATAATCGATATCAAATATTTATCTTAGAATAGAAAACATAGTATGAAATTTGAACTAGAAATTTTCTTGTACCTTTGTACATTTCTTTCTTTGAATGATGTCCTTAAAGTCTTTATAAGGTCTTCATTTGGAAGTTAGTTATACATTTAAGTTATAACTAACCTTTAGTTAACTTAAAATAAAGTTAACTTACTTTATGAAAGTTAAATATGTAATTAAACTTTTTAAAATACGTTTGTAAAATGAACTTATTTAAGTTCATAAGTGAATTTTATTAAGACTTAAGACATAATAATTTGGTAAGACAAAACAAATTTATAATTAGTGGGGCCTCTCTTGTAAAAAATTAATAAATTACAATTACAAATCATTATGCAAGTCAAGGAATTATAAGCTAATAATCTAAATTAATTAATCCTCAAACATTATCAAGTTATCAATTTCTATCTTCTAGAAATGATAAAACAACAATTTCAACACTTATCACCCATTATTGTTGTAATTAAAACACTGATTAATAAATTGATATTGAAAATTATATTGAAATCACACATTTTATACAAGTGATTAAAGTACTTAAAACCAAGGTATCATCCAAAATAAAAATAAAAGTAACAACTTCCATAATCCACATAATCTAAATGAAAAAAATAGCCATTGTCAAATCAAAATACCAAAGAAAAAATAACATAATATGCTATAAATAGTTTGATATAAATTAAAAATAACCACAATTTAAATTTTTTAATATTAATAAACAAGTATAATACTACTCATTATCTGAAATCAAATGTATCAAAGGTGCCTTGTGCTCTGTTTAATATTTAGTATAATTAATAGGTGTCATAGGAAACTTCACTCTAGTGATACCTCTAGATTTATCGTCTACCTCTAACTTGATACTTTTGAGAAAATGTGTTACCAAAGGCAGGGGTGAAAGGCTACTAGTGCATTTATGACTACAAGAAGCAAACTTATTTGGGGTAATATCAAAAGGGGCTTGATTAGTATGGCAATAAGGTATCTCAACATTTGGTTGCACATAATCAAATTATATAAGCATCTCATTTTGTGTAGTAAAAATATAGAAAGAAATGGTGGGCAAACCATGACTAATTGGATGAGATTGCTAATTCCTTTAACGGGGACCTCTCCTATCACAAGGAGTAAAAGTACCTCCAGGAAATATGTTTAAAACATTCCAAAAGTTAGGGTCATAAGAATTAAAGTGCTAAAAAATATTAGTGACACAGTTAAAACCTCATGTAAACACACTCATTGCCCTTCCAATCCTAAATATTTACCTCAGTAATTACCTTGAACATGTAACTCATTATTTTGTTTTTGTTTATCTCTACTCCATAAATTATTTCTATTCACACTGTGAGATCCATGACTACAACCAGACATCTTATCTCTATATGAGAAAGAAAAAAAATGTATAAAATAAGATATTTTTACTTCATTATTATAGAGCTACAACCATTATGAAATCATTCTCAAAACACAATACATCTGAATGATCCAAATTAATTTGAATACCTTATTAGGTAAAATATGTATGAATATTATTAAAATCATGAAACAAATTTGAAGCCATGTAACACAAAATTATATAATTTAAAGCTTTTATAAAAAACCTATGAATCATTTGCTGACATCATCAAAACTAAATTAAGAAGTGAAAATTTTAATTACCATTGTTATCACTAAGTTAATTAAAAAAATAAGGGAATATTCTATCCTATTTTCATTCAAAATACCTTATCACTATTTGAATGCAACTTTTTAATTAGCTTAAAACTTCAAAAAAATGATGTTGGCCAATGCATATAAAATATACATTTATGTATTTTTATAACCAATTAAAAAATTTCAAATATATCAACTTATGTCACTTGTAAATTTAAGAAATTATGCATGCATGTGTCAACTTATGTTTCTTCAAACTTTTGTAAAATTATATATACATATATCAACTATTTTCATTTCAAGGTTTTACAATTTATTAGTTATGGGATTGATTATTGCATTAAAAAATATTGAATTGAAAATCTAAACCTTAATATAATGTTTGCATTCATAATTACCACATTTCAAACTAAGAATTATTTTGAAATAATTACATGCAGATGTTCATTCACATGTTATTAATATGAAAACAATGCTATAATAATCTCATTCAAATTCAAAATTACATGCAAATTTAAAGTGGGTTGAGTGCCAAAATGTTTACACTTTCCATGTCAACTCAAACAAATTACATGGGGTTTTAAATTTTATTTTCTTTCTTCTTTATACATCTAAATTATACCTAGAAATAAATATTGAAACAAATTTTATGGAAAAAATCAAAACCCTAGACATTCAAAAACCATCATATTACAAGAAAACTACCAACCTTCCTTTGAACAACTAAATGTCTTCTTAGAATAAAATAAAGTTGATATACAACTTGAAATATTCTATTTTGTTTATTTACAGACCAAATAAAAGGGTAAGTGACATTGTGATGTTTAACAAAGACCCATCAAAATAGAAACCTAAAAATGCATACAAATTTTTTAATCCATCAATAAAAATGCATGCAAAACATATATCTTTGTACATTTTGTGAACAAAGCAGACTTCACAAAACATTTTCATATTTTATTATAAAACTTTATGAGGCTATTTAGTATAACTGATGTATTAAAACTCAAATACTAACTTCAATTGTCATAATAAAATAATGAAAAAGAATGCAAATCTATGAAGATATGAATATGCATGTATGTCATTTGTAAAAACAATCCAAATTCTAGACTCAATGAAAATAAAATTTGGATGATTGAAGCCATTATGACTTAAAAGAACTAAATGAAAGTCTCAAATACTTAGAATAATTTAATCATATATTAAACTTATATCCATTACTTCACCTTTATTAAATATTCAATAGAGAAATAAAAACATACACTACCTCTTTTAGAGTTTATTCAACTACAAAAAAAACCATAATATAAAAATCAAATCAAATTCATATTTCAATGTGAACACCTATATATTTTTCGAAAGCTCACAAACCATATCTATTAGATCATAATATCTTGAAAACTACACAATATAAAAATTGGCTATATATTTTCAACAAAAACCTTCAAATGAAAAATTAATAGAACTCAACGTCTTAAAAAAAAAACTTTCCCAAGAATACAATTGACCGAAAAAAATTAAAAGACATTGTGAACCTTTGTGTTATTCCTATTTATTTTTCAACTAAATTTTAATCCAACTAGAGTTCCAAAAATGCTTCCAAAAACTTGAAATTAAATATTAAATTTGAAAAGACCGACAATCTTCTCAAGACAAAAAAAAATGATATTTGAGGCAATCTCAATATTAATTTAAAACATTTCCATGGTTTTCAATTAATAAAATATCTATTTAAACATTACCATATGTTTATTGTAATATGCCATTCAATACGACTTCAAACTAAATTCAAGTCCTTATATTATGTGGCATATGAAAACTTTCAACTTTACACGAATCACCTTAGAAAGGTTTTGGTTATCTAATATAAATATCAATATCTTAACATAAGTTCAAATAAAATTGTCAAACATTAATATCAATGTCTTAATGAGCTATAAAAAATGTTTTGTGAAATCTCACTGATTGACACCGAACAAAGTACTTTAATGTTTTGTGAAATGTTTTGTTTGAAATCTCACTGATTGACACCAAACAAAGTACTGTAGATAAAGATAAGTTTGTCAAGTCTAAAATCGTGTTCCTTCGAGTGTGACTTTATGACGTGCAATGTGTAGACTTTATGTTACCTTGATTATCAATGTTTCAAAATTTGAACATGCATTTTAGTATTTTGGACACTATACCAAATATATTAGAGCTTATTTTATTTGTATGCTGAGAAAAAAAAATGAATATTTTTTAAATCACAATAGAGAATTAAATATGATAGTTAACATACAATTTGAGATGTAAAATTACAATCAAGTGTTAAATTTGGTCTTCGCCATGTAAAATTTTAGATTTAGTACAACACTTTATAATAAGGAAAGATTACTTTATTTTGAAAGTGTTCAATTAGGATATTAAAATTTGTGAAAACACTAGCGACTTTGTTAGACGTTCTCGTGTATGAGAGTGGGTTGCAATAAACATTGCAAATTTTAAAACTTGGAAGTACAATCCAAGTAAATTATTTCCTAGAAACTAAGTGCAAACCCATTTTTAATTTTTTCATAGTAAGGAATGGTTTTTGATGTAAGGGCATTCAAGTGAATAAACACCTTGCATCCTTTTGGAAGACATAGTAGACAAGCACGTGTAAGGAAAGATAATGACACATAAGTAAAGTATGAATAAAGTGTGCCAATGGACAAGATTAGATAGAGGAATCACACATGAAGGGAAGTAAGGCACAAGCATAAAAGAGTGGTAAAGATCACTAGATGATAAAAACCATTTGATTAGAGATGCCATGTCAACATGGACCATAAAATTTTGAATTTTTCCTACAAGTAGGAGAAGAAATAAATGTGCAAGACCGTTAATTGATAAGTTTGAGTAGACAATTCAAATTTTAATTCTAACTACTGACCACATTTAATAAGGTAGTTGGAGAAAAGGTAGGGAGATCTTAGAGATCCTTCAAATAAAGTTATAAATAGAAGGTCAATCTAAGAGAAGGACAGATACAAAGCAGATAACAAAGAATCAGTTGAAATCTAGAGAGTGTAGAGGAAAGATAAGGGAGCAGGTGCCTTAAAATAGAGGAAGATAGAAAGAGTGATTGTAGGTTTCCTGGTGAAACACCATAGAATAGCGAAAAAAGACATAATCTAGCTCAATTAATAGAAGATTATAGTTTTCCTACAAGCCTTTGAGTGATCATATAGACAAAGGTAGTTAGGTTACTTGGGTTGACATATCATCATTAGGATATTGACCCTTGACACTTCATCAATATGGTATCAAAGCATGGTTTTGAACCCTGTTGAGAGTGAAAGGGATTGCCTACACATGATTATAAGTAGATAACTTTAAAAAATAGAGTACAAATCCAAAAGTGGCAATGTGGCCAAGAAGATCCACTGGCAGAGGAGTTGTGGCTACAATAATAGTAGGAGGTTTGAAGGAAGTCATAAACAAGTTATGTGTCATACCAACATGCTTAGATGTTGTTGAGGACCGATGGTGAGGGTTCATTTATAGGAATGATGAAAGTGATGATGAAGTAGAGAGGCATCATGCTAAATAATTTGAAGGTCATGTAGATGAGGTTCGAGGAAACATTGGTGAAAAACATGAAGCTAGTGAAAAGAGTCTCCTAAAAACCATATTATGCATAGGGAAGGGTGTGAAGAAAGATTTTCCCTATTAATCAGTAAGTCTAAATCTAGAAGAACTAGTCAAATAGATCAATGCCATGGAGTACTTTGATAATGAATATATCATTGAACTTGAGTGCATCAATATGGTTTAGACAAATTTGAAAGGATACATGTCATTGTGGTAGAAGGAAGTTCAAAATGAGTGGTGTCAAAAGGGTAAGGAGAAGATAAATGGTTGTGGATGGATGGTCACTAAGTTGAAAGGAAAATTCTTACTAAGAGATTAGTAAATGGAGTTGTTCAGAAAACTCCAAAGCTTGAGGCAAAAATAAATGTCGATGAAAGAATACATCAAGGAGTTCTACTAGATTACCTTATGATCTGGTCACCATGATGTGGTCAAGGAGAGAGTCACATGTTACCCTATCTAATTATGCATTGAAATTTATGAGGCATTGATTTTGTTATGAATATAAACCATTAGAGAGGCCTATCTATTGGCACTCAAATTGGAAGATAAGTTTTCATGTAGGTAACAACATAGTGCACAAGGTAGAGGTCTAATAACATGTGTAGGAAGAAGAGGTGTAGGAAGAAGAGTGCTGAAACAAAGCACATAGGCTACTTCAAAAAGTGATGTTCTTAGTTAGGATAAGATTAGGGTACAATGAGGTGAGAAAATAAGTGCTCATGAAAGAGGAAATTTTGGATGAGGAAGATGAAATAAATTCTATGGATTGTGCTTCAAGTGTGGAAAACAAGGACAATAGGATTTTAAATTTCCAAAAATAACATAGTGAAGGAATAAAAAGTTTAGAGGTAAGAGTGCATGTTGTATATGTGGATGTAAATTTCATAAGCTCATTCAAACATCCTAAAGGAATTGAGCATGGATATATTTTTTTAATTTAATAAATTCTTGTTAAAGCTACCAAAGGAGGACATGGAACCATCCTAGAAAAGGAGTCTATTCTGAAACATATGAAAGTGGAGAGAAAAGTATTGCAAGATGATAGTATAAAATGGTGACATAGACAACTTAGTATCCACTGAGATGATTGAAAAGTTGGGCCTAAAGAGAGTAGCACATCTAAACCCTTATAGAGTTTCATGGTTGCATAAGAGTCAAAAAGTTCTCATCCAAGAATGATGCTTGGTGATATTTAAGATAGGTGCTTATTAGGATGAAGTATGGTGTGATATGATGTCCATAGACTTATTCCATGAATTTTCGGGAAGTACTTAGCAGGATGATCACAAGGTAGTACATGATGAGTGATCAAACACATATCACATAGAAAAGGGTAGCCAAAAGTGCACCTTGATTCCCTTAAGGGATGAAGGGGAAATAAGGAAAAACAATGTGTGCACAAGAGTTTTTATGGTGTTAGAAAAATAATTCTTGAAGAAAGCATGAGAATGGGAGTGTTATACTGTGATGCCCAAAATGGTGTGAGATGATGATGCAAAGAAGATCATGGAGATGCCACCACATGAAGTAAGAAAAATGTTGAATGAGTTTACCGACATTTTGTAAAGTAACCTACCAGATGAGTTACCTCTGGTAAGAAGTGTCTGCCATCAAATGAATTTGATTCCAAGAGCTAACTTTCCAAATAAATCCACACATAGGATGACACCTATGGAGAATGAGGAAGTGTATAGGCAAGTTCAAAAATTATTGAAAAAGGGGATGATAAGGGAAAGTTTGATCCCATTTATAGTACCTACCAAAATGGCACTAAAGTATGGATAATGACACATGTGTATGTATTCACATGCCATTAAAAAATAATAATCAAATTATAGGTTTCATTAGCCACGAATGGATGACTTGATGGATTGCTTGAGTGGCACCAAGTATTTTATCAAGATTGACCTAAAGAGTGGCTACCACTATATCAATATCCACAAAGGGAATGAGTGGGAAACATCATTCAAGACCAATGAGGGCCTATATTAGTGGCTAGTCATGCCATTTAGATTAACCAATGCACTGAGAACTTTTATTAAAGTGATAAATGAAGTGCTAAAGCCAAACCTAGGGAAGTTTGTCAATGTCTATCTAGATAACATTATGGTATTTCATATGAAAAAGTAAGAATATAAGGCACACTTGTAGAGTGTTTTTCAAAGATTATGTAAAGATAAGCTACTGAATAATGAGAATAAATGTAACTTTATGAAGGAAAATTTGGCATATCTAGGTTTTGCCATATCCAAGGAAGGATTGAATATGGACCCAGAGAAGGTGTGGGAGATAGTAGAATGGACATTGCCAAAGAGTGCATTTGAGGCACAAAGATTCCATGGAATATAAATATTCTATATAAATTTCATTAATAAATTTAGTAGGATATGCAAAATAATCACATAGACATTATACAAATATCAAAAAATGTTTGTCTAGAGCAAGGAGGTAGAGCATGACTTTCAACTACTGAAGAAGGTGACATAACAGCCAGTGTTAGCACTACCAAGTTTTAGCAAAGTTTTACATGTTAATTATGATGCAAGTGGTACAAAAATATTTTTAGTATTGAGCCAATATGGAAGGCCCATAACAATATGATGCTCAAAATGGTGTGAGATGATGGTGCAAAGAAGATCATGGAGATGCCACCACATGAAGTAAGAAAAATGTTAAATGAGTTCATCAACATTTTGTCAAGTAACTTACTAGATGAGTTACCTCTATAAATAAGTGTTAGCCATGACATGAATTTGACTCCAACGGCTAACTTTCCAAATAAATCCCCACATAGGATGACACCTATGGAGAATGAAGAAGTGTATAGTCAAGTTCAAAAATTATTAAAAAAGAGGATGATAAGGGAAAGTTTGAGCCTGTTTATAGTACCTACTAAAATAGCACTAAATAAGTATGGATAATGACACATATGTATGTATTCACATGCCATTAGAAAATAATAATCATTTACATATTTCCTTGGCCACAAATGGATGACTTGATGGATTGCTTGAGTGACACCAAGTATTTTATCAAAATTGACCTAAAGAGTGGCTACCACCATATCAATATCCATGAAGGGGATGAGTGGGAAGCATCATTCAAGACCAATGAGGGCCTATATGAGTAGATGTTCATGCCATTTAGATTAAACAATGCACTGAGAACTTTTATGATAGTGATAAATGAAGTGTTGAAGCCAAACCTAGGGAAGTTTGTCAATGTCTATCTAGATGACATTATGGTATTCTGTATGAAAAAGTAAGAATACAAGGCACACCTGTAGAGTGTTTTTAAAAGGTTGTGAAAAGATAAGCTATTAATTAATGATAATAAATGTAACTTTATGAAGGAAAATTTGACATATCTAGGTTTTATCATATCTAAGGAAGGATTGAATATGGACCCAAAGAAGGTGTGGGAGATAGTAGAATGGCCATCACTAAAGAGTGCATTTGAGGCACAAAGATTCTATGGAATAAAAATATTGTATAGAAATTTCATTAATAAATGTAGTAGGCTATGAAAAATAATCACATAGACATTACACAAATATTGAAAAATGTTTGTCTAGAGTAAGGAGACAGAGCACAATTTTCAACTACTGAAGAAGGTGACATAACAACTTGTGTTAGCACTAATTTTTTTAAAAAGTATTACAAGTTGATTATGATGAAAGTGGTACAAAAATAGGTTTAGTATTGAGCCAATAGGGAAGGCCCATAACATAATTTAGTGAGAAGATAAATGATGTAAAATGCAAGTATTCAGTCTATGACTAAGAATTTTATGCCATTATGTAGGTACTGATGAAGAGGAGACATTACCTATTGTTGAAAGAGTTTGTGTTGTATACAAAACACCAAGTGATTTAGTTTATCAATATTCAAGGTAAGTTCAACCATATGCATATGAAGTGGGTAGAGTACTTAAAAAGCTATGTGTTCATGCTGAAGCACAAAATCAAGAAGTCAAATAAAGTAGCTAATATGTTAGTGATGTAAGAAATGAGAGTTGAAGTAATAAGATTTGAGGCAATAAAATAAATGTATGTCGATGATGATTTTTAGGAAGCATGTAAAACATGAACCAAATCAAAAACCATGGACATGATGTCATGTTTAGACTTTGTGATCCAATATGGAATGTTGTTTCGAGGCATACAACTATGTCTCCAAAAAAGATCAATGTATGAGAACCTAATCAAGATGAAACATAGTGGAGAATTGGATGGACACTTTGAAGGTGATAGAGCACTGGTGCTAGTGGTGGAACACTATTACTAGAAAAGGATGATTACGAATGTGCACACATATATACATAAGTGCCAAGTATTCTAGCTGGTAAAAGGTAGGACCCAAAACATGGGTTTATATCAACCCTTTATAATTATAGAGAGACCATGGGATGATATAAGCATGGAAATCATACTTAGGTTGCATAAGACACAAAGGGATAATGATTCCATTTTTGTTATGGTATATATATTTTATAAAATGGTACACTTCATTATGTGCAATAAAATGAGAGATGAGATGAACATTACCAATTTGTTTTTTAGAGAGATAGTAAGGCTACAAAAATTTACATGAAACATAGTGTCTATAGGGATACTAAGTTGGTAGGCCATTTCTGACACATATTATGGAAGAATTTAGGAATGAGGATGAACTATAGTTCAATATACCAACCACAAATTGATGGGGAGAGAGAGGTCATTAAGTGAAGCCTCAAATATTTGCTGAGATGTCTGGTTGGCAACAAACCAACATAGTGGGACATGGTACTAGTCTAAGACATGATTGCATACAACCATTTGGTGAATCAAAGAATGGATAAAACACCTTTTAGGGTTGTCTATGGAGTTAGTCCAAGAGGATTTTCCAAGATGAGAAAGATATATGAAACTCATAGGAGGAATGTGGAAATAAAATATTATGCTGAATACATGCAAAAAATATATGAATAAGTAAATCAAAGGCTAGATAAATCTAACCAAGGTTACAAGAAGCATGCAAATGAAAAGCACATGAGAAAATAATCTTAATTAGGGGATCTATTGATTGCACATTTATGAAAGTGGAGGTTTACACAAGGAACCTATAACAAGTTGAATCTGAAGAAGATAAGGCCTTGCAATGAGCTACACAAATTTTCACCAATGATTATGAGATTTAGCTAATATAAGGATTGAACATAACACCTATTTTTAATGTGGAAATTTTTTATGATTTACATTAGGAATAAGAGAAAGGTTAAGGAATAGAAAATAACACATAATTCTTAGTCTGAAAAACATAAAGATAAGAGATAGAGGTCATATTGGACTCCAAGGTTGTGAAGCTCACGTGCAGAAAGGAGTATAAAAATACTTGGTGGAATGGAGGAACCATGATATATAATATTCTACTTATTTATATGTTGTATAAATAATATGATATGGCTATGACACCATAAATATTAACTTGTGAGTTAGAACTCAAAATATAGTTACCTAGGGAGCTTGATGCAGGGGCATCTGGTTGAAGAAACACCTTACATCATTTTGGAAGACAAGTAGACAAATGTGCCTAGGGAAGGATAACAATGCATAAGTATAATATGAATAAACATGAAACAACAAATAAGAGTATATAGATGAGTCAAACATAAAGGGAATTAAGGCATACGCATGAAAGAGTGGTCAAACTCACAAGGTGATAAAAATTATTTGACTAGAGATGCCATGTTAGCATGGATCGCCAAATTTTGATTTTTTCCAACAAGTAGGAGAAGTAATAAATTTTTGGGACCATTAGTTGAGGAGTTTTCATGGATAATTCAAATTTAAATTCTAATTTTCAA
The DNA here is from genome assembly GCA_037957365.1 of Torreya grandis. Lineage (NCBI taxonomy): Eukaryota > Viridiplantae > Streptophyta > Pinopsida > Cupressales > Taxaceae > Torreya > Torreya grandis. The sequence continues at coordinate 393,307 of JARHVA010001220.1, read as the reverse complement.
CCACATTTGATAAGGTAGTTTGAGAAAAGGTGGGGGGATATTTGAGATCCCTTGAACAATTTTTTTATAAATATAACGCTGACATAAGATGATGAAGGATAAAAAGGATAGAAAAAATACTCAATTGAAATTTAGAGAGTGAAAAGGAAAGACAAGGTGAACAATCACCTTAAAATAGAAGTAGATAAAAAAAAGTGATTGTAGGTTGCTTGGTGCAACACCATAGAATAGCCATAAAAGGCATGATATAGCTCTTATTAGCTGCATGCCCTCTATTACTCAATTAATAGAATATAATAGTTTTCATGTAAGCCTTTGAGTGATCCTATATATAAAGGTATTTAGGATGCTTGGGTTGACATCTCTTTGTTGTGATCTTGACCCCTAACAATGCATCTGTTTGTTCAGCTAGTGTGGAAATAAAAATAGGAAATAAAAGATTGGGAAATTCAAGCTAGATGAGAATTATTATAATATACTAAAACATCAAAATTGAAAGTAAGTGATGCTATGACAACATGTTTTTTAATATCATTCATTTATAATCCAATTTATTTGAAATAATTATTAGATTTAACTTTGATAAAATAATAATACTTATAATCATATGAAAAATCATTTGTGCTTGTTAATATGAAGGAGACTTCACCATTGTAGCTGAAATTGTGAGTTTTGAAAAAAAATAAATACAATGACAAATCAAATAGAAAAATGAACAAACAAAAATAAAAATAAAGGAAACCAAAATTTTAAAGAGATGAGAGTTATTCATAGAATATTTTAAGGTGATGACAATTAACTATATGACATAGCCAATTACCATCTAAATATTATAAATGAGAACATTTTTACCAATTAAAATAATAATATTATATGGTCATAACCACAAAAAATCAGACTTATGACACTTCCTAAAAACTTCATTAGCCTTCTCCCATTATAAAATTAGATCACCGACTTTGAATGCTTTCTTGGAGACCACTTTGTCAAAGAAAATTTTAAGTTTTTCATTGGTCTTTTTGATTTTATCTAAGGGAATGGATTTTTTTTCATTTAAATCTAATAAATCATTTAATCTTTGTTGTATAGGATTTGAATTTTCATAAGTATATTGTAATTTTATTTCTACATAAGTAATTTGAATTTCAACAAGCACAGTGGTTTCAAAGCCATATGCAAGCATAAAAGGTGAATAATTAGTTATATCTTTGATCATAGTATGATAATTATATAAGGATTAAAAATATTAATAGGCCATTAATTTTATTTTCACAGATGATTTCTTCATAATTGTAATCAATTTTTGTTAGTTGATTCATCCTATCCATTACTCGAAGACAATTTTTAGATGAGTGATTGGAAATTACAAAGTAATGTCCTAATTTTTTTAAATATTCATTTAAAATAAATTGAGGACAATTATTAGAAATAATTTCATAAGGGGCTCCAAATGGAGAAAACATTTAATCTTCAAAGAATGCAATGACTTCTAAAGTGATTGAAATTTTAAGAGCAATACATTTAGGCCATTTTTTGAAATAGTCGGTGGTGGTCAAAATATACACGTGTCCAATAGAAAAAACAGGATGAAAATCTAAGATGAAATCTATACCCCATTTCATAAAAGGCTTCTCAAGAATAATTGGATTGAGAGGCATAACATACAATCTATCTTTCCGTGTAAATAGTTGACGATGCATGCATGATCTATCCAAATGAAAAACATATTTAAAGAGTGCAAGGTAATAGTATTCAACACATAAATTTTTATGTGATGTAGCTTTTGAAAAAATAATCCACTACAAATACCTTCATGACAGCCTATGCATATTTTTTTCAATTTGACCATGGATAATACATCTCAATAATGTCTCACTCCTATTCCTGTAAAATATATTTTTTATAATAAGACAAATTTTAACTCTTATAACCTAAGAGACCTAAATTGATGTTTGTCTAATGAATTAAGACAAGCTTAATTTTGAAAATAATTGACTAGTTTATAATACCTATCATCATGTAAATATAGGTAATCCCATTCTTACATTTTAAGACTAATTTTGAATTTATGTGCAACGTCAAATTTTTCATAGTTCAAAAAAGAGGTTTAGCATGCACATGATCATCAATAGCCAAAATAAGAATTTGATGCCCGATATTGCATTTTCATTAATTTTTTTGGCTAAATCATTACTTTTTATTATTTTTGAAGTTCCAAATTCAAGATCATACTCTTGAATTTTAAAGATCCATATAGATAACTTACTATCAATCATGGGTTATTTTAGTAGATAAGACAAAAAATATGTTTGAGAGTGATATTAATTTGTTTCCCATAAATAAATATTTAAAATTTCCTAATTATATAACTAATGAAAGGATGTTTTTTTAAAATAATGGATAATTGATTCCAACATTTTCAAGCACTCAGCTCATATATCCAATGGGTTTTTGTTCATGATTTTAATCATATTGAGTAAGAAAACTACCTATTGCCTTGTCAGTTGCATTGACATATAGAATTAAAGGTTCATTCATATCAAGTTTCACATGTACAAGAGCACTTGCTATTACATTTTTGATCTCATCAAATTATGTATCATATTTTACAATCCATAAATAATATTGATATTACAAGTAAGATATATAATTATTAAACTTATCAACAAAATTAGAAATAAATTTGTGTGCAAGTTTAATTTTATCAAAGAAAGACCTTAAAATAGATTGATCTTTAAGAGGAAGAAAATCTTTAATATATTTAATGTGATCTAAGTCTATATAAATTCCATCTTTACAAATAATATGGCCTTAAAGTTTACCTTCAATTGTAATAGAAATTGATTTATTTAGATTTAAAGAAATACCATATATTCTAAATGTTATATCTCAGTGTTTCTTCTTTTTATTAGAATGGACAATTAGATCATCCAGGTAAACTTGAATAATAATGCCAATCAAGTCATAAAAATCCACATGCATAGTTCTTTGGAAAGTAACACTTGTATTTATCAGTCCAAAAGGCATTCTTTTGAATACATAAGTATCTTTTCATGTAGTGAAAGTTATTTTGTGCATATCTTATGAGTTTACAAATATTTAATTATATCTCAAAAATATGAAGACATCTTTTCACTACCAACCACTTTATATAAAATATGATCTATACTAGGCATAGGAATATTATCCTTAACACTTACATGATTTAAATATTTAAAATCAATGCAAAGATGGATATCACCATAATTTTTATGAATTGAGATAACGTTAACTACCTAATCATAGTACCTAACTAGATAAAAGACACAACCATCCAAGATTTTATCTAGCTCATTATTTATGATGTCCTCTAACAAAGGGATAACATTATGAAGATTTTATTTAATACTTTTTATACTAGGTTTAATTGGTATATCATGTCAACTTATGGCAATATTGTAACCTTTTATATCTTTATAAGACCAAAAAAACATGCCAATAAATTATTTAAAGAAATTAACAAATAATATATTAAATTGAGTTATATATTATTTCACCTATGATTCACCTTGAATATTTCTTAGTTTTTGAAACATTAGGCTGGCAAGGTAAAGAAACCATTGGTTATAGGCTTACCAAACTAGGAGGCAACTTGTTATTACTAAACTATAAATAATCACCATAATTTAAACATAATTTTTATGATATAAGTAATTAATATATATAAAACTATAGATACATTCAATACAATTGAAAATAATATAACTATTCTCTAAATATAGAATCTTGGATCTGAAAACTTCAGAAAAATATGATCAACTAAAGGTTCTATGTCACTTAAAGTTGGATTTGAAGTATAAATAACAAGTTTATCAGTGTGAATGTTAAATTATCTAAATATATGTAAAATATTTTTTTTTTTGAAACTTTATACAAGTGACCAAAATATTTGAATGTATTTATGCAAATTTTATTTGATTAGTTTTATAAAATTTTCTAACTTGTCTCATGAATAATTCAAAATCAACAAAAAATTTAAGTGTTTAATATTTTATTCAATTAGTTTTTCAATACTAAAACATAAATCTTCAATATCAACAATATTATTGGTATTTTTAAAAGATAATTGATAAGCATATCTCAAAGGTTTTCCTATAGAAGATATAAAAACAACACTGACACCATTGCCATGTTAAGAAAACATGCCATTGAAAAATAAAGATAAAATTACTACTTTATAAATTTTTCTTGCATATTGATGATCTGGTTTATATAAAGTTAGAATTCCATATGGACCAATTTTAGTTTTATCAAAAGTAATGCTATTCAAAATGGGTTCAATGAGAGTACCATTCCATTTTTTTCTATGCATGAAAGTTATTTCGTTACCAACAGAGACCCAATTGGTATATTTTCCAACATAATTACATGTGGCTTTAAAATAGTCCCTTATTAAAACCATGGTATAATTAGAAGGAATATCTAAAACTTTCACATTATTAATACATCTGATTCTTTCATCTTATGTAATTTTAATGACCATGTTACAAAATTTACTGCAAATTTTTGTTTGAAGAGAATCAAAACCAATAAGTATATGATTATCTCATGCATAAGGAATAGATAATTGATCAAAAATGAACTTATGCATAATATTTTTGGATGCTTCTATGTCTAAAATATAATTGTGATTGATTTTGTCTATAATTTAAATAAACACCTAAAAATGAGAAATATAATTAGAAGGTGGATCATTATATTGGGAAAACATATTTAATTTTGTTAATAATCTATTTATTCTTTTAAACATATAATTTTATAAAGATGTATATTTATAATAAATTCCTTAATATTTTCACATTGGCTGAGCAATCCGATAACCTGAAGTAAAGCAAAATTAGTTTTAATATTAACTAAATCATTAATAATGTTATAAGGCCCAACATTAGAATTAAGTTTAGGATATTTTTTGGGCCTACATGATGGTACTATACATTATTTTATTTTTTAGGTAAAATATTTCTTTGTTGAGGGGTATCGTCTAGGCTACCTAAAATAATATCATTGTATTACAACTTTACTTGTATCTTGAGGTAGGGGTTTGGAAGATGAAGGTTGATTATTATCAAATTATTCTATGTTTGAATTATAATTGAGAACAAAATTTTAATATTTTATTCTTGTTTGTACAACATAAAAATTTATTGTCTTGATTTCCCCTAGAGGCTCATTAGAACTGCATATGTTTATATTATCTAAAAATTAAATAGAAATAATATATTTTCCTTGGATAAAACATTTGAAATTTTGAACAATGATCCATGTATATGTATCATGATCTATTTCACATACATGAAAATAATGAAATTTATTTTTAAATTTATTCTTATGAATATTTGACATTTTACCTGAAGAAGTAAGTTGATCACTATTTTTAACGTAATGGAGACTAGCTCATTTCTAAGGTTATATATGTCATTCAAAAAATTTATATTTTCATAAGTTATACTAAGATAATCTCTATATTTAAAACCAATGCATTTAAGCTTATTTTCATATTCTATATAAAATTTAATAGTGGCATCATATTCTATGATTTATTTATCCTCTAATCCATTTTATGCTTTAATGATAATGCACTGCAATAGTAAAATCTTGCTAACTTATTAAAGGTTATTGCATCATACATAATTTTCCATCTAAGTTTGGTAAACTTGATTGTGAAACTATAAATAGTTTCACCAAGTTCAATAGAGACATTTGAAAATTTATTAACTAACTCTAGACCTTATTTAGGTTTACTAAAAACAATTCAAGCTAATATTTGATATCTTTTTATTCATAAAAAACTTTAACAAGTAAAATAATAAATCTTAATAGGTTTTACCTTCTGAAGTCCAAGAAAAAATCTAAACAAATACTTTCTCATTAATAATGTCAAGAGTTTCACAAATTAATTTGAAAGCATCAAGATGATCTTCCCAAGATTCCTTTGAATTACTTGATAATTTTAAAAAATTTACTATTTTTAGTGAAGAGAGTTTAGTAGGATGATTTCCAATATCAACTGGATTGCCACACATCTAATGATTGACCTATTATTCATTTTTTAGATCAAAAATTGCTTCATCATTAATTAGTTCATCATGTTCCCTACATTCTTGCAAAACAAACATGACATCTTTAATTCTATTTTTTCTTTTAAAGCAATTTAAAATAAATTTAACAATTTTTAAGAAGTTTATCAAAATTAAATCTAATAAAAGGTTAAGGATTCGTAACTAGAATTTGGTACCTTTCATATCTCAAACATTGGTTTATTTGAGCAATTTGGTCTTGAGTATAGAGTGAAAATATAATGTATCATTAAATCTCAAAGTCTTCTTCTTCCTTAGAATTAATAACAATAAAGATAAGTAGCAAGTTTTGTGAATAATTATACCACCTAAAACATGTTAAATCAAAACTAATATCAACTTATTTATTAGCAATGTCAATCCCAGGATGGATAATAAGAGGATTTATAGTAATGGTCATAGAAAAGATGAAAATAAAAAATTTTTGAAAATATTTTTGAATAGATTAAAATACTTCCATTCAAAGTTTCTAAATTTGTGGGTGGTTGAAAATGTAACATCAACTAATCTACCCATTTACTTATTGTGAAGATCAAGGTGAATTCATACTAGTCTAATCGTATGGACCTAGGACTAAGAATCAGTTCAAGAGGTGTAAAGGGTATTTTAAAATGTTAAGTATGGGAGGTTTCATGAACATTCAAGACTTAACCTAATTCTAGAAAATCAATATTATTTCAAATAAAAGGTATTATCAAAATTTCTAAGATACAACAAAAATAAAATTAGATCATGACAAACTTATAGTTAAATGAATCACTATAAAGTTATCATAATTATCAAATTTGAAATTCAAATAATTAAATATTGGTTTTCATAATTTATCTTATATTATCAATCTTATATGATAGAATAAATCCTATTTAAAAAATAATATTTTAGAGGATTAAATGTTCTAAATAAATGAATCATGTTTTTCTTTGTGATGAAACCTCTTTATGATCAATTCTATTATTTATAAAATGTCTTGCATATGATTCACAATAAATATTATAAGATAGATAAAAAACAAGGAAAAAGAAGAAAAACAACAAAAGAAATAAACTAAGGAAACATGAGGCTAAACTAAACAAATGAGATAATGAAACTAATTACCATTAGAAATCAATAAAATTATAAATTAGTGAATAACAAGATAATTAGTTATTAAATTCAAAATCACGTCTAAACATAATGAATTCAAATTAATAAATATACTGAAATGAATGGAAAGAAAGAAAACTAACTAAAAAAAATCAATGGACATGATATAGAAACTAGAGACTAAACAATAGGATAATGAAATCAAATAGATTAATCTAATTAACATAAATAAATACTAAGAAATAGAATCTGAACTAAAAGGAAGAAATAAAATAATAAGAGTAGGATAACATGATGAAACACAATAAGTGAACTTATATTTGAAAATAAATAAATTTTTATTGAGAAATAATAAAATTTAGAATTTATTTCCATAAATTCTAAGAGTATAAGTGATAAACAAGCAAACTATCATACCACATGTAAAATATTCTTGATTATTAAAGAAAAAGTACAAATATAATATGTATATATAACTGTACTATTCTACAGTAATAAAAAAATTAAGAATGTTGGTTACATTCAAATAAACATTTTATAAATCAAATAATCAGTAAACTTCACTTTCAAAGAATATGCTATTTGATCTTCCTATTAGTAATACTTGTAAAAACTTAATTAAATAAAATTACAATTAATTATGTGATTCAAGCAATCATAAGTGACCAATCTAAATTAATTAATCTTCAAACATTATCAAACAATTAATTTGTATCTTCAATAAATGATAAGACAATAATTTCAACACTTATCACTCATTACTACTACTACACATTTTTTATAAGTGATTAAAGTATTTAATAGTGATGTATCATCCAAAATAGAAACAAATGAAACAACTACCATAATCCATATAATCCACATAAAAAAAAAAATATATCATATCCAAATACCAGTGGAAAATAAAATAATATGTTACAAATACTTTGATAGAAACTAAAAAATAACCACCATCTAAAAAGTCAAATATCAATAAAAATAAGTATAATACTACTCATTATTTGAAACCAAATCTATCAAAAGTGCCCCGTGCTCAATTTGATATTCAATATACTCAAGAGGTGTCGCATACAACTTCACTTTAGTGACGCCTCTAGATTTGTCATCCACCTCTAACTTGATCCTTTTGAGTAAATGTGTTATCAAATGTGGGGGTGAAGGGATTCTAATGCATTTATAATTAGAATAAATAACATTATTTTAGGTAATAGAAATAATGGATTAAGTAGTATTGTAATGGGGTATTTTAACATTTGGTTGCACATAATCAACTTATGCATACATCTCATTATGTGTAGTAAACATTTGGGAGGAGGTGGTTGTTGAACCATGCTTAATTGGATGGGATTGTCAATTCCCTCTATGGGGACCTTTCCTACCACAAGGAGTAAGAGTACTTATAGGAAACATGTTTAAAATATTCCAAAATTTACTGTCATGAGCATTTAAGTGTATGGAAATATGAATGTCATGATATAAAATTCACATAAACACACTAGTGGCCCTTTCAAACCTAAAATATTTGTCTCGATAATTACCCTGAGAATGTAACTCATTATCTTATTGTTGGATACCTCTACCTCATGCATTACTTCTATCTAAACTGTGAGATACATGAATTTAACTAGACATCTTATTTCTATAGTGAAAAAGGAAAAATGTATAAGATAATATATTTTTACTTCATTATTATAGAGTTATAACCATTATAAAATATTTCTAAAAATGCAATACATATGAATGATCCAAAGTCATTTAAATACCATGTGAGATAACATATGTATGAATAATATTAAATTGTAGAAACTGATTTGAGGCAAAGTAACATAGAATACTATAATTGAAAGTCTTTTGTAAGAAACCTCTAAATCACTTACTAACATCATCAAAATAGAACCAAATTTTGAAATATTTAATTACCACTCTTATCACCAAGTCTTTCAAAAAAATTAGAAAATCTTATATCTTATTATCATTAAAAAGACCTTATTAATATTTGAATGCAATTTTATAATTAAATTAAAAGATCATAAAACCGTTGTAGATCAATGCATACCAAATACATATTTTTGTAACTTTATAATCAATTAAAAAATTTCAAAAATTTAAACTTATGTTACTTCAAAAAAATTCAAAACCATGAATGCATATATCAACTTATGTCACTTTAAAATTTTGTGAAACTATACATGCATATACCAACTATTTTCATTCTTAAGTTTTTTAAAATATCAACTATAGGATTTATCATTGCATCAAAATATTGTTGAGTTTTAAACCACAACATTAATGTAATGACTGTAATCATAATTAACACATGTCAAACCAAGATTTTTTTAAAATAATTACACACAGATACTCATTTGCATCTTATTTATAAGAAAACATGTCTATAAAAATCTCATTCAAGTTCAAAACTACATGCATATTATTTAACGTATGTTGAGTTCTAACATATAATAAAAATCAAACAAAAATCAAAGTAATCTACCATGTCAACATGAAATAACTTACATGGGATTTCAAATATTCTTTTATTTCTTCTTTATATGTCCAAATCATACCCAAAAAGAAACATCGAAACAAGATACATGGAAAAACTCAAAACCCTAGACATTTAAAGACCATAATATTTCAATCAAACTATGAACCTTCATGAACAAGTGAGTGTTTTTTTAAAATAAAAAATCAAATTTCTATACAACCAACTTGAAATATTCTAAAATGTTTAAAAAAGACCCACCACAATAGAATAAATAAGACACATATAGAACTTTGAATACCTTAAGAAAAACTACATTAAAAAGAGAGATATTTGTATATTATGTGAAAAAAACTAACTTTACAATACATTTCCATATTTTCTTTCAAAACTTTATGAGGTTACTCAGTATAATTTTTGTATTAAAACCTAAATACTGAGTGTAATTACCATGTTAAAACTATGAAAAATAATGCAAATGCATGAAGACTTGAATATGCATGTATGGATAAGTGCATAAAGTTGGGGGATAAAAAGTATTTTTATTTATGGATATGATTTTTTTGAAATATCATAAATCTGAAATTCTATAGATAATTTGAGATATCTACACTCCAAATTTAAAGATGGTGTAAGAACATGAAATATAGCATTTAGAGTCTAGTTTCCAAAACACTATTTAAAAAAAAATGGTTAAGTATAATTAGGTCAAACATCTAAAAATTGAAGATAAACTCATATTTTTAAAAATAAAATAGAGTAGATAGACAACCATGTGGCACACCATTTTTTGAGTTGCATTTAATATTGTTTGAAACACATCGATAAAAATTTAGTTAAGATCTTCTAGTTTGTGACATATATTTTTATATTTTTTCAATGAATACTTTTTTTAATGAAATTTTCAAGTAAATAGATTCTGAAAACTGACCAAAATATGGATAACTGTCTATGCAGTGCACCTAACTACATCAAAAAAATAATTTTTTTTAATGTGTGTAGAATTAGGCGTAGTTTACGACAATATAACTTGTTTTGCACTTGGATCAATAAAAGACAAATTACATGAACATGTATAGGCATGTATGTTTGTAGTATGTAGTGGCCTAAAGAGGTATAGTTAAAAATCAACATAGATTGAAACCTTAAATTAGTCCAAAAATTATAAAAATCATATTTTTGGAAGAGGAGAGTGTGTTCATCATAATGGTATTAAGTTTTTTAATTTTATTGTTGAAATTCATAGTGTATTTGGTGATCAAAGTTTAATTTTGTTATTTTTTATTAATACTCTTGAACTCGACTATAGAATAACAAGTCCAAGCCTTTGGCTCGAGAATCCAAGCCATTCTCGAGCCAAAAGGCTTGGTTTCTAAATTCAAATTGAAATAGCACAATCATGTTAATTACGTGATTTCATTATTAACCACATTATCAATGTGATCATGTTAGTTAATAACATGATTGCATCAATAATTCAATCACATTATATATTCATAACACTCAAAAACCCAAATTTGCTCTTGAGCTCAAATTTTATATACGATCTCATATGTTCTTGAGCTCCCTAATAGTGGTGTTATTTCATGTGATATGAGGAAGGTCCCTAACCTTGGATAGTGAATTAAGGTGTCATGGTATTACATTAGACTTCAAAAAATTTATGGGCATTTTAATATGTTGACTTGACTAATTATAATTACTTGGTTTTAAGGTGTAACTCATTATACATTTTATGATATAACTGATTTTATCACGAGATGTCATAAAATTAATTTTTTAAACCTATGGCCAAAATTTAACCTTTGGATTACTAATCTAGTTTTGCATTTGAAGTAAATTGGGGTTATTTCAAGCCCCTTCAACCTAATTGCATGACTATAAAATGTGATTTGGGGGTTGATCATCTGTAATTTAATTAGAACGATTGAAGTAAAGAAACATTATTTATTTATATACAATTTCTACATGTATAGAATGTGGTTTTGATATTAATAAACTTGAAATCATCATCTAATGAATGCAAATGTTGATTAGTTCAATTATGGAGGTAATTAGGGTCAAAATGAGCCACATGAACCTATTTTTAAATTGTATATTCAATGTGATTTGGAGTGAAATTAAACCTAATATCATGTCATTTATAATTAACCAAAGAGTTGATTCATTTAATTGAGGAGGCATTTGAGGCCAATTTGAACCCCTTCAAAAGCAAGATATGATTTGGGGTAAAATTAAGTTAAATTCTATCATGAATTGATTCAATTAGTAAATTTGTGCAAATAGGGGCATAATTTGGGAAAAATTATCCCCCAAACCAAATTTATGGCTCAATAAGTTGTATAATGTATGCAACATATATGGCTTAACTGACCTTATTTTTATCAAAAATACAAACATGAAGGTAATTATCACAAATAGGTGAATAAGAAGCTCAAATTTTCTTTAATTGCTTTAATGATTGGACCCTATATTTGATATCTTAAACCCTAAACCCTATACCATTTAACTTAAACCCTAAACCCTATACCATTTACCTTAAACCCTAAGCCATAAGCCTTAAACCCTAAAACCTTTAAATTGTAGACCTTAAACCTTAAACCAATAAATTTATCCCCAATTAACATCCTTTATATATAGTAAGAATTAGGTTCACAGGGATGAACTTGGTCAAAATCATATCACTCATTACCATAATTGACTTAATTGACTCAATCTATGATGATGTAGGGGCTAATTGAGCCCAAAATCACATTTTTTACTCATAGATCTAGGTTTAAGGAGCTCAAATTTGCCCCAATTACCTTCAAAATTATACCATATATACCCTAAAACCTATACCCTAAGCCCTAATCCCTAAATTTCCTAATCCATAAAATCTAGACCATAAATAAAAACTCTTTAAACCCTGAACCAATCATTTTAGTCCAAATAACATTATTTAGACTAAGAATTAAGTTCACAGAGCTCAGTTTGGCTTACATCACATGATTGATTGCCCCATTTGACTAATTCACTCAATTTACATGATGACATGGGGTATAATTACAACCCAAAAACACATTATATAGTCACAAATGGGTCCAAGTGATTCAAATTGTCTTCAATTATCTTTTTGATTGACCCTGTGTACCCTAAACCATATGTACATTAAAACCTATTCCCTAAACACTATACCCTAAATTGAAAATCATAAAATTTCCCTATTTACCAATCAACTTATTCCAAATTAACATCCTTTGCAATAAGAATTAGGTTCACATGGCATAGAGTGATTAGACCTTATAAACACCCTTAAACCTAAACCATGTGCCTTAATCCCTAATCCCTAAACCCTAAAACATAAATTGTAATTCTTATGCCCAAATTCTCACTACATTCCTAAAACATAAATGCCTTATTATATAACTCATTTTATCATGAGATTACATAAAATGCATTTTTTAAACCTATGGCCAAAACTTAGCCTTTGGAGTACCAATCTAGTTGTGCATCTTATGTAAATTGGGGCTATTTCGAGCCCCTTCAACCTAATTTCATGACTATAAAATGTGATTTTCGGGTTGATCAACTCCAATTTCATTATCTCAATTGAAACAAATAAATTTTATTTATTTATATGCAATTTATACATGTATAAAATGTGGTTTTGAGCTCAATAAACTTGAACTCATCAGATAATAAAAACAAATGTTGATTAGTTCAATTGTGGAGGTAATTAGGGTCAAAATGAGGCACATGAACCTATTTAAAATTTTATATGATGTGATTTAGATTGAATTTAAACCTAATGTCATGTCATATATAATTAACCAAAGAGTTGATTCATTTAATCGAGGAGGCATTTGAGGCGAATTTGAATCCCTTCAAGAGCAAGATATGATTTGGGGCAAAATTAAAAGTTTGATTCTATCATGAATTTATCCAATTAGTCAATTTGTGTAATTAGGGGTGTGATTTTGGCAAAATTAAACCCCTAAACCAAATTTAAGGCTCAATCGATTATATAATGTATGAAACATGTATGGCTCAATTGACCCTACTTTTATTAGAAATGTAAACATGAAGGTAATTATCAAAAATAGGTGAACAAGCAGCTCAAATGTTCTTTAACTACCTTAGTGATTGGACCCTATATCCGATATCTTAAACCCTAAACCTTGTACCATTTAACTTAAACTGTAAACCCTGTACCATTTACCTTAAACCCTAAGCCATAAGCCCTAAACCCCAAACCCTTTAAATTATAGACCCTAAACCTTAAACTAATAAATTTATCCCTAATTAACATCTTTTATATATAGTAACAATTAAGTTCATAGGGATGAACTTGGTCAAAATTGCATCACTTATAAAACCATAATTGACTTAATTAGCTCAATATGTGATGATGTGGGGGCTAATTGAGCCCAAAATCACATTATTTACTTACATATCTAGGTTTAAGGATCTTAAATTTACCCTAATCACCTTCATGATTCTACCTTCTATACTTTAAAACATATACCCTAAGCCCTAATCCCTAAATTTGTTAATCCCTAATCTCTAAACCATAAATATAAACTCTTTAAACCTTGAACCAATCATTTTAGCCCAAATTAACATCATTTAGAATAAGAATTAAGTTCACAGGGCTTGGTTTGGCCTAAATCACATGATTGATTACCCCATTTGACTAATTCACTCAATTTTCATGATGACATGGGGTATAATGACAACCCAAAAACACATTCTATAGTCACAAATGGGTCCAAGTGAATTAAATTATCCTCAATTATCTCTGTAGTTGACCTTGTGTACCCTAAACCATATATACATTAAAATATAAGCCCTAAACCATAAACCCTAAACACTATACCTTAAATTGTAAACCATAAAATTTCCTTATTTACCAATCAATTTAGTCCCAATTAACATCCTTTGTAGTAAAAATTAGGTTCGCATGGCATAGAGCAATTAGACCTTATATACACCCTTAAACCTAAACCTTAAATGCCCTAATCCCTAATCCCTAAAACATAAATTGTAAGCCCTATGCCCTAATTCCCTAATCCCTAATCCCTAAACCCTATGCACTAATGCCTTAATCCCTAATCCCTAATCTATATTAAGTATAATTTGATCATGTTATTAAATAAAATGATCATGTTATTCTTAATATAGACAAAAATGGCTTCTCAATGTCTATGTTTAAGCCAGACCGAGTATTAATAATAAAGTGATTACGTTATATAATGTGATCATGTTATTTCATAATATGACCATGTTATATAACACAATCATGTTTTCTAATAATGCAATCAAATTATTATTAATATATACTAAGCTCACTTTTCAACATATATTTTTAACCCAAATCAAGAATTTTGTCCCCACAAACATTCTCTATAGGACCTGTAGGACCTATGTACTTTTGACCCCAGTTTTGAAAAGTTGTCAATTATCCTTGATGGGTGATGGATCACATTTGATGAAGAGAGAGATGTTGAAGAACAAAAAACCAGAGGAATTAGAACATTTGAGAGAGAAACACAAGATACAAATGTAAAAACTTCATGGTAGACAAGATACAAAAACTAATCCTAATGAACCAAATGCCATAGATAATGAGCCAATTGATAATAATGAATTAAATAATGATGAAATTGACCATAATGAATTGAATAATAATAAAATTAACCATAATAAAATGAATAATAATGAAATTAACAATAATGAATTAGATAATATTGGAAGTTTACATTCAAATTTCCAAGTTTTTGATTTTGTTGATGATGAGTCTATGTATGATGATTCACCCCCCATAAATGAAGAAAATTTGATGGAAAAAATAATGATGAAATTATCAATCAAGAAAATTTCATGGAAACATATAATGAAAAAATAAATAATGAATAAAATGTCATCCCACCTCTAAACAAAGAAAATAATAATGATTTTGAAACACCCTCTCAACAAATTCTACAATTAACAACACCTCCAAAATTGTGCATAGAAAAGACAAGTACTTAATTGAAGTCAATGAAAATATTTTATAACCAATATATAACAAAATGTCTGATCATTGTTCAAGAAGATTGGCTTAACAAATTTGGGATAATTTCTTTCATAATTTATATTATGATAGTCAAAGATGCCAATTATTTATTTCATTGATAAAATTGATTAAGATGAGACCTATAATGTACACATTAGGACTAAGAACATCTAACATGGATGATAAAAACAATGAAATTGTTGAAAATATACATGATGCATATCATACTGTAGGCCCAAAATCAGGCACCTAAGATTGTAATAATGCTTGATGTGTACTTATAACTTGTGTAGTAAGTGACCAAATAGAGAAAAAAGGAATACTTTCAAAAACAAGTTGAACACTTAATATAAATAAAAAAACATTAATGAAAGCAATTGAAAGACATGAAGGACTCAATGAACCTAATACCAATGAACTCCGGGCATTCTCTAGTAGACTTCTATGAAAGGAAAAGGCTATAGCTGATACACTCAAAGAGTTACTTTCTCAATTTTGGAAAGATAATAGAAGAGTTTCATCCAATGCAATAGATGTAGTGAAAAGAGGAGTTGGTTATCGTAACCATGAACTGCATCCAAAACATTTCTTAGATATGACTTAAACATAATTGTACTCTAATTTTTTTAAAAAACATCCACAAATTTATATTTTTCAAAGATATTTTGAGATGTCCAAACCTTTTTATGTAAAAATAAATCACACATGTACCACTTGTTATTGTAGGAAACATGTTGAATTTTCAATGCACTATGATAGTTTTCTATATATTCATTGTACTTTGCATACTAAAAACATTTTGCAGGAGTGTGGCATTGAATTTCTACCAAAATCAGCCAAGGAATTTATTCCAACTATCTTTTACAAAAGATTGGGTGGATAATTATTTTATAACAAATCATGTTTAAATGAAAATTGTAGCACTTGTGGTGGATTTCCAAAATTTAAAAAATGTATCCATGAGGAGATTACAAGTTCAATTGGATAGGAATTAGTTGGTTTAAACAAATATAAATCAATGACTTATCAAGTAAAAGATGGCAAAAAATATATAAGGTGTGAGCTTGTTACAAAAAAAATACCTATTTTTGAAGTTTTGGTCAAATTTAGAGAGAAAATTGTTTATGAGTATTTAAAACACACACACACACAGGGCTAGATGGTTGGATTAACTTTTAAAGATAAGAAAGGATACATTCCCACTTGGTTATATTGTTTAAATAGCTGAATTTGCTGAAAATTACACATTCAAACCCCAAAAGGAAGTTCAATCATAGTATTCTAAATCATCATAAATTTCCATATTCATGCATATAGCATTCATGCATGACCCTGATATTATAGAGCAACAACAAAAAATATTAAGGGAATACCATTTTTATATCAACAATGACCGACCACATTGTTCAGAGTATGTGCAAGGTTGTTTTCAAAAAATTTATGAATAGTTGAGTTAGATGAACATTACTTTCAATCAACATTATATTTGGTCAGAAAATTGTACATCATAATTAAAACATACACAAATGTTTTATTGGTTGAATAGGATGCATGTTACCACTGGTGTAGAACACATTCAGATTTTCACCAAGGCTAAGCATGGAAAAGGGGAGCATGAAAGTATTAGAACATGTGTAAAAATAGATATTGTAAGGAAGGAGTTGAAATTTGAAGAGGGTGTTCATTTAACAAATGCAAAAACTGTGTCTACATGGTGTAATGAGAACATATGTCACTGTGATTAACCAAATTCTACTGTTTGTAGACATTTTTGGTTAATGGAGGAAGAAAACTCTGTAAAGTATGAGGATTGTATGACTCTAACAGGTTCAAGTGACATCCACTCATTTTTTAGCTCAAATACAAGTTCTTGGACTATTTATATGAGACACTTGGCATATTTTTGTTCTACATGCGTGGACTCTATTTGGAATGAGTGTGAGTCACAAGAGTGGATGGATTATTGGATTTCCAAACCTCTAATTTCAATCAACACATATTAGGTTCCAACAACATTTCAACTTAAAAATATGACATCATCAAATAACTTTGACCATGTATCTGATCTAGTGTAGCCAAGTAGAATATTTTTCATTATGTATAATTTATTGTCATTATATATCTTCATATTGTCACTAAAAATGGTTTTTTTGTGATACAGGGCATGTTTTTAATGTTATTGTAGATGAGGACAATGAAGAGGGCACTAATTACTACTTGTGTTAGTGTGTAGAGAGAAATAAAAAATTGACTTCCCCAGTTATAGATGGAGAAAACATTGACTATCCTAGTTTCGATGATATCTTATATAAAATTTAGATCAATGGTTGTTTTAAGAGTTTGAAATGCACATGAAGATACTGCACTATTCAAATTTTATTCTTACAAAAAATATTCAATTACAAAAATATCATGGGAGGCCATTAAATATGAAACTATGGAAAGTTCAGGAGTTAGACCATGAAGCTATTCTTGATACTATCAAGGTTAGAGTAAATCCTAATGGTTCATTGGATTGAAATATGTAGGTATGTTGACTTAAATGTAAATGTAATAAATTTTAACAAATGTTTTTTATTTTCTAGGTCATACATATGAATTTAATTTTTAATTAATTACTAATAATTTTTTGTAGGTTAGTGGTGCAAGATAAGCTTCCACCTTCACATGGTTGCCACTGTCAGTAGAGAATTCTATATTCTTCAAGCTAGGAGAAGCTCCTAAACGGTAATGAAAATGCACTTCTATGTGGATATGAATGTCATGGCAATGTGATAACATGTAATTTGACTATCTAGATTTGATCAAAGTGATATATTTTCAAGTGGAGGTCTCAAAAGCAACAGTGGTAGTTAGAGCTTAAGAAGTTGTCTATTCAATACCAAAAAGTTACATTTTGGGACCCTTCATTAATCTCAAAGGTTCCACCTGATTTATATAGGGTATAATTATAGGGATTAAATAGATAGGGGAAGGATCTTATGGTTCATATAAATGACTTATAGGTTTTATTTTATGTGTGTTTGAATTTAGGATAAAAAATTGCATTTTTCTTATATTGGGAAGGACATTCTTGAGGTTGGAATTGGTGGTGGGTTTGTCAATCGGGCATGATGGGAGGCCAAGAGCCTAGTACTATATGTTATCCTCCCCCCAAACATATTGGAAGTGTAAGTTTTTAGTTAGGAAGCATCAAAACTAGAGTTATGCAACCACAACTTAAACTTTGACAATATTTGTTGTCAGTGTTTCCACACTCCTGAATGGTAGTGAAAACACACTTTTGGATGGATTTGAACATTGTGGTAGTGTGATAACATGTAATTTTCCTATCTATATGTGATCAAAAGTGGAGGTCCCAGAGGTAGAAATGGTGTTTGATCTCAAGAAGTTGCCCATTCAATGCCAAAATGTTACATTTTTAGACCCATCACTATAACTTATCTAATGGATTACACTAGAATGTTCCACCTAAGTGATATGAAGTGAGATTATAGGGCTTAAATAGTCAAGTGAGGGATTTGACAGTTCATGGAAATGCATTACACATTTTATTTTACATAGTTTGAACCTAAGATAAAAAATTGCATTTTTCTTGTATTGAGAAGGGTGTTCTTGAGGCTAAAATGGGTGGTGGGTTTGTCGATTGGGCTTGATGGGTGGCCAAGAACCTGGTCCTAAATGATATCTACCCCGGGACATGTTGGTGGTGTTGGTTTTTAGTCAGGAATCATCAGAACCAGAATTTTTCAACCACAACTTAAACTTTAACAATATTTGTTGTCAGTGTTTCCATGTTCCTCTCTCCCTTTTCTCACCCACTTTTACATGAAAGTGTATTTTAAGTTTTCAAGGTGATTTGGAGGCTAGAATAGGTTTTTGGTATTTTCAAATATCAGTTGTCAAGGATAAATTGTATGAGGCCTAACACCCATAAGGGACATGCTTAGAAAGAAATAGAATGTTAGGAGTGATGTGTTGAAGGTTTTGAATGAGTGAGGTGTTGAAGGGTTAGAAACTAGTCTAAAAAACCAAATACATGTAGAATATATGTTGGCAATAATATTAGCTAAGCTCTTAGCCTATAACTTTTTTGAGTAAATCCAAAGTAAGGGTTTCATGAGTAAAACTCCTCTAAAACTCAAACTATTAAACAATAAGGTCTAAAACTTTGCAAAAAAATGGGGAATGGATATTATAACTTAGTACAAGTATCATTGGGTTAACAAAAGGTTTGAAATTGTAGGTATAGAGGACTATTTTTATGTACACTTGTAAAAGCCCATTTTTGAGAAAGTTGTGCATAAGGTAAGATGAGTTTTTGGTTGATTTGAGTTTTATAAACTTGGGTAAAGGTTAGAACATGTTACATTTGATAAAAGACTACTAGAAATATAAATTTTAAGAGACACAAACTCTATTTTGAGAAATTGATCTATTGGAGAAATAACTAGGTCTAGAGACTTAAAAACTTAAGAAGAAAGAATTTGAGAATGAGATCTCAATCTATTAGAGACTTATAGTTGGTTGATTTCTTATAATTTTTGACACCCACATAAATCCTTGAGTTTTCCTAAGATATATCCAAATTATCTTAAAGAAGAATTGTTCAAAAGAAGAAAAGTAGATCTGAGAGATTAGTGACTACTTAAGAGCAAACCTAATAAATAATTGATTATTTTAAAAGAAGATTGTTTGAGAGTGGATTTTGAATCGAGTTGAAAACATGAGTGGATAAGTGAGGTTGGAATTATTCATGATCTTAGAGAATATGAATAGGACTTTCATAGCCTTCTTAAACATATAAGATCAAATTGTGCATTAGGGGGTGACAAAGGGTTTTGGCCAAAGATGGATCATTGTATCATGAGTGAATATTCTATTTCAATTCAGTAATGTTTCCTTTTATCAGACTAAATGAATTATATTCAAGGTTAGGTAGAAGTTCATCTTTCAAGTTTAGTAAAGATAAAGCTACAAAGATGAAGTAGACCATGTACATGGTCACCAAAAGGAGTTGAGTGCAGAAGAGCTATTGATAGAGATTACTCAAAAGGTGAGGGAAAATATAAAGGAACAAGAATCATAAAATTCATACAAGTATTAAGCCTAGTTTCAAGAAAATCTAGTTAAAAAGGCATTAGATCCAGGGGAAGGTGAAAGATAAGCTAACTTATAGGTATAGGTATCTAAGTGAGAAATTTGCAAGGATTTATGAATGATTTTATGTCTTTGAATTATACAAGTATGAACATGATTGGGTATGGGCTTTAAGTGAAATCAGATAATGTTAATGATCAATTGAAAACTTATAAATGGGTGCTGACATATGCAAAAGAGATAAGAGCGTCATTAGTCATTTCCACTACACATAATCAAATAAAAACTTTAATTTAAAAAATATGGGAGATCCAAGATTTATAGCATTGAAAAGATTAATTTTTTAATCCTCATTTGTGTATACCATTAAATATGAGATCTATAGATAATAGTTTGGAAGATCAAAAAAACACTATACAATAACATTTTAAATTAAAATTGAATATAAATTAGATATATTAACATAATTCAACTGAAAAGTCTAAAAAAATCATATAGGCACATGTACAATGTCAATAATACATATATTGCCATGATAGGCATACCAAAAATTACATCTACCAACATAGTATCTAATGACAGGTGAATGTCATATAGACATATACAATGTAAAAAATGTGTAAATTGCTGTATAGGCATAGAAAAAGTACATCTCATGTAAGACATCCTAATCATCAAATAGAATCCCTCTCTTTGCCTTTATTTAAGAAGACTCTCCCTACAATGCCTTGATGGTAGATGGAGATCCCTATAATGCCTTGGATTGCTCCAAGGTCTGACTGTGGGTCCTACGCTCATAGCTCACTTGTAGCTGAACCTGTTCAAATACAAATATTATTGAGAAATTAACATAAAACGCATTTAACCAATTGTTAATAAATTAATTTTAAACTACAATAAAAATTCATTTAAACATGCACTTACTACAAGCTCACAATTTTGCTCAATCTATTTTTGATGCTCAAATAAGTCAGTAGCAAGGTCAGCTATTCGAATAGGCATCTAAAATAAGAAAACAACATGAAAAGTTGCCCTACTAATCATCTGACTAGGACTATCAGATGTCATAGGACAACCCTGCATACATAATACAATCACATAAGTTATATATTCCACAAGTGTGTAGTAAAATTATTTTAAAATTTTATTTTTACAATTCAAAATTACAAGTTAATATATACCTCTATTAATGCTTGTGCATATGACATTGTAGTAGCAATGCCTATGTCTATCTCAACTCGTAGTGATGCAGGAGTGTCTACTTGAGCCATCAACTGAATGTAAACAAGGTCTCACTTAATTTTATATAAATTTTCAAAGATATATATGGAAAATTTTTCTCCTTTAATAAACCAATAGTGTATTTAATAGTACTGTAATTAAATTTTAAGATCCTTGATAGATAAATTTAACTTAAACTTACAATGCAAATATACATAGACTAAATGTACATAGAGCATAAGATTAACTCAAAATTTTACCTCTATATAAGTAAAAGGTGTTGACTTAATAGAGACAGATGTAGTAATGGATGGGCCAACATTTGGATTTAAAAATGTAAATAATGGTTGCATTAAATCAAATGTTACAAATGTCGATTGTGATGATGAAGGCACCATCACCTCCTGAGACATAAAAAATGACATATATATTATTCAATTTATATTTAAATTAATTTTTATCTAAATTAAATTTATAAATATAACTTAAATTTAAAAATACATTTATATAAAATATACCTACATCTATATAGTGGCTGATGTCTACACACCGAATGTGTGTGCCAAAAACTCATCACTCATAAATATATTATCCAAGCCCTTTGAACCATCAGCACCATCATCATTAGAAGGTCCAATGCATATAGCTCCATAATAAATTCAAGGGTGGGGTCAAGTATGCACACTAGGTGGTGTATCTCTAGCATCAATCTATGAGAGCCTACTCATATGTTAAATGAGTGTATCAGTGAATGAGCTAAGTGCATGTAAAGTGTCAATATCCATGCCCTACTAAACTATAGAGGGGATATTGGGCTCAAGTGGCTTTTGGATACATATTCTTGTAGGCCAATTAGGCACATGATGTGTATATTATCAATCCTATGTAGAGCCTTTCCTTTAGACTTGAAACTCACTATAATCAAACTAGTTCAAAATCTCATTAAAGATAAACTCATAGTAGAGTTTCTTCAAAAAATACAATAAGACCTCATGGCTGTTACACAGTGGATAATCAAACACCATCCACCATTAGTCCTAAAAATTGGCTGTGATTAAATTATGTTGGTAGGGATGGATTAAAAAATGTTTATCAGTTATCAAAAATGGTACATTAGTGGTTGGGTCTATGAATAAAGCGTTATTGAAGGCTTTTGATATGTCTTTATTCTTGACCTCAAGTGTTGATAATTTATCAACATAATAAGCCCTAAAACTATCCTAATATGAATCCCATCTATCAATTTGACTTGTTATAGAGTTAATTTGACCTAATAATGTCTCTATAGAATTGGATAGATAGGTGAGATGGGTGTTGGTGGAAGTGGTATCCCTCATTCTCCCAATTAATTATTCAAATTCAATTTTGTTTTCCATAATGTGGTCAAAAAGACTCTCTTGACTGCCTGGGGGATTTTATGGAATTGTATGTATGACGGTTAGGAGGAGGAACAAGAGGGTTATGTGAAGGGTTAGGAGGGTTAGGTAAAATAATATAAGGGTTTACATGATGGGTTGCTCAAAACCAATAAATTACTAATTAAATAATGAAAATAATAAAAAAAATACTAAAATTCAGGGTTAACAAGTGTAGATTTTTAGCAGTTACCTATTCTACATGGTGGCATCATCAATTAGTGGCTTTATAGGATGAATTTTGGTAAGGTTTAGCCTCCCTAATGCAAAATGCGATCTCATAATGGATGAGAGTGGGGAAAGAAAGAAAACTTAAATGTAAAATGAAGAATTTTGCATTCAGATTCAGTTTTTATTTTTTTAGTTACATAGGGAACATGATCACATTATTTAATAATGTGATCATGTTAAATAATGTGAGCATGTTATTTAAATAATGCAATCATGTTATTGAATAACGTGATTGTGTTATGGAAAATGTCCATGGAATTGTCCCCCAACTCCGTTCACTTACCCACATGTCATTTGAAAAAATAATAAAAATTATAAACTTGAAGAAGAGAATATATTGATGATTGAAGCCATTATAACTTAATAAAATTGATTGAAAGTATATAACACAAAATATTTTATTTGCATGTAAAACCCATATCAATTATTCCAAATTTATTGAAGATTTCATATAGAGAAATAAAATCATACACTATCTCTTTTAGGGTTATTTAAACTATAATTAAAGCTCATATTTTGAGATTAAAATTAAATTCATACCTATAAATGAACACCATAACATCCTTTAAATCTCACAAACCATGCCTACAAGCTCACAATAGCTTGAAAACTACACAAAATTATAAAATTGATTGTATATTTAGAACAAAAACCTTTAAATGAAAAACTGACCATACTCAGATTCCATATAAGAAATTTCCCAAGGATGAAAATCATTGAAATAAATTAAAATACCACTTATACCCAATTTTGAGACCACATTCAATGTTGGTCGAGTGCTAGGTGGCTTCGCATGTTTCATGTTTTACAAACAAGGGCAGTGGCCAGAGTTTCTGCCAAGTTTTATTTCAACTTTACAATGAAAAACTTTGTGACATTGATAACATTTGTGTTATTCATATTTATATGTCAACTAATTTTCCTACCAACTAAAATTCTAAAACTATCTCCAAAACTTTACAAGTTGAACATCAAATTTGATAAGATCGATAACTTTTTAAGACAACAAACGATATCTAATGCAATCTCAATAGTAATTTAAAACATGTCCATGGTTTTGAATTAATAAAATATCTATTCAAACATTAATATATATTCATTGAAATATGTAATTCAATATGAATTCAGACTAAAGACAATATCCACGGATCAATAATTTTATGGCTAAAAATATTGACTGGAATGTTCCTACCTTCAACCTTTGAAGATGGAGTATGCTTATCAATTTTGGATTATGTGGTTGAAAATATGGAATAATAGTGGAATATCTCAATCTTGGCTAAATGCCATGGGTTTTTCCCCAAGATTTGACTAATTTATGAAGCTAAGCTAACAAGAATTAATGGCCTCTATTACCCATGGGAATTGAGCCACTAGCTAGAGACCACTTCCTTATCTCTTTTTCTTATAGGGAAGACCTTAAAAAAACTCTAAAAATGGGTTAAGATTTATGGGGAATTTTTTATTTCTCTCTATAAATGGAAGCCAAATCTTTCATATAATTTGGATTGCTGCCAAGAATTTTTGGTGTGGATCTCTCTTCCAAAACTCCCACTTGACTTCTGGCATGAGGAGATAATCCTTAGTTTGTCCTGGTCTCTCAAAACTCCATTAATGATCGACCTAATTAATCAAAGAGGGATAATATTATTAGAGGCCATGGTAAAGGTTCTAGTTTCCCCTTCCAAGCCCTTCCCTAAGTCTATTCTCCTCAAGAGCAAGAACAATATTTGGAGGCAAAACTACAAGATTGATGGTTTTCAAGGCCCATGTAAGAAATGTTCCTACCTACACATAAGGGGAAACCCTTGCCCTATGAATTCAACCCTCTTCAGGTGAGAAAATGACCCTATACTATCTAAATAAATTTAGGGTAGAGTTTATAAGGCCATTGGTGCTGATAAAATTCCAAATCCACAAAAAAACATGTTAATAATGACTAATTTGGAACCTGTTAATTATCTCCATGACAATTATAAAGAGACCATGATGGTTGTTCCATGGATATAGGTTTAATAAATCCTTAACTCCCTAAGCCCCAAACCTATGTAATATGTCTCACCCACCCCCCCAAAACCCTTGCATCTCAAAAATTTACCTATTGGGACACCTCAGTCAATGTTAGTGGGTAAAACCTCTAACCTTGGAAATCAGATGGTCCAAGATTTTAATCAGGATCCTAAGGAGGTGGCAAACCCATTTATAGCTCTAAAAGAATTTATGGAAGAAAATTTAACATACCAAAAGTTACCTAATAGGTATTTAACTCCTATAAAAATGGGATCTAGCCAAAAAGATGAATGGGGTGGTCATTACTCCCTAGACTCTGGATCCTGGTTCAATCACAAAAAATTGAACCCTATTAAAGGAGTGGTTAATTATGGAAACACAAAGACGAAAAGGGGAAGACCTTCTTCCCAAAGGAAACTGGAGCTAGACAGTGAAGAAGAAATCACCAAGGGTACACAAAGTACCCTATCAAGAGGAATTGTGTGTTGTTAATGGACCTATGAAATATCTTTGATTTGGGGGGAATTTTAGCTTTTGATGAACAAATTTAAGTACCTCATTGTTTCTTTTTTAGTTGGGATCATTTTATTGATTATGACCCAAACTATGATCCTTCCCTGACCTAGCTCTTTCATCCTTTTTATCTTTTTAATTTTTTTGGTTGTGGGATATTCATTTTTTAAACCATTATTCCCCTTTTCTATTTTCCCATTTCCTTGGGCTAGGTCTATGTTAGATTTTCTAAGTTGGCAACCTAAATTTTTTCCCTTTTATTCTTTCATTATCCACTTCTCATCATCATTCTTTCCCTCATGGCATCTTCCTTATCTTCTTCCTCCCCCGTGTCACTTCATTATGATTTTTAATTTCACTTGATGTGTTGCCACCCTTTTTGTCTCTTTTACTTCCCCTCACTATGCCATCATTTCCAAGAAACTTCATCTAATCATTACCCCTTTTATGATAATTTATTGCTTTTTCTTTTTTTAGAGGTTTAGAACTTTGTTTGGGATTATTTATCTACTTCCTTTCTATTGAGTATCCTCATTTTCAGCATGTTTGAATTAATGGCCTCACATAATAATTCTATGGTAGATAAAGAGAAGGATTCTGAATCAGATCATGATTCCATAGAAGATGAGGTTCCCAAACTAGGAAATGGTAGAGTCAAACTTGTATCTTGTTATGCAATTAAGAATACCAATCCTACTATTTGGGTAATTTTAGAAAAGGGGAAACTCACCCAATTAATGCCTAGAATTGTTGTGCATGACCCCAATATTGCAAAGGAGTTTACCAAGGCCTAGAAAGAAAGAGTCATTGTCTTAAGGGGTATGAATATTTAAGTTAATAAATAAGCCATTAATATAACTACTAGATTGGTAGTGTAGGATCTCAAGTACTATAAGGATAAAAAAAAAAGGATAAGTGAGTGACCAAATTCTTTTACTCATTAGAAAAGGCTAAGGAGGTAACTAAAAGTTTTTAGAGAATGGATCTCCCGAAGGTCTTTCCAAAGGTATACATATAGGTGATGTTGTACATCAACCTAGACTCCAAATTTTGTATGTTAAGGTCCCACCACTTTATGTTATTAAATCATTTTAAATGAATTTACACTGTAAGTCTCCCCTTCTACTTACTCTGCTCTTTGGAGGACTTTGTGATAGCCTTCAAGGGTAATAAAAAGGTTGTAATTTCACATTAATCCCTAATATTATTATGATTTAAGTTTTCACCCCAGGTGAGGAGCCCTGAGTTGTCTCTAGTTTCATGAGAAGTGGAAACTAATAAAAAGAAAAGAGCCAAAATTGCTTATGTGGAAGATTCTAAGGAAAGGGTTAATAAAGACAAGATGGGTTGGTCTAGGAAGAAACTTATCTTAGAGCTTGAAACTTTGAAGGTATTGAAAGATGAATTGAATGCTCCCCTAAGAAAAAGGATCCTCTAGTCATCTTCTTAGACCCAGGTTACCCTAAGGATTTCAGTTCAGTTATTAAGGGTTCACTTGAGAAGCGTAGCAGATAAAATTAAGAAAATTTCTAGCTCCCCTAATATTAGACTTTGATCCATTGAATCATTCCTAAAAATCAAAATAAAGGAGATGAGAAAAATTTAGTTAGAGTTAAAAAAACATTTGTGGGGCCTATATTCAAATGTTGTTTTTGAGGGTTTATAGGGTGGATCATTGGATTTTGACACCCTAGCGAGAGGAAGGAAGGAGGTTGCTATTGAACCTCAGGATTCAAATCTATCTAGTGAAGGCATGGACACCTCAACATATTATCTTTGTACCCCTACTAAAGTTGGTTCTCCCCTAGATATGAAAGGCATGAAATTTGACCCTAAGGAAGGCCCCAGGTCTAAGACATGAAGAAAATATGCTAAAGATTTCTAGTAAGTTTTGGTAGGTCCTCATAACCTAATTTTGGTTGTTTTAATTATTTATTTTGTCCTGGCCCATTTTTACTTAATTTTGTTTTGCTTTCTACTATTGTTTTAGTTTTTTGGGTTGGGCTGATTGCCCATGGTTTTTTCATTTAACTATCATCATTGAAACCTGGGCCTCTGATTGTGCTTGAGATGATTCTCACACCATCTAAATGTGGATTTATATTAATCTGAACTAAATTCAATATCTTATTATATGTTTTTCCCAAGGTGGCATATGAATAAGTTTCAAATTTACATGAGTCACCTTAGAAAGGGATTAATAAACATATGTTTTGATAGTCTAATTTGAATGTAGGTTTAGGTAGATTAAAATATATATATAACTTGTCACAAGTTATAATAAAGTTATCAAACATTAATTTCAATATCTTAATGGCATATTAAAATTCTTTTTGATATCTCAGAGATTATCACATGTACACTAAAGAATATGACACATGACCAAGTACCGGCTATTTTTTTAAATTCGTGTAGACAAATTCAAGTTTTTCTAAAATAAACACATTTATCAAGTCAAAAAATTGAGTTCATACTAATGTGACTTCATGAAGTAGGATGCATAGATTAATTTTATCATGTTGAAGATCAATGTTTCAAATTATTAACATGCATATTAGCATCCTAAGCTCCATACTGAAAATATTAGACCTCATTTTATCAATATAATGATCAAACTAATGAATAAATTTTTGTTCAGATTAGAGATTATCAAATATGATAATCAACACATAATAACATATGTAAAATAATAATCAAACATCAAAGTTGGCTCTCACCTTGTAAAATTTTAGATGTAGTACAATAGTCTATAATAATGAATGATTATTTTATTTTGAAAATTTTTAATTGGGTATTAAAATTTGTGATATTAGTAAGCAAATGAACTAAACGTGTGAAAGAGTGATAAAATTATTGGGACATACATGACTTGTGCCAAATTTAGGTGTATATAATGGTAACACAACCATTTGATAGGATTTTTATTATTTTCTAATAGCATAAAAAATTTAAATGTTTAGATGAAATTCATCATAAAGTCCTTAAGAAATTGTTTGAATGTAATATGATTTATTTACCTACATAATATGATGTGAATTCCTATTGTGAGTAACATAAAAATTTGGATCATATTACCAATATGTTTTTTGAATTGAGATATAATATTCAAGATTATATATATATGAATGATTGATGATAGATTTTGACTAGAGCATAGATCAGTCTAGGACAAAATTGGGGGCCCATATCCCCATGTAATTTATTAACCATCTAAATACCATTTGTATATCGAATGTGTGCCAACTATTACCAATAGTGGGTACCACCAACCTCAAGAATAACTAATGGCCATTAACGACCTCAAGAATACAACCAATAACCATAACCAACCTCATATGACTTTCCAGAGATTCGAACCTGGGTGGGGATTGAAAAAACCAAGCCGATTAACCAATTCATCCACATATCATTGGCCTAATAGACAAATATTGTTCAAGTGGAAGCAAAAAATAGTAAATTAAATGAATTAATTTTTCCACTAAATTTTTTTTTGAAAGTTTTCACCAATCCATTATTGAATCATGATACTAAAAATAAAGATAATGTTCACATGGAAACACCTACACAATAACCAATAATTTCAAATGCTCATATCTTACATGGTTTCATAGGTGTGATTGTGAAATATATTTTTTATTACATTTTATGATCATGACATTCAAATAGATAATTCCAGTAATGGTCCATTATTTATACAAAATTTGATTGATTTAAATCTTGAGATTACAAATGGTATTGTGGTTGACAATGGTTAAAATTTAAACATATTGTACATTATCACTTATTACTAGTAGAGAGTACACTAAACAAGACTTACTATATACAACCATGGTTTTTAAAATTTATGATGGTCTTATACAGACACCTCTAAAGGGTATCACATTATCTATCATTGTAGGTCAAAAGACAATTTTAGTATGGTTTCATATATTTTTAGATATTAAGACATATGACCTATTACTTGAATGGCCATGAAAAAATCAAATGAGAGTTATCCCATCCAAATTACGCCAATGTATAATGTTAATGTATTATAAAAAAATTATTATTATTTTAGGCTCATCTTATGAGTAGCTCATCCAATTACAAAAAAAACATAAAATATTAACCAAAATCCTTCATATACATCAAATTATACAACCTCAAGTAAATACATCTAGACTTACAATAATTAATCATCCACATCCTAAGATAGTCTTATCACAACCTATTTTATGTGCTCAAGCTAGGTCACATTTGGAAATATTAATTATACAGTTCAAACAATTTGTATTTTTTTCAAGAGAATAAAATGACTCTTACACCACATTACCACAATGATGACTACGTTCCTAGTGATGATGATTCAAGTCACCATACAAGTTTTATTAAATTTTAGATAATGCTAGTGATGATGATTCAATTTACCACACATCTCATGATTATATTTCAAATAATTATAGTGATACATTTGACTCATCATATTTATGGTCCATAAGATCCTCATAAATTGATCATGAAGAATAGTTGGTAGCCTAGTATGATTATGATGGAATTTATACAAGATTATCAGCGATTATGTATTGCCTATCTCATGTGCTTAAATGAAACAATCTACTACACATATATTTTTATTTATGTATTTTTATATTAATTGTGTATCTCTAGTACCTTATTCTCTAGTGTAATGTATGGATTTTATGTTCTTCATGTTTCTTATATGTTTCCATTGATATCCTCCCTTGAGAATTCTGTTGATGTATATTATTCTTGAGTTGAGATTTATTTTCTTGCTTTAATTTTGAAGTCACCTTATTCTTTCATGATTATAGTTTAAATTGCATTTCTTCTATCCCTTTATGTAGACACTTCACTTTCATTAATTCTATGTTAAAATTTCAAATCAGAATGACTTGTTATAATAGCACACAAATTAGGTCAAAAATTAGTAAAACACTCAAATATGTTTGCACATTTTATGTGCACATTTTAAAACACATTGGTGCATCCCTGATTGGGGGAATACATTGTATCCAATTGTCAGCTTTGTATGATTCATACATAGTCAATTTGTGACTTTACAAGTAATGTTTTGGATCAATTATGTCAAACAATTATTCAAATTTTAAAAGTCACATCATATTTGCTTAAAGTTAATTAACCTAATCTTCTTCTAATGGGAAATTCTATAGATTTTTGGAAATTCATATTTTCTAAATTAATTTAATTGGATTTATTCATCATCCTCATGACATAATACATCATTTGGTAAATGGATACAAGTTGAAGCAAAAATTCAAGCTTTGAAAAATATCAATAAATATTAACATAAATGCAAAATATTTGTATAAATTCAACCATGCTCAATTAATGCAAACTCAACCCCAAACATTAATGACATAAACCCTCAAATATTGATTGATCCTCCTTCACACATCTTGATCATCATATAATGGTCAATGATAGTTTATAAAATCTATAAATATAGGGATAATTTGCCATTATAAACATGACCAATTAGGGTAGCGAAGCTCTACCAAATTAAAAGGCCATCATTATATTGAAGAATAAAAAATTATTCTAATCGATTAAACAACCATGAATAACACAAGGGAAAATGATGTTGGATTAGCTCCACAACATTGATAAATATTATCAAACTCTATATCCAATCCAAACATGTATTTATGTTGGCTAGAAGCAAATATATATGAGGAAGGTAATCATTTTGGTTAGTATTCTATTTATTTATTCCTTATAGATATTTACTAATCCAAGGATATATGCATATGAAGTTATGTTTCATATTTATGTTTATTTTTATTCTAACAAGAAACTAACCTTCTCTGTAATCGTATGATCACATATGGCATGTTCGATGGGATACGAACCCAAAAATCCCCTTTGAAACTTCAAAAATTCATATAATTACAAAGTTAGATCAAGTTTGAGCCTAATTTCCCTTCTTTTATTTCAATCTTTCCATTTTTCTATCCCATTCATATTAACAAGAACATCTTATGAATCGACAGACTCGCTTCCCATAATCGGTGGTATTGCTTTTGTAATCGACAATATCATATTTTTCTAGTTTTATGTGTTTTTTGGAAAATTGGTGGATTCAATCTGTAAAAAAATGGATTGCTTTGTAAATAATAATTTCAATAGGAAGTGTTTTTAACTTTCACCACCTACCTTTTGGAGGCTATAAGTTTTGACTCGGGTGTCTATTTGACCTATCATTTGTGAAAAATTGAAGGTATTAAAAAGATAAATGTACCCATAAAAAGTGGTAGTGGTGGTAGCATGCAAAAAATGATGGATCATGACCAAAATTATGGTAACATGAAAAAATGGCATGATTGCACTATATATTGATAGAATTGTGAGGTGATCATCTCTATTTTATAATTCACCTTGTGTTTTTATGTTATCGGTGATATCGACCTACTAATCAAAGATATCACACTAATAATTAATAGAAATTTGGTTTTCATTTTCTTATTATCTATTTTTTATAGAATTATATATTTGACCTACAAAGCAATGACATTGCCATGCAAAAAAAAAATGAACATAGACTTGAAACTTTCAGTTTTTTAACTTCCTACGCTTGCCAAAGATCATAATTTAAAACCTTAATTTGTTTCTTACAGGTTTTAATAGTACCCCTTAAAGGTACTATTAAAACAAAAAAACACCTTTTTGAATAATTATTTTAGTATAATTAAAAAGATCTAACTTTTTCATTTGACATTCTAAAAATTTACTTGTATATGTCATTTACTTACGTGTTTGTTTTGCTTACTTGCTTGTGAATAAGCTATCAGGCTTGTGCTCTCCCTTGGGCCGTTTAGGGAGCTTGGGTGACCAAACACATAGATTATTATTGTTTTTCTAAAACAAAATTTAATTATGCTCTCTTTTTTCCCACTTGTGGGGTCTTAAGGATAAAAAATAAGAACACTTCATTTATTTTTTATTGTGTGAGGTAGATTTCATCTCCTTCTTGTGAGTCCATTGGGTGCAATGATTGTGGCTTCATTCCCCAACATATGTACCAAAACTATAAATTCAATGGGGTATATAAACTGAGGCTATATTATATCACTTTTGGTTAACTGGTTATGTGTTTTAATCATATTCATGAAGTGGTGGGGCTTTCATGTTTTAACATAAACCTCACATAGTACCCCTTTAGGTCCAATTTTTTAAGCATTACTCCACTAAAAACCTTACAATTGGAATGAGTGTGAAGGGAATAAACCCTCCCATGATACTTTTTAATCCATCCTCTTCAATGGATTTTGAGCCCCACATACTGTAAGGTATATATGGGACTATTTAGATAGTGTTAGCCAATTATGGCCTACATATAAAAGTTTGCCTTGATGGATCAGTATTATGGAAGTCTTGGTATGGAGTGAGAATTTGAGTGGATCTATTATTGATTGAGTGATCCAATAGTGGAAGGAGAAAATCACATGCCACTTGTAAACTTTTGAAACACTTTAAGCAAGATTAAAGTGTAATTTGATGATTTTTGGAAAGCAGATCTAGAATTACAAGTGAAAGATCCAATAGGTTTCCATGGTGTTCAAGCATTATGCGGGCATGAAATAGGTTTGAAAAAAGTCTAAAATATTTATCAGAGCCATTATGGGTCCAAATATGATTAGCACAAGCCTACAGAAGCTAGACTGGCATATCACGTCTTGCAGGAAGGAACATGTCAGTCTGGTTGTGTATTTAATAAATGTACTTAAGAGGTATTTCAAAGTCAAAAAATAACATGGATTTGATGTATTTTTTATCAAGGTCATTCCTTGAAAATTTGGTGTCTTGATGTATTTTCTATCTGAAGATACATGCTTTCAAAAATGATCTAGCAGTGTGGGATGTGCCTGAGGATGTCAAGTTAAAGCCACAGGAAATAACCATTTGAATTCAAAAATATTCAAAGGATCCTGAGAGTGAACATATCACTACCAAATATCAAAATCTCATTTGGTTAGAACATAGATCAATAGTACACAGATAATATCTCAAGTCAGTAGGACCATCAAGATCAATGATGTGAGTTAAATCATGCAAATCAAGATCAATGGTGAGCTTGAGGTCAATAAGTCAAAGGATCCTAAAAAGGAATGTGGGGATACCATGTGTTGAAATCATGATGGATTAATATATTAATGGTGAGCATTTGATCAAGTAGATTAGATATTGATGGTAAGCATTTAACCTTGTAGAGGAGATCGATGGTACAAGTGAGGTCAATCAGTCAATGATCCCATATTGCACATGAGGCTACCACATGGCATGAGCATGTTAATTAGATGAAGATTGGAAGTAGGATTCATTGAAGGCACATGATGGTGAAAAGTGTCACAATTTTGGAAGCCTAGATCAAGGATCGATGGCCAATGATAAAAGTCAAGCCCAAGAGACTTTCAATGGAGATCAACATAGTGGATTTTGATCCAGTTCTTAGGGGTATACAAGATGAGGACACATGTCAGAATTAGTAGTAATCATATTTTAAAATATGATAAAGAGTGTGGTAGGGATGCCACATAGTTAGACATGTCAAATCAAAGGATTTCATGAACCCAGGTAGGTGAATGCATAAAGCTGAGATCCAAATATGATTTAGGTTGACCTAAAATAGATATTTCAAGTTTAAGGACCACCATTAAAGCTTAGTTTAGACCTTTGGATTGAAAATTTAGAACCCATAAGACTTGTTTTCTGAGGTTGCAATGTTGTTTCAAAATTGTGTTCATTATTATTTGAAGGGAATTCAAGCGTATAATGAGTTCTTCATTTTTATTATGCTTAGAGGTAGAATAGGTCTTTTTAGGCCTAATAGAAAGTAAAAATGGGTCACTAGCTATTGAAATGAGGCTATGCACCTTGATGGATCTTCGTAAAGATTATGACTATATAAAAACCAATAAATGGGATTGGTTTTCATCTATAGTGAACCTATGTTCAGGATTTGGAGTAGGGGTAGATATAAATAGGATTTGGATGAGTGTCTCATCTTTCAACATAGTCATATCATCCAGTTTCAACAAGTACCTGCAACTACTTAAAGCAGACATAGTCATGGCTATGTTAGGTCCATGGATATGAAGATTTTATCTTTATAAAGAAGGCAAGTGGAATATGGAATATAGTTTCAAGGAGGAGAATATAGTGGTTGGAGAGTGCAGGTGGAGCATTTAATACATTTTTAGACCCTTCAAATATTTTTTCCTCTTGGCAGGATCATGACTCATCATCCTCAATAGATTCTTGTCTTCTAGTGTGTTTATAAACTAATGAGAAGGCTTAAAGGCTATTAGGACAAATGAATGTTATTTTATCGATGGAGGATTAGTCCTGATTTGATCAAAATATGGTTGAGATTTCATTGAAAGGTGGTGGTAGCTCATTTGTTGATTCTAATTATGTGCTTCTCCTCTCTCTTCCCCTTTCTCCTATATCTCCCATTTTCTTTCCCATTGTAAAGATCTATCTAATTTTAGATAGACTCTCTAATTTTGGAAAGAAGAGCAAAAATATATACTCACATTAGAGTATCAGGGGACTCTCATTTGATAAGGATAGACAGTATCAAATTTTGTATGAAAGACCTCTTGAATCAATAAAGACTTTCTTTACCTATCTCTTGCCTTTGAATTGTATATATTAAGCTTGTGCATGATGGCATTGTGAAAGAGTTTATTCCATGTCCATTTTCCTTCTTTCTTGCCTATTTTTAGGTATTTTCAAGATGTTTGTAGGTCTGAACTCATGCTCTTTCTGCCATTAATTTATGCTTGGTGTGAATCTTGAAATTCTTCTTTGCTTCATTCATTGCTTGTGAGCCTAGTTTATGAAACACTTATTCAATCAGCTAGTCTATGAGGTTGTGTGAGCTAGCATTGTCTTATGCTTCATCAGTGTTTATTTCATGCTTATGTGAGTTCTCATTTAATTTGGAGCATCACCTTTTTAACTCTCTTAGTAACCTTATACCCCATCTCTATCCCTTTTCCTAGCAGTAGCATTAGTTTAGGTGATTCATCAAGAGGAAGTCAACCTTGTTTGGAGGTCCAACTCCATTACAAGATACCCAAAGCCTAAGGTTGTTTCAGTTTTGTGGCTTAGTTGGAGGGAGCTTGAAGAACCCCCTCCAGGGGTGAAAATTAAGTCCACAATAGATAACTTTGTAAAAATTTAGATTAAGACCATCGATTGTAAATGATTCATACTATGATGGAAACCAATGTCCCATAAGATTTTGCAATGTACTACTTGAAGTGAGGGTTAAGTGAAATTAATCTGT
The DNA here is from genome assembly GCA_037957365.1 of Torreya grandis. Taxonomy (NCBI): domain Eukaryota; kingdom Viridiplantae; phylum Streptophyta; class Pinopsida; order Cupressales; family Taxaceae; genus Torreya; species Torreya grandis. Next base: position 356,787 of record JARHVA010001220.1, on the reverse strand, counting down.
CACTACTGCAAGTAAGGAAGTTACATGGATTATGATTTCATTAGACACCTATCTTACCATTAAAAATAATGCTTATATTATATATTTGTTATTGATTATTTATTGTTATACCCATGTGTTATGTGTTTCATACTCTACACTTCAAACTAAAAAATAATATCTTAAGTCCAAATTTGTCATTACACATTTACACAATAATGTGTTATGATACCCAAATTTTGGGTTATTATAACCATTATGCCATCTAATTGAAAATAATTCAAATAAAGTCTATTTATACCCAAATCCAATTTGAATTCAATTATTCACATTAGGTCAATATATCCAATAAAATCAAATATATCCACTCTCTTTGGGACATTTAAATCTATACTAATCTTCCCTCTTTGGATCTATTTCAATCAAACACATATGCCCTCTTTTGGTCCAGTTGAATCAAACAAATTTGTGCTCTTCGGGACCATTTCAACTGTGGAACCCAGGAGTAAACCCATGGTTTCCCACATATCTATTGTTACACACACTTCTCATTATATTATTTTGAGTTAGATTTAGGATAAATAGGTTACATATAGTCATATATTTATAAGTGTTTCATAGTTTCACGATGCTTACATAAATGACGACCTTCCATTGGGGGCATGCATACATTTAGAGAATTTTTTAGTGGGTTTACGGTACTATCCTTCCTAAATTTCATATTCATATAAAATTTCATTAATTTTATTATACATATTATGATATAGCTTAAATATTATACGATTTGTTATATGGATACATTGTGTGTTCTTTTGTTTGCCTTATGATTGCTCAATTTATTACATATGTGTGATTATGCTTGTGTGTGTTACTTTTCATATTTAGTATTGTGTCATCTATAGAGGATCATATAGTCATAAATTTTTGTCATTTATGTGTGATTGAGTGCTTATTTATTTTCATCGCTTTATTTCATTCGTTGGTTTCGTTTACCATATTCAGCTATATGATTGTATATGGTAACATTAATCAAATATATTTTATGATATCATATGCTTGGTCATGATAAATATCATGCATGATATTACTTGAGGGGTGCTAAATTTGGTTTCTATGTTTCCATGATTTTTTCCATACATTTGTGAGGGTATACTACCATTGTGTGCTTCATTGTTATTGTAGACACATAAATCTAATCACAAGTACTTGACACACATTTTTTGTAAGTGATACCAATGTATCATACAAAATTAAAAAAATGAATTAACTATCATTATCTATATAATCCACATGAAAAAACTAGCCAATGTCAAATCAAAACATCGATGGAAAACAACACAATATGTTATAAATAATCTGACATAAACTAAAAATAATCACAGTCTAAAAAGTTAAATATCAATAAACAAGAAGTAAAATACTACTAATTATCTGAAACTAAATCTATCAAAGGTGCCTCGTGATTAGTTTGATATTAAATATACTCAAGAGGTGTCATAACTAACTTCACACCAGTGACACCTCCAGATTCATCGTTCATGTCTAACTTTATCCTTATGAGAAAATGTGTAATTAAAGGTGGGGGAGAAGGGATACTAGTGTGTTTATGATTGAAAGAAGAAACATTATTTGGGGCAATAGAAACAAGGGCTTGATTAGTATTAAAATTGGTATTTAAATATTTGGTTGAACAAAATCAACTAGTACATGCATCTCATTATGTGTAGTGAACATTTGGGAGGAGGTGGATGGTGAACCACACCTAATTGGATGAGATTTCTAAATCTATTTATGGGGACCTCTCATACCACAAGGAGCATGAGAAACTATAGGAAACATGTTTAAAACATTTTAAAAGTTATGGTTATAAGCATTACAGTGTAGGGAAACATAAGTGACATGATTAAAACCTCATGTAAATACACTAGTGGCCCTTTTAGCCCTAAAAGATATATATCGGTAGTTACTCTGAGAAATTAATTCATTATTTTGTTGGTAGTTACTTCTACCCCATGTATTATTTTTGTCCGAATTGTGAAATCCATGATTTCAACCAGACATATTGTCTTTATAATTAAAAAGGAAAAAATTATAATACAAAATATTTTTACTTAATTACTATAAGTTAAAACCATTGTGAAATCACTATCAAAATATAATACATCTGAATCAGCCAAACTCATTTCAATACCATTTGAGATAACATCTATATGAATAATATTAAATTCAATAAACTAATTTGAGGCCAAATAATATAAAATACTATAATTGATAGTCTTTTGTAAAAAACCTTTGAATCACTTGCTGAGATCATCAAAACATAACCAAATTTCAAAATATTTAATTACCACTCTTATGAGCAAGTCTTTCAAAAAACTTAAAGAATCTTCTATTTTATCTTCATTTAAAAGACCTTATTAATGTTGGAATGCAAATTTTTAATTAAATAAAAACTTCAAAAAATTGGTGTAAACCAGGGCATATAAAATACATCTTTATGTATCTTTATAAATGATTGAAAATTTTCAAATATATCAAATTATATCACTTCAAAATTTATAAAACTACATGCATTTATCAACTATTTTCATTTCAAGATTTAAAAAATACCAATTACAATATTGATCATTGTATTAAAATATTGTTTAGTTTAAAACCACAATCTTAATATAATACATGAAATCGTAATTCTCACATTTCAAATTAAGATTATTTTGAAACAATTACATGTAAATGCTCATTTTCATGCTATTTATATGTAAATAAATCTATAAAAATCTCATTCAAGTTCAAAACTACATAAAAATTTAATGTAGTTTGAGTGCCAACATGTAATAAAAATAAAATAATAATCAATTTTTTTAATCATGTCAACTAGAAATAACTTACACTGGATTTCAAATATTCTTCATACCCTGAAAGAAATATACCGAAAACCTTACCCAGATAACAAACGAGATCCGAGGCAATCTCGATATTAATTCAAAAGCTGTCCATGGTTTTGAATTAATAAAATATCTATTCAAAACCATTAATAAAATATGTTTTTTGAAATATTCCATTCAATATCACTTCAAACTAAAGTCAATATATTATATTATTCTTTGCCTAAAGTGGCATATGAATGCATATTATTCTTTGGGTTATATTATCATTTTTCTTGAATTGAGACATAACATTCAAGATCTAATTGATATAAATATTATTAAAATGGAAGAAAAAATTAATAAATTGAATGAATCAATTTTTCCACCGAATCAACATTTGAATGTTTTCACCAATCCATTATTGAATTATGATACTAAAAATAAAGATAGTATTAACATGAAAACACTTATTTAGTAAAAAAATAATTTAAAATGCTCACATCTTAAATGGTTTCATAAGTGTGGTTGTGAAATAGTTTTTTTCATTACATTTTATGATCATGAGATTCAAACATATAATTCTAACAATGGTCCATTATTTGTATAATTTTTGATTTATTTAAATCTTGAGAGTACAAATGGCATTGTGTTTGATAATGGTTAAAGTTTAAGCATAAGTAAATTATCACTTATTACTAGTAAAAGGTACACTCAACAAGGCTTACTTGGTACAACTATAGTAATTAAAACTTATGATGGTATTATATGAACGCCTCTCAAGGGTATCACATTACATGTCATTGTAGGCCATAAGATAATTTTAATATGGTTTCATATATTTTTAGATAATGAAACATATGGTATATTTTTTTGCTAGGTAATGGAGTTTGATTAGAGTGTGGACCTGTATAGGACATAAGTATAAGACACAAATAGGGGCTTAAATCCCCATGTGATTCATTAACCACATGAATACCACCTATATACCAAATATTTATAGATGCATACCAACTACTACTAACAACGGCCACCATCAGCCTTGAGAATAACCAACAACCATTAATGGTCCTGAGAATACAACCAATGGTCATAACTAGCCTCATGTGGCTTTTCTAAGATTTGAATCTAGGTGGTGCTTGAAATAGCTAAGCCGCCTAACCAACTCACTCACATATCATTGGCTTAAAAATTGGGTAACAATATTTATTTATCTAAAACCAGAACCAGTTGTGAAGAGAAGTCAGCCATAGACTATGGACTTGCCTCATCCCATTGAACATAGGTTTCAAGTTACATCCCAACCCCCATCCTTTTGAACACCAAACTGGCTAGTCCACTATATCGGGTACCCTAATGATTGACCCATTAGAGCCTAGTGTGGGAATGATGTTATAGAGGTGGTCATCATAGGGAATAGACCCCAAGACCTCCCACTTCTAGCACCCAACTCACACACTGCTAGGCTATCCTCAATAGGTCTTAAAAAAATTAGGTAATAGGATTTATTTAATTGAATCTAGAATAGAATGTGAAGAGTAGTCCTAAGCATGGACTGTGGACTCACCTCATCACATTGAACATGTTTCAAGCTACATATTGACCCTCATCACATTGAACACTAAGCTGGATAGTCTACCACATCGGGTACCTTCACAACTGACCCATTGGAGCCTAGTGTGGGAATGACGCTATAGAGGTGGTTAGGTTGGGGAATAGACCCCAAGACCTCCCACTTATAGCAATTTGCTCACACACTACTAGGCTATCCCTGATAGGTGAGAAAAATGATCTATTAATTGAATTTCCATGAAAAATTCAAATGTGAGTCATCCCATCTAAATTACACCAATGCCTAATGTCTATGTATTATAAAAAAGTGAATATTATTTGAGACATCTTTTGAGTAACCTATCACAAGGTATTAACCAAAATGCTTTCTATACATCAAATTATACAACCTTGAGTAAATACATCCAAAGATATAATACTTACTCACCCACATCCTAATGTAGTCTTATCACAACCTATTTTATGTGCTCAAGATAAATCACCTCATACAATATCAATTTTACGGTCCAAAAAATGTGTTCCTTTTCAAGAGGAGAAAATGAATCTTACACGACATTACCACAATAATAATTAGATTCCCAGTGATGATGATTCAAGTTACCATACAACTCATGATTAAATTTTAGACACTACTAGTGGTGATGATTCAAATTACGACACACCTCATGATTATATTTTATATAATTATAGTGATACATTTGAGTCCTCACATTTATGGCCTATGAGATCCTTAAAAATTTATCACGAAGAGGAATGTGTAGCCTCGTATGCATATGATGGAAGTTTATATAAGATTATCTACTAGTATTTATTGTGTATCTCATGTGCTTCAATGAAACAATATAATGTACATATCTTTTTGTTTCTATCTTTTTATATTTGTTGTGTATCTCTAGTACCTTCTTCTCTAGTTTCATGTATGGATTTTTTCTTATTCATGTTTCCTTATATGTTTTCATTGACATCTTTTATTGAGTTTTTCATTGCTTCATATTATTATTGGGTTGAGATTTATTTTCTTAATTTAATTTTGAAGTTGCCTTCTTATTTCATGCTTCTAGTTTAAATTGCATTTCTTTTAGCCCCTTGGTTTAGTTTCTTGATTTGTTTCTTTGGACCTTTCCTTTTGATTTTTGTTTTCCATTACATTTCTAAATGATGATTATACATATATATCATGGCCTTATTACCTAGTGTGCATTAGTTTTTAATGGAAGTTTTAGGTAAGTAAAGATCCTCCTCTTCTTGCTTCTTCTCACATTCATTCCTTGGCTTGTGTCTTCCTTGATCCTAGCTTGATTTAGCTTGATTTTTCCTTTTCAAAAATTATTTCTTGCTTAATTAATATTTCCTTCATTCTTCTTGTTTATGCATATCTTGGCTTGCTCTTTGCTTAGTTTAATTCTTCTAAAATTGATAAAATGTAAAAACATGATATAATATTAAAAAAATCAAAATTTCCTTTCCTTTATATTTGTTGGTTGCATGGCTCCACATTATTAAATCATGTTTTCTTATCTATGCTATAGGTTTACATATCCATTATTACACATGTGTTTCTCATTGTATTATTTTAGTTAGATTTAGGATAAACATGTTACATATAATCCTATATTTATAAATGTTTCATAGTTTCACAATGCTTACACACAAGGCCTTTTTCCATTGGAGGCATGCATATATTAGGAGAAAGTTTTGGTGGGTTTATGATACTTTCCTTCCTAATATACATATTCATATAGAAATTCATATAAATTTTTATACATATCATGATATAACTTAAATATTACATGATTTTTTACATGGATACATTGTGGTTACATTGTGTTTATCTTATTTTCTCTATGATTGCTCGATTTATTAGATATGTGTTCTTGTGCTTGCATGTGTTTCTTGTCATGCCTAGTCTTATGTCATCTATACATGATACTACAGTCATCGAGTTGTGTCATTTATGTGTGATTGAGTGCTTATTTATTTTCATCACTTTGTTTTATTTGTTGGTTTCATTTACTATATGCGGCTACATGATTGTGCATGGTTACATTGATTAACTATATTTTATGATATCATATGCTTGGTCATGATAAATACGTGCATGATATTACTTGTGAGATACTATGTTTGTTTTCTATGTTGCCATGGTTTCTATCATGCATCTATTAGGGTATATTACCATTGTTTGCTTTATTGCTATTTTAGACACATAAATCTAGTCACATGTACTTGATAATGATCATTATTGACACATACTAAACCACATGACTATCACCCAAATACACGACTCTTTTTCACCATTCCTCTAAGCCTTTTATTAATATACAGGATTGACCCATTATTTTCCCTCACTACTACATAAAAACATTAATATTAATGCTTGAATTACTTAAAATCACCCTCAAATTATCCCCAGCTTAAGACAAGTATCTTTGATATTTTAGGATAGGGTTTCCTTAGGTGGATGCACGTAGGATGGACATGACCATACCAAATAATAAATAGTTTCTAAAATTTAAATCACTATTTTGGTTCTTTCCATACATTTCATAAGGCTAGTTAAAAGAAATAGTCAAAAAGTTTACCTATAAATACACATCAAAGTTCATTCATTATCCCTACTTGGTATTCACTTGGCTCAAGATTTCACACTATTGACATTGAGAAAATCTATACTATTATTTCCAAATTAAAGGTCACTCACAAAGAGCAACCATAATCCAAGTCAAGAATAGTCCAAATAAAGTCAAAATTTATCATTGTCAAGTATCAGAGCCATATTTTTAGTTACATACACATATTCAAGCAGCACAATTGTGCAATCACTCTAGGTGAAAAAACTAGTGTACCTAATTTCCATCAGAGTATTAGATATGTAGCAATGGTCAATCATAAAAAGGGAGATTGAGGTTATCTCAACTCATTACACTCCCATATATTTTTTAGGTTTTCAAGATATCAAACTTTCGTTAAGGTTTCAAATAAAAAATAAGAGAAAAAATTAATTCTTTGTGATATAATTTGAATCAAAATATATCATCCCATCAATAGATATAGACATAGAAGGTGAAACAATTGGTGTTTCATCATAGTCAATCATGACAAGTTTGTGGTCAATAGACTTGAGTGACATGTGCTCCTTCCGTCCTACAAAATTAACATCAAGTAATATATTTTGAGCTTGCTACTAATATAGTGTCAAAATTTTGTTTCTTTTTATCTGTTCCTATTAGTCATTAAGCATACTCAACTAAGACAAGTTTATGGTCAATGAACACACAAAACTTGTGCTATTATCTACTTATAATGGACTTGTCTAGAAGTATTTTATGATTCTATTCCTAATAAAAACATGAAAAATTACCTATTTTAATTATTTTCATTGTTAGATGATGAGTCTATAAAATGACTCATTATTACTATAGTTTATGGCCTTAAATATGTCAAATGGTTGAGCATTGTGTGTAATCTTGATATTTAGAACTTACATAAAGTAGGAAATAGATGCTTTTACAAAGTCTAAGTCTATCTTCTTTGCACTTTGTTTAAATATTTGCATGTTTTAGGCTCCACATTTTGACTCTTATAGATAAATAGTAGTATTAATATGAGTTTTGACAAGATTGTGAAGACAAAGAGGATCTAAGGTGAAGATTGAACCATCTAAGACCCAGCTGTGAATTCTAAAGTTTTTATAGATTTTGATAGGTGAGCTATGGATTTCGATAGTCAAGCTATGGATTTTGACATCAAGCTACAAATTGTTCCATTTTTGCTATGAATTGACCTAGATTACTTCAGAATTGATCCTAGTATATTACAAAGGGTATATATAGCTTCTCCAACCTCTTCATGATGATTTGAAGAACTCTTTTCAACATTTCCATTTCTATATATGTATATAAATAGATGTCTATTTTTGTTTAGTCTTTCATTTTGGGATGTTGCTACTCCAAGTAACAACAATGAAGATAAAAGATAAGAGTGTCAATATATGTAAATATTTTATGGATATAGTTAGGTGTGGAAAATATTATCTATGGTTTCTCTGACTCCTAAAAGATCTCACTGCAATGACTTTTTATTCTAACTATATCATTCAATCTGTCCAAAATATTTTTTGTTTTCAAATTAGTTAAGTTGTTTCCTGGAATATTAGGATAAACAGTCTTTTGGTATAGAATAAATAGATATATCCATCTTGGATCTATAGCTTTTGTGACTACATATAGAGATATTGTAATTTTAGTGATTTTTTGAAATACTAATACTACAACAGTTTCCTTTCTATAATTATATGTTGAAGAAATATCTTGAGCTGAGTTAATTTGGACCTGGATCTAAGGGAGCAAGGGTCCACTCCTGAGGAAATAAGAAATCTATTTGGTATTTATAGGTTGATTTTGTATTTCTTTCAATTAAATATTGTTATAGATATGTGTTTGTATAATTTAGATTGAAAACCTGCAGGGGAGATTGAATAGTTAATTTGTTATTTCTAGCAAAAGCTTTTGTTTCATTCCTTTAGATTTTGTAAATATAGATTAATGATTATTTTTAATCAATAAGTAAAGGTTTGATATTCCTTTAATTTTTCAAGAGTGATTAAGTAGGTTTGTTTTACATTTGTGTGAAGTATTTTCAATTTAGATCAAATTGAGTGGTTTATGTTTTCTACAAAGAGTGTTTTGTTTTCAAATTATAGTTTAGAGATTAAAAATAGATATAGATTAGCATAATAATTAAAAAACCCCAAAAATAAATAATGTTAACTTGAAATCAATAAATACCTCACTACAAACAGCTTTAGGCACCACCTGGGTAAGAACATACACCAACATATGTTGGTTAAATGAAGGGGTAATAACGACACCCATCTTTTTTTGCATCATTATTAGGGAATTTTAGGTGTCAGTAAGGTAAATATAGGCTAACAGTCCATAAAACATAAAAATACAAAAATAGAATAAAATCACTCTCTTGTCAAAATTAAAATATATAAGTAGACCATGGGATTCACAAGGTAGATTTATTCCAAAAGTTTCTGATCTTTTCCAAAAAAGAATCAAGGTAGTCATAGACAAAAAAGATAGCTTGAAAAAAGAGATACGAGAATCCTTCAAAAATATTTCTAAAGGATAAGAATAATCCTTTTATGCAACATTTGAAATTGTAGACACTGAATGACCAAGATCCCATCCTCTCAATAGAACTTTATTTGAAATGGGATAAAACATAGGCCAAGTGGAGAATCCTCATAGGAATGATCCTAAAATACCTTCTCTTATCCTATTGTCTTTGAAGATGTTGAATGAACAATGAAAAATGTTTCTCTAGTTAATCTACCTACCTTTAGAGGATTGTCTACCGAATATTCAGATCAATTTCTTTTTGAGTTTAAGCATCTCTATCAGACTTATGATTACACTTATGATAGCCAAAAGATAAAACTTTTTCCTTATACTTTGAAGGAAGGAGCTATGCGGTGGTTCATGGGACTAGGAGGGAACTCTATTCATACTTGGAGAGAAATGAAAACATAATTTTTGGATAAATATCAAGATTATTGCAAGGTCAAGGATAGAAAAGAATATTTTTTAAGACAAAATGAAGATGAGAACCTTTAAGATTATCTAGATAGGTTTGCCTTTGCTCTCAATAGATGTGGATATGAGTTACCTAAAGAAGTGATCAAAAGCATTTTTATTGAGGGATTGAATGAATCTTCCAAGGATTCTTTGAATCTTATGGTAAAAGGAAACATTACTAAGCTAGATTTCCAAGAAATCACACAGTTATGCACAAACTACTCTGGAACAAAACCTAGTGGTAGAAGAGGGAAAATGGGAAAATCTAGTGATGTAATTCAGCTCATGAAAGAGTTAGCAAACTTTAAAATAAACATATTGGTTTAATTAAATTCAACATTAGATAGATTTTAGGCCAATACCAAATCTAATAATGAGCCATTGGAAATCTATTGCCCAAAATGCAGATTGAAACACACACTTAGAGACTATACAGTGGATAAAACTAAAATTTATGGAATATGTGATGCTAAGGATCATGACACAAAGAATTTTAGTCACCTTCTTAGTCTCAAGAATCAATTCAAATAGAATGCACAAGTCATAGAATAAATCAATTATGTTTAAAGACAAAAAATACCTTCCAACAAAATCAATAGTTTGACTCAAGACTTCCTTTCCAATAATGGCATGCACCTCCACAAATGTGGATTATACCACCATGGGGCACCCAAGAATAGATGCTACAATAGTGGATGATGCCCCAACCTTTTCAACAAATATGGATGCCACAAGGTCATCAATAGCCATGGACAAATCAACACTAGAATTTTGGTCCAAACTATAATCATCAACACCAAAGAAGGCATCCAAAACAAAAATAACAAGCATTAATGGCTCTCTAGAGAAATTAAGCCACCCCTATGAAATAAGTAAATCAATCTTAGTTACGTATTCAGCCAGTAGCAAATCCAAAAAACAAACAAGTTCTTGTAAATGAACAAGGTGAAATAATGGGGTAGGAGCTATTGAATGTGTAAATATTCATCTTAGATCAGAAAGAATAGTGCAAGAACCTCAGATCATCATCACAAAAGTACCACAAGAGAAATCAAGTCCACAAATTCAACTAGTAGAAGAAAAGAATCTAAAGAAAGAGGAAACTGACAAAATAGAGGAAGTTATCATAACACCTCCATCTATGCCTTTTTCAAAAATATTAAAAGAAGTAGAAAACAACAAAGAATCTGAATTGATCCAAAAATCAGAAAACTAAACATAGAGATTCTATTGTTACAAGCTATTAGAGATATTTCAGAAGTAAACAAGGCGATCAAAAATTTGTATTTAAGACACCTATTAGAAAAAGATAGTATCCTAAAACCATACAAGTTGATGGTAAGCTTACTGATTTATTAGTAGGAAAATTACTTTTACCTAAATATGGACACCTAGGAAGTCCTATCATCTCTATAAAAATTAGACAGTAGGAGATACCAAATGTATTGGTAGATCTAGGGGATATTATTAATGTGATAACTATGGACACCATGCAAAACCTCTACTTGAAGTACATGCAATAAACCACCATAATCCTAAAAATGGCAGATCATTCAACTACCAAACTAGAAAGTGTCATTGAAGACATAATGTTGACTATAGAATCATAGAAGTATCTTATTGATTTTATTGTCCTACAACATAAAAAATATATATTGGATACCCAATGATTATGGGAAGACCTTGGTTAGCAACTGTAGAAACATTGATTGATTATAGATAAGGGGATATGACCATTTCAAATTATTTTAAAGAAAAATATTTTTTTTTATAGCCACCTACTTAACCATCAATCAATATTGTTAAACAATTATGGGTTGACCAACCTGATAAAAATGTGATAGCATATCTTCTCTAGATATGGTTACAATCACTAAACATGTTAAGGACGTATATTTTGAGTTATTAAGAAGTGTTGAAAAAACTATGGATCTTGACATTCCAACTATGGATCTTGATAGTCCAACTATAAATCTTGAAAATCCAACTATGGATCTTGATAGTCCAGCTATGGATTGTAACAGAATAGCTACAGATTGCAACAGACTAGCTACAGATTTGAATAAAAAACTTTTTCAAGGTAGCACTTCATGTTCTTATAATCATTCATCCTATTCCACCTATTTAAATACATTATATGATCATAAAGACATTCAAAATAGTGTGATGCAATGGGCATATGAAGGCCAAGACTCATTTCTTACATCCTTTCATCCATTACTTCCACATCTTTGTCCTCTCAACTCATTGATGAGTGATTTCAAGCAAATACAGTCTTCTCATCCAGGAACTAAATAGATCACTGTAGCACTAGGGAAGACACTCAACATAAATAATTGGTTGATAAATGATAAAAAAATAAAAGTTTTTGATGTACTCAGAGATCACACTCAAGCTTTAATACCAAGATATGAAATTAATTCATCCAAGTGTATGTACACCCCATATTTACATGTAGAACATTAAACCTATAAGACAATCATAAATAAAAATCAATCATGTCTTGAGAGACATTGTAAAAATTGAAATTAAGAAGCTACTAGAAGTAAGATTTATTTATCCTATTTTTGATAGCCAATAGTTCTCTCCTTTGGTCATTATTCCCAATAAATATTGTAAATAGAGAGTATGTGTGGACTAAAAAGAATTAAACAAAGCAATAATGAGAGACTACTTGCCTCTACCCTTCATTGATCAAGTACGTAATAATCTAGTTAGAAAAAGATACTTTTTATTTCTAGATGGATTTCATAGATATAACCAAATACAAGTGGCTCCTGAGGATCAAGGCAAGACAACTTTCACCTACCCATGGGAAACATTTTCTTATAGAGTCTTTTCCTTTGGTTTATGCAATGTACTTACCACTTTGCAATAAGTTGTCCTAGCCATATTTTAAAATTTGACCAATGACTATGTAGAAGTTTATATGGATGATTTTACTGTTTATGGAGAATATTTTGATGAAAGTTTAAGTAACATTGAAAAATTAATACAAAGATGTGAGGACCACCATTTGTCTCTAAGTCATGAAAAATGTTTAATTATGGTAGAAAAAGGCATAGTTTTAGGACATCATACTTTTACAAAAGGGATCCAAGTAGATCTAAAGAAAATTAAAGTTATTTCAAACTTGCCTATTCCTCAAAATTAGACTGAAATTAAGAGTTTTTTAGGACATGCAGCTAATACAAAAAATTTATAGAATATTTTAGCAAATTTTTTTGCTCCAATGTTTGCTCTACTTACAAAGAAAAGTGAATTTGTTTGGAATCCAGCCTATCAACAAACAGTTGAAACCATCAAAGAAAAGCTCAACATTGCACCAGTCTTAAGAGGACCTAATTGGTCATATCCATTTCATATTTATACTAATGCATCTAATCATGCTATGGGAGCTATTTTGGGATAGAAGATGAAAATGAACATATGTATGCCATATATTACATAAGTAAGAACTTAACTTCAACTGAAATAAATTATACAATAACTAAGAAGAAATTCTTTGTTATAATTTATACCATAAATAAATTTAGAAATTATATTATTGGCTATAAAATCTTTGTATATACTGATCATGTAGTTATCTGGTAATTTAATGAATAAGCCAGTAGTAAGAGGAAGGGTTATCAAATGGCTATTGTTATTACAAGAATTTGATATAACAATTATTGATAAATCAAGAAAGTTTAATGTGGTTGCTGATTTTATTTTTAGATTGCATAATGAAGATGAAGTGGAACCTATATAAGACAACTTTTTGGATGAATAATTATTTACTATTTCAACACAAATAGCTTAGTTTGCAGATATAAAAAATTTTCTAGCTACAAGGAAGTTTCCTTTTTAATGTACTAAAAAAAAAAAGAAATGTTTAATTAGAATAAGTTCTTATAAATGGATTAATGGTATATTATTTAAACTTGGACTTTATCATATTTTTTGTAGGTGTGTGAAACATAATGAGATGTATGATATCATTCGTGCATGTCATGATGAACTTGGAGGTGGACACTATTTAGTGAAAAGAATGGTACATAAAATCCTTGAAGCTAGATATTTATGGCCAACTCTCCACAAAAAGGTAAAGACCTATGTTTGGCAATATGATGCATGCCAAATAATGATAAAACCTGTATTATCCTCTGAGATGCTTCTACATCCATAGATAATTCTAGAACCTTCTGATAAATGGGGTATGGACTTTTTTATCCCCATATATCTACCTTCACAAGGTAAATACTTGTTGGTATGTATGGACTATGTAACTAAATAGGCTAAAGTTTAAGCTCTTACTTTTGCAAGAGAAGAAGTAGTAGTAGATTTTATTTATTCTAAGATCATGCAATGTTTTGGAGTACTAAAAGAGATAGTATTAGATCAGGGACCATAATTTATGTCCAATATGATTCAAGCATTCATAGAGATCTACCAAGTCAACCACTAAAAATATTCACCATATCATCCTTAGGCAAATGGACAAGTAGAAGTCACTAATAGATAAATGGAAAACATTTTTATTAAGATAGTTAGTATCAGCTGGAAGAATTGGGAAGCCAAACTCTTAAAATTTGTTTGGACATATAACACTATGTGGAAGACCATTACTAGTTTCTCACTATATGAGTTGGTCTATGGTAAGAAACCTCTTATTTTAATTGAATTTGAAATGTAAACTTTAAGGATAGCATTAGAAGTAGGAGTTGATGTGAATAAAACACAAAGAGAAAGAATGTTACAGTTGAATGAATTGGATGAGATGAGGATAGAAGCCTTGTAGTAAATAGAAATGAAATAGTACTAGAAAAAATAATGGTATGAATTGTGTATCAAAGAATAAAAATTTAGAGAAGGAGATTGGACACTCTTATAAGATTCTAAATATCAAAATTTTAAAGGTAAGCTTTGAACTAGATGGTTAGGACCATTTCAGATAACATAAATTTTTCATAATGGTTCTGTATAGTTACTACCTATTGATGGAAATAAAAAGACACTTCTTATAAATAGACATCATCTAAAACTATACCAAAATCTTACCAGCAAGGAGGAATTTATTTAGTCAGTACAAGATGAGTCTGGTGCCATGGAAGAACTCAAGTCTTCCATGGTAGTTGATCTTTTAAAAACAAAATTAGCCTAAATAAAGGAAGAGAATATCTCTCTTCCCCAAAAAAATGTAAAAAAAATTAAAAATAAATAAATAAATAAATAAATCAACAATGAAAATCTTTCAGGATATTGTTGATAGTCATGAACAGAAAACTAGCTTGTTGGTTGTTCATGTACTGAATAAAGAGCCTTGACTAGAAAAGTAGAAATGGTTAGTCAAGGACAAAATACCAAAAAAAATTAAATAATAATAATAAATTAGTATAGCAAAATTAGTTGGTTCTAAAGCAATAAATCTATTATTATTATTTATTGTACTATCACTAACTCGTGCAATTTGTTTTATGAAAGAACAGATTAGGAAGACTGATAAAGACAATACTGAGAATTCTACGGTAAAGTATATATTTTTCTACTCAGTTTTAGTTTTAGATACTTAAAATTGCATGCATATGCTCAAAACCATTGATATAAAATCCTCATATGTGTTATAAGGGGTCAAAATTTATGAATTCAACAAAGGTCATTTCAAAAGATCATATTGTGAAACATCAATGCAAAGAGCTATAGATAATACCCCTTCTAGTTATAAAAATGTTTTATAATGACACATAATTGTAATCAAGTATCATTCATAAAAAAACATTAAATGGAGGATTAGAAAAAATTGATGGTAGCATGATTTAAAATAAAATAAATCCAAAAAGTATGTCATTATTACTTTTAATATATGTTGTCATCATTACTCAGTATGCTTTGAGTAATATCCACAATCTAACCCTCAAAGGATATTATTGCCATTCAAATCATTTTACAAACATAGTTTTTAGAAATAGGGGAAATAATCAATAATGTAGACCTAACTTGAAGGTGAAGAATTTGAAAATGGGTTTGAAGAAAAAGTTAGAACCTGAAAATGTGAGTGAACTATTAGAGAATGAAATAGTAAAGGAGATATTAACAACAGTTGGATGGCTTGACTTCTTTCTCAAGTTCTAGGGTTTTGATGAAACATTAGTGATAGCATTTGTTCTTCACTTGAAGCCTGATTTCTCCATAGTGAGAGCCATTTAGATACCCTTCTCCATGCCAATCCTCAATGAGTTGTTAGGGATTTCAGATGAAGGATCTTGAATAGCAGAGAAAGCCTCATTTCATGATCTTGTCATAATTTTTAGCCATGAAGGAGAAGCCACACTAGTTTTTGTGGAAGATGTCAAAGGCAAAATAAAATGGGTAAGTAGAGAGTCTCTACCTAAACCTTAGATGCTAGTTTCCTTTTGACTTATTAAATATTTGAAATGTGAAGGAAAGTGTAGTTTGTTGAGTTGTATGGTCTTAAGAATATTAATTCATTTAATATATGATCTTTAGCAACCTCAATACAAGATAAATCTAGCCTCATTTCTCCTATGATCCATTCAGGTTTTTGCTATGAGGTATGCCAAAAACCCTACTACCATATGTCATCATGGGTTGATTCAAATCATTATTCAACATCACTTCTTACAAAAAAAATGGAATGGAAGCTTGGGTTGCCTTCCTTGAAGGAAAGAAAAAGAAATCCCCTACACTTACTAAACAAATTTTTACACACATGCATGCCTCCAATTTGAAAAACCCACCAAAGATCTCTTTTAAATCAATTTCCTCTAAGTTAATCCATAGCACAAGATCAACTACCAAGACTATTCCATTGCAAGACCTAGATCCTTCTCCCACAGTCTCTCCTCTTGAGCCAACAAGTAGGAAATTAAGGCTCATATCCTCTATTAGAAGCCAACAACATGTTTCCCAAGTTACTCAAGTTCAAGATCCCATTAAACTTGTTTAATATGATTCTTCTACATACCTTGCTTTCCAGTCAAAAACTTAGGAAACCCTACCTATAGAAGCTCAACCCCCTCTTAAAAAAAGAAGATTGATTCTAGTAGTTGATAGTGATGAGACCATTGCTACTAAGACACTAGATAGTTTAATGCAAAACCCCACAACCACTAATAGTGAATCTCACAATAAAGAAGAAGAGGAAACCTTTATTTTACATGAAGATTTGGCTGATGACTTTGCTAAGACTTTTCCTAATGAAATTCTTATTTCTCCTACACAGCAGACAAAAGATAAAGGAAAAGCCCCCATGATTGAAGAGGAGGGACAACCTTCAATAGAAATAGATGATATAGAAATCCAACATGCTTTAGCCTTATCCCAATTAGAAGCCATTGTTAAAGAAAATGTAGAAGATATAGTTGAACTGATTACTGCTACACAAAACAAAGATTTTGTGATTAATAATTTAATGAAATAAATTGAAAATTTAGAAATTCAATTCCTAAAGAAAAAGGATGAGGCAGAGGATGAAATTATTGATGTATGGGGTCATACTAGATCACTTGAAGAAGAAAAAATTTCCTTGAGGAGGAATCTTCTAAAAAATTGGAATGGAAAATGTTAGGCTAATAACCCAAAATACTCTAGCTCTTCTCATGTTCCTTCTCAAGCCATGATAGAACAAGGTTGTCAGACTACTTTATCTGTTTCAAAAGTGAAAAACCAATGGGATCAGGTTTGCTCACAACTTGAAGAAATAAAGATACAAAATCATCTACACAAAAAGAAAAATCATATTATTAAAGAAGAGAAATAGAAAATTCAAAAAGAACTAACTCAAATCCCAACAGAAAGAAGAACAGGTTAAACAAACTCTTTAGTTTACTTGTCAATTAAGTGAAAAGTTGTTTTCATGCAGAGTCCCTTCTTTTGCATATAGCTTATTGTTCTAGGAAATACAAATAATTTATTAGTATATCTATTTGTGGGAGAGCTTTAGATGAGAGATTTATTGTTTACATATAGAAATCAAATTGCTTGGTAGGACATATATGATGATCACACTAACATTTCATAAGATGTTGGTTTATGTATTAGAATTCAATTTGGTAGTGCACAATATATATTATGATAATTTCAAAGATATTACCATTAGCTAAGAATTCATGATTATTATATTTCCACATTACAAGATGGCCTTCTCAATTTTGAGTTGTTTGTACAACATAATTTTGATGATGTAGTGGTGGCTTGTATTCAACGCTGGCATATGTTGCCAATTACATTAAGATGAAGAGAAGTGTTGTCACCTACTACCCTTCAGTGTGCTTTGAGAAGAGATAATGTTATGGTAAATATAATTTAAAATTTTCTATAGAGGGATGGAATAAATTGATGGATTGGAACGAGGTTTAGACCTCCCTTGCTACTTTATACAATGTCTCCTTGGCAGAATATAGGACCAAAGTCTCAGGAATAGTTTGATATTTGGGTTCATTTTATACAAAGGGATATGGGTTTCACTCATAATAATTAAAGGATAATTAAAAAAGATCTATATTCCATTTATGATTTGAGTATGAAGCTATAGCAAATAGTTCATAACTATGGAGATTGAGGATATCGTTTGCAAAGGAACTTTTAAAAGGTAAGGAGTGGGGAAGATGATGAATCCACACAATGACTCATTATTACAATAGTTTATGGCCTTAAATTTATCAAATGGTTGAGCATTGTGTGTAATATTGATGTTTAAAACTTGTATAAAGTATCAAATAGATGCTTTCACAACTCATGTAAAGTTTAAATATATCTTTTTTGCACTTTGTTTTAACATTTTCATGTTTTAGGCTCCATATTTTGACTTGTACAAATAAATAGTAGTATTAATATCAGTTTTGACAATATTTTGAAGACAAGGAGGATCCAAGGTAACTATTGAACCATCTAAGACCCAACTATGGATTCTGAAGTTGTTGCAAATTTTGACAGGTGAGCTATAGATTTTGACAGTCGAGCTACATATTTTGATAGCAAGCTACAAATTATTCTAGTTTTGCTATGAATTGACCTGTATTGCTCTAGAATTGATCCTAGTACATTCTAAAAGGTTAAAATATATTCTCTAACCTCTTCATGATAATATGAAGAACTCATTTCAACATTTCCATTTCTATACATGTATATAAATAGATGTTTATTTCTATTTAGGCTTCTATTTTGGGATGTTGCTACTCTAGGTTACAACAATGAAGATAGAAGATAAGAGGGTCAATATATGTAAATATTTGATTGATATAGTTAGGTGTGGTAAATGTTATCTATAGATTATTTGAATCCTAAAATATCTCATTGCAATGACTTTCTATTCCAACTATATCACTCGATCTATCCAAAATATCTTCTATTTTCAAATTAGTTAAGTTGTTTCCTAGAATATTGGGATAAATAGTTTCTTAGTATAGATTAAATAGATATATCCATGCTTAGATCTATAACTTTTACAACTACATACAAAGATATTGTAATTTTGGTGATTTTCTTAAATACCAATACTACAACAGTTTCTTTTCTCAATTTATGTGTTGAAGAAATATCTTGAGCTGAGTTAATTTGGACCTAGATATGAGGGAGCACATGACCACTCCTGAGTAAACAAGAAATCTATTTAGTATTTAAATTTGACTTTGTATTTATTTCAATTAAAGATTGCTATAGATATATGTTTGTATAATTTATATTGAAAGCTTGTAGGGGAGATTGAATAGTTAATTTGTTATTTCTACCAAAAGCATTTGTTTCATTTCTTCAAATTTTACAAATATAAATTAATGATTGTTTTTAATCATTAAGTAAAGGTTTGATATTATTCTAATTCTACAAGAGTGATTAAGTAGGTTTGTTTTACAATTGTGTGAAGCATTTTCAATTTAGATCATATTGAGTGGTTTATGTTTTCTACAAAGAGTGTTTTCTTTTTAAACTATAGTTTAGAGATTAAAAATAGATATAGATTAACATAACAATCAAAAACCTCCAAAAACAAATACTGATAATTTTAAATCAATAAATATCTCACTGCAAATAATTTTAGGCACCACCTTGGTAAGAATAGACACCAACATACATTGGTTAAATGAAGGGGTAATAACGACACCCATAATTAGATATTCAAAAATATCAATTGAGATCTTAGTTTGAGAAAAGTTGTTTTCTTCCTAGTGTTTTTTCAAAATAACAATTTTTTATATTTAATTATTGTCAAAATCAAGATTGTTGATTATTGTATATATTTATCATTATGATATATTCTAATTTTACACCTATTAAACAACCAACATTTATTTTTTATCAAAAATAGAGTAAACGATATTAGTGAACCTATAAATTTTAGAGCATTACTTTTCAGATTTTTTGTCTCAGGGTTTTAGATTAATTTATGATTTATATAAACAAAAATATACTTTTTGATTTAGATTTCAAATTTCTTTTTTTACTTTCTTAAAAAAGTGTGTCTTGACAATTTCAAAACTCACAGGAGTTATCATTATGGACAAAGTGGTATTCAATACTTTGTTGTGTGAGTGGTACTACTCTAATACTCAATCCATTAGATAAAACTATATAAGGATATTAGTTTTCACATACCTCATGGTATATCAAAAATGTCTACAGTTTTTTTAATCATAGGAAACCTTCGATTATTGATTATTATAGTGAATTGGTAAAATGTTAGCCATAATAAGTTACTCTAAATGTACTCTAGAGATGAGATAGTCTAGCTACAAGATAATGTAATCCTTTGTAGTTAGTGAGTTTTTAGGCCGTGTTCACTATTTATGACTGGGATCAGTGTATATGAGTGTCTACAAAGCAAACACACCTTGCCTAGTTACATATTTTTGATATCCTTTTTTTTGGCATAATTTATTTTTTATTATTAGTAAGATTGGTGTTAATCATATTTTCTATATTATGGATCAAAAAATATAAAATGGATTCTAAATATGAAATTCTAAATGGTGCTCATCCCATTGGATTTCATATTCTCTAACAATGATACACCTTATGATTATGATAATTAATGGACTAATGATCACACTTGTACAAATTTATAATGTTTTTTATGTCAATATAGAACATGATTATGATAAATATGATTATGAGTATGAGTATGAGTATGGTTAAATTATCAAAAAACAATAAGATTGGTATAATAGTGAAGAGGAAAGTGAACACACTAATTTAATAATTGTAAAACCAATTCCTCTATTGTGTTCCTCTTTTCATAAATAATAAAAAAACACACAATGATAATGAATATATTATTTCCCTTAATATTTCACAAGGATCCAAATGTGAAGAATCAATAATTAGTGCACCTTTTTTGCCTCTTAATGTTTTTACTACATTACATTGCACTAATAAATATAAACTAAAAAATCATAGACCTTGCATAGAAATGGAAAATAATACAAATAAGTGTGATAGTCCTTATCTCTCTTTATAAAAGGTAGATGATTTAAATGTACATGATATGACACATTATCCTTTAATCATGGACAATGATATAAAACATTGTGATAATATTTATCCTCCCTTGGAAATGATAAATAATGTGCTAACATCCCATGATACTTATTATCCATCTATTGAAATATAAAAGGAGAAAATGAATGTAAAATACAAACAAAAAGTAACATTATTGCTTTAGATTTACAAAATGATGATCATGTCATATTATGTAAAGAGTCTCAAGATAGTCATAATCCATCTATAGAATGTGAGTTTCATGATAACACTAATTTTTATGACTCTCCATCCTCTCCTAAGTCAAAATAATCCAATCAGAATCAATGTGATGTTTCTATTTCTATACAAACTCAATGTGATAAGATATATTTTTAGATTCTAAAGAATGCACTAATTTTGTGCTAGAATGTGATTCTAAGTAATTAAATGATATTTTTAAAGATCCTCTCATAACAATGATAAAAGTAGATGATCAATTGTAACCCATGAATGAGATTTTCAAAACCACTACTAACCCTACTATTCATATTGTGTCCATGATGCATGCTATTTGTGATCTTCAAAGACAAGTACTTGATATCACTTTGAAAAATCAATCATGTTGTGCCAATATCAACTATAATGTTATTTTAGGACAACCTCTTACCTAATTTATATACAAATATCGATATCCAAAAGAACATGTTAATCCCACATTTCTATTATTTGATGGTTATGGATATATTTGTGTTAATTTAACTTAATATGCACTTTCTATTAGAGAATGGGGTAATGATGGTCACATTATAGTTAAAATTTTTCATGTAATATTCACAAGAGATGCCTCAAATTAGTTGTATAATCTACTTAGTGGACCCTTACCCAATTTAAAAATATTATAATATGTGTTCATATTAGATAAATTTATAAGCACACGATGCCTAAAGTCACATTGGAAAATATGCAAGGTTTTAAACATGGCCATGATGAGCTTATCAAAGATTGCATTTTACAATTTAAATTTTTTTTTGCATTATTTAACTTATCAAGCCTCCAATTTAGAAAATAAATTCGTCTTCAGTAGGGGTATTTTGTCTTGACTCAAATAAAGATCCTTCATAGAATTTATACTTCTATTGAGAATTTATACATGGATGTGTTCAAATATGCAAATGATTTAAAGTTTGAAACATATAAAGTTATTAATAAAAATGAATCAAGGTTGGATTCACACAAGAATAAAGTTACCAACAAAATAATGAAATCATATTTTATTTTTAAAATAAATAGTCCAAATAAAGTCTCTCGTAGGATAAATAAATAAATGAAAATAATTACAATAAAGGAAGAGAAAATTAAGGTACTCAATATAGGGGGAAAAATTAGTGTATAAATCACCACCTAATGTGAATAGATCTAATTTACATAAGATGTGACCACTTTAGTTTGACAGATTCATAGATCAACCACATGATATTCTATATACATTATTGGATGAGAATTTAATCACTCTGCTTCCTGATTACTATCATTATCTTCATCATCATGAGTATAAAAATGACAAGGATTTTTTCACTTATCATGGTATTAATAGACATTGAGATAATTACTATTTTGAATTTTGATAAAATATTACACAACTTACAAATAGAGGGATTATTACATTTCAAAGAAATAAAATAATCATGAAGGAAGATATTCTCCTTGATACAGTTAAGTCTCACCTTACATGACCATGATTACCAAAGAAAAATTAACAAGCTCCAAATCAAAGACATGAACATGTAGTGCATAATTCAAAGATATCAAAAGAGCATCAACAATATCAACCACAAATATAAAAGATAACCAATACATGTGTGGATATTTTTACAAATACATAGCCAAATAGTCAATATCAAAAGGAAGTTATAAATGATAATTAATATGATGCATAATTTTTGTTTTCATCAGGGTGGTCAACTCATTCTAAAAATTATTAATTAGTTTGATAATACACAGTGTCATGATTGATAATAAATCAAGTGAAATAATGTTTATAATTGCACTTATTTAAAAACTTGTTTACAAAAAAAAAGATTTACAAGTTATGTCAAGCATAGTCAAAACATTCGATGGGCATACATTGAATACTCTTGGGCATATTTTGCTACCAAATTTAGGTTGGTTCAGTAAAATTAGCTACTCTATTTATAGTATTAAAAATCACATAGGTCTTTCATATGTTATTATGAATCCCTTAGATACAAAATCTCCATGTATTACCATCAATATTTCATCAATGTCTAAAGTATATGCATAGTAATCAAGTGGTCAAAGTTCAAGGAGGGACTATTTCAGGTAATTTGGACTTATCTATAGTCCAATTGAAAAACAAACATCAATGATATGCCTAAATTATTCAAAATTTTATAATTTTAAATTCTCTCTAATATAATAAACAGGGAATAGATCCAAATTATTACCATAATCTTTACATTAAACTTTCACAAAACCCTAAAACTATTCATTTTCAAAGATTAGCTCCTATCTAATTTAGGGACATAAGTCTAGATTACCTAAAATAGTCCTTAAGGCATGCAATGAGTACACTCTACAATTGTAACTAACTCCTCCCCCACCACCACCATAATTGGTTATACTATCTATTCAAGAGGACAATATAAATATAATCAGTGCACCCATTTAAGAGCATAGGGAAGAATCAGTTGTTGCACCTATGAATAATATTTATATATGGTCAATACAAAGGAAATTGGTACACCTTAAGCATAAGGCTTCATATCATAGAGTTACTCAAAATCTAAATAAATATAAATATGTTACAATATATCCTAAGGCATCACCTCAGAAAATTCATCATGTTCCAATTAAATTCAAATGGTTATACTTTCTCCTATTATACCAAAATCTCCACCATGTCGTGCGTATTTAAAATTTACATATCATATAAAGGACTCTATGAACAATGATCATGACAATAATGTTACAATAATTGATGCCTTTTCAAAACCAGATGCATCTACATGTATCATTTTTTGCCCATGAATAGTCATCTTCAACATATCTAATCCAAACATGCACTATGGTCCTCCCATTGATGGGATTATAGGCTAATTCATTTCAAAAATCCCAAAAATATAAAAAAGCAACACATTAAAAAATTAAAAGAAATAAAATATTTCAAAAATACAAAAAACATTCAAAATATTTTCAAAAAATAAAAAAATAAGACCCAAGCATGACAAAAGTTTCTAGTTTACTTCTTTACATATGTTATTTATCACATATTTTGGTAGATATCATATTATTTTGAAAACACACATGAATTTCTCAAGGTATACAAGTGTCATGCAATACATATTATATATGGATTCTTAGATGTTGAATTCCATTCTACCTAGAGGCCGTGACTATGTTTGAGGCATCTAATTCTACAGGCTACATTATAACATGTTATATCTTTCAATAAATTTTCTACCATATCAAGATATATATCTTGAAAGTTTATTACTATTTACTCATATTTTACATTGTGATACATAGACATGATAATTTGCTATGATATGACATTGATTCACATAGATGAAATATACTATTTTTCATTTGTTCTATGATCCTTCGATATTGTTACTTTCTTTCATGATAGGCTAGACATTGCTTGCTTATTGTGTGTGGCCCCAAGCCCTTATGTGCAACTTACTTGAACATCTCTATGATATTTGAACATGTCCATTATTTATGGTCTTATATTTTGTGTGAATTTTGAACATGTCACTTATTTACAACATTCTTAATATCCATCATGTATGACCCTTGGCCTTATCTGAAGTGACATATTCATGTCCATTGTATGTGGCCAATGGCCTTATTATATGAAATTATGTGACATTATGTTTTTCTTATTATGCTTGTTGAGCTTGATTATTAGTACCATGATACATATCATGCATTTTTAATGTGTAGTCTACTTTACATATGGTTATTTTACTGCATGTTTCATTTCTAGACCTATCTAGACATGACACTTATTTTTATCACATTCAATATAAGACATACATGTTTCAATAACAATTACATTTCTATGATGACATACTCTCCATATGATGACATAATTACTACATGATTATATATTTATCACATGAGATAATTAAATCTTCTTTTCAGATGAATGATTTGTAGGCTACATCCCTGATCTCAAAAGGGGGGTATGTGAGTGGGTTTGTATTAGAGATCCAAGCCTCGATGAACAGATAAAAAATATATTTGGGATATAATATAGGGTTAAAAAATACATAGTACATGTTTTAAAATATTCAAAGTAATGTAAAATTAAATTCTTTAACAAATTACAGGTTTTAAAAGATCCAAAGTAATGAAAAATTAGATTCTATAATAAAGTACGAGTTTTCAAAGATTCAAAGTAATTTACAAATTAAACACATGAAAAATATTATAAAATGGATATAGATCATGGAGAAATATGACACACATATAAACTCACTTATTAAAAATTAAAAGGACATAATTATATAGACTTGAATGCATAGACATGAGCATATGCAAAAAATTTACAAGATCAAAATTATAGGTTTAAAATATAGTTACAATTAAGCATATAGGTGCATGGATTTATATATCATTTGGTATAGATTTAGGGGACCTAAAATTTATTCATACTCACATATACATTTTCACATTTAAAAGTTAAAATTAAAAGTTTAAATATGCATGATACTTATTAATGCATGTGTTTTAATGTTAAAAGTTATAATCTTGAAGGAAAAATATTCATTTTAATTCAAAACTATGAGATATTTGGTCATGATGGGGGCATGAATATTATGCAATATCTTCAAATAATAAAATTATATTCTACACCTATCTGTAGTGGTTTGGTTTGATATATTGTAGGTAATGTATGTTGAGGTTAAACAACATTTAGTGACCATGGCATTACTTCTAGCAAACCCACTGTGCAGTTCTATCTTTTATTATAGGTGATGTACATTCCAGTCTAGTGACATTCAATAACCTTGGCATCTCTTCTAGTGAACCTATCATGGTACCACCCTTTTGGATTAGTACATTGGTACTACTCTTTATTCATAAGAGTTAGAATAATATATCTTTCTAACTCAAAGGTTTGATGAGTTACTTAAAATTGTGTCTTGATCACTATCAATTTACAATTGGTTCAACTTCTCCAAGTGCTTAAATAGGGAGGTACAATTATCCATCATTATTTATAGGTTAAAAGGAAATTCGGTTTCACCTACATACTGGTGTACTCCTTCCTTGCTCTCTTTTCAAATTTTAAATTTTTTTAGAGTTTAACTTTTTCAAATTTCAAAGTGGATAAATGACTACTTCATATGATGTTGCAAGGTTTTCTATATTTGAGTTCCCTACACAATAAAGTATCCTATAAAATATAAAGTTTGTTATACAAACTTAGGTTAAACTCTTTCTCCTTTACTCTAATAATTTAATTACTAGAATAAATTTGGAAATAATGTAGACACATAAATCTAGTTACAAATATTTTACAATGTTAATTCTTAGCACATCTTAAACCACATGAGTTGCACTCAAATACATGACTATTATTGTCCATTCCTATAAGCCTTTTATCAATATGATGGATTGACTCTTTATGTTCTATCACTGCTATATAGGTCAATATCAAATGCTCATACTACTTAAAATCATCCTTAATTTATTTCTAGCCCAAGAAAATTGTCTTTTATCTTTCAAGATAGGTCCACCCTAGGCAGACAAGAGCACTATCACACTCTTGTCCACTTAGGAAAGCCACTTCCTATGCCAAATAATGACTAGTTTCCAAAATTAAAACCATTATTTTGGGTCTTTCACATGTTTCATAAGGTCAGATAAAGGAAATAATCAAAAGGTTCACCTATAAATACGCATCAAAGGTCATTCATTAGCCCCACTTGGTGTTCACTTGGTTCAAGCTTTCACACTATTACACATTGAGAAATTATGCTCTATTTTTTCTAAATTCAAGATCATTCACAAGGATCAACCATAATACAAGTCAAGAGCATTCCAAATAAATTAAAGGGATATCATTATCAACTATCAAATCCATATTTATAACTCTATACACATAGTCAAGGAACACAATTTCATAATCACTATAGGTGAAATAATTACGTGGGATTGATTTCCCTCCTTAGAGTATTAGATACATATGAAGTGGTTAGTTATAAAAGGGTTAATTGAGATCAGCTTAACCCACTAAAATCCCTTTTTTTGTAGGTTTTCAAACTATCAAAGTGTCCTTAGAGTTTCAAATATAAAAGAGGAGAAAAATAATTATGTGTGACATAATCCAAATCAAAATATCTTAGCACACTCAATAAACACATGTGTAGAAGGTGAAACAATTAGTGTTTCATCACACTTAATCAAGATAAGTCTATAATTAATGAACTCAAATATCCTGCACTCTTATCCTCATAAAGTGGTTGCATCTAGGAATATTCTCTGATCTTTTTGCTAATTTCTCACTATAATTTTTATCTTTTCCTGTTAATCATTAAGCACAATCAACTAGGACAATTTCGTAGTTAATGGACATAAACATCATATGTTAGTGTCCACTTACAATGGATCTATCTATAAGCATTTTATGATTTTGTTTCTAATCTAGAACATGCATAGTTACCTCTTTTACTAATTTTCACTATCATATATTTAGAATAATCAACCTAAATCCCATTTTGAGCAAAGTTTTTTTCTTCCTAGTGGTTTTAAAAAATAATAGTTTTCCATATTTAACAATTGTCAAAATAATATTTGTTGATTATTTTATATCTTTAACATTCTAATATATTCTAGTTTTACACTTATAACAACCAAAATTATTTATTTTATAAAAAACATAAAATAACTATATATTTTCATTCTAGGAGCATTTTGCTACATTGGGGCATATTAATTATTCCTATTAATTGTTAAATTAAGGAATACCACTTATCCTTCCATTTTAATATTATTGTACATATCACCTATACATTTCCATTGGAGGCATTATGCACCCATGTGTCTATTGATCATACATTACTTATATTAGGATCGACTACTACTTTACATGCTTCATACATATTATTCACATTATACTTAATATATTGGGTACATTTATTTCTATATCTTGTTCACAATGTGGCATGTTGTTACAATCAAGCATACCATTTATACCTCTTTATAGGTATCATTGGGGAATATCTCTTTCCCTTCTCTTTATTTTCCCACCCTTACTTGCCAAATATTGGTTGTGACCTAACAATTTTGGGTTATATATTACTATTGAGATTTACACAATCACTTATTTTTATGGTTATACACATGTTTAAAATATGATTTCAATGATTATAACATATTTGATTACTATGTATGTTACACATGGTGCATTTAATCATTTTCTTTTAATACGAGTGATATAGAAGAACATCCCTCACCTCAAAAAGGGGCATTTATCTAGTGGATTCTATTTCCAGTTACTAATTACAAATGGTTACAAGTTATAGTTACTACATACATGTCTACTTATTTAGCCTAGATAATTTTCCCCCATTTCATGGGCCAAGAGTATCCAACTTTCAGTTTTTAGCTTATTTACTTCTAGATTGGAGAAATTGAGGCTCATTTTTAGTTTCAAATTTTCAAAGATGGAATCATGGTTTGTATACTATTAGGTGTATTTTCTCTTTTGATCATTTTTTAGTTTCACTTATTTCATTTGGTTACATTGGTATCAATTTATTAGGACATTGATCTACTTACATGATTTCAATTTCACCTACAATTACATTTGAATTGTTGACATCGGAGCATGTGTGATTCATTATAAGAAGTATAAAATTTATTCAAACCCTCTCAGGTATCAATTTTTACTTTTTATTTTAATTTTATATGCATACACACACACACACACACATCAAAGTGAGGTAATATGTAGAAGCCTAATTTTGGTACAAGTCATATTTTTTATTATGCCTTGGTACTTTTTGATTTTTTTACATTAGTATATTTTTGGTAGAATTTCCCTTCACATTTGACCCTTCATAATCTTGTGTCATTTACATTTCCATATGAACACCTTCATATCTAAGAGTTGATATCCTTGGGATCCACCCAATTATCGTAAATTTATTCTTAATATTTATTTCATGGTAATTTTATACCTTGACTAATTTTGGAAACATCTTAAAGGTGGATTGACTACTTTCAAATTAATATGAAAGTGGTCAAATGTTATGTGGGTCCTTTGTGTCACCTTGCCCTAAATTCTTGTGCCTTGATTTTAAGTTTTCACACCTTTCCATGGTTAGACTATGTGTGAATGTGTTAGTATTTTTTTTCAAACGATTCTATATATAATCATGTACCCTAAGACATTTATAACTAAGAAATCAAGTTATTGAGTCACATCTTGATCCTATCTATTATGCACTTGTCAAGGAGATTGCACATTCTATTATTATTACACCATTTTTTTCTAGTCTTGTGGTTGCATACTTATTCCGAAATAAGTATTTCATTAGAGAATATGGATTTATGGATTATCTTAGGGAAATAAGGTGGATTTTTCTCTCACTTAGGTTAGTTCACTCACATGCACTAAAATTACTTTTAGCATTAATTACCATAATTGATATGTAGTTTCAACCTTGAAGGGGGCCTAAGCCAATTTAATTCACATAATTTTGTATGTTTTAGATGTGTTTCTTGGTGATTAGTCTTGATTAGGGTTACATCAAAATAAGAATACTTATGACATATGCATGCACAATTTTTCCTACTGTAGAAAACATTTTGGGCTTCTACTAATTACAAAGGGTTTTTAAAAGTTTTGGGCCCTAGGGATCTACAAATCAAATTTCATAACTGATCAACCAATTTCAGCCTCAAATGTCACTTTTGGATTCCATATCTAGTCATTTTCATTTTTTTAGTAGTATAAAACTGGTCATGTTCAAAAATCATTGCCATTTTTATAGGAGCTTTTATGCTTTGTTATAGAACCTATTTTTCAACACATCAGTCACTGTTAGAAAACAAGCCATATTCAGGTATGCATTTCTCTCTACTTTATTTTCCCATTCCAATCATTAATTTCTTTAAATATTTCCATTATGTCAGGCACCTAGATATGTCTTATTTACTGTATTAATTGTATTTATCTTAGTTTTCCTTAGTTTTACATAGTTTGCATAGTGTTTTGAACACTTATTCACTATTTTTATAAAATAATTCTAAGCTAACCAAAGGTATTATGATTGATAATGGTTCAAGTATAAATATATGTGTAATACAATTTATTACCAGTTGTGAAGATAATTAAGAATTTAGATGGTACAACCACTGCTAGGAAAATATTACTTAGACACTTCTCATGGATTCTTAGACACTTCTCATGGGTATCAAATTCCCTTTCACTATAGGTCTTAAGAATTATATATTATGGTTTCATGTATTGTTGGATAATAGGACTTAATATTTATTATTTGTATTCCCTTGGCTTAATCAATTGAAAGCAAACCCATCCACATTACATCAATGCTTAAAGTTTATGCATGATACCAAATTAATTACTATTTGAGGCGCTCCTTAGGAGTCACAAATTCAAATTCAAAATGACATATTACCTAAAGGGTTACCAAATAAAATCATACAACCTCAAATTAGAACACCTAGAGTTCAAGGACTTAGTCATGAATGCATTAAAGTAATATTATCACAACCTCTTGTGTCTATTTAAATTAAAACACATATAAAATCTTCAACTATTCAAAATAAATTTTGAATTAAGAAAAATGATTCTTTACAAAAGGATAAAAAAAATATCATAGTTAATCATAATGATAATCATTACACTACTAGTGATGATGATTTAGTGACTATATGAGTCAAGCTTATATTAAAAAGGACACTAATGATGCCTTTGATTCCTTATATTCATGGTGCATAGGATTTATGAATCTTGATCATGAAGATAAGTTGAAATATTATTATGCATGACATGGTCATTTACATTGGTTATAAATTCTTATTAATCTCATGCACTTCAATGGAACAATTTAATGTACACAAATTATTATTTTACATTTCTTGATTTATTGTGTGTCTCATTGCTTGCTTTTTCTCTTGTGTTATGTATGGATTTTGGGATCATTGTACTTCTTTATAGCCTTCAATTTTTTTCTATCTTGAGTTATTTATTTCTTATAATTTTTTATGATTTTGACTTCTATTTTTATAAAATTCATAAGTATCTTTGATTTTATATGTCATTTTTCCAGCCTCTTGGTTTATGTTGATTGCATTGTTTTTTTATCTATTGCCTTTGATTGTTATCTCTAATCTAAAATTTGTACATGAAATTCAAAATGATGATAAAAAATACATATTAAGTCCTTCTACCCTCTTGCACACATAGATGTGAGTGAAATTATAGGTTAATAGGAATCCTTCTCTTCTTGATTTGTATAATTTTTTCCTCTTTGTGTGTGTCTTCCTTGTTATATATTTTTAATCTTGTTACTTTTTAATTTTTTACTCTTTAATTGTTTCTTACTTGTTTCTTTCCTATAGAAACAAAAAACATAAAAATAAAAGTTCTTTTCCTTTATATTTGTCTATTACATATTTGTAGACCATTACATATACTAAAATATGGTACAAGATAGTTGACATTAGAATTTTTTTCCTACCTTTACCATACATGACTTATGCACATATATTCAAATATTATTTTCTATTTATCACATTCACATGGTTAATACAAACCTTAACCTTCCCAAGTTTCTAACAGTCACGTATAAAAAACACACAATTTATGTCAAAACAAATATATATCTTACTTAGATATCTCTAGATCAATAGATTAATGTTCCCATCTCCTAGATGGTAATATTAGTTTCAAAACATAGCATTTTGATGGTTCTCTATAAATATTATGGTTTTATCCCACACCAAACAATGGTAATATTTAAAATTAAAATCATTTATATGGGCTGGCCCATATTTCTAGATGTCAATGGCATGAAAAATTATCCCAAAGAGTCTCCTATAAATATAAAATAGGCATAAACCTATTAGTTATCTACCACTCACCAAACACACATCTAAACTTTATTACACATGCAAGAGGACTACCCTTTTTTCCCCAAATTTATAATTAGTCACTAAGAGTAGGTCTTTACCAAGTTTAAATCATTCCAAGAGTCAATCCAAGATTGTTATTTACCACATTTTATGTGACAACATTCATAGGTTACATTATTTGAAAGATCATTTGCACACAAGAACATAAAAAGGGAGAATTACATGTGGTTTAATCCACTCCTTGGAGTATTTGGTATGTATGCGACAATCAAGAAGTTAATAGGGGTTGGTTGAGGTTAGATAAACCCACATTTCTATCACTTTTATGCATAAAAATAGTATTTAAAGGTGGCTAGGGTTACAAGTGAAGGAGAAATATTTATGTGGTTAAACACAAAATCAAACCTTGGGATGGTACATAGATCCATAAAATAAGTAGGTGCAACTAACTATTCCAAAATAGAGAGCAAAGTTTATAAAAATGGAACTATCCAATCTAGAACATACCATTTAACAACTTTGACTTGAGGTTGAAAATGCCATCTAGGTACATACAAAGATACATAACCCAATCCAAGAGGCATGTAGTTTAGTTTTTCATCTTTCTTTCCAACATCATATAGTTACAATCCTTCATAGAACAATCAAACACTAAGTATCTAATCATATTTTATTATTTTATATACTTGTCAAGTACATGTGTTAGATTAGCATCAATTATTTTACATTCATATTGCACATATGGGTATATCATCATAATATGAATTATTTTCCAAAAGTTCTATTTAATTAGGGTTAATTAATCACAATAACCTTAAAAATAGATAAAATAATTTGACAAACTCTAATATTGTATAGAGCATCTCAAAACCCTATGTTTCTCATAGGGTTCTTCTTCAATTATA
Source organism: Torreya grandis (assembly GCA_037957365.1). Taxonomy (NCBI): domain Eukaryota; kingdom Viridiplantae; phylum Streptophyta; class Pinopsida; order Cupressales; family Taxaceae; genus Torreya; species Torreya grandis. The sequence continues at coordinate 323,292 of JARHVA010001220.1, read as the reverse complement.
CAGTTTAATATTTCTATATATAACCTAATTTTCAATTTAGCATTTTTAATTTACCATAATACATCAATCACATATGGCAATAATGGATGAGCATAGTTTCTATTTTTTGAGACAAGCTATTATAGTAATTATTACATGTTATTTTCCTTTGATCTTCAAAATATATAATCAAAATGTAATTCCATGAATAAACTATTTAAATATTAATAAAACTAAAGTCATTAATGAACAATATAAATCCTTCCTTAACTCATACAATTATAATATTTAGTCTAAGGTACATCCTATCACTTCTAGGCACCAAAGGGCATGCATGAATCTTTTCGTTCCTCCTCCCCATAGACCTCCAAATTATCTCAGCTTCCATCCTACCACCATTATTTTCCCATGGCTTATATTGGATTCCAAGGTCTATGGCATTACCACTAGAAGAGATAAGGTGCCCTATCTTTCATGGAAGAACATAGGTAGTCAACATGTTCCTCTTCAACACCCTCCACCTCCCATGAGGTGAGTTTATCATTCCAAAGTGTATGACATCATTGATAATCTATAGAATACCCATGCTAAGATTTTTATCCTTAAATCATTGAATCAATCACCTCTATACAAAGAAATATTATATGAGGCACTGTGTGAGACCACTCTTCCTAATAATATAAAACCACCATCTTTCTTTTATAAGCACATTAAAGGATACATATATATTTGTTTCTTTTAATAAGGAGATATTACCTCCACAATATGTAATAGTTAAAAATATCTCACTATTTAATAAAGTTTATGTTCATAGAAAAAATTTAAGTCTGTATTGATAAACAATGGTTTAAGAATGAATATTTATAACATAAAATTCTTACAATAATTGGGTATGAATATAAATACTATTCAAAAATCAAATCAAATCATAATGGGTTTTGATATTACTCTATGCCAAATTCTTGGGTCAATATCATTAGATATAATATTAGGACCCAAGATAGTGTCCACTACATTTCTTGTTGTGCATAAGCCTCTATATTACAGTTTATTTTGAGAGTACCTTAGATACATATAGGGGAAGTATTACCCTTTAGGTTACACTTATGTGTTAAAACATTCATAAGGGCCATGTGTATATACATTTTTTTGAAAATGATAGTCCTTTTAGATATTTCAAAATGATATAATCTACTATTTAGAATTAAACATAGTTTGGGGATTATTCTATAGTACCACCATCATAACCCATATCATCAGATTAGATGCATACACATGAGGTGGGTGAGTAAACTTAAGTAAATGGCAAGGAACTAATTATGTAAATTAAGGAAAAAACAAAGACAACACCATAAGTCATTGTTAAGGAAAAATAATTAATTTTAGATCTCCCTCTTCTAGTCAGTTCCAAATATCATAACTACAAAGTCACATATTGCTATGACAATGATGATGATAATTATATGCAAAATTTAATAGATGATTAATTACATAAGCTAAATTTCAATCATATTGATCTAGATTAATATTTGTATCATAACATGTTTACATCTATTAATACAAGAGAATATCAAAATAATTCATATACCAAGAACAAGGGTAATTCACAACTTCCTACTTAATCACACCTTGAAAGATATAAATAAAGGCACTAATGTTATATCATCTGATTAATCCAAATGCAAGTAAATATAGACCCTATCAACCTTTTGAATGCTCAAAATTTATTTTAGACCCTGTCAGGTCTTCTAATGGTGCTAAAACCAAATTAACATATATAATAACTAGTTAGGCCTATTATTCTAACCAATTGTTGACCCTTATATTTTGACCAAGTATTTTTCCATTTTGGCACGTGGTATGAAAGGATCATTATCCATTTTTATGTAAGTCCAATATGACACAAAAGGACCATGGCATGGGAATACCATGGAGCATAACTAACAAGCACAAAGGTATCATGGTGTGAAACTTGTTGGGCTTAAAAGGACAATGGTGTAGGAGACCCAACATGAGAGGAACCAATCAAAAGATGATGTGTCATGAGTGACCTGAGAACAAAGGGCTCAAAATAAAAGTGGAAGACTAAGGGAGCATATGGGAAGTGGAGCATGAGGGACATGGGAGTAGTTAGAAGAACATTTCAAATGGGACACTTTGACCCCATTGATTAGAGATTTTGTACCAACCCATGAGGAATGAAACACTTGGTCACCAGGATATAGCATAGAACAAGGATCTAGGGTTGTAGAGACCTGAGTCTATAAGAATAACTAATTGTAAGAGCCACAACTCTCAGTTTCTTGGGAGCCCATGTGCCATATGTTCATGACAGTTAGAATTATGACACTTGGTCAGGGAAAAACAAGTATAAAAGCCCTATTGTAATCATTTGTATGGAAGAACCTTTGGAGAATAGATATAGCATTGTTGTCTTGTAATTCAGTAAGCAATTAATGAGAAATCAGTGTTTACCATATTGTGTTACGAGTGATGAAATATTATAAGTGTTGGATGATGGATATGGTTTATTTCTAAGACATGGGTATCTTTTTCTTCTATCACTACTATTAAATAGTAATGGTGATCCTAGTTATAGTGGTAGTTAAATTTGGGATAGTAAGGATAATAGTATTATATTTATGGTGTTGAATAACCTTTTAAGAACTATGTTACAAAAGATGAACAAACATATAACATTGTGCTACAAATCCTTCAAGAATCAGTATTTCAATATGTGCTTTAGGTGAGCATGTGAGAGTTACCTCTCATGTGATAGGGCCAACATGCTAGCTTGTTAGATAAAAGCTTCAGTGCTGAAGTGGAACTAACTAAAAAAACCAACATTTTGGTTCTGTTATCAGGACCTGAAGAAATTGGAGAACAATCATGGAAAAATGTTTGAGCCCATTACGCTAGAGAATATTGAAGAATGGGTTACCAGTGTTGAAGATAACTTTTTTAGCTTCATATCTTAAACCAACAATCTCTGCATGATAATGGGTAGAGAAGAATCTCTACAGTCCTCTATATGAAACGTTATTTTTTGAAGTCCCAGTTCTCTTGCATGCTTAGATATTAGCATATGCTCAAGGATGATCCCAAAATATTAGATGAAGGTAGCCTTGGAACTTGAATGACAAAGGATTTTAGCATGGTTTAGAGTTACCTATATGCAAGTAATTAACTATTGATAGAGAGGCATTAGAATAACTACATTTTGGATTACACTGTGACCACCTATTCATGTCTTAAGGAAGCAAAATTCTAATTCTTATGGGAGCTAAGGGGATGTTATATCTCATTATTTGCCTTTGAAATTAAAAAGATAATTATTGACCTTGGATTGGAGACTCTACCCATGGAGGGATAAAATCTCATGTACATGAGCCACACAGTTGGAAGGGGAGACTAGGGGTTGATTGAAGATTGTGGGTTTAATATGGTAGCAATCTAGTGAGCATAATGGAAATAGAAGTATGATGAAGCTCAATAGAGGATAATGATAATTAGTGTTTCAAGAAGAGATTAAGAAACCTTGAGGAGTGTTGTGAAGATTTATATGGATGAAGATATACATGAGTGGCCCATCACTTTTGAGCTACGTTCTTTTCCACTTCTATCCTATGAAGGAGAACTGAGCTAGACTTCAAGAATCAAGGAACCAAGTATGAATAATCGGGCTCCCCCACCATAGTGCATGCTCATGGCTTTGAGTAAGATATAATACATATACAAACTTGGGATACAGACAGTATAGAGTCATAAGCTGAATAGGTACGAGAGACTAAAACTAGGCCATTAGGTAATCATTCAGAATCTACTATAGTTTTCCCTCTTCAAGGGGATTCTATGGCACAACTTGGGATGCTCGGTGGATCTAGCCCTCAAGGCCTAACTACAAGCCTAAACTTTGGAAACCAACTCTCTACCATGCCTCTTTCTATGGTCACTACAATTGGGGGTGTTTGAAGAGGATAAGGGGGAGGCACAGGTGGAAGTGGACCCCGTCATTGAACTAGAGCTGGATCTTCCTAGAAACCACTTGATCAATAACCTAAAATGGTCTAATATGAGAAGATATTACATTTCCCTGAATATCAAGGGGTAGATAATGATGCTAAATATGTCCACAAGTGAGAATTTATTTGGAGAGTGCATGGCATCATGTCTTCTAAATGAAAGGCTACGCAGTTTTCAACCATGATTTTAGAGTGCACACATAAATGGTATAAAAATTTCAACCCTCAGAAAGTAGTGGTTGACTATGACCAGCTCAAAGCAGCCTTCTTGTAGGAATTTGACATTCTTGAGTTTGAGCAACAAAGTATAGTGATGTTAAAGGATGTAAAGTAAGGACTTACAAAGAGCATGTGTGAATATGATGCACGATTCAAAACCTTAATTTATAAGTTGTCATTTGAAATAAATCCTACTTAGCATGCATAATGGTTTGTGGGAGGATTGTTATTAATTTTTTGACAAACTTTGTCACAAAGAACCTTCACCAGTGCGTGCAAGGCTCTGAAAGCTACGCTATGTGTTGAAGCAGTTAGAAGCATGGATACTAGGATTAGTCCCTTCATAGAGGCATAGATAGTGTCCATAACATCATAACTTGAAAATTTGATGGAAATAAATGCACATGAGACATGCAGTGGTGTTTTATGTACAAACTATGAAACTGAAGGGCATATAAGGAACAACTATTTGTGCAAGAACATCTACATGGTATTAAAAAAAACCTATGAGATATATCATGAAGAACATGATGTCTCTTCTTGTCCACTATTTTAATGGGATATGAACACTAAGGTGTCTGAGCATTGTCAGATTTTTTATGCTTACACCCATGACACTAATGATTTTTGATTGATTAGTTATATTCATGAAGCTCAATCACATGACATGGGCTAAACCTTAGTTGCCAATACCTAAGACAATGGTGACTATCATGGGTGAGGGAGAGGATGAGGATGAGGTGGTGTTTGGTTTCCATGAAGGACTTGATACAAATATGGGTCACAAGACCACTATCAAAGGAATTTCCCAGAGTACCTAACATATGCATTTTTTAAAAAGGACCATCAACTAGAAGAGTATCCTAATCTATATGCAACCATCACTAAGGAGTGCAATGAAAAGGGTGATATCATGATTTGAATAGATAAACCACAATGGCATTCATACCTAACCATCTCAATAGTGAAATAAGTAAATATCACCACTCGTAGTCGGGGATAGACTCAATCCACAACCAACTTGATAAAGACGGTACATCAAGAAGAATTATGGGCAAGGAAGTACCCTGATGCTCAGTAGCAAAAAGATGTCCTTTAGGATACAATGACAATTATGTGAGAGTTCTAAGGTGGGATTCAATACCTCATGAACAAGGACATGACACAATGCTCCATAGTGCAAAGGGAAGTTGAATCTCAACCAGTGGTGTGGGATAATTTTTAGGAACTATGCAAATATATGTTGGATGAGGATATTATTCCCTAGTTCAATATTTTGCTTAAAATTTAGGTCCACTTACCAAAAAAATCCCACCCTCACCTAAGTTATAAAAGTGAAGATCACTATTTAAATCATGCCCAACATCAGGAAACACCTAGTTCCTCTTTTTTGAAAGATGGAGATATATTGGTTAATGTTGCTATCAATGGATGGGTAATCTAAGATATTTTAGTAGATACTGGCATGGGTGTTAATGTTCTCACTAAAGATGTTTGGTGAAAAATATCTAGTCTAGCCCTATATCCCTCTCTTCGTATCTTATTTATGGAAAATAAGACTCGAACACATCTTATTGGAGTCCTCAAGAATGTCACCATTGACATACTTGGGGTTCCCTTCAAATTTGACTTTGATGTCTTGGAGTTAGTAGAAGCTGATGACTATCCAACCCTATTGGGAAGGCCCTGGTTATATGAGAACCATGTAGACTTGATATTTATAAACTAATATATTAGTTTTAAGAATACTGATCATCATATAGTAATACCTTTGGACCAAGCACAAGGACCTCCCTATATCGAGCCCATAAATGTTGAAAAAGACATCAACCACTTATCTAATGTTATTTATTGAAATGATGAATAATATGATCTAATGCTAGATGGTATTCTTATATGGATGGACAACTAGTCTATCTTAGATACTACAATCAATGCTTGCAATTGTTGGTCCCATGATGACTATGATCTCATCAGAAGGTTGTGTAACACTGTAAATAGAGGAGAAAGAATCCCATGCTAGCTTCCTAAATGTCACAAGTTTGTGTACCTCATGGGTTTAAAAATGAGAAGACCATTGGTGGGGCCACCACTGGAAAGACTTGATGAAGCCCCATGATTCCAAGGATAAATGGAGGTATGTGACTTTGTCTAGTATCTCAAAGAGTTCTATGATATCAAGAATCATTGGATGAGGTCATTAGATCACATTTTTTATGGTACCACCACTAGATGGTGGTGTACTCATAAAGAACACCTTTTATACTAGGATCAAGTGCAAGCTACTCTACACCATAGATTTCATCATGATAATAAGGTCAGAGGAACACATAATTATAATGGAAAATAAGCACTTGAACCTCACATTAAGACTTGTGAGACAATATGGTGGACTACGGACACATTCTTACTAGAGTACCTCTAATTGCATGCATTCTATGGGACTTTACAAACTTGGGTGTGAGCATGGTATATTCATGAAGAGAAGCACATGGATACTAGGTTCTAGTAGTTACTAAAGGATAACATGATGTTGGTTCTATTTTACTCTTCATCGAGGATAGATATGAGCCTCACCCTTCAAACCATGCATGAAGTAGTCATTGGAGACCCAAGTCCCATCAAAGACCATCTACAACATATTCATCAAGAACCTAAATAACCCTTGCATTTATTCATTAAGCCTTGCACCCAATCAGTTCTTGTACCATCGATAGTTCCTAGTGAAGAACACCATGAAGAGATCTAGTTGGGAAATAAAAAACTCATATTCCAAGTAGATGAAGTTGAAGGATCTGCTTCACTTGACCCCCTAATTAACCACCTAGATGCCCCTACAAGTACTGGTTCATAAACTATTTGGAACACAAGTTATCCACTAGGTAATCCTTATGACAAGCCCATTCAAACTATTCAATGTAACATTGGTATGGAGTAAGAGCCAAAGATGGCTATAATTGGAAATTATTAGACTGACATAAAAATTTAAAAGAGTTTCGAGTAATTGAAAGAGAATCAAAATGTATTTCCAAGGAATTTCTAGTCATATAAAATTTAATTGGTAACTTGAGTATGAATAATGACACCCAACCCTCAGGTCCCTCTTGCTTTCTCTCATGACCCTCATAGGCATATTTTTACTGATTCCTAGTCATCTTTAGACTTCTAGAATTGATCTCAGTTGAGCTAGGACCCTCTTTTTATGACCAATCCATCCCCTTAGGTCCCATTTATTCAGGACAATAGCGCCACACTAGGACTATAGCATTGATTCCACTCTTATTTGCTTTCAACACTATTGTCCAAGTCTATTTTTGGCTCAATGGTCAATTTTTTCCAATTCCCTATCCTTCTCTTTATTGGCCTAAAGTGATCACATTCAACCCAAAACCAATAGATACCTATAAAATCCCATTCAAAGATCATTTGGAAAGGTTTGAAAAATATCACTAAGCAAGAAAGAATACAAGAAAGACTACTCAAGCAATCTTCCCTATTCTCTGCATATATCCAACCTATACACTTTCAAGTTAATTCAAATCTTTACACCAATCTCTAACTATCTCAAGCACATCTAGTTTATCATTCTTTGCATATTCATACACTTAATTACAAAAATCACATCAAGTGAGATAACTAAATATAGCTTGATCCCTCTTCAGAGTATTGGTATGTAGGTAGTGTGCCCACACAAGGGGTGTGGATCCACGTCTAGTGAATCTTATACACACTAACCCCCCTCTTGCTCAAAATTAGTCAAAGCACAATGGAAGATAAAGTTTGAAGAGAAAATATACTCTATAGGGATATATATATACTTCCATCTATATAAACTTCATAGACAGGGTCACACAGACCTAGCAAACAAAACCTAGAAAGCTTATATCCTCAAGATAATAGTGATAGAGGTAGACTACATTATCGATACTGCTCTTATTTAGTTTCAGCACTCCTATCCAATCACAAAACAAAGTTTAGATCCTAGTTTGTGATAGTGTCCTAGTCCTGTATAGTGAATTCTAGCCTCTGTCTTAGTCAGATCAATTAGTTTCTAAGTCTTGTTTTCTTCCCTTTATTACTATTTTTAGAAAAAATTAATTTGTAATCAAATTTCACAAATCAGTAACTTGATTGCATATTTATTTACTAATCAAACCGTTTAACTAAATTAGAAATAAAATCCTAATATTTCTAAAATTATTAAATCATTTGGTGAACCCAGCTTACTTCGTTTACGTATAAAAACCCTAGGGTAAAATTCCTACCAATTTTTTTTATAAATTTATAAATTTTTACTTAAATATTTAAATTATAAATTCATTTCAAAGTTTAAAATTTAGTAGTAAATTTTAAAATAATTTTATTTTCAAACCCTAGTTGCCCATACTAGGTCCCAGTATTTTTCTTGTAATTTTCTAATCATTTTTTGAATTTTTAAAAGCATATTTAAATAAAAAAATCAATTCAAATTTCAAAATTCAATATTAATTCTCAAAAATATTTTTTTTCCAAACCCTAGTTTCATTTACTAAGTCCCATTGCTTCTTGAGGTATCACCTTACACTTATAATCAAATTTCAAAAATGGATCTCACTTATTTACAAATTATTCTTACATTTCTTGCAAAAAATAAGGAGACCATCATTGGTCCTATCATGTAGATGAATCATGAAGTTTACCATATGTTAGTTCAAAGCTTCATTCTTTTCATTTCATGTTTACTTTTTATAATAAGAGATGATATTACAAAATTCATTGCTAAACATGCACAAAATTTCAATATTCCTTTTGCATACTCTCTCTCACTTACATCAAAAAAATTTCAAGTTTCTCATGCTAAACATGTTAGAAAGGTTATGATTCATGTCAAAATTTTCTATACATTCATGAAAAATTTCATGCTCTCTACCCTTTGCTTTCTATCTCTTATATGAATTTTTTTTCAAGTTTATCTTACTACACATATTAGATATATCATAGCACATGTAAAAGTTCTTTATGAATTGTGCACAATTTCATGCTCTCTATCCCTAGTTTGATCTCTCTCATGTGGAATATTATTTATAATCATATTTCTATACAACTTATAACTTCATTTACATGCATTTCATCCCATATACATGGTTTCTACCTAGATGTATCTAACTCCTTGGCTACATAGTTTTTACATAAGCTAACTACTACCTGTCAAGTTTCAATGTCATATCTTATGCACAAGAAAGAAATTCCTTCTCCTTCTCTCCTCTAAGAGGGTGATAGATACTTTACCTCTAACCAAGTCCATGTTATCACCCCTCCAATAGGTGAGGTAGCCTATACTATTATTGTTAATGCATACATTTAACCTATAGCTTCTTCAAACCTTATTCAAGATATGTGCTTACATGTTCAATTAGAAGCAATTAGAGTTTGTACTTGTAAGACTCTAAGCAATAAAATCACTAGTATGAGCAAGTTAATTTTATATTTAAAAATGTAGAATCAGTTATTACATGAAAATATCACAACATTATAAAATCATATTATAATACAAAAGCCTCAAAGGCACCCTAGTGTCAATCATATATATGCACATTCACCTAGTCAATTGGTTGCAATCAATGTTACATATCAAAACAATAAATAATAACAAAGTAACTCTACAACTAATTATTCAAAAATCATTCAAAGATAAAATAAAAGTTAAAGTGAGGTAATAAGATAAATGATTAAATCTAAGTTGATCAAACTACCTCCTCTACATCTAGTGAGAAGATCTAGATATTATCATGCATATCATAGAATGTATGGGCATCACATAGATTCATGTTTGGCATTAAAAAAATGTATACAATAGATAATTGAGAATGAGGACCCTATTAAAGTAAAATCAATCAAGCAATCCATAGTGACACAAGAACACATTCACAGAGGGTCAAATTCAAAAATAGTACAAAAGTGGTTACCATAACATAACTCATAACAAAAAAATGATAAAAATTCAAAATCAGAGCAACAAATAGTAACACAATCATAGGTAAATCATGAAAAATATTAAAATATACCTCTCTAAAATGAGGCTCAACATTCAAAGTAGTATGGGCTTGGTAAAAAATATTACAACAGTTTGATTTTCAAGGTCAAGGGTTGGGCAAGCATGCTCAAGGCATCACTAATCCTATTCTAGCAGTTGATAATGTTTGTCACCAAAATTTGAGATTTATTATATATCCTAAGGAAGATAATTTACTAACATAATTTATCAAAGGAAAAGACCTAGATACAACAAAATTCAACACTAGCATTCCATTGGTTCATGATCAATATGATAATGATGAATGGAATAATACAGGTTATTATGATTTCCAAGATATCGATAATGAATCCAAATATTCAATTATATTCACAAAAATTCCCTCATACCTTAAAATCATGCATGATTCTTTTTTTCGATATAGGAAATCATGATAAGGAGTCTCCCATGAGACTCATCGATTAATGTCATCTCTTCTCAGCCTTGTATATATCTTTTTTTCATTTACTTGTACATAGTTTTTTAGTATTTCTTATACATAGTCTTTATATGATTTGCTTATACATAGTTCATAACATTTCAAAAATACAAAAATATTCAAATATTTTAAAAATCCAAAAATATTCAAATATTTTAAAAATACAAAAACATTCACATAATTCAAAATATCAAAAATATTTTGATTATATGCATCATCTATGCTTTACATTTCTACTACCATGCTAGACTTATATTTATTGTTCTATGCTATTGTTTGTCAATTTATCTACATTACCATGCTTTACTTGATCTTTTTTGATTGTGCACAATGACATCCAACTCTTTTATTGCTTCACTCTACCCATTGAGGGGGAATCTTACTTCTACATTTGAGACACGCATCAATATATATACCCACTAGTGGCATCTTCTACATGACAAAACCATCTAGGTTATGTCATTTATACACTTTACACTTTAGTTATCATGTTGATATACATCATTTACTAGCTTACATAGATTAATCTATTGACCCTCACTAGTATATATCACTTGTATATTTCTTAGCATATACCTAGTCTTGTACTACCATGTCTTGTATAATTTCACATTCTTACTTTGATTAGTTAGATGTGATTGTATTTCTACCATTCAAATGCTTTCTTTTTTTGCTTAGCATAGCTTGATGTGATTGCATTTCTCAATTCCTATTTTGTCTCTTGTATGTGCCTTAGGACATTTGCTAATGTCCTTTGTTTCTATTTCATGTGTGTGCCTTAGGACATTTGCCAATGTCTTTTGTCTGTACTTTTCTTTGTGATTTTGGATTTCATGCCAACCTTACTTATTCTAATTGTATGTGTATGTGGCATTTGAACTTGCCTTGTATGATTACTTTCTAATTTGAGTGATATGTTCCCATGTCCTTTGTTTTCTTGGCCCCTTGGCCACTCTTGTATGCTTCTTGCTTCTTAACTTGTATGCTTTTTATGTATTTTATTCTCATTATTTGCAATGCCATGATCCACATCATGTATGATCTTGCTTTCTTGGATGCCATGATGGACATCATGTTCCATCCCTCCTTGACAACTAACAACTAATAACTAAACAAATTTATAGTTTGAGTTCAGTACATTACATATGATATTACATTGTTATATCTATCTAGAGATACCCTTATTGATCTAACAATCTCTCATTACAAATCATGCTATATCTTGAAATATCTTGTTGATTATCATTGCTATATCATGTAATTTTACATCATAACACACTTGTAGGGCTCTATCTTCCGAGGGTAGTCATTGTAGGGTCTTCATTCCTACCCTCAAAAGAGGGGGCAACAAATACGGGTTTTTTCATAGAGATTAGAGCTCTTAATAGTAAAATCTAGCTTTTATCACTCTCAAAACAATAATCAGACATCAAACTAGTCAGAACAAATCAGACAAACAATGAAAATGTTAGAACAGTTACCAAATGTGGCCTAAGACAACATCACTGAGATTGGAATACAATGTTGGTGCCACTACCTTTTTTTAATGCTCCCATCCAAACAACAAAAAAACCAATTTTTTTAGATGTAGGCAGAAAAGTAGGTTCAACTACAGTTTTGCACTATCAGACCAATTTAGTAACAATAGTTTTTAGTACACTTTTACTCAGAGAATATAGATATAGGAGGCATCATGCATGACATGATTGAATCTCAATTTTAGTTTTAGATATGGAAGTTGATATAACTTCTCAATCATAATCCATGTTTTAGACACCAGTGATTGGGGGTAATGAGTGCAACACATTTGTTTTCTTTTCTTTATGAGTTCAACATTACCTAGGCATTCTTAGCAGTTACATGACTTATTATATCTACAGACATTGGCATCATTTTAGAGTGGCTTTCATACAACCCTAACCTCCACATTCTCAAGTTCTTAAGTGTCTTCCATATAAGCCTAGTTTCTATTTTTAGAGTGGCTTTTATACAAGCTTGATCTCTATCTTTTGGAGTGGCCAAAAGTGGTCTAATTTTTAGCGTACATTCATCTATCCAAACTAACATTTATCACATCACAATACATTCATGGGATTTAGGAGCCATCTCATATGACACACATTTCATATTATTATTAATTTATAGCTTCACTTCACAGGGCAATGATGGAGCCAAAAGTCTAGCTAGCCTTTGTATTCTTAGCCACTTATTTAAATGGATTGGACACATAGTCCAAACATCGATCAACACATGAAAGACCACTTAGCTTCACATAGTGGGTGACAATGGAACCAAAGGGCCAACATTTGCATTATTAAAATAATTTTTGGGTAATTGGGCACTCAGTTCCATTCATGATATTACTCTTGGTACAATATCATCTATTATTACTCAACATCACTCAAAATCACAATAGGTTTTGTATTGGTTCACATACTTGGTGAGGTGTATTCATTCTTTTCTCTTCCTCTCTCTTATCTAGCTTTATACGTTCTTATTTTATATATATTGTATCTAGTAAGAACTGATCTACTCTTTGTTTTCTCTTGTAGATTTGCACTTCAAACCATGCTCTCTCTATGCACACCTAGCATCACATAGCTTCATGAGATTCACCCTTATAGGTAAGTTTAGGTACACTTTTTATTCTTACTTTATCTTAGTATTTCACTTTGCTTCATCAATAGAATAAAGGGGGGCAAATGTAGTCATATAAAATGCAAAATTTGGTAACTTGAGCATGGTTAATGACACCTAACCCTTAGATCCCTCTTACTTGATCTCATGACCCTCATAAAAATATTTTCACTAATTCCCAATCATCTATAGCCTTCTAGACTTGATCCCAGTTGAGTTAGGACCCTCTTTTCATTACCAATCCATCTTTTCAAGTCCTATCTACTTAGGATAATAGTGCCACACTAGGAATATAACACTAGTGCCACTCCTATCCACTTTCGATGTTGTTGTCCAAGTCCATTTCTAACCCTAATGATCAATTTCTTCTAGTTCCCTATCTAGCTCATTATCGGTCTAAAGTGAGCATATTCAACCCATAACCAATAGATCCCTATAAAAGCCCATTCAAAGATCATTTAGAAAGGGTTGGAAAATATCACTAAGCAAGCAAGAATACAAGAAAGACTATTCAACTAATCTTTTCTATTCTTTGCATATAACTAGCCTATACACTTTCAAGTCAATTCAAATCCTTACACTAGTCCCTAACCACCTCAAACATATCTAATTTAACATTCTTTACATATTCATACACTCAATTTCATAAAGCACAAGTGGTAGAACTACATATGGCTTGATCCCTCTTTGGAGTATTGGTATGTAGGTAACATGCCCACACAAGAGGTGTGGATCTACGTCCAATGAATCTTACACACACTAACCCCCCCTCTTTGTAAAAATTGGTCCAAACATAATAGAAGATAGGGTTTGAAGAGAAAATCTACTCTATATGAAGCTCTATAGACTTCCATCTGCTGAAACTTCATAGACAAGGTCACACAAACTTGGTAAACAAAACCCAAAAATCATAGATCCTTATAATAATAGTGGTAGAGGTGGATTAGCATTGGTGCCACTCCTATCTAGTTTTGGTGTTCCTATCTAATCATAAAATTAAGTTTAGATCCTAATTTGTGATAGTGTCCTAATCCTACACAGTGAATTCTAGCCTATGTCTCAGTCAAATCAATCAGTTTCTAGATAAGTCTTATTTTCTTCCCCTTATTACTATTTTTATAAAATTTTAAATTGCAATAAAATTTCACAAATCAATAACTTGATAACTGCATATTTATTTACTGATTTTACTGATCAAATCCTTTAACTAAATTAGGAATAAAACCCCAATATTCCCAAAATTGTTAAATCAAAATTATAGAAAAATGAAAGGAGTCGACCCTTCTCTAATAAATATGCACATAAAGCTAATCAATTGTGCTCACCTCATGAAGAAACAACCATTTAGGATGAATACTAACCTTCAGGTGCAAGTGAAAGATGAGATCGATAACATGCTTTATGCCATAGTAATTACTCCCATTATTGAATCTGAATGGTTCATTACCATGGTAATTAGTATCAAAAAGGATGGATGTATCCATATATGTGTAGATTACCATGTCTTAAATGCATCACGTATGACAAATCCTTTCCCAATGCCTTTCATAGAGGACATCCTAGAGGGTGTTGCCAGTTATGAAGTATACTCCTTTATAGATGGGTTCTCAAGGTACCACCAAGTCTAGATAGCTAAGGAAGGCCAATTCAACAATAATTTTACTATTTAATGGGGATAGTTTGCCTATATCATCATGCCTTTTACGTTAAAAAATGCCCCAATAGTGTTTTCATAGATAACAATTGAGGCTTTCAAATATTTTATTCATAAATTCCTCCAAGTCTACTTGGATGAATGGATGGTATATGGGTTGGTCAAGGACCATTGTGATAATTTGAGACTCATGCTTGAGTGTTTTTAGGTGCTACAAATTTCCTTAAATTTGAAGAGTGCTTGTTCATGACACATTTTGGTATACTTCTTGGGCATATTATTTGTAATAAAGGACTCTTGGTAGACCAGGAAAGGTCTTTATGATTCTTTGACTGCCAGTGCCCAAGACTCAGCATGAGGTGCACACCTTCTTAGGGTATATGTGTCATTACAAAAATTTCATTCAATTTTATGCCAAGATTTCAATGCCCCTAGAAGAGCTTTTAAATTACAATGAATAGTTTATATGGACTAATTTTTGCAAAGAAGCTTTTAAAACACTCAAAGAAAGGTTAGTTATCACTCTTATCTTACAATTACCTATTTGGAAAAAGCCTTTTCATGTTCATGTTGATGCATATGAGATGGAAGTTAGTGCAATACTTTCACAACCAGGTGAACGACACTTGGATCACCTAATTTACTTTGTTAGTAGGAAGCTGACATCGACTAAAAGGAACTATACCACCACCGAGCGTAAAGCTTTGTCTATGGTTTATGCTCTACAAAAGTTTAGGTAGTACCTTCTAGCCACTCCATTTACATTCTATATATACCATGAGGTCTTGAAGTATCTTATCAATAAACTAGTAATACATGGGAGAATTTGTCATTAGATTGTCCTCTTTTTAGAATTCTAGTTTTCTGTAGTAGTTAAGCTCGAGAAGACCAACTATGGACTTGATCATTTATCCCAAATTGAAAATGGAAAACCTTCACATGCCATAGAAGATGATCTTCGTGATGTACAACTCTTTTGAGTTACTTGGGTACATAAAGAGTTGGAGGATATTGTAGTATTTCTCCATACTAGCTATACACCTGACTCCCTCACTCCACAGGAGAAAAAATAACTTGTGGTCCATGTCACACCTTATCAATTCATAGTAAGATATCTTTATAAAATGGATCATGAAGAGGTGCTTCACCACTATGTAATGCAACATGAGTGACCTGAGGTACTATGACAAGTTCATGAAGGTATTACCAAAGGACACTATGCTAGAGAGGCTACTATGTGTAAGGTGTTACTCATTAGACTCTAGTGGCCAACTTTATTTAAAGATGTAAAGGCGTATGTTAGGCAATGTGATGTCTTCTAACATGTAGGAAAAATTAATAAGAGAGATGTTATGACATTATGACCTATTCCTTCTCAAGAACCATTTGAAAATTAGGCTATTGATTTTGTGGGACCCATAACTCTTGTAGAATGATGAATGGGCTTTTAGTACATCATTGCAACAACCAACTACCTCACATATTAGGCTAAAGCAGTGCTGATAAAAGACTATAATATAACAACTACCATGTGATTCATTTGGGAGAACATTGTAACATATTTTGAATGTCCCCTAAGCTTCACCAGTGATCATGAAACCCACTTCTTAAATGATATGATTCACATCTTGTTGGCTGAGTTCATGATCGTGTCCCACAAGATGACACCATACCACCTGCAGGTCAATGGAACTACAAAAGCCTTCAATAAGATCCTCAATGCCACTTTAACAAAAAATTGTAATGTTGGTCGAACTAATTAGGATGACAGAGTATCTATAGTACTTTGGGCCTACCAAACTACATACAAGCACATCAACAAAAGTACACTATTTAATCTAGTGTATGGAAAGGAAGCAATCATGCTAGTAGAGTTATTGGTTCCATATCTCTAGATAGCACATGTGGGAAACCTAGATGATGAAGCCTCTTTGAACACCCAACTCAATGATTTGATGAAACTAGATGAGACTTAGTTTCTCTCCCATTAGAGTCAGGATATTGAGAAATGCAAACAAAAAAAGTGGCATTATCACCATCTAAAGAACAAACTATTTTCTCTAGGTATGAAATTATTTTTATATGATTCCAAGTTCATGTGCCACCTTGGGAAGCTCTACATTCATTGGGATGGCCTATTTATATTTCATAGCATTCAACCTACTAGGGCTTGTCAATTAAAATGAATGGATGGTCATTTCCTCTCAAGGTACTATAATGGTAGTCAGCTTCAACTGTATTGTGATTTTATTTCACTACACTTTTGTAATCAATAAGACTTAAGTCCATTAGGTTAGAATTTAGTGATTTGAATAAAAATCACTACCCTTAAGGTGTACATTTTTTCTTTAATGTAATTTTGAGTTTTTGTACTTAGTGTGTTTTTATGGAGGATCACAAACCCTTTTTAGTGTGGGGTAAGGCATTATTCATGTGACAATCATAATAAGTTCTAAGTTAGAATCGGTCACATAAGACATTTGGGCATGCAAGTTCTAAAGGTGCAAGAGTCATCTATGGTACACAAGTGATTAAGGGCATGTGAGTCATTCAATGCACTTTGAAAGGTTCTCACCATTTGAGTAATAGTTGTATTCCACTATACCAGAAAGGTGGGACATAGTTGTCATCCATTTCAAAAAAAGGTGTTAGAAGGGATGGACAACTAATATGACAAGGTTAGTTATGGTGAGAAGCATGTGAATAAAATGATGGGACAAAACCATTAAAGACATTAAATGCTTAATATAAGATTCAAAGTATGAAGGTCATTAAAAGATTTACATTTATGGCTAGAAGTGACAAGGGGAGGGAAATAATTAATGAAGGTAAACCCCCCCAAAGAGCTTATAAATAAGAGTGATAGAGTCATTTTCCACTTTACCTTGCATAAATCTTCCAAGTGCTAGTGAAAAGAACAAGTGATGAATAGAGAACCAACAACCATGACATAATCAAATTCCTTCAATATTGAGCAGAGTAGAGTCTTTATGAAGTTGGAAAATTAATGAAGGTTGTTTCTAGATGAGAAGAGAGATTTCTAAGTCTAGATTGGTGTATCAGAGTGGGAATCTTTGAAGTTACATGTTACAGGTCCACCATTGTTAAAACATGAAGCTCGAGAGATGAATTAAGTCAGTCTACCACCATATATTCATTTGGATGTGGGATGGTCATAGATTAGCATTTGAGCACCATGAAGGGTAATGTGACTAAATAAAAAGGCCAAAAGACTCAAGAATCTTCCAACCATACTAGAGGAGGAAGAGGTGAGTGGAGAAGATTAGTTCCCTATTAGGGAAGAGGCATTAAAGAATCAATAGAGACCGAAACAAGTGTAGCACATAGAAGGATTTTTGAGAAAATATACGGAAGGAAATTTGAGAAAGAGCATGGAAGAAGAAGTAAATATGGCTAACAAAGAAAAGTAGGTACAAACCTCATCAATTCCAAATGCCCCAGCATCTCCCCCTTTGTTGTTACTCATAGAGGAGATGTAATACCTAGAGTCAGTCTTGTGCGTGGAGAACTGGGTCTCTAAGGTGTCAACTACCATAGTATTTAATTATAACCATCATAAGCTTGGGAATGAAGTAAAACTATAAAATGACTACCAAGTCTAGACCACCAACATAAGAAATCAAGTGGTTTATGACTTATCAATTAAGAACTAGATGGGCAAGGTAAGCCTCTTCCAAATTTTTGAGTTACTCTACTTTGGAAAGCCTAATGAGGTAGTTTAGTTTATCATCTCATGTATCTATGAGGAATACATCCATTTTATGGGGTGCAACATGAATATCACCCTAAAAAGGATTAACAAAGTCATGATACAACAGTGCTTGGGGATGTATGTCCTAGATGACTTAGCTGATATAAAGGATATTTAGTAGACTGCCAAGAGGATTATGTATTAAAAACAAGGGCATGGAATGCATATAATGAGCTTATAGGATATTTACCTTAGATTCATATCATAGATCATTTCTACCAAGGTTGAACAGATTAATCGATGGAAGGAGGTGGACATGTCCCACCTACACATTACTCACCAAGTCTCTTAGGGAAAAAAGTATAACTGGGCATTGTATCTTGCCTAGAAGAAAATTGAGGATGTAGAAAAGACCCAAAAAATTCCCAAGTATAGGTTTTCTTGGAGATTAACCCTATTTATATTGGTCTATTATGAGATTAGGGTGCCTAATTATAGTTAAGGTTCATTAAAGTGGGTGTACCCCCCACTCACAAGTCCCCCACTGAGTGCTTCAAAGCATTTACTTGTACCCAACACATTACTCCATCTTACAAGATGAAAATGAGGTATTGGTTTGATGGGATGAAGGTAGATTTTAGAAATGAATGGCACATCCTAAAGGATTTGTCCCCTTGGCTGTAAACCAAGCAGAATTTGTTGTAAAGAAACATTACTCCCTAGCATGCATTCACATGAATCCTTCAAGAGAGATTTTAACATGGCTTAAATTTCCATGTGCATTATCTACATGGTACTTCATCAATTTAATCAATCAAATATATGATATGCAACTAATTATTCTCTAGGTAGAGCAAATTGACATGGAGTGCCACACCCTCTAAAAAATATATGTATATCTAAGTAAAAAGGCCTTTGTGGAGAGGGGGAAACTAACTTAACCGATATCAAGGTTAAGGATATCCTAGTTGGGGATAAAGTCCATAAATTATTCTATATGTTACACCCCCACCAGTACCCTCAAGATGGAGACCCCAAAGAGAGGCTCTCCCAGGCACTGTAGCCATGAAAGAAGCATCCAGAGCTAAGCACCAATTCTAATGGGCAACAAGTCCAACAAAAATGATAGAGGATGGTGGAGTTATATCCTTACAAACCCACTAATTCTCACCCTTCCATGCCACATCCATATCCACCTCACCCTTCACCTTCTCCACCTCACCCTTCACCTTCACCACCTCATCCATCTCCATCCCCTCCTCACATTTCACTTCTTACTTCACCTTCCCCTACTCATTCCACTCCTTCACACTCACATACCCTAAATCCTTTATCTATTCAACCATATCTAAGGACTGCCACAGGGTCAATCCCATAATAGCCTCTAATGTGAGCACCCTAATGGGACCCCTCTCAGGTAGAAATTCATGGTTCAGGAATAGACTTTGAGAAGAATCCATCTCCAATATAGGAGGCCTCATCCAGTGATCAAATTGATATTGATGGAGTGAGAGTGAGTGAGATGGCCTCACGAAGCCACCAAGAGGATGAACTTGAATGAGATGCAAAAAGGGGGAATGGGATAGCTAAAGAAGAACAAGAATAGAGAGATCTATCCATTACACGTGAAAATTACTAGTTCAACATAGAGGACAAGGACCTCTATTTTTGGTCACACTTTTGCCCCAAGGATGTGACCCTAGAAAAAAGGAAGTAGGTGTCCTTATCTCTAGAGATGTATAGTGAGGAGCCCCAATTTGATATTCCTTTAGATTGAATTTTTCTAGCCTAGATGTTCTAGGACTGCCAGACCTCATGAAAATTGATCCACATAGGCTCACTCCAATAATGGTAAGTGCCACATTTATGAAACTTGGCATGGAAATAATGTGCTAGAACATTTTTTTGGATTTTGATGCATGCACTAGAGAGAGAAAACATGCCAGGGTCATAGAGATGTACAATAAAACAATTACAAAAAAGAAAGTTCTCACCGAGGAAGTGGCCTCATTGAAGCAACGAATCCAAGAGGCCATCAAGGCTAAAGTGAGGGTTTTAATCCTTTGAAAAATAATTTTATAAGAGGAACTGACACTTGTAGATGGCATACCACTAGATAGGGATGTCATTAGGGAATTAAAGACCCTGATGGAACTTTTGCTCAAGAAATATAAGGAGTACCCCAAGCCAAGATATGAGGGGAAAGAGATGATAGAATAGTTCACTATGATATTAGACATTTCCTAGAGTACATTGTAAAGATTTGAGGAGGTTATCCCGATTTTTCAAGGCATTTTTGTGCATCTATCATGCTCAAATAAAATATTGGAGGCCTGACTCCATCATGAGGCCTTGAGGTAGCAAGCAACTAATACTAATAAAAGACTATGTCAAGCACATGAAAGAATTCAAGGATGTTGAAATTATGGAAGATGCCACTAATAACCATTATCAACAAATAAATGCAAGTTTTGCCATACTCTAAGGATAGGTTGATAAGGAGGTCTCCAAATTAGAAGATGTCTAAAAGGAAGCTAGCATAGCCTTGGATGAATAGATGAAAAATATAGAGACTCCAACTCAGCCTGAAGAGCTAAAAGAATCAAAAGAGTCCATTGAGAGAATAACTACCAAAGTCCTCAATGCATTGTCCCATTGGGACAGGATGAAGAAGGAACTCGAGCAAAAAGGGCCATAATTTTTTGAAGATGCTAGCGCAACTTAGTCTGAGATGGACTAAGAGCATAGTGTGGGGTGATGTTGGCCCCTAAATTTTGATCAAGTATTATTCTATTTTGGAATGCATCACGAAAGGATAATTGTCTATTTTAATGCAAGTTTGACATAACATGGAAGGACTATATCATGGGAAGACCACGAAGCATAGCTAACAGGTATAAAAGTATCATGGCACAAAAATTATCACGTGTGAAATGAAAATGGCACAAGAAACCCCGTACAAGAGGACCCAGTCAAAAGAGAATGTGTCATAAGGGACTCAAGAATAGAGGGATTAGAACAAAAGCAGAAGACCAGGGGAGCGTGTGGCAAGCAGAGCATGAGGGATCTAGGAAAATTTAGAAGAAAATTTCAAATGGGACACTTTAACCCCATTAATCAGAGGTTTTATTCCATCTCATAAGGAATGGAACACTTGGCCACTAGGATATAGCATATAATGAGGATCTAGGGGTGCAGAGACTTGAGTCTATAGTAATAACTAATTATAAGAGCCATGACTCTTAGTTTTTTGGGACACCGTGTGCCATCTATTCATGACAGTTAGAATTATGACACTTGGTCAAGGTAAAACAAGTATAAAAATCCCTTTTGTAATTATTTGCATGGATGGACCTTTGGAGAATAGATATAGCATTATTGTCTTGTAATTTAGTAAGTAATTAATGCAAAACTAGTGTTTTCCATATTTTGTTATGAGTGATGAAATATTCTAAGTGTTGGATGATGGATATGGTTATTTCGAAGTCATGGGCATCTTTTTCTTCTATCACTACTTTTAAATAGTAATGATGATCCTAGTTATAGTGGTATTTAAATCTGGAACAATAAGGATAATAGTAGTATATTTATGGTGTTGAATAACCTTTTAATAACTATGCTACGAAAGATGAACAAACATATAACATTATACTACAAAGCATTTGGGAATCGATCTTTCACTGTGTGCTTTGGGTGAATGCATGAGACTGACATTTCATGTGATAGGGTCAGTGCACTAGCTTGTTTGGGAAAAGCTTCAGTGCCAAAGTGTAAGTAACTAAAATAACCCAACACTAGCACTATGAGAAACAGTAGTGGAAATACCAAGGCATATGCAAGATTTCACTGTATGCATAATAGGGTTAGTCAAGCACTACCACAATCTAATTATCATGCCATACTTGGAATGTTCAAGACCTAACTAACAACATTGTTTTGATTACCAAACATCATCAAGTAACTTATATTCATAACCCTATCGGTGATAGAATTATATTACAACTACCAAGTTCCACACAATACCAAACCAAACATACCAAATGAAGGTGAAAGCAAAATAAATAAGAAGAATCCACTTTATTTATGGTGATGCAATAACTCTTAGGACCTTGGATTCCCATGCATCAAAATTCCACTTGTTAATTATTTTATCACTCTACCAACTATTAGACATAGAGATATGAGACACTTATCAAATCAAGGGATCAAATTATATTGTGATTATAATAGAATAATTGGGAATGCTCTAAAACTTAAAATTTAAAATTTTGAGAATGAGGGTGTCATCAAAATTATTTAACCACTATAAGAGAAATCATTACCAAGTGATAGATTAACTCAAATACATCAAAGTAAAAATAAAAGTTGCAAGCATTTAAAATAAGAGACAATGGCCACCAAACTATTTATTGAGAAGGCATATAGGCATAACATACAAATTGATGAGACCAATTACCCAATCACATGCAATTTACCATTTTTAAAAGAACTATAATATGGCATTGATCTATTACAACACATGTTACCTTATCCATGATCAATTAGACATATATTATTTCTTCTTACATATGGACCCATAGTTGTAAATATATGAATATGGGTAATGCATCCCACAACTCAATCAAAATTTACATTGGGCCTATAATGGTTACAATAGATTCAAGCTTTAGTGTAAAAATTATGCTAAAACATCACTTTATCATATAAAGGGCATACAATTAGAATGCCACTTTATGCTAGTGATGATGACCATGAAGGATGACCTCCAAATACATCTCCAAGTAAAATATATAATCAAGCATTGGTAGAAAATGTTATACATTTATACAAACCATTTGAAAAATTACCAAATTCAAAGACAAGCAAGATGACATACACAATTCAGAGGATTGGGATCTCCTTTGAGCATTTATTCACACTACTATAAAAAATATAAGCCAAAAAATAAAAAATTTACAAAAATATTTAAAAAAATTCAAATATTCTAAAAAAATTGAGCATGGCATGATTACTAGTTTATTATATTGACACACATTTTTAATACATTTTCGTAGATTGCATATTATTTTATATACACACATGTATTTCACGTGGTATGAGTGATATGTAGGCATATAAATTATACATGATACATACTATACATAGGGATATAATTACCCAACAACTATCCTATCTCAATAGACCCACACTCATATAAGGTTAATCAAATAGAGCCCATGATAACTAATGTTCAAGTAGTAACTAGTAGATCTATAGATCTAGAAGAGGATTACCTACATTATAAATACTAAGAGAAAAGGGTTCCAAGCCTAAGCCTATGACACAATGAAATAACTCTAATTAGACCTATATGAAGGTAAATAATTACTAACAAATAATGTAAGTAGTTGTGAAAATAAAGTAAATTAAACTAAAGGGAAAGGGTTAGAATGATACAAATGGGGATCTAGGCAACCTAAAATGGAAGATGAAAGGTCTATGAAATCTTATAGCCACACCTGTATTAGGTGTAGAGACAATATAGACAATGATGCACACACATTCATTCACTAATAAATAAACAACATCTAACTATTAGGTAAATAAATGAAAGAGTATAAGATTATAAATACTTACCTTGAAATGGACCCATCAAACATCAATCTCCCCTTGCTTAATGGTGCTTTGTAAGATATAGATGTAGTTGTGAAGACATTAAAGGATGGATAAAAAGGATCCATACCAACAAATGTCCTCCTAATGAATCTCAAAGACTTTCACAAGACAAGCTTATTCAAGACAAGATTCTAGACCTAACTCTTCTAAGTGTGACTTAGGGAAAAAGAGCAAGAAAAAATAGATAAAAAATAATGTATATGATATGTTTAGAATGGAATATGACATGTATATATAGCTATATAACACCCAAAACCAAACCTAAAGGCTAATCCAATGATATCAACTAGTTTTATACAATTAGGATATGTTGGTTGGCACTAAATGGCATCAACCAGGCCAATATAATGCGAATGTCAATGAACATTCTCAGAACTACATCAAACTAGTCAATGCAATACATATAGCGAAAAGGTAAAAAATAGACGTTATTAACCCAGATGATGTGGTAGGATATAAAGAAAATGATATATTTGAATGAGGTGGGATGAAAGGAGGTCAGTAGTAATATAAATCCAAATAAACTAAATTGGTAGTAAGAAGGATATGATCATAACATGGGTAACAACATATCTTGCAAAGAATCAAAAACCTACCCACCCCTTTCATAGTGCAACATTTAAGGCATGTACTCAAGGAGATTGATTCTCAACAAGTTATTTCAAGAGAAAACATCAGTAAATGATAAATTGAAAAATATTATGTGTATATACATAGATTCTAGACTTTTCCTATACCCAAGGGCCATGTCACTACTAGGGTCATCTATTGTCATAAGTTAGACTATTCACATGTTATATCTTTCTATGAACTTAAATTCACCATATTGATATACCTTGATTTATTACACATGCCTTGATATTTCTCATTTCTTATTTAATGTTACATGGTTACGTTATTTGTTATGTTGTGTCATGGACATATTTGGATGGAGTAGACTAGTTTAGTTTTTTATAGATAGATATTGGGGTTGGTGGGTTCCCTACCCTTTATATTAAATTATAAGTTTATACAAAATAGATAAACCTTGACCATCACAAATTTTCAAATGAAAATGAGGTCTTTTGGGAATCAAAAGCCACCAAGTGGAACTAACCACAAAATTACAAAAAATCTTCAAAACTAGTCAGAGATAAAGCAAACAAACCAGTATAAGATAAAAGAGATAAAAATACCAATAAACAAAGATCATTTTTAAATAAATTCATCATCGATGATTTCCAACTTCACTTCAAGAAGTTTAGGACCTTCCTCATCTATCATTGACTAACATGACCAGCTTTTAATACAACCTATAGAACGTGCAACTTTGTTACTTGCCAAGAGATCACACATGGCTAAAGAAGCATCAAAATGGGGAACACAAGGAAGCCAAGGTAGAGAAAGATGACTGGTGTTATCCACCATCTCACTTAGGAATTTAATTGCCTCCTTTCTCTCCTTACAATTACATGCTGCTTTCCACATTTTTAAACCAACAATAGGGAATTTCACCTGTGCCCAAGGAGGAGCTGAGATATATTGACCACAATTCATTGATGGATGATGTGGTTTGAAGTCCAAGTATTTTAAATAATCCATCAACTTTACAAAACTAGATTCAAGATCCCTGAAAACAAAAATTGGTATAAAACCAAAACCATTTTTACCTAAAAAAGGGAGTGATTCAAAAGGACCAACATTGAAATCTTCCACTTTCTCTACTAAATTTGGTCTATGGATAGGTGGCACAAAGAATTCTAGCATTATTTTCACTAGAGGCTTGTCCTCCAAAACTGCTAAGATATTAGATGCAAACAATGCAACAACATCTAAATTTACCTATATGAATGCACTTTCCCCATAAAATTCTTTGCCCAATGTGAAGATAATGGCATGTATGACATCTTTAGAGGTTACCCAAAAGATCTTTTTGATATGTGCACTGGAAGCTCTACCATAAAAGACAATATCTTAACGCTACTTCCACTCAGAACCATAGGCATCCTAAGTGTCATGGCCAAACTTTGATCCATCTTTGTTTCTGACTCAGGGAAGAGAGACACCAAATTGGGATAAAGAACAGGGGTTAAGAAAGACTGAGAATCATCTCAAATATTGGAAATATTGTCATTGATGTCAAAGGTATAACATTATTGGTGATAAAGGCCCCATTACATTTAATAGTGTTTTTAATATTCATATTTTGGCTAATGTGTGTTAATCTTTATTTAATATTAATGAATATATTTTTAGTTGCATATAAGTCAAAAGAGGGTCCATGGAGAAGTCAAAGAGTCATGGGGTAAAAGACAAAAGAGGAATGGGATGTATTTTCTCATGAAGAATCATCTTGAAGAATTTCAAGAGTCACCATGTGAAAACAAAAGAGGGTATGGTGCATTTTTCTATGAAGGGACACTTTGAAGAATACAAAAAGTCACCAAGATAAAGACAAAAGAGGAAATGATGCATTTGCTTATGAGGGGTCACCATATGACTTTTCAAATGCAAAGATATGAAGGGTCATGCAATTTTAGTGCCATTTTCTATGAAGATTGAAGGGTCACAAAGAGTGAATACCAAAGGTCATTTGGAAAGCTATAAATAAAGTCTTAAGGACCCATTTGTGAAATGCGAGAGAGTGCATGGTTTGTATTTTTTTAAGAGAGAAAAGCAAGAGATGTTGTAGATTTCTATCATTTGTTGAGTAAGCAACACTGTGAGATAGTTATGTTTTATACACAAGAGGGGTTGGTGCTCCTATGGATTGGTGCTCACAAATCTTTACAAGAGGTTGGTGATCCTGTGGGTTAGTGCTCACAAATAGTTGTCGTGTTGGTGCTTGACAAAGTGGTTGGTGCTCCTGCAAGTTGGTGCTTACAAACTTTGTATTTTGAGTTGGTGCTCATTCATATACTTGACATTGTTCTCTGTGGCTTTTTTCACTTTGAGTTTCCACGTAAAATTTTGGTCTCTCTCTCTCTCTCTCTCTCTCTCTCTCTCTCTCTTGTGTGGGCATATTATTTTTTTAGTTTTATTATATATCTTGAATGTGTGATTAAGTGGTTAAAGAAAAGAAATCAGATTAAGTAAATAATATATAATATACTGATTCACCCTCCCTTTCAATATATTTCATGCTTAACAATTAGTATTAGAGTCAGTTCCTTTGGAAAAAGTTTTATAGCTTGAAGGTAGATCAAGAAAGCATGATGACTAGATCACATGAAAGTTTTTCTACAAATAAGACACCTTTGTTTGATGGGACAAATTTATGCTTTTTGAAGCATAAATATGAAGACTTATTTGATGGCTCTTAGATTTGACATTTGGAAAGCAGTGGTGGAGGATATGAAGAGCCACAGACACTTGTAACTACTCCAGTAGAAAAGAAGGCGAGTGAAAATAATGTTAAAACTTTAAATACTATTTTATATGGTTTATGTGAATCAGAATTTGTTAAAGTTATGCAATGTAAATATGTTCATGAAACTTGGGTAAAATTTAAGAATATTTACAAAGGTGATGGAAAGGTTCAACAAACTAAGCTTCATACTTTCAGAAGATAGTTTGAGAGTTTGAAGATGGAAGAGAAAAAAAATATAGCAAGTTATTTTTTATGAGTTAATTAAATAGTTAATCAGATTCAAGGTCTTGGTGAAATGGTAGAAGAATCAATTATGGTTCAAAAAGTTTTGAGATCTCTACCTTTGAGATATGATGCAAAAGTTTTGGTAATTGAAGAGATGAAGAATTTAACCAAGCTAAAGATGGATGAACTACATGGTATTCTTATGGCATATGAGATGAAAACCAAACAAGAGAAACTCTCAAAAAGAGAATCTACTTTTAAGACATCAAAAAAAGAGAAGGCTAAGATTCAAGAATCAAGTGACAGTTCTAGCGATGATGAAGATGACAATGGAGCTCTATTCATTCACAAGCTGAAAAAAGACACAAGTAAATATCAAGGAAAATTACTGTTTAAATGTTTTAATTGTAGAAAGATTGAACATTTTGTAGCTAAGTTCCCAAATAAAGGTAATGGTGAAAATGAAGAAGGAAAGTCTACATATAAGAATAATTTTAAAAAAAAATTCAAGAAGGGATTCGAGAAGAAGAGTTTGTATTTTAAAGATCTTAGCTTAGCTGAAGATAGTGGAGTCGGTGATTCAGAAGAAGAAGATATTCTATTCATGGCCATACATGAAAATGCCTCCATAAGCAAAAGTAGATATGATCAAAAAGAAGAATAGGATGAATCCAAAGTGAATCTAGAAGAATAACTCATTTATGCCTTAGAAGAGTTAAAAACTCTTGAAAAGAAGAATCAAAGATTAAAGCTTTAGATTAAAAAAATAAAAAAGAGTCAAAGAAAATAATTGAACATCTATAAGCACACTTTGAAGAAGCCAAGAAGATTGAAGAAAATCTAATGGCATAATTGCAAAAAGTAAGTAAAGGATGTGAAATGTATGTTATTGAAATTGTTTCTTTAAAAACAGATCTTGAGAAAACAAATAAAGTAATCAATGATAGAGCAGCCAATGATTCAAAATTTGAGAATAACACTAATATGTTGAATAAGATATTAGAAGTTTAAAGATCAATGTCAAATAAGATATGTATCAGATTTGAAAAAGAGAAAGGGGAGGCCACTAATTTCATAGATAAAGAAAAAGCAAAGAGCTATGTTGAAGCTCTTACAAAATAGGAAATCAAAAGGGAAGAAGTTAAGAATACAAAGGACATCTTAAACAAAGAAGGTTGGAAAGAATAGAGCTACAAAAAGCAATCAGGTCAGAGATACACAAATATGTCCTATTTTTATGGTTAATATTTTTATTATAATGGATATGGTCATAAAAAATTAGAATGTTAAAAATGGGCTAAAAATTTTAGAAATAAAGAAAAAGAAAGTTATGCAGAGTCAAGCAGAAGCCACAACTATTTTTCTCCTCTATCAAGATTTAATGAAGAGGCCATAATATGTTACAAGTGAAATAACTTTAAACATATAGCCTGATACTATAGAAGCATGATCGAGTCAATCAAGAAAGACTAGAGTTTCAAGGCTCCATTCATCAAGAGGAAAGTTTAGACAGGTTTATGGCAGAAGAAATAACTTAAAAAATTTATGTTGGTGTAGACAGCTTTACATGCAAGAAATGAAAAAAAACCATGATTCATTAATAGTGGATGTTTGAGGCACATGACTAGAGACAAAAACAAGTTCATAACCTTGAAGAAGATCAATGGTGGCATAGTAAAATTTGAAGATAATATTACTGCCAGAATTGCTAAAAAAAGTACACTAAGTTTGGATAATGGTAGAACTAGAATTGAAAATGTTTTGTATGTAGAAGGTCTTAAGCATAATATTTTGAGTGTAAGTCATATATGTGATTAGGGGCACACACTAAAATTTTATGTAGAAGTTTATGAAATAGGAGAAACTATTTAGATGTGTTGGTTGCAGATACTTAGAAAATAAGGAATAATTTGTATATGCTATCAGACATCAAAGGTCAAAGATGTTGTTTGAGTCAAATTGAAGAAAGTTAGATATTGAATACGAAAATGAGACATAAATTTTGACAATCTTGTCAACATCATCAAGAAGCAAGTAGTCATAAATCTTCCAAAGATTACAAAGCCATTTGACATGCTTTATGAACCTTGTCAGCATGGGAAGCAGGGCAGAAGCTCGTTCAAAACAAAAGAGCACTCGACCACTCAGATGTTAGAGCTTTTTCACACTAATCTATGTGGATGTATGAGAACTTAAAGTACTCAAGGTAAAAAATATTTTTTATTTTATATTGATGATTTTTTACATATGACTTGGGTAATGTTTTTAAATAAAAAATTAGAAGCTTTCAAATATTTCAAAGCATTAATTGAAAATGAAACTAGTTTTAAAATTAAGTGTCTAAGATCAAATCAAAGAGAAGAAATTATGTTAGATCAATTTATTGAGTTTTATGAATACCATAGAATAAAGAGAAATTATTCAATAGCCAAAACTCCATAGCAAAATAGAGTAATTGAACGGAGAAATAGAATAGTTCAGGAGATGGTGAAGACAATGCTAAATGAATCCAAGATACTAGATAAATATTAGAGAGAGGTAGTTGCTAGAGTAGTACATATTCAGAATAGAGTATTATTGAGAGTCAATAATGAGAAAACTCATTATGAGCTATGGAAAGACAAACCAACAACAGTTGATTATTTCAAAGTTTTTGGTAGCAGATGCTTCATAAAGAGAATCGATGAAAAATTTGGTAAGTTTGAATCTAGAGCAGATGAAGGTATATTTGTTGGTTAATCTTGAAAAATTAAAGCTTATAAATGTTATAACAAAAAAATAAAGATTTTTTTTGAAAGTGCAAGTGTCAGGATAAAAGATGGAACATAAAGAATCATTGATCTAGTAGACATTCCTGAAATCATTAAAGAGGAAGATTTTGAAGAATCAGATGAAGATGAGAAAAAGGAGAAAAAGGACACCAAAACTCCATCCAAATATGTTTAGATAAATCATAATGAAAGTGATATCATCGGGGATATAAATGAAGGAATTTGCACTAGAATAATGATGATAAGTGAATCTGAGCAAGTTAATTTTTCTTTGTTATCCAAAATTCAGCCTAGAACTTTTTCAAAATCTAGACATGATAAGCATTAGGTTAAGGCAATGGATGAAGAATTAAATCAGATAGAAAAAAAATGATACTTGGGAATTAGTGCCTAGACCAAAAGATCATAATGTGATAAGAGCAAAATGGGTTTATAAAAATAAGTTGAATGAAAATGGAGAAGTGACCATGAATAAAGCAAGATTAGTATGTAAAGGATATGCTCATGTTGAAGAAATAGATTTTGAAAAAACTTTTACACCAGTGGTAAGGCTAGAAGTTATTAGAATATTTTTTGCATATGCAGTGTTTAAAAATTTAAAAGTGTTTCAAATGGATGTCAAATCTACCTTCCTAAATAGGAATCTAGAAGAAGAGGTCTACATTGAGTAGCTTGAGGGATTTATTCTCTTAAATATTAGTAGTCATGTATGCAGATTGGAGAAATCACTGTATGGATTGAAATAAGCTCCCAGAGCTTGGTATGTAAGACTTGGTAAGTACCTGCAAGATCAAGGTTTTAAGAGAAGATTTACTAATAGTAAGCTCTACATCAAAATAGAAGGTGAGTATCAATTGATTATTATGGTATATGTTGATGACATCATTTTTGGAGGAAATATTGAATAGATGATAAAAAAAAATTCTGATAATATGCAAAAAAAAATTGAGATGTCTATGCTTGGAGAATTATCATTTTTTTTATGATTGCAAATATTTCAGTCAGATAAAAGAATTTTTATATTTCAAAGTAAATATGCCAAAGAAATGTTGAAAAATTTTGGTTTTGAGGATTTTGCACCAGTTGGTACACCAATGAGTACAAAAAATAAAGTGAGCAAGGATGAAGATTCACCTATTATAAATCAATCTTTGTATAGATCTATGATTGGTAGTCTTTTATATTTGACAGCATCGAGGGCAGACATCATGCATAGAGTAGGAATGGTTGCAAGATATCCATTAGCTCCAAAAGATAGTCATATTTAGTTAGTAAAAAAAATATTTAGATATATCAAGGAGACATTAGATTATGGATTGTGGTATCCCATAGGTATAAATTTTACTTTGGTTACTTATATAGATTCAGATTGGGCAGGTTGCTTAGATGATAGAAAGAGTACAATTGGAAGAGATTTCTTCTTTGGTGATAGCTTAGTATCATGGCTAAGTAAGAAACAACATTTAGTATCACTTTTTACAGTTAAAATAAAATATATTGTAGTGGTATTGTGTTGTACTTAAGTGCTTTAAATGAAGAAAACTTTGAAAGCTATCAAAGTAAATTATGATGAACCTATTTTTATTTTTTGTGACAACATAAGTGCTATTAATATTTCAAATAATCTAGTGATGCATTCAAGAACAAAACATATTCCCATTAGATATCACTTATTGAGAGAGCAGGTTGTAGATCAATAGGTTAAGATGGAATATATCAATACTACAAAGTATATTGTAGATATTTTCATAAAGGCACTACCAAAATACACATTTGAGTAACTACATGAGAAGTTGGGAGTAATTTATTTTACTTCGTACCATTGAGGTTAGATCCAGGTAGGCCCTTTGCCATTGATATCAAAGAGGGAGAATAATATAAATAGGTATAGGTACAGGTATAGGTGAAGAAACAAGTACAAGGAATAGGTACATGTTGTTACAGTAAGGGGAGTTACTGTATGCTTTTTAGATGGGTGCAAGTTTTAGGATGTGATAGTTTTAGTTTGAAGTTGCCATCATTGACAAAGGTGGATATTGTTGGAAATATTGTCATTGATGTCAAAGGTCTAACATTATTGGTGATAAAGGGCCCATTTCATTTAATAGTGTTTTTAATATTCTTATCTTGGCTAATATGTGTTAATATTTATTTAATATTAATTAATTTTTTTTTGGTTGCATATAAGTCAAAATAGGGCCCATGGAGAAGTCAAAGAGTCACAAGGTAAAAGACAAAAGAAGAATGGGATGCATTTTCTCATGAAGATTCATCTTGAGGAATTCCAAAAGTCACCATGTGAAGACAAAAGAGGGTATGACACATTTTTCCATGAAAAGACACTTTGAGGAATACAAAAAGTCACCAAAATAAAGACAAAAGAGGAAAGGATGCATTTGCTTATGAAGGGTCACCATATGACTTTTCAAATGCAAGGATACAAAGGGTCATGCAAGTTTGGTGTCATTTTCCATGAGGATTGAAGGGTCACAAAGGGTGAATGCCAAAGGTCATTTGGAAATCTATAAATAAAGGCTTGAGAAGCCATTTATGAAATGCAAGAGAGTGCATGGTTTGTATTTATTTTCAAAGAGATAAAATTAAGATATTATAGAGTTATATTATTTTTTGAGTAAGCAACATTGAGAGATAGTTATGTTTTATACACAAGAGATGTTGGTGCTCCTGTGGGTTGGTACTCACAAATATTTTCAAGGGGTTGGTGCTCCTGTGGGTTGGTGCTCACAAATAGTTGTGTTGGTGCTCGAAAAAGGGGTTGGTGCTCCTGCAATTTGGTGCTTGAGATTTTTCTCTGTGGTTTTTCCCACTTTGAGTTTTCACGTAAAAATCTACTCTCTCTCTCTCTCTCTCATGTGGTGCTTATTATTGTTTCAGTTTTATTGCATATCTTAAATGTGTGATTAAGTGGTTAAAGAAAAGAAATCAAATTAAGTAAAAGATATATAATATTTCATGCTTAACATCAAAATGGTGAACCTCATTAAATTCTCATCATTTTTCCACGCTTGATTACCAATGCCACCTTCTCAAACACTTGTGGAGTTTCAAACAATTATGAAACCATAATTATTAATTAAAGACCTAACAAAACATTCATGGACGCCTCGAATACCTCCCATGCTCTTATTTGGTTATCCACTATAATTGGAATGTTTTATTCTATTCCATAATTAGCCAAAAAATTTGCTATCGTAGTTACCTTTTTGAAATAATGAAAATCTTTCCACTCAATGAAGAACTCCACACAATCCCAAGCTTTACAAATTATGTTATCAAGGTGCCAAGATGAAGCTACAAACTTCTTGAAAGTTGATATAATGACCTAAGAATCCCTTTCTACCTATATCTTCTCAATACCACATTGAGAGACCAATTCCAAACCAAAAACCAGTGCTTGAGTTTCAGCCTCATTATTTGTGTCATCCTTCAACTTATTAGAAGTTGCACTTATTAGGGACCCACTAAAATATCTGAGGATGCAACCTACCCTAAAATCTATTGAATTACCTCTTGAAGCCCCATCGAAGTTGAGTTTGAACTAACCTAGAGGTGGAGGACACCAATCAGCCTTCTTATTTCTTTTTACTTTATTACTATCTACATTAGACTTATTAATAATGGGAACTAAAATAAATTTCCAATTGGCACACATACTCATATCACATGAAGATAAATTGCTTTTTCTACCTTAATTAAGCTGAGACAGCTTCAGAGATAGCTATTTCAATCTCCTTGAGCAAGACTATTAGTTGTTTCTCTTTATCTTCAAAGATCATTTGATTTCTTTCTTTCCAAACACACTAAATGAGAATCACCGGACTAAATCTCCATGGAACATATAGAGAATTTTTGAAATCCTTGAAAGGCCAAGAAGCAAACACATTGAAGAGGGATTTTGGCCAAGCCAAAGCCCAATCTAATTTACTGCATAACCAATTCCAACACCCAACTACAAAAGGACACTTAAACAATATGTACCCCATCGTTTCTTCTACAAATTTGCACATAACACACATAGAGGGACCCAAGATACCAATTTTACACAGCCTATACTATGTTAAGATATGATTTTTCACAACTAACCAATCAAAGGCTCCAACCTTTTGAAGACCCTCTTTACTCCAACAGAGTATTTTGGCCCAACTCATGACCGAAATAGTAACATTTTCCATTGGGTAACCAATTTTAATTGAATAATTCCTAGATTTAGATCCTATCCAATGCAGTGAATCCTATTTTGAATTTATGAAAACCTTTCTCTAAGATATAAAATCATCACGCCTTACCACTTGCTCTAAAGGGATTCCAAGATTCTCAAAACTTTTCCAAGACCAAACCCAAAAATCCGCTTCCTAAGATTGTTCAGATAGTCGATAACTCTTACTCCCCAAGCCTCCAAAAGAAGAGAATTTGCTTCTATCAACTCAAGATTTTCAGCCAAAGGTTTATTGTTGTTCCAAGAATCCTCCCAAAAAATTTCTTGTCTTCCATTATTGATTGTCCATGATACATGCTCTGAAATCAGGGGTCTACATTTGAGAAGAAAATTCCATATATGGGAGCCTTTAGGAGGATTTGAAATAGAAATCATATTCCAAAGATTGAATCGGTCCAAATGTTTGCTTCTAAGAACTCTAATCCATAATGATTAGGGATTTTAAATCATGTTCCAAATCAATTTAGTGTCAAGGGCTTGATTTTAAAAGTTGAGACTTTTGATCCCAGCTCCACCCATCTTTTTAATTTGGAAAACTTTTTCCCATTGAAGAAAAGGAATCTTTTTTTTTTATCTTGAGTGCATTGACACAAAAAATCCTTCATTATTCTATTTAAATATTTTATTACCAAACTTGGAATTTGAAAAAGTAGACTAGTATTATTATTATATGCTTCTGCGATGCTATTTAATTTTATAGTAAGTTAGTTGTTGCTTGCCTAGTGTATGCAACACCTTGGACTTCTTTGTGGTTCCTTAGCCTTGGTTATTATGGAAATTATTGCCCCTTATTTTTAGTTCCTTTCCCTTATTTATTGTGGTATTTACTACCCTTTATTTATGACTCTTTAACCTTAGTTTTTCATAATTTATTACCCCTTGTATGTGGCTCATTAGCCTTGGTTTATGTGACATTTATTTTCCCTTATTTGTGTCCCCTTGGCCTTATATGTGTTATTTCATGATGTTGATTATTGAGCTAGTTGATCTTGTTTTGATTTTTGAGTTTGAAAATGTCATGATCCATATCATGCATCTCCCTCTTTGTATATGGTGTCATGATCCATATCATGAATTTTTCCTATGTAGTCCTATTCAAAGTGTTTATTAGATATGGTTATTACTATGTACTTCATTTCTATATATGTTTTGACATACTAATTATATGACCTTCCATTTCATATGTTATATGCATGATTTAATGTTATATTCCTTACTATGATGACATATTCTCCACATTTCAAATACTTTTACATGATTATATATTTATAAATAATATTCTACATCCAACTTTTATTTTGTGAAGAGTGACTTTCAAGATACATCCCTCACCTTAAAAATAGGGCATATTAATGGAATTTTTCATAGAGACGTATGCCTAAAAGAGCATATATTTCATATTTTTGGGTATAATTACAAGATTTAGAGTTTGAAGTGATTTAGACAATATATATTTACCAATTATAGATAGATTTTAGGAGCATATGTAGGTCAAATGTGTTCCATTTTATAGGACATTTGTTACATATTTTTAGACATATGACACACATAGTATATAAATGCATGTCATTCTATATTATATTATCAATAAGAAATTCAAATTTTGATGCATTAAATGGTTTCATGCATACACATTTTACCAATATTAGCACTCAAAAGTTTAAAATATGTATACACATTATCAAAGTTTACCAATGTTAGAACTAAAAAATTCATATTGTGGGGAACTAAATTAGTCAATGAACATTTACACTTATGCAGTTATTTAAAAGCACATTCAAATATTATGAAGTAGTGAGCACATATGAATCTGTAATTCCAATTATAGTTTTTAATTCAAGTTTAAATGAGTAATGCAGTTGACGTGTTGTATCACTCAATGGACTAGGCATTACTCCGTGAGCCCATTATGTGTATCTCACCTTATATCTTCGGGTTACAAGATCAATGCTATATTCATTACATAAGGGTTAGGGAATTTGTCTTCCAATCCATATTACTTTCCCTAGTTAAATTTCAAATTGGGGATTGATCACCCTCAATTTTACCAAGTTATCCAAGTGTTTTAATGAGGAATCATGGCTCTCCATTGCTTCAATGTGGAAACATCAGCCCCAAAAAAAGTTACAAAGAAACATGATTCACCAATATAAAGATGTGTTCTTTACTTTCTCTTAATTTTCAATCACCAAATCATTAATTTTCATATTTTGGTGCAAGAGCATCCATGGTGGATAGAATATCTTATATCACAAAAAAATATAGTGTTTGTTTCTAATTTGTTGTTTTCTTGTTGTTGGTTTTTTGTGTGTTATCCTAGGTAGTTTCTTTGTTTTACATGTTGGCCATTCTCCTAATGGTTTACATGTGTGGTTTTTCACAACTTTGGATTTCAATTATTCACCTTGTAAAGTTGTATTTGCCTCGTGATTTAATGAAAAACTTCATTTTTGAAAATTTGGTAGACTTCCAGACCTAATTGGACTTTTAAATATTCTAATTTTATCTTGTGTGATAATGGTTCAAATTGAAGTTATAATCAAACATTGGAAGTCTGAACATGTCTTGATTTATCTTAGAGAGTCTTCATTCACTAATTAGGTGTGCATTCACCGATTAGGTCTTGAGATGCATTGATTCTTTACAGTAATTATAATTAGGTTTAAAGACCCTGATTAGGTTTGTGTAACCACCAAATGCTTTGACAATGGTATTCAGGTTTCTATTTCCTGAATAGGTCTTGGAAATTAACAAATATATTTTGAAGTTTTAATTCGATGTTATTCCCTGATTAGGTCATGTGCCTTCTCATTTGTCAGTACCTTTGTATCTAGGTTTTAAGTTCTAATTTGGTCATGTTGGGTTCATTTTTCATGTTTATTTGGTGATTGAGTTTTAATTCTAGATCAAGTCTTGGACTCGTTCAAAGATCATGATAGTGATAATCAGTTCCTTATTCCCAAATAAGGCTATGGAATTATTTGGTGACTCCTATTTTCTATTCAAATATTTTTTATTGAATAGGTCTCGGTAGGATGTTAGTTGGTGAATATGATGGTATTCAGGGTTCCTTTTCTCGAGTAGAACTAAGCGATATTTGATGAGATCCTCTATACTTTGTGAGGTTTATTTCCTGACTAAAGTATATCCTAAGTCTTAAAAGAATCCCTTTGTTGTGATGGGTTCCAAGCCCACATAGGTTTATGTCAAGCTCAACATCATTTACAATGGAATGCATGACTAAAATCCCAATTAAAATGGTGCTTGGGGATACATAATTATGTAGTGGTTTTAGGTATGCAAAGCTCGACTAGATTGTGATAATTTTAGACAATTTTGGCAC
Organism: Torreya grandis; assembly: GCA_037957365.1. Lineage (NCBI taxonomy): Eukaryota > Viridiplantae > Streptophyta > Pinopsida > Cupressales > Taxaceae > Torreya > Torreya grandis. The sequence continues at coordinate 284,998 of JARHVA010001220.1, read as the reverse complement.
ATTCCAAAGTCTCTCATAGGTCTAAAACATGATTTTCATCCCTAAATTCCTCATAGATTATTTATATGTAAAAATCTTTCCTTGTTCTTTTATTTTCTCTATCAAAAATCCTGATTAGGTCTACATGTGTATGAAAAATGATTTTTTGATCCTTTCTTGATGCCTTCTTATTTTGTAATGTCTAGGAATATGAATAAACACTCAAGGAAATTGAGAGGTTAGCCCATTCCTATTATTTATGCCAAAATGAATTTTTATTTGGGGTTTCACATTTTGGTACAAAAACATGGTGATTTTTGTATTGCATTTTATTTTTCTCTCCATTTGTACTCAAAGGAGAATTATGATTCAAAATTTTTTGCTTAAAACTTGTCATTAAAACTCATCATTTAAATTTGTTTCAAATCTCAAAATTCTTTCATGATGAATATAAGGAATGGATTTGTGTGTTGAATCTAGTGTTTCATTTTTTGTTTTGGTTCTCATTTTGTGAGTATGCTTGACCAAACCCTACAACATGGTCAAAACAATTGTCCTTAGGTGGAAACCCATATTGTGTGTGCTTAAACAGGTATCAGATCTTCATTTCATCATTAGGATAGAGTGTGCATAGAGGATACTCAAGTTGAGTCTGTTATAATGATATGGAAGAGAAGTTTACACTATTGGAAAATGACACACTATAGAAATGTTATTTAAAGAGGGGAAAGAGCAAGAGGACCTCGTGTGGTATATTTGACAGAGATGATGAGAGGTATGTAGGAAATATTAGATGAAATGAAGTTGGCTCAATAGAGAGGTGCTCATGGATATGGAAAATGAAGCTGAGATGAGATTTCTCAAAGTTATGGCGAGGCTTGGTAGTAAGTTGAAACTTGATACACCATGATACAATGATAGATTAAATACTAAAGAACTCATGGACTAGATAATTGATATGGATAAATAATTTAACTATGAGTCTATGGAGGAGCATAAGAAAATGAATTTTACATGTAAAAGTTTGAAAGGTCATGCCTCACTATTGTAGGACACCATGTAGACATAAAGACAATATAAGAATAAGAATGAAATCAGGGCATGTAATAAGATAGTATGTAATTGAGGATAAGTTTTTTGTTATGGATAATAAATTGACTCTTTTTTGAAAATTATAGAATTTGAGGTATAAAGATATGAGTGCCAAAGACTATACTAAATTTTTTATAGGCTCACAATAAGAGTAGGGAATGATGAGGATGATCCACCAAAAAGTGGTGAGGTATGTGAATGGACTAAATTTTTATATTCAAGATGAAATTATTTTATTGAAATTATAGATCATAGAGAAATCCTATCAAAGTGCATTGAAGGTAGAGGAAATTTTGAGAAGGAAATTACAAGCAAACTCTAGAGGAAGTAAATGGTCTTTGAGAGGGTGAAGATAGAACAATGGTGGAAGAGGCCAACAAAAAACTAGTGGATAAGTGAAGAATTCACACAATAATAATTATGGCACAAGGGGAGGATACTATTTAATGGGGAGAGGTTCATATGGACAAGGTAGAGGTGGATGTTTTTGTGGTAAGTGTTTTGGCTGCAACAAGGTAGAGGCAGAGGTTTTTGTGGTATGTAGCTTTTGGAGATGAAGAGAGTGTTAGGTATCCAAGTCATACAGAAGAGAGTGTTGGGTATCCAAGGCTCTATTGATAAAAATAGTGTTACTGAAACTAGTTGAGGAGGTGAATGAACTAATAAAATAGAAGAGCTTGTTAAGGAATATTTCTAAATATAGAGGTAAGTGATATAAATTTGTAATTGATAGTGGTAGTACTGATAATTTGGTCTCTCAATAAATGGTATAAAAACATGGGCTAATACATTTAACACATCCTAAACCACACAAATATTCTTAGTTGCTTAAGGGGCATTAGGTGCTTGTGAATGGGTAATGTGTGGTGAAAATTTCAATTGGTTTGTATAAGGATGAGGTTTTGTATGATATCATGCCCATGGACATGTGGCATGTGCTATTAGGTAGTCCATGGAAGTTTGATAGGAGAGTTGTGTATGGCAGATGAATAGACACATATAATATCACAAAGGATGGAAATAAATTCACATTGAGTCTTTTGAAGGACAAGAGAGATGAGGTGGACAACATTTTTAAGTGTTAAGTACAAGATATATTGAGAGGGGGTGAATCAGTATATCTTATAAACTTTCACTTAATCAAATTCCACTTAACCATACATTCAAGATATGCAATAAAATTGAAATAATAAACACCACAGATGATAGAGAGAGACACCAAATTTAACATGGAAACCCAATGTGGGAAAAACTTGGAGAATAATTTGGAGTATATGAATGATCACCAACTCAAACTACAATATTCGTAAGCACCAACTTGTAGAAGCAACAAACCCTTTGATGAGCTTCAACATAACAACTATTTGTGAGTACCAACCCATAGGATCACCAACCCCTTTGCTAAGAACCAACACAACTATTCGTGAACACCAACCCATAGAAGCACCAACCCCTATTATGTATACCACAAAACTATATCTTAATGTTGCTTTCTCAATAAATGATAGCACATTACAATATCTATTTCTTTTCTCTCATTTACTCTTCTAAGCTAGATATGACAATTACAAATCATGCTCTCTTCCACACATTACAAATGGCTTCCCAAGACTTTATTTATAGCTAACTAAATGACCATTCACCCTTTGTGACCCTTCAATCCTCATTGAAAATGGTGCCAAACTTGTATGACCCTTCGAATCCTTGCATTTAAAAAGTCACATGGTGACCCTTCATGAGCAAATACGTCCCTTTCCTTTTTGTGTTTATCTTGGTGACTTTTTGTATTCCTCAAAGTCTCCGTTCATGACAAATTGTGCCCTTCCTCTTTTGTCTTCACTTGGTGACTCTTAGAATTCCTCAAGATGACTCTTCATGGGAAAATGAATCCCATTCCTCTTTTGTCTTTACCCCATGACTCTTTGACTTCTCCATGGCCCCTCTTTTGACTTTATGAAACCAAAAATATATTCGTTAATATTAAATAAATATTAACACGCATTAACCAAGATATGAACATTAAAAACACCATTAAATGCTATGGGGCCTATATCATCAATAATGCTAGACCTTTGACATCAATGACAATATTTCCAAAACTAAGGCCATTTTGGTATCCATTAAAGAGTTTTTGAAGGTGGATAAAGAGGAAGATGTGTGTTTTTCATTAATTTATAAACCAGTACAGGTTGTGATAGCCACTATGATACATGATCCATTTAAATTCAAAATATGCTAAATGGCTATGTTGACATTGTGACAAGTGAATTATCAGACTACCACCTATCTAGAGTATAATTCATCACATGTATTTATTACCCAGAGTTATTTTTCCTAACAAAGTAGCCTATAGGTTGAATCCAATGGAGAATGAGGAGATGAAGAATTAAGTGCAAGAGATGTTGAGGAAGGGTTTGATACATGAGAGCTTAAACCCATGTGCAATTCCTACTGTATTGGCACCAAAGAAAGATGGGGAATGGAGAATGTGTATGGATTCATGTGTAATAAATAATATCACCATTAAGTAAAGGCTTCTATTGCCAAGAATGGATGAATTAATGGATTGTTTGAGTGGAGCAAAATACTTCACAAATATTGATTTGAAGAGAGGGTATCATCAAATCCACATACGAGAGGGAGATGAATGGAAGACCACATTCAAGATGAATGACAAGTTGTATGAGTGACTAGTCATGCCATTTGGATTGTCAAATGCTCTAAGTACATATGTGAGGCTCATAAATGAAGTTTTGAAACCATTCACAGGTAAGTTTGTAATTATCTATTTGGATGGCATTCTAATTTTAAGTCATTCTAAAGAAGAGCATTTGTAACACTTAAGTTGGTGTTGGATAAATTGAAAGAGGATTAGTTATTGGCAAATATAAAAAAGTGTAGTTTCATACAAGAGGAGATTATATAATTGGGGTTTGTGATCTCAAGAAAGGGTTTGAAGATGGATCTTTAGAAGGTGAGAATGATTGTTGATTAGCCTTTGCTGAAGAGCATATTTGAGGCAAGAAGTTTCCATGGATTAGCTAATTTCTATAAGAAATTCATCCAAAATTTCAATGGTATATGCACACCCATCACAGAGACTATGAAGGGAGATAAAAAGAAGATTTATTTGACTGATGCAACAGAGAGTAGCTTTTAGTTTTTGAAGAAAAAAGTGATATAATAAGTAGTGTTAGCCTTATTAAATTTTGGTAATGTCTTTCAGGTTGACTATGATGCAAGTAGAACAGACATAAGAGAGGTGATCATTTAAGAGGGTAAGGCCATTGATTATTTCAATGAGAATTTGAATGAATTAAAAAGGAAGTACTTGGTCTATGATCAAGAGTTCTATGTTATGCTTCAAGATCTCAAGAAATAGTGACATTACTTGTTTTCAAAAAAAATTATGTTATACATGGAAAATCATGATTTGTAGTTCATAAACAACCAAGGTAAGCTAAATCAATGTAATATGAAATGGGTAGATTTTATTCAAATCTTTTCTTTTGTTTTGAAGCATAGAGTGGAAAGTCCAATAAGATAATAGATGCCTTGAGTAGGTGATTGTATGTACCTAAAATCACTCACTTTATTATAGTCAACTAATATTCCTATTAGTTGACACTAATTCCAATTATCCTATTTTATCCCATTTATGTTCCATTAATCTAATATCTCCTTCTATTACTCTACATTCACTAACCTTATTCATCCCCTGTCTTTATTAATTTTCCTTAATCTCCCATTATCTTACTCTAATCCTATTTATCTATTATATGGGAATTTTTAATTCCCATAACCCCACCTAACCACCTAATAGCCTACCCTTTGGTATTCCTACATCCCTAGGAATCCTAATACTCATTTAGCCCTTAAAAAAACCCCATTAACTACTAACCTACTCCCTAATCCACTAGCCAATTTTAAATTCATATTTATCACCGACCACCCTAGCTACCCTACAACCCTAGCTATTCTTACAACCCTAAGATCCTTAATCCCCATTAATACCTATCTAAACACCTCTAATCTCTCTTATTATCCCTAAACTAATCCTAGAAGTCTCTAGAATTATAGACTTCCTCCAAGTCTCTAGAAACCTCTATTTTCTAGAGGTTTCTCCAAGGAATTTAATATTCTTTGATTAATCTAGAACCATTGGATCTCCTCATCCAAGTTTGAATAACAACCATTGATCTTTCCTCCTCCATGGAAAAATCAACTCATGAAGCCACAAAACCATGCCAGAATTATCCTAGAATCATTTAGTCAATCCATCATCCACAATCAACAAATCATTTGATCAAATCTATCATTTGGTCAAGAATCTGAGTCTAAATCATATGCATTCAAGCCCTGGAAGGAGGTGACATGGAGCAAGGAATTCGGTAAATCTTTATCATTTTGATTTGTCTTCATAAATCCTTCCTATTGAGTAGTGTGCATTTTAAGTTTTGGATTCAGCTTATTAAATTCATAGTGTACGTGAAATACATCTACATTTTAGAAACCACAATGGGACCTAACTCTTCTTAAATAGATATTTTGCACTTTGAGTATGTTTGCTTGAGATTTTAGGATATATCGATGAAGAATATTTGGCTCTAAAATATTCGATGAATTTACATTTTTTATTAAAATGTGTTGTGTTTTTTTAAACTACTCATGACTCGTAAGTAATTTTATTAAGAATTTTCTAGGTTAATAACGTCTTACTCTCAGCATTCCAAAATATTTTATGGTTTGTTATTTTGTTAAATATTAAAAAAAATATCATTGTTTGAATATTGTTGTTCAATATAAAATTTTATTTAAAAAATAAAAAAATAAAAAATAAATAAATATACATATATAAAATAAATAAATAATACCTGCTTGTACAAGTGTCAGTTTCATTTTATTGTCAATGTTGGATTTGTTTGTTTATGTTTTGAGCATAACCTACAATATTCACAATTCATGAGATCTATTTCTTTGAAATGTTGGTCAAAAGTTCACATATTCAATATATCTTATAAACAATCCATAATAACCATATTTTGATTTTTTTTATAGCCAACCAACACGCAATACATAGTTCAGTCTCCATCATGAATCCCTTGCAACCAACAAATCAAACCATAACTTCAATATACACAAAGGATTCATATATATATATATATATATATATATATATATATACACATATATAGTGTTACTAACCAAACCACTTTTGTTTTAGTACGGTCGGAAGAGGGACACCACAGCGGAAATGTGACCTACAGCAAAAATATTAGTAACACACCATAGACCTTAGGCCTAACTACATGATTGATCAAAAATATACCTTTGACTGGTGAGATTACGGTATTGACAGTTATTTTGATGAATTAATTTTTTGCTAGTTCAAATTTTGTTTGTTGTTTTTGGATAGGACCTAGAATTTAAACCTAACATCTTTGATTGAGACATTCTATTTAATATTTTGCTATGATATCTATGTCATCCTTTATTTTTGAAAGGCTCCCAAATATGTTGTTAATCAGATTTTGATATATTTTTGGACCCAAAAATACTGTCTCTTTGAAACATTTTTGTCAAACTAGTCACTGCACCAACATTATCAAAAACAAGGTTTGACACATTATTGGAAAAACTTGAACAACCATAAAACTATGAAAATCCTAGTCGACGTCCATCCCCCAGAGTAGTTAACTCCTGTATCAAATTCTTCAGTGCTCCTCTTAGCCTCTTTCACCATCTACCCCTATCCTGTCTCCCCCAACCACATGATCTAACTCCAGCTTGCATCCAATAGTACATGCCACAACTTGAGCCAATCATTCATCCTAATTTATCCATCTTGGGCCACACAAATGTCTAAAGGTATCTACCATGGGTTTCTCATCAACTAGCTAGATCATTAATCCCTGAAGGTTCTAGATTTACAAAATTTTGAATTCCAGCATCTAGTCAAAACCCTTTGTCACGTCGCCACCTTGCATAATAAATATTGGTAAATGATGATGATGATGATAGCACTTGTTACATGTGATCCCGTAGGCATTAAGATCTTTTAAGATAAAAGTCAAAATAAATAAATTAATAAAATATATATAGAAGCCAATTTTTATTTTTGATAATCATTGTCTTGTATATATATAATTGAATATATTTGATAATAACTTTATAATTTAAATGAATCTTAGTCTAAAATGTCTTGATATTTTATAATCATAAGTTTATAGGTTTTTATCCATTTTGATAAAAATAATTATAATTTGTCGTAATAAATAGAGGCAAATTTTGTTTTAACCTACAAGTAATCCAACACTATTGACATTATTTTATTTGCACGGTTATTTGTCAAAGCACATCCATCAAAAAATACTAATCTTTTAGTTGCAGGACCCCATTTTTGAGTGCCAATCAAAACTAATAATCTGTGTGCTTGCATGCCACTAGTCAAAGACCCATTTTGGCACTTTTTTGTATCATTTTTGTATTGAATATATCATTTTTTAATCATCTTGTTGTGTATATATCTTTATGGAATTTTTCCTTGTATATACTTATGTGTGTAAATAATTTATCGTATTATGCCCTTCACACATAGGTAATTAGTTGGTTAATCAATCATATCATATGTTTGTTTGTTTGTCAATCCCCCCTCTAGGATAACACATGACATGGAATTGATATCCACACATTGGCTTAGTCTATAGGGGTTAGTGTTGTAGATTTCATCACCGCACACTGACCACACTTCATGTTTCAGTGGAGTATAAAAATCAGGGATAGTTCTTGTTAGGCTAAGCGATTGACCCCATACAGGTCATTCATGAAGGGGAAAAGTTAACTCTCTAACCAGGTATTAGACAATACCCTATACATACTTGGACCTCAACATACCTTCATGTATATCAAGGATGTCCCTAGAGAGCTTGTTCAGCCTAGCATAGGACCTTCCAACCGTAACAGGTGTTCTACTATAGGCGTTAGGAACAACACTGAAGTAGCCATCAAGTGCAAGCAAGGTCGATAGGGTTCAATCAATTTTGTAATGGGTCACCAACCTATAGCCTCACTTTTTTAGTCATTAGATGTTGTTGACATCGGGTTACAAACCATTGAATTTACTAATTATAGGTTGTGGCTTTCTTGATTAGGTGTGTGTTGTGTTAGACCCATATTATTTGTGAACCGAGTCAGCCTTTACATATCTAATCCTATCTAGGTCCTTTTGCACATATCACCTTGTGTATTCCATCATCATCATTCTATCACCTTGTATATCTTTATCCCATCCCCACTTTTTTGTACATATCCTAATCAACATCTTAGTCATAATCCCATTATATATATATATATATATATCATCTTTGTATAGGTCCTATCACATCATTGACTACATCCCCATCACTTATACTAGTCTTGTACATCCTACATCTCATCATCCCATAGAACATATCCTATTCTGTTATTCATCCTTAGCCTATTGTCCTCTTAGACATATCATCCCATCATCTTTCATACCTTTGACATCAATGATTTTTATTACCCCCTCTCATCTTGTCTTCATCTCATCTTAGCCTAGTCATCCTCCCTTCATCCCTCAATCATTATATTATTTATCCTCATCACCATATCATGCTATGTATTTTATTTGTATATCTTTTTATCATTGTCTTATCCCATCCCCTATCTCAATCTAGTCATATCCCACTCATCACTTTCACATATCTTAGTCACACCTTGTCACCCATATCTTGTCCTAAGTTCATTACATCCATAAATCATAATCATCATCTTGTTTCATTATCTTATCACCTACATTTCATCTTGCATATCCTTATCCCATCATATTCTTTTACATCACTTTGGACCCATAGTGTATATACTTATCACATCATCCTTTTGAACATATCTTTGTCTTAATCGCCTCCTAGTCTAACCATCAACCCATCTCTCACATACATCCTAATCATTGTATTGTATATTCTATTCTCCTCCCCTTGTATATATATTATTATCTTGTACATCTTATTGGTCATATCCCATTCTAGTTCCACTTATAATTCATATTTCCATCCATCACCTATATTAATCACATCTTGTCTCATTATCCATATCCTATCCTAAGTCCATCTCATCCCTAGTCCTCATCATACTATCTTATCTTCATCTCATCTTAGTCATACCTCATCATCTTGTACATCATTGCCTAATCATCATCTTGTATATATTTTATCATTCTTTCCTAGTATATCCTTTTCATTATCCCATCTCCTATCTTAGATTAGTCACACCTTGTCATAAGACCATCTCATCCATAATCAATCACACCTCACTTTGACCATTCCTTATCCATACATCACACCATAGTCTTGATCATTGCCATATCATTTTATTGGCATCACCCCCTTACATATTCAATCATGACCCATAACCCATCCTAATCACATCTTGTCTCACCATCCACATTTAATCCTAAGTCCACCTCATTTATAATCCTAATCATCCCCATATCATCTTATCTCATTATCCCATCACTTTGTATATTCTTATTTTCCTTATTGTACATAAATATTTCTCTTGTACATCCTTTTAGTCACATCTTATCACTAGATCTATATGCCATTCCCTAAATACATACAAATCATACCTCATCATCCACATCCTACCTTAAATCCATACTCGATCACTTGTCTTAACCTTGCCTTCATCACCCATCTAGTCATCACCTCATCTTATCCTAGTTGGATTCTAGGTCACATATGGGTCTAAACCATCCACCTTTTCATTACCCATTTATCATTTCATCATCACCTATCATCATAATTATCCTTGATCCATTTTCTTAATCACCTTCATCACCTAATCCTACCCCATTCCATCTTGAGAAAAATTAGTCTAAGGTCTTGAGATAATCTTATCATCTGATCATCTTATCCCCCTATCATCCTATCATCTTATCACCATCCTATCTTCCTAATCCACTTGGTCAAATCTCATATCATAATCAATAGCTTGTTATCAACGTATCACCTTGTCAGTCTTAATCTAACAAACCCATCAATCATCCCTAGTCCAATCATCTTGCTTTATTCATAACTAGCACCCATCATATCATCCTCTTGATAATTTATATCTAGGCACCCATCATATTCCCAATCCTTTTGTTATCTTTAAAACTAGACATTGTTGATAAGTTGATAGCACCTATTGCACTATCAGTCTGACATTTTATCATAGTCTTTAATTCATTAGCCTATCTCATCTCCATCATTACCTATCCTACTAGCTCAATCCTTTCGATCTATTTTTATTCAAGAACCTTATCCAATCCTTTTCCTACCTACCTCATCCATCATCTATCCAACATTACCATGGAACTAGAACCTGCTTTCATTGACCAATATATACATACCCATAAGGATGAGATACTCTTGAAGTTCATTATGATGGGTGTATCGCTTGTTGAGGGTGTTGATCCCATTTCACTCATTATGCCTCCCATTTGATCCCCTTCATGTGAGTCCCACACTAATCCTCCATCTACTAGCCTAAACCATCCATTGCCCATTCTTATACTAGTAAATGGAATCCAATCTTGGCCACCTCATCCACTCCCAATCCATCTACTCAGTCATATCAACAACCATCTAATCAAAAGTCCATTGCTTCCACATCTAAGTCACAAATAGAAGTGGGTCCTTATACTACCCTTCCTATGTCTTTGGAAGCCCTTTTCAAACAACTAGTCACTGCCAAAATGATGATTTATCCACCTATCCAACATCTTGATCCCACTAAGCCTAAAACATCTGGATACAATGCATATCAATTTTTTACATATCATCGAAGTTGGGGGCATACCATTAATTAATTTTGGGACTTTCAAGACTATATCCAAGACCTCATTGACCATGGTGACATAGTAATTGAGGATGAACTAGATGAGTCTCCATCCCTAGGTACACAAGAAGAGGAATGCCAAGATTCTATTCCTGATCATGATTAACCCCTTCCCCTTTCAGTCCAAGGTCAAGACATCCTATCTATCCTCCATGATCCCCCCATCTTCAACCACCTATCCGTTCAAAATAAGTCTATTCCCCATAATCCTAGTCCTCCCATATCCCATTATGCCTTTCATGGACCTATCTTTGCTCAATCTATTGTCCCTCCATCATCTCCCTCTCACCCATTACATCAACTACCCCATGTTAAGAAGTTATTTGCAGATAATCAACCCCCTACTAGTAGCATAACATCATGCATATCAAATTTATAATTAGAGCCAATACAAGGATCATGTACAACACCAAAATCTACATCAGATTCCTCATTAAAAACATAATCCCCCATTGATATTACAATATATGTTGATAATGTCCATATTTTTTAGAATCCCTCTAATCCAGATACCTCCAATCCATCACTAGGCATACCTTTGGATCCCAATTAGGCTGGTGAAGTGATAACAGAATTATCTATTGAATATTGTCCAACTAAATCTGATCCTATTCTAGATGCCTCTGCTAAAATTAGTCTTAGTGATCCTTTTATTGATCTTGAGGAAATTTTATCCAATGTCAAAAATGGGTCTCCTAGGAACCCCTATGAAGACTATGTTTCCCTATCACCACTCATTGACCTCATCATATCATCTCCCCTGCTTTCCTCCACCATAGATCCTCTCTTTCCTATTGATGATCATTTAATCACCTCCCTCCATAAGGATGAATAAGAACATGCATCGTTGGACCCTCCCTTGAGAAATACAATGTATGCCACAAATACAAAGGTCTAAGGCCATATTTTATAAGTTAATCATAATAATCAAGTCATCTTTGATCCCATCAGTCAAAATCAAGAAAAGTCAAATCATTGGCCTAATCTAAACATGTCTTCCCCTAATGAAACCCAATATTAGGCACTAGAGGAATGTCAAAGTTAAAACCATCATTTATCAAGTCAAAAATCAATCTCCCCCAGTGAAGCCCAAAATCAGGCACCAACGGGTAGCCAAAATTCAAATAATGTCAAAAGCATGGCCGATCATCCATCAAGGGATCATATAAAAGATGAATCACAAAGTCAAAGTGTCTTGGATCTCCAAAAATATTTTGTCAATTAGCACCAATCAAATGAAGTATGCCTTATATCTCCAATGATGTATGCGACTGCTAGTCCTAATCCTCCATCACCCATCACCCCATCCTATCATTCATTATCTTCCATCATCCATCACACCATCATATCGTAATCCTATAATCCATTCAATTCCCATACATCCCCATAAAGATATAATTCACTCCATAATTCACATCATTGACCCAGACAACATTGTCTCTCCTAGGGGTAATGAAGACACATGGTCTATATATCTAGAGGGCTCACCATCAAGAATCACTAAAGGCCACCAGGACATCTAGGAATCTAGCATCCATCATAGAACAAGTGTTGTCTAAATAATCCATCAAATTTCCATATCTTTCATCTCGTTCATCATTTAATAAATCAAGATGCCCATTAAAAAAGTCAAAAAAATAAAATAAAAAAAGCAATCATTCATCCAACGGTGAAAACTAGTCTTCTGGCACCTTGGGCAAGTACCATGATGAAAACCAATTTTTGGCATCATGGTAGTATAATCCATTGTCCACATTTTTCCTCAACACTTAGGGGTAAATCCATCCATTTCATATCCTCATCCATCCATCTCACTTGTCACATCCTTTGTCCACCTTGTCTATATCACCCACCATCTAATCCCTTAATCCATTATTCCTATCCATCATCATATCATGCATCCTATCTCCTTTTCCTTGTTGTCTTGACCTTCATACGGAAGTGGAAGATGTCTTGAGCACCATCCCAAAACCATCTTGGCATATCCTCTACTGGACACTCAGGCAAATAGCCATTTGGTTCCTTCACGATGTGGTCATTAGCTATCCCTAGTCCATTCGTCCTTAGTCCCTATCATTATCATCCTTTGTCATCCCATCTATCATCCTTCCATCCTTCTCTTGGTTACTAGGCTTGGTATTCCCTTTGTTATTAACCCCATTTGTACAGTGTATAAACATATCATAAAAATCCCTAAAAATCAAAATATGTCCAAAAACTCATAAAAATCATAAAACTTGCAAAAAGCCAAAAATAGTCCATTGTGTCTTATCTTATGCATAATCCCCTAGTCAAATCCATCTCCATGTCATGTGTCTTTTCATATCCTCCTATATTTGGATACCACATTTAGTCTTGGAACCTGATCTAAGTGGTCACTCATCATTTCATCAATATTTTGGCTAAGTATTATTGGCATACATCACTTTGTCAAGAATTTAATCTATCATCCATCACGTCCTATCAGTGCCCTTTAACACCTATCACTCATCATATCATGTATTTTCTAGTGTGTAAGGTACTTGATCCCATCACTATCCTTATCATTGCCTTTTCATGTCTAGCACCCATCTAATCACTTTTTCTACCATGAAAGCTATTTGATCCCATCATCATCTCCTAATCTCCTTGCTAGATTGGATCCTTGTAGGGCCTTGTCTATTGGTAATCCTTGGTCATCACTTGTCTAATCACCATCTTTGGCCACTTTTCAATCCAATTTCAATACCAAGTCAGTATTCAAAGACCTTGTCATGTCATCCATCCTTATATCCTAAACTAGGGGCAACACCTCAACTTCATCCTAATCATCATCATCATCCTATCCAAATCCAAGTCTACCCTCCATCCCCATGACACCATGATTATCCTAATCCAGCCCATCCTATCATAAGGTAAGACATTATGACACTACCTGTAGATACTTGTGTGTGTGTGTGTTACTTGTTTGTTCTATTTGTCTTGTTTGCATGTCATGTATATATCATGTTTGTCTCATGTTTATTGTGTCTCTTTTTGTCTATTGGGAAATGAATGATGATTCTATGAGGACACCCAAAGTGCCCTTGAGGATGCAAAGTTCACTACTTGCCCATGCACTTTGGCACAATGTCCTTTTGGTCATGTATATATCATGGGGAATCTTTTCAAGTACTATATTTTGGATTACTTTGAATATGATGAGTTTTATGACATTTGTGATGGTGACAATCTCATCATCCTTATCCCCATCACAAATCTAGTCCTCTCAGCCCATCTGACTAATATCTAGTATTTTATCCTCATTTCATCATCCAAGCCATATCATTTAATCACTAACAAGTCTAATCATTCTCATCATCATCATCATCATCTCCTAGCAAGAACTACATCAGCTTGAGGTCTTTTCAGACTATATAAGCAGCACTTGGCCACTTTTTAGTGCCCAAGGATAGCTCAGCCACTATATCTATCATCTATCCTCATCCCCCAATCCTTTGGTCACTTGACTCTATAACTTCTTCTTTATCATCACCTACATCATATCAATTGATTTAGCTTTGAGTTGCACCCATCCTTAATCTAATCAAATCATCAGTCTTATCCTAGACTATATCTCTCCCTTACATACATCCTTGCTTGGGATATGTATAAATCTTATGGCCTTTTTATCTTATAATCATCCTATTATGTTTGATTCTTCTTTGGGATGCATCTACAACCATAACACCCATCATCTCTATTCCTTGTGCATGTGTCCTTGCCAAAGGAATCATTATCAATTTATATCTCATTGCTCAACATTGACCTCATCTTCTTCACCTTCTATCCCACATCAAGCATCCCCTTCTCTCATCTCTCCATCTCACCCCACCCATCATTTCTTCTTTTGAGTGGCCATTTGGCTTATTCTTCCTTACATTTCCCCTCGAAGGGGCATCATATCCCCTAACATCGTCTACTAACATTCATCCACGACATAGTTTTTATTTGAAATACCATTACTCCTTCCACTTTGCCCCACTCACAATGCCCTTTCAAAGTGGGGGAAAATGTATGCACCTAAAATTGCTCACTTCATTATAGTCAACTAATATTCTTATTAGTTGAAATTAATTCTACTTATCTTATTTTATCCCATTATTTTATCTCATTCCTATTACATTAATCTAATATCCCCTTCTATTAATCTACATTCACTAACCTTACTCATCCCATCTCTTTATTAATTTTCTCTAATCTCCCATTATCCTAATCTAATCCTATTTATCTATTATATGAGAATTTTTAATTCCCATAACCCCACCTAACCACCTACTAGCCTAACCCTAGGTATTCCTACATCCCTAGGAATCCTAATCCTTATTTATCCCTTAATAAACCCCCATTAACTAATAACCTACTCCCTAATCCACTAGCCAATTTTAAATTCATATTTATCACCTACCACCCTACAACCCTATGAGCCTTAATCCCCATTAATACCTATCTAAACACCTCTAATCTCTCTCATTATCACTAAACTAATCCTAGAAGTCTCTAGAATTGGAGACTTCCTCCAAGTCTTTATAAACCTCTATTTTCTAGAGGTTTCTCTAATGAATTTAATATTCCTTGATTAATTGAGAACCCTTAGATCTCCTCATCCAAGTTTTAATAGAAACCAAGAATTTGAGTTTAAATAACATTCCTCCTCCAAGGAAAACCAACTCATGAAGCCATAACAAAACCATGCCAAAATTATCATAGAAACATATAGTCAATCCATCATCCACAATCAACAAATCCTTTGATCAAAGCTATCATTTGGTCAAGAATCTGAGTCTAAATCACATGCATTCAATTCCTAGAAGGAGGTGACATGGAGCAAGGAATTTGGTAAATCTTTATCATTCATAAATCCTTCTTATTGAGTAGTGTGCATTTTGAGTTTTGGATTTAGCTTGTTAAATTCATAGTGTACTCAAAATACATCTACAATGATTTCTTGAAGTGAATGAGCTAAGAGTAGAGGTAATTGGATTTTAAGCCATAATGGATTTGTATAAGTACTTAGATTTTTGAGATGCATGAGCAGCATTTAGGAATCTGAAAAATATAGATAGGACTTTATGGCTAGAGTACATGATACATGATGGTATCTTATTCATGGGATGAAAGTTGTGCATACGGCAACATTCTATGTGAGTGAACTTCTTAAAGGAGAAGAATACCAAAGGACTTTTTGGTCATTTAGGATATGAAAAGACATTGGCACAACTAAATGACCTATATTATTGGCTATGGATGTGCATGGATGTGAATATATTTTTGCAACAATGTAGAGTTTGTTAACATGCCAAAGGTAAAATTTAGAATGTTGGTTTGTATAAACCATTGCCCATTATGGATATATTATGGGATGCATTAAGCATGGATTTTTTTTGGATTTTACAAGAAAATAATGAGTTAATGATTCTATCTTCATTATTGTGGATATATTTTCAAATATGGATCACTTTTTGGCTTGCAGGAAAACTGGTGATGCCACCCACATTGTAAATTTGTTATTCTAAAAGATTGTGAGGTTGCATGGATTACCTCAAAGTATTGTCTCAAATAGAGACACAAATTTTGTTGGACACTTATATAGGAAACATTGGAAGAATTTTAGAACCATATTAGACTTTATTTTAGACTATCACCCCAAATGGGTGGACAAACAAAGGTGGTCAATTGAAGTCTGGGTAACTTGTTGAGATGTCTATTTGGTGGTAAGCCCAAATAGTGGTACTTGATGTTGGCATAGGATAAATTTGTATTGATAAAGTCAATAAAAGAATAGGATGAGTCTTTTTCATATTTTGTATGGGATCAACTTAGAGGGGCTTTTTAGTTGAGAAGTATAATTGAGATGAGTATGCAAAGTGTAAAGGGTGAAGATTATGCTAAGGCTATGCATGAGATGCATCAATAAGTCAATAAAAAACTTGAAGATAGTGATAAATATACAAGAGAAATGTTGATTTTCATAATAAAGAGGTGAATTTCAAAGTTGGGGATTAAGAGGTCAACACCATGTCATTCTCTACACTGTACACATTAAACACCATGTTTTAGGTTACACACTAGATTCATGCCTTACTCTATTTGTAGTGGTTGGCATTCTTGAGTAGCCCAGATTTGTCTAATATACTTGAATGGCCACAAAATTGATATTTCTAATTACACATTTCTAGTTATATCACACAATTTTAGTTTCATATGCATCTACTACACATGGATAGGCAATGATGGAGTCATAGTCTACTTGAGTTTTTGAGCCACCTACATGAAAGGGTTGGACACACCATCAATCCAATCCAAGTTATTCATAGGTCATGGTCCACCAAGAAAGGGTGGGCAATGATGAATTCAAAAATATATTGAGTTTTTGATCCACCCACACATGGGGATTGATCAATCCAATAGCTCAGTCTAAGGTATTCACCAATTAATCACTATATACATGCACACACATAGGTTATCACTAAGTTTATACATTGGTTCACGTACCCAATGAGGCATATTTATTCCTTTCCTCTCTCTTATTTATTTACTCAATTTTATCTCTTTACTTAGTTTTGTATTTGTTTTTTATATATCTTAAGTAAGGATTGGTCTATGCACATTTCATTCATAGGACAAATGATGGAGCATGTGTCACATATTCAGATCCAAGTTCATGAGCTTCACCTGTTTGGTAAGTCCAAGTATGATTTTTTTCTTTATAATAGTCATTTTAGTTACATTTTTAGAATAATGGGTGGGTAAATGTAATCACCTAAAAATGACACTTGAGTGCTAACAGTGCTACTTGAGACCACCCAACCCTAGATCAGCCCAAGAGCTCTATTAGGGCCTGTTTTCACACTTATCCATCCTTCATGCAGGCCAAAAATGTCCCTAAACATCCCTAAAATAGTTCTAGACCTCATCTTGACATCTTGACCCTTAGTGCCTCAATTTCTTCCACCTATACTCTAGTGCCAAAATAGAGGCAATAACACCACATGGCATTAGTGTTCCAATTTTGGTACTATTGTCCTTTCCCTATTTTCATACCAACATATATATTTTCAAAGCTAATACCACCTAAGGTTGGCCTATATGACTTTTAAGACCTTCACAAGCATCAAAATAGTATATATACATGACTTTTATCCCTTTAACCATGAGATATAAATTAAATGCAAATTACACGTAAAAACTTAGAACAAGTTATGTACAATCATGGTTATCAGTCCCTATTCTAACCTACTTATGCATATAACCATCTACAACATTCCTAAGATTAGCTTACTCATGTTTCCATCCTAAAACTCATTCAAAGCACTCAAGTGAACATTCATACTAGCTTCACTTTCACTTGCACCAACACTTAGGTGAGGATAACTACATCGGGCTTGATCCCTCTTTGGAGTATTTGTATGTAGGAAACTCTCATCACAGTGAGGTGTTTAAAATCTCTAACCTAACCCACTAAAAATACACTTTACTACTTGTGTCAATCAAATTCCCTAGAGACATGGAATATTAGGGATTGCACATAAAATTAGTGAAAATAGGTCACCTACAGAGATCCAAAACTCATGTGCATAGGAATTGGCTTGACATATCTAGACATATGTGCACCCAAAATCTTGAAATAGTTATATATAGAGGACACTATTACTAAAAAAGGGATACTAGCATAACATGGAACTACTATCCAATTAGGGTTATATTATCTAGGAAGGGTTTTGACACTTGGATCCTATTTGTGATACTTAGACCAGATTTTGTCTCAGTTTATAGCCTCAATAACTCTCATTTCAGCCATTTTCTAGTGAAGTACTTATTTACATTATTTACTACTATTTTTAAAAATGTTAAATTAAGTCAATTTAGTTACAAGTCAGTGGATCTATTTATTTAATATTTATTCTATGATTTATTATACTCATCCCCCAAAATAACATATGATTTACATTCACTAAGTCCTAAATAGTTAAAACACCGTGATGTTCAATTGTTCAATTTTGATTATGCATGTGAACACATTTAGCCATGTTGATATATTTTTCAATGGGATTGTTTTTTATTAATGTTCCATTGTATATAAGCCTAAACCACTTGATTTTTAATTTTGCACATGATATTATACACCATAATTATAAAATGAATCATGATAACATTATTTCCAATTTGGGTAAGGACTAGTTCAAATACAAATGTTCAAAACCATAGATCAAGATATAAAATATCAAGACCTAAGTGTCAAACATAAATCACTAAACCAAGACAATTTCAATTAATTAAACACATAAACAAACAAAAATATTATACTCGTACATAAATACATCTAAAATAAATAAATAAACAAATAATAGTTCATCATTGGAAGCATGTAATAATAAGGTCCTATTATTGTGTTTTTCCCTTAAGTCGGGGAACATCAAATAAGAGAATGTGATAAAATTTAACAATGGGGGGATAGAAGGAGGAGGAGGTGTCCAAATTGACCCAAGACACCCCATGCAAATGGGCAGTACCTACATAGTCCATCATGGACATCAAGTTGATATAGTTCTACCTAGAAGAGAGGAATGTGATGAGAAATGACCAGATGAAATTATAGAAGATTTAATTATAGAATGGCCCCATAAAATGAGGAGAGTATAGAAGAATTGAATTTAAAAATGGTGAGAGTATATAATAATTCCTTCATAAAAAAGTTAGAGCGTAGAATATCAAAAAACTAATAATGCAAGGAAAAATTAAATTTGATGGTGATAAATGTCAAAGAGTGGGGGTGATGAAAATGTGAATTATTGTTAACATATTAATCCTAGATACCCCATGTATCCAAGTGATGCCTACATATTTGTTTGGACCTTAGGATAATGTAGTTATCACTGTAAGGAAAGAAACATAATGATAAAATGATATATGAATAGAGGGTTAGACAATGGGTAGTGTAATGATGAAAAGAATAATGAAGAGGAGGGTGGCCAAGTTGACCCCAAAAATTGGACATAATTGAGCACTACCTACATAGTCCAAATAAACCTAATACCATTGTAATTACCTTGAAATTAGGAGTGTGATGGATAAATGACAAAGTTAATTAAGATGATCATGATTAAATTAAAGACACCTTCCCAAGATAGAGGCAAAGACCTAAGGGAGTGGGATGAACAGAATTGGAATGATGATCAAATTTGATTGAATTTGGTGGAGAAGTCATGATTTGAGAAAATGTTTCTTGCCTATGAGATGTTTAAATGCAAAGGGGTTTTATCCACATCTTACTCAAATTATGCCACTAAGAACATAAATAATAGGGAAGACCTAGTAGAAAATAGGATGGCAAACTGGATAAAGATTTTGTGACTTTATATCTCTTTTTGGGATTTTTGGATTTTTTGGATTTTTTAGAAATTCACATGTTTTAGATTTTTGGAATAAGATACATATAGGATTATTATGCAAGTATGATATACAAGGGAGTATAAATAAATGTACAAGGAATTTCTAGAAAAGGAAAAACAAATTTGGGTAGGAGTTCAACAGTAAAATCAAGATGCAAAGGGACTATCATTCAATAGAAAATTAAGATGTCAATATGGTGATGTGAAATGGGTAAAGGACATGAATAAGCTAAAAATAAGTTGTTTCAAGGACTACCCAATAGGAAAACCATGTTAAAGTATTCTTCTATTTTGTCTACAATGATGTGATAATGATGATCAAATATGAATTATTTCTTGAATTATCTTATGAATCCACTTGTAATACCTATAGGTTGCAATCAAGATCAGGATGGTAATAGGACATGGGATAAATGACAAGAATTTATTCATGAATGGAAAATGGAATGAAGGGGAATAGGACATGGATGTGGGTTCCCTCAAATAAGGGTGCTCATAGACAATGTTCATACATCTTGGTACCAAGATGAATTAGGACCAATAATATCACATACCATTTCTAAGTTTGAATGACCATAAGCTGGTGTGAGTATATTTGTAATGATGAACTAGTATTCTTAAAAATTATGGGACATTTATATCAATGATTCAATAATCTCCATGGCATAAATTATTGTTATTGGCTCTTTGTATGCGCTCAGACTGGATGCATTCAAATTTATGTTTGGGACTATCAACCATGTTTTTATAGGACACAAGCTTTTCATCCTTTATTTGATATTGATCTATAGCTTGATTGATAATCAATTATCAATCTCTATAGATGACCAACTGCTAAATGTTCCATTAAAATATGAGGCAAATTATATGATGAGTGATTCATATTCTATAATATTATTGGTGCATGGAAAACCAATTTGAAATTACTTGGGAATAAGATCCCTTTATGGTGTAATGAACAAAATACCTACCCTTAAACCATAGGATGTGAAAGAACCATCAAAATAGAGCTTATGTTCATATGATTCATCTAGAGTAAAGATAGACTCATTAGGTAAATTAATGTTAAAATTACATGTGTCTAACAAAGGTGCCTCATGTTGTCCCTCAAAAATATCACTCATTTTTGGGACAACATTTGAACTATTTTGGTCCTATAGACCAAAATTGTCTCTTCCCTTTCCGAAATTTGTCCTGGGCATTCAAATTCCTCATTTTTCAAACTTCTCAGGAATCTACGAACTTTGCAAGCATGCTCATTTCTACAGGTTCAAAGACTTCTACAGGCGGGTTCAACCAAAAGAATCAGTTTCTAACACTTGGTCATTTTTGGGATTGGTTCAATCAAAAATCTCCATCGACAAGCATCAACAACAGGTTCAATGCATTTGGTTCAATAGGTTTAAAATATCTCAACACAACTGCGAAGTTCAATCGGCAAAATTCATCGCTTTGGTTCAATCAAATGGTTCAGTGCTTCAGTTCGAGGCTTTGTTTGAACCATTGAACCAAAGCTTGGTTCAATGTCTTTTGGTTCAAATGTGGGTTCAATCAAATGGTTCAACCAAGTGGTTCAATGCTTTGGTTCACTCAGTTGGTTCATTCACTCGGTTCAACGCTTTGGTTCATCAGCTTGGTTCAAAGGCTTGGTTCATTCAATTGGTTCATCAGCTTGAACCATTTTGGTTTAAAGCTTGGTTCAACCAAGCGGTTTAATGCTTTGGTTCAATCAAATGGTTTAATCAAACAGTTCAAAATTTGGTTCATTAGCTCGGTTCAAAAGAGCAGTTCAACGCAAAAGTTCAAAAAAGCCTCCCGAAGGACAAGTGCCCTTACGAAGGGCACTTGGTCAACAAAAACACCCTTCAGAAGGGTCATTTTCAAAGAAGGCCGCAAAGGCAATTCTTTCTAATTTTTTTTTAAGGAATTCAAAGAAGACTAAGGCAAGAAGCAATTCCTTCAGACTTTTGTCCAAAGGAATTCCTTCAAATAAAAAGTCCGAAAGAATTTGAGAAAGTAGCTACAGGCAGAAATCCTGAAGAAATTTCCAAAGAAGCAAAGGCAAGTGATCAAAACAATTCCACAGACTTTTTGTCTATGGGAAATTTTTGTAGACTTTTTGTCCATGGGAAAATGCCCGTGGAGACAGTTTGCAAGGAAGCTGTGAGAGACTGCTGAAGATAAAAGGCCATCGAAGGACCCCGAAGGGAAGGTGCCCTTGCAGGGGACTCTTGGCTACCAAATTGAAGGACACTTCCCTAAAGCCAAAGGGTCATCTTCCCTTCAAGAAGACGTAAAACAAGAAATCTGAAGGAAGAACTTAGCTACCCGCCGGAAGAAAGAAGCCCGAAGGCCATTCGAAGACCGCCCAAAGGGCAGATACCCTTGTGAAGGGATTTTCCCAACCCAAAGCGGATCATTTCTTAATCCCTAAAAGGGAAGGTTCTTTTTGGGAAAGTGCAAAATAGAAAAGCCGAAGAAGGACCAAGGGGTGATGCGCCCGAAGAAGTCAAATTCAAGAACAGTAAACTAGCCGTTGAAGACATAGTGACGGGTGCTTGAATGTCAATTTCAAAGCTCATAAAATAGCTATTGATCCTTGTAATCTATAGACCTGAATGCATTCAAAGGCTTTAAGGCCAAAACTAGTAGGAAGCGATTAAGGAATAGAATAGAAAATTGAATCTAGGACTTGATTTGATTAACCAGAAAAGGAAGAACGATGAAGAAGGATCAGATCGCCAGGTGGACATTGAAAGATGCATACTTCGAATAGCGTGACTTGTTTCTCTGCATTGAGAAAAACAAATGGGTAGATGCCCCCAATTTCTAGCCTATCTCCCTAACAGTTTTCAACGCAACATGATGTGTTACTATTCCTGAGTCCTTCTTGAAGAGGCTATATAAGGGACTCTCTTTTATTGTAAAGAGATCTCTTTTTGACAATCAGAATGAAACTCTACCCAAATTGAAAGGCATTACTGAGACTTTGAGCTTAGATCATTGATCATATTTTGTTATTGGAATAAGAAAGCAAGTGATTTTTCAAACTTTGTGCTGTGATATCTTTTTTGTTGAGGAAACTGTTCTTATGTCTTTTTCCTTAATATATCTCTAGTTCCTTTAATTCAACAAGCAGAATTAGTGACAACAGTCAGGAAGGTGTCTTGAAGTCAACTATGGAGAGACTTTGTGCCCCCATAATTGCCTTTTAGTGTGTTTTCTTTTCATTTCTGTGTAAAGGACCTTGGGACGACTTTGTGCCCTCATTATCCTTCATATCTCACTCTTGAGCAATTCAAGTGGAGACTTTGTGTTGCATCTCAATTTGCTGGTTACTACGTCCCTAGTTACATTTTGCATTTACTACTAGGAGTATTCTTATGGTTTGTTGAATAGTACTTTTGAAAGAAGAGGAGTGTTGTTTGTCATTTTCTTTGATTTTTTTCTTTGATTTGCATGCATCATCTCTGAAGAAAGAGAGATGGATGGTTTGTCCTACCCTTGAGTATTATTTTTTGTTTATATATATATATATATATATCATATCTATAGGGAACCTCCCCTTGATGAGAGGAGAGATCAGTCTCCTTTTGATGTGGTAAACCTACACATTTGAATGACTAATCTTCTTAGTTTGGCTGATCAGACCTATTTTGTTTATCAGTACGTTGATCAACAAAATATTCAACCAACAATTTTTGGCGACTCCGCTGGGGATATACATAATTTGGTGCAATTTGGAATCTCAAGTGTCAGATTGAAACATCACCTATCTCTTACCCATTATCATTATAACCCTTATCCATTACAGATTCTAGCGACTCCATTACTTGTCTTACCCATTATCCATTTATAGCCTTACCATCTTCCTCCACCTCCATTATTTTATCTGGTCTACAAAACTAGAGTTGCTGAAAAAGAATACACAGTTTAAAGCCTCAAGTTGCAAACTGAAGCAAAGTCAATTCTTTTCCCATTTTTGTTTCACAATCTAGCAGATTCAAGGTATACACGAAGCCAAAGGGCTAAAGGTATTGTTGACCCTATATTCGAGTTGGTACAACAAAGTGATTTTGATCTATTTCCTTCACCATCTCATCTCCAATGAACTAAGAGCTTTCCTCCTACTAAAGTCAGATCTCCATTGCCAGATGAAGTACTTACTTATATTGTTGATAAAGCTTTGCCAATAATTACCCCTCTAAGATTTGCTATCCCTCCTTTTCATAATCCTATAATGGCAGTTCAAGGCCCCTAGGGTAATGCTTTTGGTCCTCTCAATCTTACTCTACCTCTACATGAGCTTCCATGCAGTTCAAGGAAGAATTTCCCCAAATTCTATGGTGATGGGAAAGTTCATCCTAATGAACACATTTTAGCGTTTAGCATAGCTTCTGGAGTAATCGGAGTAGAATTTGAAGATGTAGCAATCAGGCTTTTTGTGGAGACACTACAAGGTGCTACTATAGATTGGTTTTATCATCTACAGGCTCGATCAGTAACTGATTGGAATACCCTCAAAGCTAAGTTTGAAGCCAGATTCAAACCTGTAGAAGATGCACATGCACTTCTGGCTCAACTTACACAGATGAAGAAAGACCCTTATGAGCCAATGAGGGACTTCATAGCCAAATTTGACAAATTGAGGAAAATTTTTTTTGTAATTCCTCAACCTATAGCTGAGAGTCTCAAATGCTTCTTCATTAATTCTTAGTTACCTGAAGTAAGTTTTCTTTTGAGACGTGCTAGTCAAATAGATCTTGCTGCAGCTCAACATTTGGCCACTAAAGTAGAAGATAATCTCATCGTAATAGGAAAGATAAGATGAGATCCAAATAGAAATAGAGCTTCATCATCTTCTAAATATTTATCTACAAGCACCATAGATCCAATGGTGTAGAAGTTGGCAAATGAGTTGCTTGCTCTCAGAAAGTAAATGGCACAAGAAATGTCTTCTGCTCCTTCATACAGAGATATGTCAAGAAGGACATTTCTAAATCAGTCATATCAGGGCAATGCTGTCAGGAATCAAGGGCAATAGAATCACCTTCCTCCCCCATAAGGGCAACTTTCTCTAGAAGCTCCTCCAACCAATTCAGCAATGGGATATCTTGAAGCAGAATTAGAATTATCTTTTCAGCCTGAATTGAACCAAGAAAATGACACTAATCTCCTTGAAGATAATCAAGAATAATTAGCTAGCGACTCCCACATTGATTTCTTGAACTACCAAGATGAACTCGAAAGCAAAAGAGAAGCTTTTGATAGATCATATGCAGTGTTTACCAGGTCTAAAAATCAATTAGTCCAACAAGCTGATAAAAATAAAATAGAGAAACAACCTCAACCAGCAATCACAATTGCTAAGCATGGAACCACTCTGCCTTTTCAGTCAAAGGATCCAGTGATCACTCAAAAGGCAAATATATCCATTTCACCTTCACCTTCTACTTCAAATCCACAAACCAGCCCTCCTCCCATCCCTTTTAAAACTCAGAAGGTTGAAGTACCTTTCTTTGTACCTAGCTCAATTTAGCCATTTGACATAATCGATCATGTCAAAAAGACAAATACAAATGTCTAAATTCAAAGATTTGCAGTCCAATCCTGATCAATTGAATAAGTTGGTCCAATATGTTAAGAACCAAACCGTCCCTATAAGACAAAAAGCTAAAAAGGTAACTCCTGATTCTCTAAAGAACATGCCTATTCTGAATAATCTTGTCATTACTCTCCTAGCTGCTCTTGTAAAAATAGAACCTTTCTATATTTCATTGTTAATTAATGGCCATAAGCTAAATAACTGTATTATAGACTCAAGCACATCTGACAATGTCATGCTTGCTAAAGTAGCTGAGTCTCTTGGTCTCACACTGACCAAGACATTTGGGAGATGGTTCTCCATAGATAACAAACAAGCACCATTGTTGGGGCAAATCAAAGATGCCCAATTTGCATTTACAAATTTTCTAGACAAGAGAATCAAGATGACCGTATTGGTGGCTGACATCTCAGCATCCTATGGCATTTTATTTGGATGAAATTTTTGCAAGGACATAGGAGGAGAACTAAGCATGGATCTATCTGAGGCAAGGATACCTGTCTAAGGCATAATGAAGAGGTTGCTCCCTGAAA
Organism: Torreya grandis; assembly: GCA_037957365.1. Classification (NCBI taxonomy): domain Eukaryota; kingdom Viridiplantae; phylum Streptophyta; class Pinopsida; order Cupressales; family Taxaceae; genus Torreya; species Torreya grandis. The sequence continues at coordinate 258,479 of JARHVA010001220.1, read as the reverse complement.
AGGAAGAAAAATATGTGGTCACCCAGACATCAGCCCCTAAAGCTCAAATCTTTTTTGAATCTGTAGGTATGGGTAACTATTTTCTATCTACAGATGAAGTACATGAAACACCTGATAAAATTCTTGAAAGTGTCAACTCAGAAATCAGCTCAACTAGAACAATAGAAGAACTAGTAGGCTACAATACAAATGAAGAAGGACCCTCCATCTCTGATGAAGGAAAGTCTAGAAAAAATTAGTATTTGATGAGATATGGACTCTAGAATTCGATGGTAGTTGTTCCTTTACCGATTCAGGAGCTGAGATTATTTTGATATCTCTTCAAAGAGATATGTTTTCTTCATCTTATAAATTACAGTTTAGCAACACTAACAATATAGCTAAATATGAATCTTTGTTACTTGGAATGAAGGATGCTCAAGACAAAGGCATCAAGTTTCTTCATGCCAAAGGAGATGTTGAATTAGTGGTTTGTCAAGTGAGGAACTTATACCAAACCAAGAATGAAAGATTATGCCACTACCATAACCTAATTTGGGACCAAATTGAAAGCTTTGATGCTTTCAACATTTTTGTCATACCCAGGGAGTCTAATGATAGAGCTGATGCACTTGTTGTTTCAGAAACTCTCTTAGTTTCCCACTTAGATTTCAAAGAAGACAGGTATATTATTGAGCTAATCTATAGACCAAGTGTTCCTAACAATGTTGATCATTGGCAAGTATTCAATGATGATCATCAAATCATTGCCTTCTTGGAATGAAAAGACAATTTTGAACAACTACGTTTTGAAGGTAGTGAACCTCAAAAGTATGAATCAGCGTCTGAATCTAGTTCAATTATAAATAAAGAATTCTTACAGCTGAAAGGAAATAAAATTTCCAAAGGCCTAGTTTCTCTTGAGAAGCTGTTTGACAAGCATGATAGATTCATCAAACAATAACAAACAGATTCAAGTTTCTCTCAGGGATTTGATCAAGTAAATCTGACCACTAAATAAAATTCCAAGATGGTTAACATTAGTAAGTGTTGCACCCTTGAAGAAAGATTCAAGTTCACCACTTTTCTCTGTCAATACATGGATGTCTTAGCATATTCTTATAAAGACCTAAAGTCTCTCAGACCTAATGAAATCTGCCATGACATTCCTCTCAAGGCTGATTCAATGCCCTATAAGCAAAAATCTAGGTAGTACAATCTAAAAACATTAGGTACTATTCTGTCTGAGATACAAAAAATGTTAAATGCTAGAATTATCTTCCCAATCCATCATTCCACATGGATTTAAAACATAGTTCCTATAAGAAAGAAGAATGGCAAAATTTGCATTTGTGTAGATTTCAAGAATCTGAATCAAGCATCTTTGAAAGATAACTATTTTTTGCCAATTATGGATCAAGTGCTTCAAACAGTGATAGGTTCAGAGATGTTATCAATACTGAATGGCTTCTCAGGATATAATCAAGTTGAAGTTGGGGAAGCAGACCAACACAAGACTGCATTCACCACACCTTAGTGTACATTTGCATATAAAAGAATGCATTTTCGCTTGATAAATGATGGTGCTACCTTTCAAAGAGCAATGGATCTAGCTTTCAAAGATGAGATTAGTAAATTTATAGTGGTATACCTTGATGTCTTGACTGTCTTTTCAAAGCATCGATCTGATCATGTACACCACTTACAACAAGTGCTAGAGCGTTGCTGCCAGAATGGTATTTCTTTGAACCCCAAGAAGTCTATTTTTGGAGTAATAGAGGGGAAACTCCTTGGACACATTATGTCAAAAGAAGGCATAAATATTGACTTAGACAGAGTCAAGTCTATTCAAGAGCTTAATTTTATTACAAGCAAAAATGTTGTTCATTCTTTCTTCAAAAAAATGAATTTCTTACAGAGGTTCATCCTTGAATTTGTTGAGAAGACTAGACACATTGTCATTATTTCAGGATATCAAGACTGCCATTGCTCACATCTCTACCTTGGTTTGTCCAGATTACAACAAAGATTTCATCATATACAACTATGCATCTGAACACACTCTTTCAGCAATTCTTGTTCAATAAGACAAGGAAAGTATGGAATCTCTTATCTCTTTCATGATTTTCCCTCTCAAAACCCATGCGATGAAGTATTCAAATGTAGAGAGGCATGCTTATGCATTGGTGAAAGCAGTCAAATATTTCTGCTTCTATGTTCTAAATTCACATACTACTACCTTAGTTCTTGACACTACAGTCAAGTCTATATTAACTCAGCAAGAGTTTGGCACGAAAAGAGGTAATTGGATTAAAAAAATTTAAGAGTTTGATCTAGACATCAAGCTGACAAAGCTGGTTAGGGGTAAAGGCCTATGCCAATTAATTGCTGACAACAAGCCAGAAGATACACAACATGAAGAAGCTGAAGTGGAAGATACTCTAATAGTCTTTTTTATCTCCACTACCAATGAGTGGTATTCAAGTATCACTTATTTCCTTACTTATAGTGAATGTCCTGCTCATTTATCTTACAAAGAAAGGAGGAATATCAATTTGAAAGCTACCAATTTTGTCCTTTGGGACAATGACTTGTACAAGAGAAGCATAGATGGAGTATTCTTTCGCTGTGTAGACAAAGAGCAAAAAAGCCAACTTTTGAAATCTTTCCATAATCTAGCCTATGGAAGACATTTTCCTACTCCTGTGACTGCCCAAAAGATTCTACAAGCCAAGTATTACTGGCCAACTCTTTTTCAAAATGCACATAAGTGGGTTAAGAAATGTGAACTTTGTCAGCAATTTGTTGGAAGACCCAAGTTAGCTGCTATGCCTCTCAAGCCAGTGATCATAGAAGAACCTTTCCAACAATGGGAGATTGATTTTATTGGGACTATAAACCCATATTCAAGTGCTAGACATGATTATGTCCTTACAGCAACTGACTATTTCTCCAAGTGGGTAGAAGCAATTCCAACTAAGCATGCTACTTCAGAAGTTATATGCAACTTCCTCAAAGAGAATATCATTTCTAGGTTTGGAGTTCCAATCAAAATTGTTACTGACAATGTAGCTTGTTTCACCTCCCAAGAGATTACACAATTCTATTTCCATTATGGAATTATACTCTCTCACTCTTCTAATTATTTTCCACAAGGGAATGGACAAGCTGAATCTAGCAATAAGAACTTGGTAACTATTATCAAGAAGCTAAAAAATGACAATCAAAGAACATGGCATAAAGCATTAGTTGATGCTCTATGGGCAGACATAATCACACCAAAGAGGGCAATTGGTATGTCTCCTTTTCAACTTATTTATGGTATCAATGTTGAGATACCAATCACCTTAGAATTGCCAGCCTTGAAATTGGTAAAAGCAATTGAAGATCAGACATATGAAAGCTCTCTTGATAAAAGAATCATGTGCCTGACTGAGCTGAAAGAATAGAAAATCATGGTGGTGGACAGAATTGCTGCTCATCAAAGTCTGGTAAAGAAATTATTTGACCAGAAGGCCAAAAATCATGATTTTTAGATTGGAGATCAAGTCATGTTGTGGGACAAAAGGAGAGAACCAAAGGGGATGCATGGAAAGTTTGACTCCCTTTGGAGAGGCCCATTTATAATTCATCATCACATTGGTGAAAATAGCTTTCTGCTAAAATATCAAGATAGCAAACTCTTTTCTCTACCTCACAATGGGCAGCATCTAAAACACTTCAACTCTTGAAGTATCAGATCATTACATCTGTATATATGTATATTTGTATAGTTTTTAATTTTGATTTGTTTCGTTTGTTTTCATTTTTGATGCCTTTTATTTCTAGGTAGCATGACTCCATAGCCCAATGGTACACATGAAGACACTGGAGAATCTGGATTCTACTCCCTTCAATTCCTTTTACAATTGATAGAAGTTTCCCAACTAGAGCCAGCTGTTGTCTTTCAAAAATATCACTCATTTTTGGGAAAACATTTGAACTATTTTGTTCCTACAGATCAAAATTATCTCTTTTCTTTCCAAAATTTGTCCTGGGCATTCAAATTCCTCATTTTTCAAACTTCTTAGGAATCTACAATCTGCAAGCAGGTTCATTTCTACAGGTTCAAAGACTTCTATAGGTAGGTCTAACCAAAAGAATTAGTTTCTAACACTTGGTCATTTTTGGGATTGGTTCATTGCCTGGGTTCAATCAAAAATATCCATCGGCAAGCATTAGTAGCAGGTTCAATGCATTTGGTTCAATAGGTTCAAAAGCTCTCAACACAACTGTGAAGTTCAATCGGCAAAATTCATCACTTTGGTTCAATCAAATGGTTCAGTGCTTCGGTTAAAGGCTTCGTTTAAACTGTTGAACTAAAGCTTGGTTTAATAGTTGGTTCAACGTCTTCTGGTTCAAAGACAAGTTCAATCAAATGGTTCAAAGGTGGGTTTAACCAAGCGGTTCAATGCTTTGGTTCACTCAGTTGGTTCATTCGCTCAATTCAATGATTTGGTTCATTCGCTTGGTTTAAAGGGTTGGTTCATTCAATTGGTTCATTATCTTGAACCATTGGCTTGAACCATTTTGGTTCAAAGCTTGGTTCATTGGCTTGATTCAATGTTTGGTTCAACCAAGCAGTTCAATGCTTTGGTTCAATCAAACGGTTCAACAATTGGTTCATCAGCTCGGTTCAAAGGAGTGGTTCAATGTAAAAATTCAAAGAAGCCTCCCAAAGGACAAGTGCCCTTGCAAAGGGCACTTGGTCGACAAAAACACCCTTCAAAAGGGTCATTTTCAAAGAAGGCTGCAAAGGTAATTCTTTCAGATTTTTGTTTAAAAAATTCAAAAATGACTAAGGCAAGAAGCAATTCCTTCGGACAAAAAGTCTGAAGGAATTCGGGAAAGCAGCTGTGGGTAGAAAGCCCAAATAAATTTCCAAAGAAGCAAAGGCAAGTGATCAGAACAATTTCATGGACTTTTTGTCTGCAAGAAATTTCTGTAGACTTTTTGGCTGCGGAAAAATGCCCGTGGAGAAAGCCCAGGGAAAATGCCCATGGAGAAAGCCTAGGGAAAATGCTTGTGGAGACAATCTATAGGAAAGCTGCGAGAGACTATCAAAGATAAAAGGCCGCCAAAGGACCCCGAAGGGTAGGTGCCCTTGCGAGGGACTCTTAGATGCCAAATTGAAGGGCACTTCCCTGAAGCTGAAGGGTCATCTTCACTTTGGGAAGATATAAAACAAGAAATTTGAAGGAAGAACTTAGCTACTCATCGAAAGAAAGAAGCCCAAAGGCCATTCGAAGACTGCCCAAAGGGCAGATACCCTTGTGAGGGGATTTTTCCAACCCAAAGTGGATCATTTTTTAAGGCCTAAAAGGGCAGGTTCTTTTCGAGAAAGTGCAAAATAGAAAAGCCGAAGAAGGACCAAGGGGTGACACGCTCGAAGACGTCAAATTCAAGAACAGTAAACTAGCCACTGAAAATGTAGTGATGGGTGCACAAAAATCAATTTCAAATCTCACAAAATAGCCATTGATCCTTGTAATCTTTAGACCCGAATGCATTCAAAGGCTTTAAGGCCAAAACCAGCAAGACGCGACTAAGGAACAGAACAACAAATTAAATCTAGGACCTGATTCAATTAGCTAGAAAAGGAGGAATGATGAAGAAGGATCAGATCACCAGGTGGACATTGAAAGATGCAAACTTTCAATAGTGTGACTTGTTTCTCTGCATTGAGAAAAACAAATGGGTATATTCCCCCAATTTCCAGCCTGTCTTCTTAACAGTTTTCAATGCAACATGATGTGTTACTATTTTCGAGTCCTTCTTGAAGAGGCTATATAAGGGACTCTCTTTTATTGTAAAGAGATCTCTTTTTGACAATCAGAATGAAACTCTGCCCAAATTGAAAGGCATTACTGAGACTTTGAGCTCAGATCGTTGATCATATTTTGTGATTGGAATAAGAAAGCAAGTGATTTTTCAGCCTTTGTGTTGTGATATCTTTGTTGTTGAGGAAACTGTTCTTATGTCTTTTTCCTTAATATATCTTCTATTCCTTTAATTCAATAAGCAGAATTAGTGACAGCAGTCAGGAAGGTGTCCTGAAGTCAACTGTGGAGAGACTTTGTGCCCCCATAATTGCCTTTTAGTGTGTTTTCTTTTCATTTCTATGTAAAGGACCTTGAGATGACTTTGTGCCCTCATTGTCCTTCGTATCTCACTCTTGAGCAATTTAGGTGGAGACTTTGTGCTGCATCTCGATTTGCTAGTTACTACATCCCTATTTACATTTTGCATTTACTACTAGGAGTATTCTTGTGGTTTACTGAATAGTACTTCTGAAAGAAGAGGAGTGTTGTCTGTCATTTCCCTTGAGTTTTTCCTCTGATTTGCATGCATCATCTCTGAAGAAAGAGAGATGGATGGTTTATCCTACCCTTGAGTATTATTTTTTATTTATATATATATAGCATATCTATAGGGAACCTCCCCTTGATAAGAGGAGAGATCAGTCTCCTTTTGATGTGGTAAACCTACACATTTGAATGACTAATCTTCTTACTTTGGCTGATTAGACCTATTTTGTTTATCAGTACGCTGATCAACAAAATATTCAACCAATGCCTCAAAAAGTTGGTTAGAAAGTACTTGGCCTTTGAAGGATTTTTCATGTGCATATTTTGTGTCAAACTCATTGAGTAACATAACCCACTTGGCCATGTGGCTAGTCAAAGTGGATTTAGATATAAGGTACTTTAGTGGATCAACTTTAAAAATTAAACTGGTCTTGTTATTCAACATGTAATGATGTAACTTCTAGGATGTGAAGAACAATGTTAAACATGCTTTCTTAATAGATGTATAATTATGTTCATAAGTGACTATTATCATGCTCAAATAATATATGCAACATTATTTTCCTTAATCATTATGTTGGGCCAAAATTACCCTGAAGGTAGTTTCAGTAACTAAAATTTAGATCATTAATGGCTTCCATGGTGTTGGTGGGGTCAACATGGGTGGATTTTATAAATAGGTTTTCAAATGCTCAGATGCTTCTTGATAATCAGTATTCCATTGAAAGGTGGTTCCCTTCTTCAAGAGGTGAGTAAAAATATGGCATCGGTCAATAAAATGTAAGATGAAGCAATGAATGGACTAAATTTCACCTTACGAGTTGTGAAACTTTTTAAAATTGGATAAGGGAGGCATTTTTGTGATAGCCTAAACCTTGGAAATATCATCTTCAATACCCATGTAGGAAATAATGAAGTGTATAAATTTTCCTAAAGTGACTCCAAATACACATTTATTTAAATTAAGGATCACCTTAAATACCTGAAGTCACTCAAATATTCTCCATATAAATATTGGGTATCCTGTACATGTTCCTAATTTACCTAGAATATCATCAACATAATCCTTAATAATATCATGCATTATGTCATGGAAGATGACATTCATCACACACTCATATGTAGCATCAGTGTTCTTCAAGACAAATGACATAACCTGATACTAGAATGTACCCCAAAGTGGTGAATATTGTTTTATGCTAATCTTCTAGTGATATTTTAATCTGGTTTTACCCTAAAAAACCATCCATGAGGGATACCATTTCATATCTTGTTATTGATTCTACAATCATATAAATGCTAGGTAATGGTAAATCATCTTAGGGACATGCCTTATTGATGTCTCTAGAATAATTTCATAGGTGAATACCAATAGGTTTCTTCTTGATGGTAAAAATACTATAAATACATTCAAAATAATCAATTGGTCTAATGAATCTAACTCCTAATAATTTATCCAACCCCTTCTTGACTAAGATGGTAATATGTAGATGCATTTTATAAAACTTTTGTTTAATAGGCTTGGCATCTGAGTACACAACAAGATGGTGTACAAACAAAGAGGGATATATCACAAGCATATCATAATAATATAATGCAAATACATCAATGAATTCTTTTAAGATTAGTCTGTTATTTTGGAAGATTTCTTTTGTTAATATTGACTACGGTCTTGACAACAACCATTTTTGTTATGGGTTAAGCACCCTCATGTTTTCCCATACTTAGCCACATTTTCATGAGGCAAGAAAGAGCTGACTAAGTAGTTTGGTGATGTAGTATCTCACATGTGTGGATGTTTTAGTATAATTTGATCATATGGGTATGTTCAATTTTGTGCCTAGTTGATTTGTGCTAAAATTTAGATCATACATTGAAGCACATCAAAAGATATGCATGTGTAAAGTTGGCCTTGTGAAGTGAGGAACACACCAAGCTTGACAATTTTAATATCATCAATAGTACCAATATTAACTATTGTTTTATGTTAATCTTCTAGTGATATTTTAATCTAGTTTTACCCTAAAAAACCATCCATGAGGGATACCATTTCATATCTTGTTATTGATTCTACAATCATATAAATGCTAGGTAATGGTAAATCATCTTAGGGACATGCCTTATTGATGTCTCTAGAATAATTTCATAGGTGAATACCAATAGGTTTCTTCTTGATGGTAAAAATACTATAAATACATTCAAAATAATCAATTGGTCTAATGAATCTAACTCCTAATAATTTATCCAGTCCCTTCTTGACTAAGATGGTAATATGCAGATGCATTTTATAAAACTTTTGTTTAATAGGCTTGGCATCTGAGTACACAACAATATGGTGTAAAAACAAAGAGGGATGTATCACAAGAATATCATAATAATATAATGCAAATACATCAATGAATTCTTTTAAGAATTATGATGATGAACACACGTTCCTGTGAAATGAGGAACACACCAAGCTTGACAATTTTAATATCATCAGTAGTACCAATATTAACTATTGTGGTGTCTTCCCTTAAAGTATTTTAAGTCTCTATTCAGTTCTAATATTTAAGCTTAGTATTAAATGTTGGTATTGATTTCAAATAACATAAATGACCTAGGTCCCCTTTTAATTTATTTTTCAAATGTTTCATTTTATGACTTTTTTTGGGCATGTTTTATCTTATTTTATCATCTTTTGTATGTGGTTAGGTCCTTAAATCCAAGTTAAATACATATATATATATATATATATATATATATACAGATATATTGTGAGGTATTTTTGAATAAGCACATTGCATTCTCAATAGCTATACAAGATTACATATTGTACTTACAAAATTGAATCTCAAATTTACAAGGGTCAATAAATATTTACATGCTTGTACCAATGGACAAATAGGAGAAAAAGTATCTAGGATTTTGTATAGAATTACACACACACACACACACACACACACACACACACACACACACACACACACACACACACACACTAATGGGATAAATACATTTGAGTATAAGTCATCTTCAGAGTATTGGAACTATAGTGCAGTGTTTGGTCTTTTGAGAATAATTGACCAAGGTCAATCCAACTTAACCCTTTCACCTAACACCTCACATTTGATATCAGATCAATTTGCATAATTATGGTTTTGAGTGTATAAGTGTTATCATGTAAATTTATAAGGAGATAAAATGTAGAAATAAACATCACATTGCAATTGCATGCTTCAAAAAAAAAATAGTCATCTACTACACACAACGTTAGTTCTAACTAGATAATCATTATTAATTGTCAACACTAACAAAACTTATAAGAACCATCCAAAATAAAAATAAGACAAACTAGGTGTAGATTAGTAATACAGTCCTACTATATAGACATAAGATAATTAGGGTTTAGATCTATGCGATAAAAAAGCTAAGAGTTATTTTATTTATTATTGTATATCCATTACTATATTTAGCATGTGTGTTTGTATATATTGTAAAAATGTGAATTGAGACATTACTTGAATAATTATATATCCTATTAAGGTTAGTATTTATTACATTAATCCAAATTATAGTAAAATACTTTACATTGAGTTAAAAAATCAAAAAAAAATAAAATAATTAAAGATGAAAAAGCTAAAAAAACCCCACTAATGGTGGTCTTCATGGTTTGAGGGGTGAAAAGAGATAAATATGGATAAGTCAATCTCTAGACTTTATTACCATTTAATAAATCAAAAATTTTAACTTAGTGGGTGAGTTAAGACACTTAATATAAATATATAAGGATTCTTAGGGTTTCTTGTACCTTCTAGATGTGATGGATTATACACAGAGAATCCAATGGTTGAGATTAGTTTCTCCAATCTCAAAGTGCTAGATCAAGATATTTTAGGTCATTTTTAGGTCACAAGAGACCTATTAGATCTTTATCCTTTTTCAACAAAATAACTCAAATTGAAATAAGAGTTTGAATTTTGACTTAAGGTATGATACGGGCCTTGTGATTGGCCAAAATCACTCTAATTTCATTTTGAAACCCATTGAGAGTAAAGGACAAATCATTTGAGTCAATAATTTCTTGAACCGACTTGATTTTATTTGAGTGTTGAGTTTATGCCTTGGGAATTTGGGACTATCTAAGTTTTCATAGGGACATTAGGCTGATCAAGGGCTTATAGCTCAGTTTGAGGCATGTAAGCATATTAGAGCAAGTCGGGCAGATAATTTTATATGTCGATCTTGCAGCTAATTACACATCATAATACATGCCTAGTGATGCATGTGAGATTGAATCATCTTATTATTTGTTTTGTTTCAAGGACTTGGATAGCCTATTGGTGGTAGTGTGTGTGTAAAATAAGCATTGTAAATTCTCAAAAATAATTATCTTGTCTTCTTTGTTTTTTTTCATGTCAATTTTTAAGGCATGACAAAGGTTGTAGTTTTAGATAAATAAATTTGATATTAGACACTTGGAAACATCAACTTTGACCTATTTTTAATAGACATGAATTGTGCATACACATTTGACTCTTGTTCACATTTTTTTCCTAACTTTTTATCTATCTATCAACTTGGCTAACCAAATTTCTCATCATTTATACTTGGGATATTCCTAATATGCGTCGTAATGATATATTTTTCTAAGTATATTTTTATCATTCCATATCACTAGTTTCCCCTTCTTGGAAAGTGTCAAAAATAGTTAGGTATTGACAATTATAGGTAGCATCCATCTTCACCAATTTTGTCCCAACATCCTCTAATGAATAGTTTTAAAATCCCTCCCTTGGGTCAGCATATATGTTTCATGTGGTTGTTATGGGGATAAATTTCACGGTTCATCTAGATAAACACATCAAGCCTATGGCCATATCTTGATTAAAAACATCTAGATCTATTTGGAATTCACTTGCACATTAAAGAATCCATTTGCACACCTTTGAGTCATTATGAAAAACCATCCAAATATAAAAATCCCTTGAAGGAAGAGTCCTAAAATCCAAGTTTTAACACTAATTTCAAGGTCAAAGTTACATGTCAAGTGTCAAAAGCCAAAGAGTTGGGAAACAATCTAGTGAAACACTATTGAGCACACATATACATAGGTGGGAGAGCTATGTGTAGTTTGATACCACTTCATAGTATTATAATGTAATCAATGCTTAACCATTCAATGAGGAGAGGTTGGGGTTGTCAAATCCATTTTTTACACCCTCTTTTTAGGTCAAGTGTTGAAAGTGGAGTTAGGGATTCAAGGCAAAGGAAGAAAAAATTAAGATCTACGCATAGGATTGAGGATCAATAAACATCCAAAAATCATCTTGATTAAGAAAGCATAGTGATATATATTTGAATAGACTAAAAAATTACATAATTTTTTTTTGGCAAACAATGGATGGAACTGGTTGCCACAAGTATCTAAGATTTTCCAACTACATCCTGGCAAATTTTGATAATTTGTTTCCTAAGTTGAGTAGTCAAAAAACTTACATAGACCATTTTAGGTGTTTGTACACAAGTAGTGAGGAAAACATAAAAAAATATTAGCTAAGGGATTTATCTCTTGGTCATTTATATATTTAGTAAGTGTAATCAAACTTTTTTAATCAATTTAGATTTGTAGGATAAATGTTATTTCTTATGAAATATGAATTTCAATAATTTTAGCTTGTTTAGATCACTAAATCCAAATTAAATAAAAACATTATAGTGAACATGATATTGTAAAGTCAAAATTAGTTAAAATAATTGGTTGACAAAGTTGTTTCCAAAGAGTCTTAAGGACTATGTTTTGAGATAGTTTTATGACTTCCATTTCCAATCAATGAATACCTTCAATCCTTTAGCTTATTAGTTCTTAACACAATTTTATATAAACATCAATGAAAATTTATCATATGTTCAAATTTTAAAACTTAAGAAAGGCCCTGATGAACCCATTAGTGACAATGTGAGTCATTATAACATTATGCTCTCTAAAATGACAAATCTTATGGTTGATACTGAGTTGGAAAACACATTCAATTAAAGATTTATTTTTTTGTTACATGAGTTTATATGTTAAATTGCTTCTAATTTTTGATGATTTATTCCATACAATTAAAGACTGCAAAGTTAATCTCCTTACCATGAATAAGCTAAAAAATGGGTCTAATCCTCCAACATCTTCTTGTGCGAAAATTCTAAGCAATAAATTTTTTTAATCTACGACAATATGGACCTAATAAGGCTGATGTTATTAACATATTTTCTAATGTGTAAACTATGATTCCATATTCATTTATAGAGCATTTGATTTTTATCCCTTAGATAGATGGAAATTAGTGCACCAAAGTCACGATTGATGATTTTTTTGATATCAATGTGTGTAGTATGACAATTTTCAATTCTCTTGGATATATAATTGAACATTTGAATGAGATTAATTCATCTAAATTATGTATCAGATCCAAGGAGTGGCTTATAAATCTTGGTCTCAAATCATGTTTTTCTCTATTCCACATTAGCCCTAATTTGGCTCAATACAATGATCAACTAAAAATATCATGAATAAGAGCAATGGATGCAACACTTGACAAGAATCATGATTGTATTACATTTAACCTCGAATGTCAGACTATTCTCATTTTAAGGGATGGAATAGTTCCCAAAATATAAACTAAACTAGAAACAATTTATTTGACTAATGATCAAGCAAGGATATCTAATTTTTATACGAACATAACTTAGGTGTATGATACTAATAATGAGGGACATATTGAAGAGAAACAAAGATCTAATAAATCAATTCTGCAATACTCTACCCAGGTGGTGCCTTATGATTATACCAATGAGTTGAAAATATGGATGCAAATACTCTTACTTTTGTGATTAATGATGGTATTTATTTCAATGATGATCATGCTTGTGAAAATGAAGTAAATGGATATATTGATTATTATTATGTTGACATATAAAATTAGTATTACAATGATATATCTTTGTACAATGATAGTGCAAGATAAAGATGTCAAATTAATGTTATAAAGTCAAGATTTTCCAATTCATAAATATGACACAATAAATAAATAGGTAGATGATATAAATGGTACTTATCTCACATGATGTGTGACATTAGAACCAATCAATACAGGGCCCACATGTTAGCATCATTTTGATGGGATCATTGGTTAGTATGAGCATATTTTAATTTTAGAAGTACCAAAAAAAACATTTTTCATTTTTAAAATTGATATGTATGCAATAAATGTTTTGTTATTTATATGATTGATTTATGTTATTTATCATGTGTGGTAGATTACATATTCACTTTATATTCACATGCTTTTCACAATATATATGATTGAAACGTAGGACATTTGTGCTACACATGGTACATGGACACTTAAATAAAGATCATTCCTTATACCTAAGGGCTACCTTTCTACATTAGGAGCATATTGGAACATTTTACAATTTATATTTTTCTAAAACCAATCCATTGATCATATTGAACTAATATTTTTTATACATGACTTGCTATTATGTGCACATTTTAGAGTGTTATTCCATATGGATATTATGTTCTTATCTATGTGGTGATGAAATGGATTGATTATGTAGGATATCACTACATATTATATGTGTGTTGATGTGCATGCTCTATTTGTGACTATTAATGTGTGTGTATTGTTTGACCACTAATGGAGTGTTATAATGTATGGCATATGTGTGACTATTGATGACTATTGCATTGAATATTCTATGTCTCACTATTAATGTGTGTGACATGGTGTGATCATTGATTATGTATTAAATTGTGTGATGATTCTTGCCCATGACATTATGTGTTATTTGTATAATCATTGATGATTTTTACATTGTTTAATAATAGATGTGTGTTATCTTGTGTGATTCTATGAGTGCATTGATTGTGTATTATCATGTCATGTATTAGTTTTGTCGATCATCTTCTAGACAATGTCATGGCCATTTATTTATGTTTGATTCTAGTCGAGTCATAGTGTGTCATGTCTTGAGTACTTGTGTGCATCATGATCATAATAATGTGTGCATATGTGTGTGCTTCCATTATGATCATTGACCTTATGGTGTCATGATTGGCCTTACCCTATAGATTCAGGTCCTGACATATATTTGTTTCAAATTTTGAGTGACATTACATAATTTAGATGAGACAGATTGGATAGATTAAGATTGAGATTGGGATAGATTGACACATATGTGGGATATTTTACTGAACATGTGGGATAGTTGAAATATTATATGACACGATGAGACATATTACATAGATCAAAGTTGTCAAATTTATTATATTGATTGCATTTTCATATTGATTAAATTATCAAAGTTATCAAATTAAGCAGATTGACATAAAGAGTATGACATTCTATATCACATTGAGCTATATATGAATCATATTTTGTGTCATGGATTTTATTCATGCATGCACTTTTCTAGTTCTATTGATGGGGAATTGTGGTACTATGTAATCACTTCGAATCTAAAACCTATTTGTATTTATTAATTTAGAGTTTAAATCTACAAACTAACATATTTTTTAATTCTGCCTTTTACATATGAGCCTGATTTAGGGTTCCAAAAAATATATTTATGATGATATTTTAAGAAGTGTGGATGATATTACTACATTTATCAACTTATACCACATATTAGTCTCAAATAAGGGTTGATGCATTTATTCTTATCAACTTATAGTTTTAACAGTGTCATATCATTAGGGCATAATCACCCTATGGAATTTTATAAATGAGTTTAAAAGGAAGATTGGTTCGCATACTCATAGGTGTATTCAATCATTAACTTTTCAAATTTTATATAATTCAATGATCTAGATTATTTCAGATTTTATATCATGAGTGGACATTGATTTCTACATGTTTTCTTATAGGTTTTACATGAAGTAAGTTGGATATTTAGTGCATACCTATCAACACTAAGTGTAGTTACACTCCAGTATCAATTTTTTTTTATTTTATCTTTTTAAGATAGAATTTTAAATAATAGACTAAAAGAAAGCATTTGTAGACACCTAAATTTGGTATTATATACTTGGGAACATAAATAATTACATATCCTTGACATACATGACTTGTACATACACAAATTAATCTTGCACACCCTTTTCCCTATCCATTATCCTATCTATTTACTTCACCATCCCAATTTTTTGTCATTCATACTCAATATTTCCCTAGTCTATGCTAGGATGCTCAAAAATCCTAAGCTGGTTCTTATCATATTCTAGGTCACTAGTTTTCCCACTTTGGACAATGAGAGTAACAAACAAATCCTGTAGTTTAATAGAAGTGGTTGACTTAACCATCAGTGTCCCAGAGCTTCCCACAACCATTTTTCATATTCAAATATCTCCCTTGGGTTAGTGTATGCACATTTCACATGTGGCATATAGGTCTATTTTTTAAGATCCATCTATAAATACAAGAAAAGGCTAAGCTCTTACTCACTTTTCCATTAGTTGTCAATTGCATTTAAAAAAACTTGCACATTGAAAAAATCATGTGAACATCCTTAATACACTATTCAAAAGAATCTAAATCTTAAAAAAACTCAATTGATCAAACCTAAAAGCCAATTTTGAATGTTAACGCAAGGTCAAAGTTTCATTTTGTCAAATGTCAAAATCCAAAGAGTTTCATTACATTATATTGGAACACTATTAAGCACACATATAGATAGGTGGGACAACTACATGTGGTTTGAGACATATTTAAAGTATTAGAATGTAGACAATGCTCACCACATAATGGGGAGTGGTTAGGCTTATCCAACCCATATATTACCTCACATATTTTTTAGCTTAAGCAAGTTTCAAAATTAGATCTAGGGTTTCAAGTTAAAGGAATAAAAATAAGATCTATGCATAATATTGACATAAACTATCTATAAGTGAGTGCAATGATCTATTGTAGAATATATCAAAAAATTATGCAGGGACAGTTCTACAATATATTGGATGGGAATAGTAACTTCAAGTATCTATTATTTGCAAGCAATGTCTTGACAAATTTTGAAAGTCAGTCTCTTGAGGCAAATAACCACAGATACATTTTAGAACATTTTAAATGACTGTGAATAGGAAGTGAGAAAAACAAAATATAATATTAGCTAAGTACCCCCTCTCTTGGTCATTTTTCTATTTAATAAGTGCAATCAATATTTATTTAAAAAATTAGATTTGTATGTGGAATGCCCTAGTTTATGTAGTATGAATTCTAATAGTTTTGACTTACTTAGGTACACTAAATGCAAAATAAGTTAAAATAATAGTGATCATATTCTCATGTGTAATGAGTCTATAAAACCATTTTTAAGGAACAATGTACTACATCCTATAAAATGATTAAACATTGATCTCATATAATACTTGTTAGGTTTAACTTTTTTGTTATAATTTATTTTATAACTTATTATTCAAATTCTTTAAACAATAAATATAATTCATGTGTAAGGAATATTATTTTTTATTCATAGCATTTGATTGCTCTTCTAAAATAGTGTTAGTATTTAATCATATTATAGGATGTAATACATGGTTCCCTATAATAGTGTCATAGACTCATTACACATGAAATATAATCACTACAACCTTTTCTTAACCTATAGGACATAAAATCCCGATAAGCTCTATATAAATCCTACCTTTTATTTGATAACCTAAGACAAAGACAAAACTATTTAGTTATTGAAAATGTGCAAGTAATAAGATCTAAATGGGAAAATATGTTAACAGAACAAAAACATTCTAAAAATTTATTAAAATAGATGGTTAGAGCTTGGGTTATCTGAGTTAAATGAACTCATTTATCTTTAATCATATGATAATATTTAATACATGGTTCCTTAAAATAGTGTCATTGTCTCATTACACATGAAAATACAATTACTACAGCTTTTTCCTAACCTATAGGACTACAACCCCCATAATATAGGTATAGCTCCAACCCATTTATTTGATAAGCTTAGAAAAATATAAAACCACTTATCTACTATACATGTGAAAGTAATAATATTTAAATGGGAAAATGTGTTAACAAAGTAGTGGAAGAATCTATAATATATTATTTAGTTCTTTCCAAAAGCTTAGCTCTTGACTAGAGGAGATTTTAACGATGTTGCTTCTTTAGAAGAAAAAACTAATGAAAACAATAAGATGGATGCTAATTCAAGTCTCATGTTGGTATACATTTCTTCTCTTAATCTTATTAACATTAATCCTGGTAATGGGATCTTGACATGGACCAATTTGAGATCAGGTAATTATTTCATTGTAGAGAGGTTGGACATATTCTTGTTGAATGAGGAGTTTCTTGTTAATGGGTAAATCCCCAAATCTTAAATTCTCAACAATGTCAGATCAAATCATTGGCATTTTATGATATAAGTCTATAATTATCAATGCCTAAAATCTCTTTTTTATTTCCAGCTAATGTGCCTTTGACATGCTAATCTAAGGAACAAAATTTAGCACTGGTAGATGAAAGGTAAGCCTTGTCATGGAACAAATGTGTTTATTTTTGTGTAGAAGCTTGGATATGTCAAATCCTAACTCATGAAATGGAATTGGAATGAATTTGGGTACATCAATGTTAAAAAGTAACAGATATCTGATAGATTGGATAAGTTCATTGAAACCATCCGTATGAGCACTATTAATTATAAGCTTAAGCATGAGCAACTTTATTTATTCAATTAGTTGCATGAATGAATGAAATATTAGAGAGGAAATTATGAGGAAACAATTATCTAAAATCAAATGGATTCAATAAGGGGATAAAAACTTGATGTTTTCCACAAATCCATGCTGATGTAGAGGTCTTTCAATCATATTTATTTTCTTGAATCAGATAATTGAAATTCAGAGTTCTCTTCATATGGTATTTCTAACATTGTGCTCAAATTATTTTTTCACCTCTTTGTGGTTGTTCCTTTGGATATGTCCACACAATAATAGATTTTCCAAGACACTCCTACTCTCATTTCTACAGAGGAAAATTATTCTCTTTTTAATAGTATTTATTTAACATAATTAAGACACATTGTCTTTAGCATGAGTAAAGGTAAATCCTTGGGTTTAGATGGGTTTTCTATTGAATTTTATTAGGAATTTTGGGATATTATTCAAGAGGAATTTTTAAAGGTTGTGTAAGAAGATAAAATTATGAAAATTATTCTTAAACAGATTAATAAAACCTTCATTGCTTTAGTTCCAAAGGCACAGGAGGTAACAAATATTTATAGATTTCATCTAATTGCTCTTTGAAATGTTTTGTATAAAATCATTTCTAAAATTATGGTTGATATATTGCATCCCCTCCTCCATAAAATTATTTCCCCTTAGCGAGGTGGGTGTGTGGCTGGTAGGCAAATCCTTGATGAGATTGTGTTAGCTCAAGAATCCATCCATTCTATGCAACACCAAAAGAACTCACCTATGTTTATAAGGTTGGATCTCTCCAAAGTCTATGATAGGGTTTATTGGGCCTTGATCTTAATAATTCTTAAGCATTTTGATTTTTCTAAGGAATGGACTCTTTGGGTAAAAGGTTGTATTTCTTTAGTTTATTACTTAGTTCTGGTTAATAGTTGTCCAAGCCTTTTGGTGCCTCCAAAGGTATTTGGCAAGGAGACCCTCTTTATCCTTATTTGTTTATCATTATGATAAAAAGGTAGAATTATTTCTAGAGTTAGAGAAGAAAGAATTAGTAAAGGTGTTACTCTAGTTAGGGGTTTGAAGCTAATGATGTAGTTGTATTTTTTGGATGATTCTTCCCTAATGGGTAAAACTACAACTGAAGAGACTTCCAACTTAATATGAAGATACAAGTTTTTAAAGAAGAAATTAGTCATTTTTTTTAATAAAAAGGGTAAAAATATATTAATAAAAGAGCAAGAGCATTACAAGAAGAACGGGGGACCGAAATCCCCAAAGGAAAACAATAAGTGCAGAAAAACTAGGGATGAACCCACTTATATGTTGATATGAGCCTTCCTATCTTCCTCCAAAATACGTTCTGGATTAAAGCGAAGCTCTGAGGAGAGAGACTCCCAATCCTCAAAATTACCACCATCTAAATG
Source organism: Torreya grandis (assembly GCA_037957365.1). NCBI lineage: Eukaryota > Viridiplantae > Streptophyta > Pinopsida > Cupressales > Taxaceae > Torreya > Torreya grandis. The sequence goes on along the minus strand of JARHVA010001220.1, from coordinate 239,046 downwards.
CTCAGACGCCCATTTTTCCAAAAAAATTGTTGCTCTATTCCATTCATGGGGAATATGAACAAACCTAATTGTATCCATGAGTGAGCTAATCCTAAAAATCTACTACACAATCCTAGCCAATTGCCAATTGACATCCAACACTTTCCTCTTAACAAGTAGGTTAATCACGACTTGAGAATCTGATTCACAAATGATCCTATGCCAACCCAATGCCTGAGCCTTCTCAAGAGCATAGAGAATAGCCTGGCCTTCCATCATGTTGTTGGTTTGTGTCCCCTCATGGACTGCAAAGAGAAAAATCACTCTACCTTTAGAGTCTCTGCCTATCCCACCAGTACCTGCAAGGTTGGGATTACCCCTAGAAGAGCCATCTGTATTGATCTCAAGAAACCCATTGGGAGGGTACAGCCACTGACCATCCTTATGAATCTTCTCTTTGCCCTATCGACCTCTCCTAACACAAGCTGAATTACCTAAAAATCATTGAAATCCTAGGCACGCCACCACCTCAACGTCCTATTTGGATAAAGGGAGACAAACCTCACTCTTGGCCTGCACAGTCTCCTGAATCATCCCTGTGACTTTATGCCATACTTGTTGCACCATAATCCTCTCATTCTAGAATATCTGCCTATTTCTCTCCTACTAGAGCTGCCATAGTAAAAAGATGGGCCCCCCTAACTAAACATTTTGTAGAAAAGCCGTCCTTGAGGGGGGTTCTCCCATGCCACTCCAAAAATCAACCAATGATGAAACATGGAGACAGGGGCGCTGCCATACGTCTCACCAATAATGCCAGAGTTGCAAAGCAAAAGAGCAACGAAAAAATAGGTGAGCAAAATCCTCCTCAGTCACTATGCACATAACACAAATGGACGGGCCTTGGAAGCCTCTTTTTTGGAGATTGTCCCAGGTCAAGCACCTATTCCAAGCCAACAACTAAACAAAGTAGTTGCATTTTGGCCATGAGAATTTATTCCAGACCTATCTCCACCATTGCACTTCTTCCCTGCCCAATCTCTGAGATAATAAAGCCTGATATCCAGAAGCAGCTGTGTAATTTTCTTTAAGATTGGGAGACCAAGCAAGCTCATCTACCTCCTAGAGGGAGATACATCGGTGTCTAGAAAGGAGGTTCATTAGCTCATCATGCTCCTCCTGCATTCCAACAACTGGCCAAACCTCATGTGCTTTCCATTTTGCCACCTCCAGCTGTCTGCAGGAAATGTATGATTTAAAGTCACTCACCCAAGACCAACCAGCATCAAAAAATCTCTGGTAAAGGTTTGAAAAATTAGGTAATTGAGAAATAATGGGAGGGTTACTGTCCCAAGAATCAGTCCAAAAGAGAGCCTTGGATCCCCACTTACAAATCCAAAATAAGCCTTCCTTAATAAGAGCAACCCCTTTTTTGAGAGTCCTCCATATCACTGAACCTTTCCCAATGAGTGGATAATGAGGAATATCACTCTGAGTGGCCCCTGAATAGTACTTTGGAGAGAAAATTCTGGCCCAGGCCTTGTCTTATTCATTGCACCAGTGCCAATAAAACTTAGCCGCCAAAGCAACTCCATTTAAGTTCGTCTACCTTAGGCCAAGCCCCCCCATGTTGTTTGGGGATACAGACCATCTCCCATCTAACTAAGCTCCATTTTGAAGTCATCAAAGTACCAACCCATAAAAATTGCCTAGTAATAGAGTCAAATTCCTTAACAATTCCCATCGAGGCAACCTGAAGCATACATCTGTAAATAGGCAAAGCCTGCACCATAAATTGAATTAATTGAATACGGCCCGCAAAAAAAAGCCACCCGTGAGTCCAATGATTCACCTTCACCTAAAATTTATCCAAAATATTCTACCAAGATTCTTTGTGTATATAGCCAGCTGTAATAGGAATACCCAGGTAAATCAAGGGGAGAGTCCCAATCTGGAAATGCATAGTCCAAGCAATTCACTACTGTATGGGAGCCAGTGTATTAAAGAAGAAGATGGATGACTTATCTTCATTGACCTTTTACCCCAAGGCTATTAGATAAACATCTAATGCCCTGCACAAATTGGCAGCTTCACTTATTGTGGCCATGCCCATCAGAATAGTGTCATCAGCAAATTACAAGTGAGACTGCGCCAACAGTTCACCCCCCATCGCCAACCTTGAATATACCCATCCTCTATGTTCCTTTTGATCATCCTCCCCAAGCCTTCAACAAGAAGAAGAAAGAGATACGGAGACAAGATATCTCCTTGTCACAGCCCCCTAGAGGCACCAAATAACTCTGTATGTTCCCCATTGATAAGCACCAAAAAGGAAACTAAGGAAATGCAACTCATGACCCATTGGGTCCATTCGTTCACAAAACCAAAAGCTTTGAGAACCTTCCATAGGAATGACCATCTAACCCTATCAAAAGCCTTGGCCATATCCACCTTAATAAACATTACCTTATCCTTAGAGCTGGCCATGGAGTGAATGGACTCAACCGCTATGACAATACCATCAAGAATTTTCTTGTCTTCCATAAAACCACTCTGTTCTTCAGAAATCACATCACTGAGCATAGTTTTTAACCTTTTTGCAATGATTTTAGATATGATTTTATAAACAACATTACAAAGAGATGTAGGGCGAAACTGACTTAGCCTATCAGCTCTTTCACATTTTGGTATGAGGGAGAGATAAGTCTCATTTGAAGCCTTAAGCATTTGCTTATTCCGCTGAGATTATTGAAAAATAGCTAAAAGATCTAATTTGATAATATCCCAAAATTCTTGATATAATTCAGCTGGGAAGCCATCAGGACCAGCTACTTTCCCTTTTTTCATCTAGAAAATAGTCGCCTCAAGCTCCCCAAGTGTGATATCCTTCATTAAATTCTCATTCATTTCATGCGTCACCAGGGGTGAAATGCAGTAAAGAACCTATGATGCTTCCGATAATTCCTCATTCACATCTTCCCTAAAAAGAGTAGAGAAATACTGCACCAACTCCTCTGACATTACAGGAAATGAATTAAGCTGCTCACCTCTTTCATTGACCAGGACCGAGATAGAGTTGACGTGCCTCCTGGCTTTGGATGATTGAAAGAAAAGTGAAGTATTTCTGTCACCTTCTTGGAGCCATTCTATCCAAGCTTTCTGCTTCTAAAACACTTCCTCCTATAGCTCGCATTCCTCTAGGTCTTTCACAGCCTGAGCTTCATCTTGAAGTAAGATTTCAGTCAATCCTTCCTCCCTAATTGTTCTCGTGATACCATCAAGCTTAGCCTGTGCATCAAACTTAGCTTGAAAAATATTCCCAAAGCTTTTATATTCCACTGTTTAAGCTTATACTTCACAAAATGTAGTGATTTAGCAAAAATATACATCACCGTACCATGGGCAGGCCTGCCCCACCTCCACCAGTTGGCCACACATTCAAATAATGACTGATCTCACAGCCACATGAGTTGGAATCTAAAGGAAGGAGAGCAAGACTGATACTTTGAAACACTATTTAGCTTAATAGGCTAATGATCTGATCCTCTCCAATCCAAAATTTTAGACCCTGTAGACCACATACCCCCAACCCAGTAGCCAGAAACCAAAAAATGATCCAGTCTCTCAGCAATGAAATGTTGGCTAGTCCTCTGATTATTCCAAGTAAACTGTCTATTGTTGGGCCAAATGTCGACTAAATTCAAAACTTCAATGTAATTTTGTATAATCAAAGCAGAGGGGCCAAGCTTTGTCATACCACCACATTTTTTAGTCAAATCCAAAATAGCGTTAAAATCTCCAGACATAATCCAAGGATGGAGGGGAGCCAAGCTGTAGACAAAACTAATGTGGCCCCATAGGGATTGTTTACCCCGCCAGTCAGTAGGGGCATAGACATTGGATAGAAGAATGACTTCCCCCATCTCAAAGTTAGAAGCCATCATAGTCAAGGAAAACTTAGAGGACAACCATCCTATGAGGCCGATCTTGCAGGGGTTCCAAAGGCAAGCTAATCTTCCTGAAGATCTGGTAGCCCCAATGCATTGACAGTCCCCTTGTCTCCACAACTTAGGCACTAATCTGGACATAGCATCTACTGAAAGCTTAATCTCTTACAAAAAAAGGGCATCAGGGCTTTGACTTCTAATCAAGTTGTGAACATCATTTTGTCTAGGGATGTTGTTCAAACCCCTTACATTCTAGGATAATACAATCATTTCAAAGGATTTAGAAAGTGAGCATCCAGAGTCTTCACTGACCCCGACTCCACCAAAGTCTCTCCCATTAGTTTCATCTTTTCCATGTCTTTTTTCCTACCAAGCTTGACCAATTTCTTCCCCCACCCTTCTTAAGGTCTTCTTGCAAAAGTCCCAAGTGAGGAGAAGATTTACTACTCTTTGCTGCTCCTAATTCTCCAAATTTCCTTGTTAAAGATAAATTCCCATCTTCTTTAGAGGGAACAACTAAGAAAGTCAAAACATTTGATATCAACATCTGTTGGTCCATATCCATGTGCCCATCCCCAACATCCTGTGATTTAGTTAAATCAACTGAAACATTGTTCTCTTAGGCTGGGTCCTCAATCTGCTGATCCAAAATCATCAAACCTAGGTTCACCTCCTGTTTGTTAAGGTCATCTAGAATTTCAAATCTGTTAAGCGAGTCATCTGCCTGTCTTTCCTTCAAATACCATTTGTGACCCCTGCTTCTATATCACCCTTTAATCGGGATACAACCATCAGTTTCTAGCGCCTCACCTAGAATCGAGCCCTTCCCTTTGTCAGTTTTAGGCAGATTACAAGCAGGTTGAGCAGGCTGAGATTTAAATATTTTATATTTGGGACACCATCATTGCAAGTGACCATAAGCATGGCAAAGATGATAGCAAAAGGGAAGAGTTTCATAATCCAATTTTTGTACCCAGGAAAAGGGTCCCGCACTCATTTCAATAACATCAGGTATTGGCTTACTAAGATCAATTTCAACACAAATGCAGGAATAAGTCATTACCTTTTTCCCAAGGATTGACATTGATGAACCGACTGGCCTTCCCAAGAGGGATGCAAGAAATTTTAGGGTATCTTAATGATAGCATTCCACTGAAAAGTGAGGCAGCCACACCCACACTGAAACATGGTTTGGCAATTCCTTTGAAGGTATAAAACCAACATGCCATGGCTTGATAAACAGCCCCACCTGATTGTGAAAGTATGGACCTCCAGTAAAGACTCTGCTACAGTCAGTCAAGCAGGTAAAAGTGACCATAAAATAACTGTTGGCTAACATTGTGATATCTATTTCTCCTTTTAGAGCCCATGTCTTCTGAGCCCATGCTTCCAAGAATTGGAACAAAGTCTTGAGCCCCAAAAACTTGCAATACAGAGAATGATTTGTATAACATTCGATATCCTCAGCAATCATGTCCATAGGTATGACCAATTTGGGCCTCTCCTTAAGAAATTAGTCATATTATCAGTGAGGATAAGTCAAAATTTTATTTACTTTCACACGTCTCCTAGACAATAAATTTCTATTCTTAGTGGATATGATGAAAACTAAAGTTTTCAAGTAGACCAATATATGGCTCTCTATGGGAGGATGAATCACCTTAGTCAATAATGTTCTAAAAATTATTCCCTTTTGCTTCTCTTCCATATTGCATGTTCCCAAGGCCATCTTCAAATAAATTGATAAAATATGACATAAGTTTTTATGGAAGGGGTCTCAGCTTATTAAAAAATACTCTTTGGTGATATGGACTACACTTTGTCTCCACAAGTAAGAATGAGGTTTGGGTTTTTGTTTGGCTTAGTTAAATGGTCAAGCTTTATCTTATATATTTATTGGAATCTTTTTTTAGTCTCCATCACAACTTTGGGCACAAAAATTAAGAGCCAAATATGCTAAAAATAAACTTCTTAATCAAATTCTCTGGTTCTCCCTTCCTTGAAAAGGCTCTTTTGTGATGGTGGTTCTAAAAATTGGTAAGTCTTTGATTAAGAACAAGTTGTTTGGATCATCAAGAATGGTAAAAAGGCCCACTTCCATACTAATTCATTAGATGGTTATCCCCCTAATATTAAACAATATCCCCATTTCCATGATATCATGTAATTTTTACATCATGAAGATTGGATTACAGTTTCTAAGTACTCAAATAGGCCTAGTAGAGAAAGGGTAATTGAAAAGAAGTGGATTTACCTTGAAGCGTGGTTGATTTGAATTTCATTGTATTTTAAAATCTAACTTCTTCATATTCGTAAAGACAGAGATATTTTTTGCTCAGATGAGGAAGCCTTGTTGGCTTGGGAAGGATAGTGTAATAGAATCTACAATATGGTATATGGTTATTGTTCTCTCTGTCATCTTTCAATTCAACCTCTCAAAAATATTTTTAAGTAACTTTGGAGTCACAATTTATGGTCTAAATTTAGGTTTTTATTTGACTTATCCTTCATGGCAGAGCTCTTACAGGAGATCAACTTATGAAAAGGGGATTTAATGGCCCCTTTAGATGTGTCTTATGTAGGGATCACAAGGATTTTTTTCTCATATGTTCTTTTCATATCTTTTCATTACTAAGCAATGGCAGTTCTTGGTGAATCTTTTTGGAATTCCATAAACAATTATTTCATCCCTAATTTAAACCCTTCAAGATTGGAGTCATATTTTCAATTTTGATGTCTTTTCTAATCAAATTATTTGGTTTAGGGTTTCTTTCATCTTATAAAACATGTGGTGTTGAGTATGATGCCAATATGGGCACTTAAGTCATATTTTTTAGAATTATTATATTTTAATTTTTATGTATTTTATAAGGTTATTTAATTATGTCATTTATTAGTGTTAGTGTTTTAATGTAAAAAGACACTAGCTAAATAATGTTAGTGGATGTGTGTGGAGTCATGTGGATGATGCAAGGAATCTTCTAGTTGGATGTATTTTTTGTCCTCTAGTTTGATTTCATTTGGGTGAATCAAATATTATTACATGGATTAATTAATTCCACCACTTGGGACCCTTTGTGTTTCACTTAGTGGGATTCATTATTGTGCACATTCTTAGTTGGGTTTACTATTGTAAATTTTTTCTAGTGGACCTTATTGTTTGCACCACTCTCTCCACTATTATTTTGTCTTATGTAGGTGGAATATTAGGTGTTCGTTAGGTATGAAAAAAAATATTTTAGTATTCAATAAATCAATTTTTTGTGATTATTGTCTCACATGTTAGGAATCTTCAAGTTGTGAAGACTTTCTATATATTTGTATTGATCCTCTTTCGTGAAATAAGTAGAAATGATGTGTGAAGTAAAAAATTGGAATTAAGGAGATTATTATATGTTTAATATATTATATTTTTATATTTATATATTATTTTTTACCATCAATCAAATATTTTTAAGTTTGAAGCTATTTAGGATAGTTTTTGGTCAGTAATTCTACTAAAAAAATAGCTAGTTTGACAGCTAGTAAATGTGGGATTGTTTTGTTGATACATAGCTTCATATTGAAAGAGATAAAAATCTTATTTTCACTCCTTCAAATATTAAAAACCTTAATTTGGTATCATATCCACATTCAATCAAGTGTTAGAAGGGTTATTCAGGGCATTATCAGCAGTAATAATGGCTTCAGTGAGTTCTACTTCTATGAATATTTTAATTTTCAAAAGTGACAACTTTGAGTATTAGCGATATCAATTGAAGAGAATTATTATGTGGAAAGGATTTTGGGATAATTTTATCCATGGGTACACACCACTCCAATATTGGACTACCTTGACAAAATATCAAAAAATAACAAAGAAGGATGAAGAAAAAAGAGATGCACAAGCTTTCTTCTATCTTTAGAGTGCCATAGATCCAATCATTTATCCAAAAATTGTAGGATGAAATAATTCCCATGAGGCATGGAATTTATTGGAAAATTCATATGAATACTCTATTAAGGTAAGAAAAACAAAATTCTAAACTCTTAAAATGAATTTTGAGAATTTGAGAATGTCAGATTCTAAAGTTGTAGGAGATTATTATATAATAAATGATTTAGTTCACAGAATGAAGGTTTATAGAGACACTATATAAGACAGTGTTATATTAAGAAAGATTTTGAGATATTTAAGTAAAATATGGTTGCATATTATGATCACTCTTGAAGAGTGTAAATACATTAACACTATAAGTTTTGATAAATTAGTGGATTCTCTCTTATCTCATGAGGATAAAATGAGACTATACATTGTAGATCAAGAACAACCACTTGAAACTAAGATAAATGTTTTAAAGACCAAGGAGAAAAATCAAAATCAAAATCAAGAGATTTCAAATAACTCATATTCAAATTGAAAATTTGAATCAAACTTCACAGGTAAGAGTAAGAAATACTTCACTTGTCACTACTGCAAAAAACTAAGACATATGATTAAAGTCACAGGATACTAGAAGTAAGAATCAATCTAATCAAGAGAGGGAAAAGAAAACTTTTCAAGCTAAGAAAAGTGAAGTTCAAGATGGATCATACTATTTTATCACATGCAATGTGTGAATAGAGGAAGCAAATAATTTGTGTTTTCTTGATTCAAGTTCTTCAAATCATATGACAAGTCAAAAATATGGTTTCAACATGTTAGATGACTCTTACAAAATCCAAGTGCAATTGAGAGATGAAAAATCCATAAAAGTTGAAGAAAAGGCAATCATTCATATAACCACAAGTCAAGGTAATGGTGAAATGAAGGATGATTAAGTTTCTCCAAATTTGAGTCATAATCTCATAAGTGTTGGTCAATTAGTAGAAAAGGGTTTCAAACTATTTTTTAAAGATGGTGTTTATTCTATTTTTTATAAGATATATGAAAATAGATTGATTGGAAAATCCTATATGGCAAAGAATAGGATGTTTCCATTAAATATTAATATGTTTAAGGAAAGTATTTGTTTCTCCACCATTGAGGATGCTATCATGTTGTGACATTCAAGATATGGTCATATCAATTTTAAGTGCTTACATATTCTTGACATAAATGGTATGGTAAAAGGTCTTTTCAAGCTAGAATTCAAGAAGTATGATGCATGCAAGTCATGTATTATTGAGAAACATCATAGGAAGTTTTTTTGTATCATAAAATGGAGAGAAAACACACTTTTGGAGATAGTTCATTTAGAGTTATGTGGACCAATGTCTTACAAAAATATTGATAAGAATTTGTATTTCATTTCCTTCATAGATGATACTACAAGGTTTATGTGGGTTTATTTGTTGAAAGAAAAGAGTGAAATTTTCATATTTTAAATCTTTTAAAGCTTTGTCTAAAAAATAATGTGGGCATTTCATCAAGTCTTTAAGAACAAATAGAGGAGGTGAATTTTGTTCTAATGAATTTAATGAGTTTTGTGTTTCACATGGAATCAAAAGGTAGTTAATAGCTCCTTACACACCACAATATAATGGTGTTACTAAAAGTAATAATAGACCCATCATGGAGTTAGAAAGGACTATTTTGGATAATAAGAAATTGAAAAAATATTTTTGGGTTGAATCAGTAAAAGCAATAGTCTACATCATTAAAATAAGTCCTACAATTGCACTCAATGACAACACACCTTATGAAGCTTAGTATGAAAAAAACCCTGTTGTTGATCATATTAAGGTATTCAGTTGTTTATATATGTACATGTTCTATATGAGAAGATAAAAAAATTAGATCTAGAGAACGTTCTTTATATTTTCACTGGTTATAGTGATGAAAGTAAGGCATACAAGTTTTATAATCCTACTAGTAAATCCACAATTATTTTTAATGATTGTAATTTTTTTGAAAATGAAGTGTATTTCGATTATGATCATGTAGCTATAGAATTTATAAGTGAAGGGGGTAATCCTATTTAATATTATTATTAGGTATTACAAATTTATACATAGGCTTCTAGCTCAACAGGGAATGATACTAGCTCTTTGCAAGAGATTAGTCATCCATCTACATCAACATCAAGTAAGAACATGCATTTGATGAATCCTCATACATCAAATAAGATGTTGGATAAAAATTATGATAGGAGGATCAAAAGGATAAAAAATAATTAAGATAACTTATTTGATGATATTTATGATGAAAATACTATGTTTGTATTATCATATGTGACTATTGAACCTCAAAGTTATGCAGAAGCTAGTTTAAAAAAATGGATTGATGATATGAAAGTAGAGATGGATTAAATTGAGAGGAATGATACATGAAATTTATTTAAACCTCCACTAAATAAATATGTCATTTTTATAAAGTGGTTATACAATACCAAAGTTAAAAGTGATGGTACAATTGACAAACTAAAAGCTAGACTAGTTGCAAAAAATTTTGCTCAAACATATGGGGTTAATTATGAGGAAACCCATGCATCTATTGCACATAAAAAAAATATAATACTAATTATTGTTATATATGCTCATAAATAATTTTAAATACATCAAATGGGTGTTAAAAGTGAATTTTTAAATGGAGTGATTGATGAAGAAGTATATGTGGAACAACCACAAGATTTTGAGGTAAAGGGTAAAGAATTTTGGGTATATAAATTGAAAAAAGATCTCTATGAAATAAAAAAAGATACAAAAGATTGGTACTCATGGATTTATAGTTTTTTATTAGATCAAGGCTTTGTAATAAGTCAAAATGAACCAACTCTTTACATACAAGCATTAAATTCTAGTATTTTATATGTTTGTTTTTATGTAAATGATGTGATCTTTACAACTAGATATATGGAGATGTTGAATAGCTTAAAGGAATATATGAAATAAGAGTTTAAAATAAATAATATTGAATTTATGAATTATTTTTTTGGCATGTAATTCCATCAAAAGAAAGAGGACGTATTCATTTGTCAAACTAAGTATGCCCAAGACATGCTACAGAAGTAGTCTTTAAGATTTGAAGCCTACAGACACTCCAATTTTAAATTGATAAAATATTATGAGGAAGGATGGATTCCTTCAATTTATGAGAATAATTTTAAAATCATGGTGGGAGGTTTGATGTATCTCACTATGACAAGACCCAATATCAGTTATGGTATTTCATTAGTTCCTAGATTTATGGGCAAATTGTCACTCAAGCATTTACAAGCTATTAAGAAATTTTTAGATATGTAAGAGGTACATATAATCATGGTATTCATTCGATATAAGTAAAGTATTTATATCTCATTAGATACATAGATTTATATTGAGGAGGATCTTTTGATGATAGGAAGTCAACTTCAGAGTATTGTTTCACATTGGGAAGTGGGTTTATCTATTAGTCTTCAAAGAAATAGGCCATGGTTGCATTATATTATACTGAAGATGAATATAAAATCCTTACATTAGCTTGAATATTATTATTATGGCTAAGAATACTCTTAGATTATTTTAGAGAGGCTCAAATTGAGCCAACATAGATATTTATGACAACAATGGGGCAATATAATTGTCCAAAAATCCAGTTTTCCATGCTAAAACTAAGCATATTAAACTCAAACATCATTTAGTTAGAGACTTGGTCAATGATAAATAATTTTTAATTGAGTATGTGAGAAGTTAAGATTAATTAACTGATATTTTAAACAAGGTATTGTTGAAAGAGATTCATGGAAGACTTAAGGAGAAAATAAACATTTCTCATCTCTGCATCAAAGGGAGGAATGTTGAGTATGATGCCAATATGGGCACTTGAGTTATATTTTTTAAAATTATTATATTTTAATTTTTATGTATTTTAAAATTTTATTTAACTATGTCTTTTATTATTTTTAGTGTTTTAATGTAAATAGACACTAGATAAATAATGTTAGTGGATGTGTGTGGAGTCATGTGGATGATGCAAGGTATCTTCTAGTTGGATATATTGTTTGTTTAATAGTTGTATTTAATTTGGTTCAATCAAATATTACTATATGGGATGAACTCATGCCCCCACTTGGGACCATTTGTGTTTCACTTAGTGGGATTCACTATTGTGCACATGTGTATGCACATTCTTAGTTGGGTTTACTATTGTGAACTTTTGTTAGTGGACCTTACTATTTGCACCACTCTCTCCACTATTATTTTATCCTATGTAAGTGGAATATTATGTGGTAATTAGGTATGGGATAAAAAATGTTATTATTCAATAAATCAATTTTGTGTGATTAGTGTCTCACATGTTAGGATTCTTCAAGTTGTGAAGACTTTTTATATATTTGTATTGATCCTCTTTTGTGAAATAAGTAGAAATAGTGTGTGGAGAAAAAAATTAAAATTAAGGAGATTATTATATTTTTTATATCTAATATTTTTGTAGGTATACATTATTTTATACCAGCAATCAAATATTCTTAAGTTTGAAGCTATTTAGGATAGTTTTTGGTCAACAATTCTACTAAAAAAATAGCTAATTTGATAGCTAGTAATTCTAGGATTGTTTTGTTAATGCATAGGTTTATATTGAGAGAGATACAAATATGATTTTCACTCATCCACACATTTAAAACATTCATGTGTAACGAGAAAAATGATATAATTTTCAAATAGAGGGTTATTGATATTGTTTAAATTTGGTAACACACTCTTAATAATATCATAGAAACAGTCATGCACTTGATGAAACACCTTGAGGCTCCTTCCCAACATGGGATACTCATTCTTAAGGCTCTTCATATTGTTCCCTCTCCCCCTCACTCCCAATTAGATTCTAATGTCAAGGGTCATTCCTTTATTCCAGTCCCCATCTTCAACAAAATCCATATGAATGGCACTTCAAGGGGAAATCTTATTTATGCCAGTATTGGAGGCATTGGTAGGGATTTGTATAAGTCTATTATTTTTATTTTTATACTAAAATTGGTATTGCCACCAACAAATCAGTTGAATTGAAAGCTATTTTGGAAGGTCATGCTTGTAAAATTGGGTGGAAGAATATCCAGTTGGTTGCTGACTCTAAGTTTTGACTTAAGTTATTTTTCAATTCAAGTTTTAACAGTTTCAAAGATTGGAGAATTTATAGAATTCTCTTCAAAATTCAATTACTTCAATAGAAATTTGATATGGTTATTTATCCACATACACCTTTGGGTTTCAATAAAGAGGTGGATTCACTCTATAATTGGGCTCTTGACCAATATGAAGTGAAAGGATTTGGTCCTCCTCCCTTATGGTGGCTAGAAAAGCTAAGGAATAAGCTCTTACACATGTTAGCCTTAGGAAATAACAAAATTTATTATATAATCTTTATGAAGTTGTCCTTTCCTCCTCAATTGAATGCTATTAATTTTTGTTCTCCTTGGCTGGTCATTGGCTTCCTCTCCATTACTTTCTATAGTTGTGAAGTATGCTTCCAATTCTGGTCGTGATCAAAATTTTGTTGGAACTTATTTTGGACCTCAGTTTTTGCATGAACCATAATGTTTAACTCTTGTTGGATTTCTTTTCAAGTACATGCATGGCTTGGTAACTTTTTATCTTTTGGTTAGGCATGCTCTTTGAATATGTTAAAGGAGGTAAGCTAGGTGCAAGCCTTAGGAAATTTTGGTAGAAGAGATACCCCTACCTCCTTTGGTCTTACCCAAATGTAGCATCTCCCCTTATGTGTTTTCAACAAAACAAAAAATAAAAAAAATACAATAAATTTGAAAAAATAAATAATTAAAACTCTGTGAATAACACAATCTGAGGCTATATGTATCCCTTGAACAGAAAATTAATGAAATTTATTTTTTAAATATTTCACCTCCATTTTTATTTTCAATCAAAATATTAGGCATATATGGGAGAATCAACAATTTAGTGTCATTATTGGGGAGTAGTTATGATGTAGAGGCATCCCATGATGACCCCAAGTTGATCCATTTTTGGTCTTAAGTTGGTCTAGTAGATGTCTTACAAGAGATAGAGGTCTTAGGATGTTCATTTGTGGAGTCTAGTTCATCTACAGTGGCATAAAATTTGAATTATTATTTTCTCGCCAAAAGTGCCTTTTTGAAAATTCAAATGTTGTAAGCCAATTCTAAGGACTTTAATGTATGTTTTGAAGATGGAAAGGTATGATAAACCTATCTAGAGGTTTTGGAAATGTAATATGCTATTAAAATGACCATAAGTCCAATGTCATGAATATGGATAGGTCATATTATGTGAAAATAAGTAAATTGTATTATAACCCACAAGACTCTATGTGGGAAAGTTGGCAAGAGTTAGTTATGTTTCTTGGAGTAGTTTATAGAGTCAGTTGTGTTTTGGTCATTATTGATTCCATTCAAATTAAATGGAAGAATGAATTTATTGTGAGCAAGTTTGTATGCAGATAGGAAGGGAAAGTTGGTATCCCTATTTTGGAATGAATGTAAACCCTATTAAAGTCATAGCAGTTGTAGTTAATTGCATGTATGTGTTATTGCTAAGGAGGAGATTGTAATTTGTTTTCAAATGTGTATGGATACCTATGCATGTTTTTATAAAGTGAAACTTCAATAAATAAATAAATAAATAAAAAGAAAAGAACTCTGTTTGGAGGGTGCTTATACAGGCCTTGTTCATGTGATTGTTTGTTTAAGTTTTACAAATTATGTGTTGCATAATAGTTGGATTGATGACAACTTGATAATGACTAAAAATGTTCATTTAAAGGTTTTTAGACTTATATTTGAAACTCTAAGTAAATAAGATAGATTGTGAAACTCATATGGTGTTGGCCAGATGTGTTAAGGAACCCTATTTTCTATGAAACACAATGGTATGAAGGAATGTGTAATGAATTTCATGAAAAGACATGAGCAAGCATTGAGTTGTAAAGCTAGAGAAAATGTTTGTAAGTGGTTTTGACTCGTAATATTTTTATCACATTGAACTTGATCAATAAAGTGTCATAAGCCTTGCTAACTGAAATAGACTGGTAGTGTGATATTTTACCACATAATCAAGTGGATTTTGACATAGAGCAAGCATTGAGTTGTAAAACTAGAGAAAATGTTTGTAAGTGGTTTTGACTCGTAATATTTTTATCACATTGAACTTGATCAATAAAGTGTCATAAGCCTTGCTAACTGAAATAGACTGGTAGTGTGATATTTTACCACATAATCAAGTGGATTTTGACATAGAAACGTTTAACAATAGAATAGAAGTGTGAAATTAAAGGTTTAGGAAGTTTCTTGAGGTCAATTAAGACATAACAAAACAATTTTGAATATTTTAAATGTATCACAATTTATACAGTGGATTTTTGTAGCCTCTCGGTTGAGACTATGTTCTCAAAAACCCTAGACTAGGGTTTTGAAGATATTAGAAGGTTCCACTAGTCATTTTATTTAAAACATGGTGAAAATATGGATTGTGAGGTATTCTAAAATATTTTTTGGTTTGTTTAGTGTTAGCGTACATATCCATACGTTTGTAGGGTATTAAGTGTAGACAAGGTCCTAAATAGACCTAAAAGACCTAAAGGGAGGAAACAGTGAGCAATTTGAAATCAGAAAAGAATATTAAAAGTTGAATGAAGGAATAAAATTTTGAGAAAAGGTTCAAATTTATATAGGGTTTTTGAAACAATAATTAGTTCTTCAATATTGGAAGGTACACTTTTGTACATAGTGAGAAAGCCCAAAAATAGGGCTAGTAAGAGCGTCACATTTGTTTACAAAATGGTGTAAGGCTGTGAGTGGAAAATTGGAGAGTTCAATGTGACCCTATAGAATCTAAATAAAAAATACTATAATCCATTTAATAATCCAATAATATTTGGAAATTTGCATGAAGACTTGATATAATGAACCACTACAAGGACTATGAATAAGGTAGGCAAAATTGTGGAAAAAGGTGTATTGAGTCTTAGAAAGAGTTGGTAAGTTGATGAATGGGATTGAGATACTAAAGAGACCTTATTGAACCTGATAATAAGAACAAAGACTTTTAAAACCAGATTGACATGTGAAATCTAGAATCTTGCATAAAGAAGTGATCTTGTAATCATTGCTTAAAAGAGTGGATTAAGAAACAAAGGTCAAGATGTTTTCTTGGTATATGCTCTGTATCATTTTGGCATTAGAGATTGGATAAATATATTTTGGATTATTAAAATGAATAATAATGTGCTTTGAAGTGAAATTCAAAATAGGAGATCAAAATAAGTGCTCCATGGAGAGAGCTAACAGGGAAGAAGATGATTTGGTTGGGATAGTGATCCAGCTAAATTCTCCATTAGTGATGATAATGGAGGCTATTGAAGATGTTCTCAAGTGGAGAAAAAAAAGAGAAGAAAGAGATGATAGGAAACAATGTGAATCTTTGAAATCAATAATGGAAGAGAAAGAGAATATAGGAGTGGTACAAGGGAGACCACAAGAACATGCAGTAGCTCAAGAAGATGGCATGGAGTAGTACCATGCAAGGTAGGTTAGAACATTTGCAAATGATTTATTGAGAAGGGATGAATTTCTATTGAAACAAGGACCAAGATAAAGATTTTAAGGGCAATATTAGAATTTCCAAAGAGAAGGACACAGGGCAGCAGAGTGTCCAATAATTGTGAACAGTAGTATGCAATAACAAAGAGTGAGACAGATGAATGAGGAGAGAGGACATGACAAGAATGAGTCATTACTCATAATGAGAGTCTTGATGCAATAGAAATAAAGTAAGGAACCAATCCAAAGGAGAAGTCTATTTAGAAGCAAATTTAAAGCCCATTGTAAGGTATGTAATTTGGTTATTGATTGATCCAGAACTCAGAAGTTCTGGTTGACACATATTTCAATAGCACAGAAATAACACAATAACAATGGATTCTCTGAGAAGAGACATCGTATTACTTAACAACCACAATACAAATATAGGCTTATCTCTGAAAAGAGATGTTTTGTTGAATCAAAAAAATTGCAGATACCAAACATATGCTTATTTTTTAGAAGAGATGTTTGCTTTTCCTTTTCAGGTTATAATGCATTTATACATATTTTGAAAACATCAGGGGATTGAGTGGCTCAAGGAATTAATGGGTGATGATTTAAGACCAAGTGGCTTGAGAGAAATAACTATCGCCGACAAATTGACGTCTTTGAATGAAAACAATATAGCGCTCGAGGACATAATGGCTCGAGGAAATAACTGTCATCAATAATGTGACTTCCAAGAATGAAAACAATACAAAATTTGGGGAATTAATTTTCACCCAATAATTCAGCATCCAAGATTTAAAACAATACAAAGCTACGTGCAGTCCTACCCGGTCTACTAGCCGCCCGCTCCGGGGCCTTACAACAATCACTTTAGTAGCTGCGGTCCATTATACCACCACATCTTGGCACTCATTATACCACCCCAATTGTCACTCGGATCATTACTCCCTCCTTGAAAAGCAATGGTCCCCATTGCGTCACTATTCCCCATCAAGTGTGGTAGTTGTGTCTTGATTTGATTCCCGATGCACACTTGGAAGGGACTGTGGTTTATGGAACTGTGTAGGGCCCAATTTTTCACCATTTCTATATGACCATCAGTCTGTGGATGGAAGGCTATGAACTTCTTTAGTGCGGTATCTATTTCCTTCTGTTGTGTTGTCAGGGCTATAACATTGGCCCTTTTGGATTCCTGTGGCTTGACCACCATGAAAACAAATTTTTTGGTGCTAAGTAGAGATATAGATGTGGAAGGTGGTACTTTTGGTACCCTGTAGCATCGTGTTCCAAGAGTGAGAGTGATACGTCTAGTTCTTGATTCGTATATACCATGTCGATCATACATGAATGGCTAACCAAAGAGTACATCACAAACATCTAGATTAACCACATCACATAAGACCTCATCTTGGAAAAGTTGTATTGCATATGAGAGAAGACATTGGTGGGTGACATGGAGGTTTCTCCTTGGACTCAACCATCCAATATTGTATGGTTTTGGGTGAGGCTTCATGGATATATTTAAGCTTTTCACAACATTAGTAGAGATTAAATTCTTTTGACTTCTGCTATCAAAAATGAAATTCAAAGGCTTACCTTTCACCCATAACTTAGAGTGAAATAACCTTTCCTTGTCATCTAGCATCTCATCGTGTGTCTGTGATGAAGCTACAATGGCTTGAGGATCAGCATCTATAATTTCTTCTTCAACCTCTTTGACTGTAGGGTTTGTATGAAGTAGAGTAGTAGATGTTGAGGATGGTGACTCAAAAAGCAGTGATTTGATAGCTCGACATTCTTCTTTGGAGTGAGTTTCAGATTTGTGATAACCACACCACTTCTCAGTCTTTCCTTCCTTTTGCTTCTGATTTTGGCCTTGCGTTTGACCTTCTTTATCACTTTTCCATTTTGAAGACTAATTCTTTATATCCATTCTTCCATGCTTCTGCTCAATCTTTACTGCGAACTTGTATGCCTTACTGATGGTTTCCAAATTGAAGAGTTCCATTTCTCCCAGTATGTACCATTGTAATCCACCACGATATTTGAGAACCTTGTGTTTCTTACTTTCTTGGATGCCCAGTCTCACAGATAGAGAATGAAAAATGTCAGTGTAATCTTGGATAGATTGTTCCTTACCTTGGCGAAGTTGCTGCCACTATATGTACAGATCATCATACGCTCTGATGGGATAGTATTCTTCTTTTACTGCTTCCATAAAATCATCCCAGGTAGGTTCCACCCCAAGGCCAATGATATCAGTACTAAACCTATTTTTGTACACTTCCCACCAGTTTTTCATGGGTAATGATGATTTCAAAAGAGCAAAAGTGATATTTTTTCCATCGGTGAAATTATTTATAGAGAAGTAGGAAGACAATTGATCCAACCAATTTTCCACTGCATCAACATTGATTTTGCCTTCAAATGTGGGAATATCAAAATTTACCTAAACCTTGAAGGGTGTTGGGGCACTAAAAGGAAGTTCCCTCGATGAGGAGCCAGGATGTGTAGCTACAGAGCCAAAATTTCCCATCAAAAGTGTTTGAAGAATTTGAGCAAATTGTTGGAGCATCTGCGCTTGTTTCTACTGGAGGGATTCATTCACTATTTCCTTGAAAGGATCAAAAGTCTTAGTGTCATCTACCATTTGAATTCATTTGGGGTGCATAGGTGGAACGTTTGGAAGCTCTGTTGCTTCCCACCCAAGTTTCCTATATCTTGACCTCGTCCTCAGGATCATACACTCTCAAGACAAACCGCTTTGAACCACTGATCCAGAACTCAAAAGTTCTGGTTGATGAATATTTCAATAACACAATAATAATGGATTCTCTGAGAAGAGATGTCATATTACTTAACAACCACAATACAAATATAGGCTTATCTCTGAAAAGAGATGTTTTGTTGAATCAAAAAAATTACATATACAAAACATACGCTTATCTCTGAGAAGAGATGTTTGCTTTCCCTTTTCAGGTTATAATGCATTTATACATATTTTGAAAACATTGGGGGATTGAGTGGCTCGAGAGAAATAACTATCACCAACAAATTGACGTCCTTGAATTAAAACAATATAGTGCTCGAGGACATAATGGCTCGAGGAAATAACTGTCACTAATAATGTGACTTCCAAGAATGAAAACAATACAAAATTTGAGGAATTAACTATCACCTGACAATTCGGTGTCCAAGATTTAAAACAATACAAAGCTACGCGCATCCTTACCCGGTCTACCAGTTGCCCACTCCGGGGCCTTACAACAACCGCTTCAACAGCCGTGATCCATTGGACAGCTGCATCTTGGCACTCATTATACCACCCGAATTGTCACTTAGATCATTGATGGTGGTAGTAATAATACTATTGTTTCATTAGAGATGGTGTAGAAGATGAGGTTGAAAAGGATGCCACATCTAGAACCATACACAATTGTATGGGTTCATAAAGGACACCAAATATTAGTAAGTGAATAGAGTTGGGTTGAGTTTCAAATAGGTGGATATAGAGATAGTGTATTATATGATATTATGCCTATAGATGTGTGTCATGTGTTTTTAGGTAGACCATGGAAGTGTGATAGACATGTCATACATGATGAGAAGTAAAATACATATGTTGTTAAGAAACATGGAGAGGTATATATACAATTACCCTTGAAAGGTGAAGAGGGAAGAAAAGATGAAAGACTTATGATGATGAGGTGTCAGGAATCTAGAACAACAAACATGCTCTGACACCACTCGTTAGGATCTTGCTCCTCAGAAAGAGCACAGTATGATTGCCAAATATAAGCAATTGAATATGCGGAAATAACCAGAAACACAAGTAACTAGAATTCACCAATAGCACAGAATATGAGAGACAATACACTATCTTGTATTAACACTATACAGAAAAGAATACATCAAAGAGCCGCCACACTCTTTCACCTTACAGAGATTCGCCACACCTCAAGTGTACAGTAATTCTTCTCACACACACTCTCCTACACAAAAATGGTCCCAACAACCAACTCACACATAGAATTGGTGTTCACCTCACCAACCAGTCAGTAATAACCCTGCCGGTACACCAAGCACTCTATAGCACTTCAAGTTGATCTCTCATGAACCTGCAACCTGCAATTCAAAGACCAAACTTACATGTAGATCCCCCAATGAGCTTGCAACAACCTACAACTCATAGATCTTACAACTAGAAGGAACTCTTCCTTTCTATCTCATGCCTTAAACAATACATGCCAATGGGTCTATAAATAGATCCCTAACTCAAACACTAACTTAGACTCTTAATTTAGACAATTATCCTCGCAGCCCAAGACTCTGGCTGGTCTTGACATGCAAACTCATCGTTCACTTAACTAACTGTCTGTGAAACGAACACTTTGGGAACACACAGGCGACCGACGTCGGTCCCTGCTAGTCTGGTTCTGCCGACGTCGGTCGACTTCCTGCCGTCGCCGGTGGCCTTCTGCACTGGATTCTGCCGACGTCGGTCCTGCTGCCGACGCCGGTTCCTGTAGAACTCAGCAACCATCTGTTCCTCAGTTTGCAAAGGTTGAAGCTTTTAGCTCCACAACCTAACATGAGGCAGTATTGGAATCAAGTTATGGAAGGTTTAAGATTGGTTAAGGCACCAAAGGAAGAAAAAAAAGTGAAGAGTGAGATAACACAAGAATCCATGAAAGAGAGGACAATAGAATAGGGTTTGAGATAGTAGCTGAGATGGAAAAGAGATGGTTTGAAATGAACACCAAAAAATTAAGTAAGATGGAGGATAAATTATCTAAGAAAGAGGTATCCCATGAGGAAGCCATGAAAGATTCAAATATTGTTTCTAATATGTTGATTTGTGACAAAATTGCAGGTATAGAGCAGGCAACAAAAGAAGGTATGGTTGAATGTTTAAAAGAGAATGGTGAACAAGAAAAGAATGTACAATAGATGGAAAATATACAATAGTCCCATGAAATTAATCAAGAAGAAAAGATAGTGAAGATGAATATGTAGCATTTTCAAGTACAAGATATAGTGGGCAATCATGAAGAAGAAGTTGATATACAGCATCACATTAAGAATGTACACAAGAATGAAGTAAGCAAAGGACAAGCACAAGTTGTGCATGAGAAGGAATGGGTAATATAAGGAAAATTGATGAAGGATAAAGAGGAAAGCATATTTTTAGCATTTTTTAAGAATGAAGTATAGGAGAAGATGGATAAGTTTTAAGAAAAAGAAGTTTGGAGTACATCTGCATGGCAAAAAAAAGAAGGTAGCAGATAGTTTTGCTTAACATTATTGTTTCATGTGAAGGTATGAAGATGAATTAAAGAAGGCCTAAATTTAAGGCCCAAGATCATGTAAAAATCTATGAGAGGCAAGTTGAGTTAAAAAACTTTAAGAGGATTTCAATGCATGCAGGTAACAACATATACTAAGTGCATTATTCCATACATGTGGCAAAGATTCCTCAGCTTGGTAGTATGATGTAGGGGCATCCCATGATGACCCCAAGTTGATCCATTTTTGGTCTTAAGTTGGTCTAGTATATGTCTTATAAGATATATAGGTCTTAGTAATTCCATTTGTGGAGTCTAGTTGGTCTATAGAGGCATAAAATTTGAATTATTATTTTCCTCCCAAAAGTGTTTTTTGAAAATTTGAATGTTGTAAGCCAATTCTAAGGACTTTAATGTATGTTTTGAATATGGAAATATATGATAAACCTATTTAGAGGTTTTATAAATGTAAGAGGTTCTTAAAATGACCATAAGTCTAATGTCATGAATATGGATAGATCATATTATGTGAAAACAAGTAAATTGTATTGTAACCCACAAGACTCTACATGGTAAAGTTGGCAAGAGTTAGTTATGTTTCTTGGATTAGTTTATATATTTAGTTGTGTTTGGGTTAGTAGTGACTCCATTTGAATGAAATGGAAGAATTAATGTATTATGAACAAGTTTGTATGTAGATAGGAAGGGAAAGTTGGTATCCCTGTTTTAGAATGAATGTAGACCCAGTTGAGGTCATAGCAGTTGCAATTAATTGCATGTATGTGTTTTTGATAAGAAGGATATTGGATGTTTTTTAAAATTTTTATGGATATTTGTGCATTCTTTTATAAATTTAAACTTCAATAGATAAATAACTCTATTTGGAGGGTTCTTATATAGGCCCTGTTCATGTGATTGTTTAAGTATGACAAACTATGTGTTACATAATAATTGGACTGATGACAACTTGATAATGACTATAAATGTTTATTTAAAGGTTTTTAGAATTATATTTTAAACTCTAATTAAACAAGATATATTGTGAAACTCATTTGGTGTTGGCCAGATGTGTTAAGGAAACCTGTTTTCTATGAAACATAGTGGTATGAAGGAATGTGTAATGAATTTCATGAAAATACATGATAAAGCATCAATTTATAGAGCTATAGAAAACTTTGGTAAGTGGATTTTACTCTTATTAATATTTTTATCACATTTAACTTGGTCAAGAAAGAGTCATAATCCTTCCTAACTAAAATAGACCTGTAGTGTGATATTTCACCACATAGTCAAGTGGGTTTTGATGTAGAAAAGTTTAATACTAGATCAAAATTGTGAAATTAATGGTTTGTGAAGTTGATAGAGGTTAATTAAGACCTAAAAAATAATTTCAAAACTTTTAAATGGATCATAATTCATACAATGGATTTTTTTAGCCTCTCCACTGAGACTATGTCTCAAAAACCCTAGACTAGGGTTTTGAAGATATTAGAAGATTACATCAATAATTTTATTTGAAACTTGGTGAAAAGATGTATTGTGAGGTATTATAACATATTTTTTTGTTTTTTTAATGTTAGTGTACATATCCATACATTTTTAGGGTACTGAGTATAGATAGGGTCCTAATTAGACCTAAAAGACCTAAAGGGAGGAAACAATGAGCAATTTGAAATTGGAAAAGAATATTAAAAGTTGAATGAAGGAATAAAAATTTGAGAAAAGGTTGAAATTTATATAGGTTTGTTGAAACAATAATTATTTTTTCAATAGTGTAAGGTACACTTCTGTACATAGTGAGAAAGCCCAAAAATAGGGCTAGTAGGAGTGTGACAACTGTACGAAGAATGGTGTGAGTGGATAACTAGAGAGTGTTGGTATGGGAGTAAGAGTTAAATGTGACCTTAGAGAATATAATTAAACAATATTATAATACATTTAATAATCCAATAATATTTGTAAATTTGCATGAAGACTTGATCTAGTGAACCACTATAAGGACTATGAATAAGATAGGCAAAATTGTGGAAAGAGGTGCATTGAGTCTTAGAAAGAGTTGGTAAGTTTATGAATTGGATTGAGATACTAAAGAGACCTTTTTGAATCTGATAAAAATAACAAATACTTTTAAAACCATAGATTGACATGTGAAATCTAGAATCTTCCATAAAGAAGTGGTCTTGTAAGAATTGCTTAAGGGAGTGGATTAAGAAACAAAGGTCAAGATGTTTTCTTGGTATATGCTCTGCATCGAATTATTATGTCCAAATCTACCAATACTTCCTAAAAATAATTTATTTTTATCAATGTAATCAAATTTTCTATCTCATATTATCTTTGATTTTATCTTATTTATTGAAGTGGTGACTCTGATTGGTCCCAGTACTCATTTGTATTGGATATTGTTTGCTAATTGTAATAATGTGGGTTGCTTATAATAAATCCTTGATCTAGATTTCACTTGTAGCCTCATCTTACCACTTGGGTGATTTTAATATTGTGTATTTCAAATCCATTAGAAAATAAATTTATAAATCTAAAAATGAGGATTATATTTAATAAGTTTATCTTATTTATTTTGCTTGGAAAATCTATTGGTGTTTTTTCTTAGAAATATTCCCCAAACATTAATGTGAGTAATATTAATCATATATCTTAGTATTCAATTGCATATCCCTTTGAATTCACCTTTCCAAAATTAATCTAGTAATCTACATAGACAAAAAATGTTGCCAACTAGACTTGCCAGCTCCTAAATATGTGAGCCCAATATCAGAATTCAAAGGAATTCCTAAAGATATTAATCAATTAGTAAAAATTTAGGGAATGTTACACTATTTGTTTATTATTATTTTACCAATGTTTTTGGTTCAGGTTTTGCTAGTAGCAAGGATTGATCTTTGGTGGGCTCTTTGTAATCCAAACAACTTCACCAATTGAACCACACTCATTCCCACACTAATTTTTAAAAGATTCTTTATGTTTTTCAAGCATCATATATCAATGAGGATGATTAGAGTTTTGAAGATGAGTTGAATGATTCCCATTATGTGCCTCATGCCATATATGGTGCAACAATTTTAGTAAATGAGCATATGGAAGAATGGGGGTTTCTTTGTATGTTTTAATATGTTCAATCTCCTCTCCCTCAAATGTCTGAATAATTTTTTTTTCTTGATGATTGATCTGATTTTGAAAAAATAGAGTTTCTATAGTACCAGATGTTGGCCCTAACAATGAATAAGTTGATATTTAGTTCATTGATAGAATCATTGGGGAGATAATGGGTGATATGTGTATATATTAAGGGATGAATTTTTTTGAGATTTTGGAGAATGATGCATTGTATTATCTATTCAGCTTGATATTGAGATTTTGGAGAATGATGCATTGTATTATCTATTTAGCTTGATATTGGGTTTGTAAATGGAAATGATCATGGTTTTTTTGTTGATGAATTCTTTCATGTGGAAAACTAAGCTAATCAATGAAATTAAAAAGATAAAAAAATTCATGAAGATAAGAGGTATGATTGTTGTGATTATTTATCTTTTTATCCTGCAATTTTAGTTGAAATCAATTTTCTCATGCTTTGTAAGGATGAAAATAATGAGCGTTTCTCAAGTGAACTATAAGAGGTATATCAACATGACATATGGGATGATTCCATAAGTGATGGTGGATGGGGATGTGAATATGATGAAAATGTTGAAGCAAAGGACTCTTTCAGATATTTGATAATCCATTGTTTAAGTATTTCCAAGTTTGGGGAAACCCATTATTTTAGAATGGGGATGTAAATGATATGTTGGTTTTAATTCTTGAGTGAACATCCATGAATATAAAAAATATATATTAGTTGAAATTATTTTCCTCTAGTTGAGGAATATACATCGATTGAGCCCATCTATGTTTAATGAGGATGAACTATTAGAGCAACAAGATGATGATTTAAATGATGAAAAGTCAATTTATTTTGAATACTCTACTAATATATTAATGCAATCATATGGTGATTTTAGTTTCATTAATGAAGTTTGGAAATTTAAAAATCAAAGTTTCAAAACATACATGCCCACCGTTATATTTATGAAAGTTGTTTTTAAACCAAATTTGGTTAGCAATTACCATTGCCCCTTTGATTCATAAATTAATTACAATTTTGATTTTCAAATCAAGGTGATCATTTTCTTGAGCATTAAATATGAGATAGTACTTATGTATAAAGTCTCCAAAAAAATTCAAGTAAATGGGATAATTTGATTGATCTAATTCATGATAGGATTGTTTCTCTTATTATTTTAACCAAAACATTACCAATAATTTGCATTCATTATTTAAGACTTTTTTGGATGAATAGTGTAACTCAGAATGAAAGATGGATATGAATTTTAGTGCCCATGCTTACAACAATAACAAATATTTTGATCACAAAATAAGTCATTCAAATTATTTCTCTAGTCTACATTTTAGGATATGCTAATACCATCAAAAAATTTAAAATGACTAAAATGACTTACTAGGATAATGTTGCATTATGGTAATAATTTTAGTAATGCTAAAAGGGGTGGAAATCAAGTGAATCAAATTGTTTAAATTCATGATCCTCTCTTTTTAATTCTACATCATATGCAATCCACATTTGTTCTGTATTGTTGAATCTTCTTTCCCATTCAATCATACAAGTTTTAGTTAAATGATGTGAATGATTGGGAATATGAATGCAAAATATGGAAATGTAAAGGGGAAAATATTTATTTGGCTTAATTATGTCTGTGGGTTATTGATTTTGTCCTTGTTATGCTTGGACATGTTCTTATAATAGTGGGTTATCAAATAATTGGTGGTGCAGCATGTTCAATATTTTATTTTATTATTATTTAATGTTATTGTTTGCATCAAAACCTAGAGGGGAGTTTCAATGATCAATTTTGAAATGTAAATATAAGAGATAAAATTAGAAATCCAATTCATTTTTGAAGCTCTATACCTTAGCATTGGATGTATAACGTTAACTTCAAAATTGTCCAAATTGTTGAGCTGGCCTATTAGATTGATGTAGAGAGGAAGTTATTTTTTGTTCCATGTCCATGGATTTATTAAAAGTATGATATGATAGCCTATTAGATTTCTAGATGCACTACAAAACAATATAAATAAGAGATATGTTATACAAAACTTAAATGTATAATGATAATGACAAACACATGGATATGCAAGATATGCAATATTTCATGAAGGAAAATCCTTTTGGGTAAAAACCCAAAATAGAAACCTTCTTAATTATAACATAAACTAAAACCATTTTATAATGTTACAAATCGTAAGGTTTAATGTATGTTATAATGCACACACTTGACAGTGTGTATTCAACATTTATGGAAATACTTACATCTACCCTATACACTTGACTATGTATGATTAATTTGCATG
Source organism: Torreya grandis (assembly GCA_037957365.1). Taxonomy (NCBI): domain Eukaryota; kingdom Viridiplantae; phylum Streptophyta; class Pinopsida; order Cupressales; family Taxaceae; genus Torreya; species Torreya grandis. The sequence goes on along the minus strand of JARHVA010001220.1, from coordinate 211,941 downwards.
CTTTAAAATCATGTAACATTATCATCTTTCTAAAAAAAATTGTGCCTATATTTGTAACTTACTTTGTAATTCAAGTACAATAAGGGAATCTAAAATCACCAACAACTAAGAAAAATGATAATTGCATAACACTCCTCAACATATCTATGTTATACTTTTACCAATACTTTGCTCACACTTTTTTAGTATAAAAAATAAAATCATACAAGTGTACCATAATGACTTAAGTTAAATTTTATTTTTTTGGCATGTTGCATATCTCCTCGTACAACCTTACTGTGAATCAACCATTGTGCTCAAGTTTGAAATATTATATAGTGAAATGAAACTATGTATCTCTACCATTACTCCCACACATTGAAAACTTTATGGAGTTGCCATAGGTAGTCTCCACACAAGCATGCACAATCATATCTACTTATGCACTCAACCGACACAACATTATACATAACTAGTGCTTACATAAACACCTTGCGTAGAACCAAACTTGCACATAATTATTGTTGTCCATATCCATGCAAATTTGAGACAATTCCCAATAATATCCCACTTGTTGAACACTATTCATAAAAGGATCATTCACCCATATTTCAACATCTTCGGGTAGCCAAACCTGTCTCTTTTTTATACCAAGATAACTTATCAATACTCATTGCCTCACTACATGAATTCACAATGTTTTCATTTATGTCCACCTTTTCTAGATGTATATTACTCTCTTCCACCATTTCCATTACAAAATTATATCACACATTCAAGAAATTTGTTATATAATGATACTCAAGGTTCTTTTATAGATATATTATGCTTTTTCTATCACAATTTATCCTTACAACCATTTATGTGAACCCATCTATAGATCATAATATTTTATTTTATCATCCAATTTATAGCTCCACCAAATAAATTAAACACATATACAATTATATATCTATGGAAATAGATATCTCTAGCCTAGTCAAAATCCACAAATCCTTGTAGACTCAAATTCTTGCTTTCACTAAGTTGACCTTGATATCAAATTCCATAGTTAGATGTCCCATGTAGATACCTAAATATTGTATTCACTATTGCCTAGTGATCCATGCTAGGATTGGAAATGAATATATCAACTACCCACATTGATTGCATAATTTTAGGTCTTGTATAGAACATTTCCTACATGAAGGTTTCCATCACAATCACATATGGAACCTGAACCATGTCTTCCATCTCTTCTTATGTATTTGAGAATTATGTAGTTTATAGTTTGTGACCAAATGGAAAATGTGTGGAAATAGGCTTGTAGTCCTACATCCCAAACCTTTCTAATATTATTTCAACATAGTTCCTCTAGTATAACTAGAGATTCTTGATCTCATTTGATTTTCATACCCAAAATGAATCTTGTGGCATCAATATCTTTCATGCCAATCTACATAGACAATTGAGATTTCACTTTCTTGATTATGCTCTTTTAATTTATCATCAACAAAATTTCATCCACATATAGAACTATGGTGATAAATTTGGGTATGTGCATGGAATTAATGAACAATTCCATGGACATTTTTCCCAATGCATATGCATTGTTTAAAATTTAGGCTCAGGATACCAAACCATAATATGTACACATTATAATGCATACACATTTCCAATGTTATTAAAAAATTTAAAAATTTAAAAAACTGAGCCCCAAAAAATGCAGAACATCTTGTTTTCCCTTTATTTTCCTTGTCCCTCCCATCACATGATCACATTTTACTTGTTGAGAGCCCAAAAACTTATCAGATCTTTGTTGGAAATCCTGAAACCTCAACAAATTAATGATATTACCATAGAGAGGAGGTAAGTGATAAAAAATAAACGCAACAACCCTAAATTTTGGTAATTTTTTGTTATCTGCATTATTTAATTGGTAAATTTTTATTTTTAAATAGCCTACTTCAGTGTAAGAAGCCACCATGCTAACCTTCTTCCTAACCCTTTGCCTAACCCTCTTAACCCTCCACCTAACCATCATATCCCTCTTACATCTCCACAAGATCCCTCAGGAAGTCAAGAAGATCTAGTTACACCACATAGTGGAAAACAAAATTGAAAATGAGAAAATAATTAGGAGAATGAGGGGCCCCACTTCCACCAACACCCATCACACCTATCTAGCCAATACCCTAGAGTCGATATTAGGTCAAGTGGAATCGATAACAAGTCAAATTGATAGATAGACATCATATAGGGATACATGTAGGGATTACTATGTTGAAAAATTATTAGCACATGAGGTGGAGAACAAAGAAATAACAAAAGAAAAAATATATCCCTTATTCATCAACCCAGCTACCAATGCACCATTTTCACTAACTACTAAATGTTTTCCAATCCATCGATGCCAACATAATTTGATTAAATCCAATTTCAAGGTTTGATGTGGATGGTGTTTGATTATCCACCATATAACAACCATAATAGCTCATTATATTTTTTGAGGAAAATCTACTGTGATTTTATCCTCAATGAGATTCTAAACTATTTTGACTATGATGAGTCACAACTGAGTGAAAGGATTTGCATAAGATCAACTAGGTACACATTGTGTGCATAATTATCCTACAAAGATCACTACCCAAAATTAAATTCATCCTGAGATTCCATCTATGGTGAAGGAGGTCATGGAGATTGACACTTTACATGAACTTAGTGTGTTTACTAATACACTTGTTCAAGATATGAGTAGGCTTTTAGAGACCGATGCTAGAGATACTCCACCTAATGTGTGTATCCGATCCCACCCCTATAGATCTTAGGGTGCTATATGCATTGGACCTTTGGATGATGATGATGGTGTTTTAGAAGGCTTGGATGATATACTCTCGCATGATGAGTTTTTGGAACACATGTTTAGTGTGCATACGTCATCCACTACACCCATGTAGGTATATTTTATATAAATTTAAGTGTATTTACAAATTTAAAAGCTAATAATTAATTTGCACATAAATTGAATAATATGTATTTAAATTTTATGTTTCAAAAGGAGAAATTTCCTTTATCATCATGGTCCACAGCTCCATTATTTGATCTTCTTTGACCTATGTTTACATTTATAGAGCTAGCTAGTGGGCCATCCACTGTTGTATTTGTCTATGATAGTATGACACTATTTACATATATAGAGGTAAAATTTTGATTTAATCTTATACTCTATGTATATTTATCTTATAATTAAGTTAAATTTATCTATCAAGGATCTCAAAATTCAAGTACATTATTATTAAATACACTCTTGGTTTAATAAAGGAGAAAAGATTGCCATGTATATTCAATAATTTCTAGAAAACTAAGTAACGTTGTTTATTTAGTTGTTGAATGGACTAGAAACTCCTCCATCTATGTGAGCTAAGACACACATAGGCATTACTTATATAATGTCATCCGCATAGGGAGTCACATAGGTAAATATTATCTTATAATTTTAAATGGTAAAAATAGATTTGTTTTAATAATTTTACATGTACTTGAGAAAATATAACTTATGTGAATGTATTGTGTATGTAGGTTTGTTTTCACGACCTCTCTTCCCGCACTATGGACTCATGCTCATACTTTAATTTGTTTTGGACCTCATTTAGTATTTGTGTCAGGATAAGTTGATTTCAAGATAACTTAACTCTTGTGGTAATTTCAAAAGTCTATCAGGTCATCGATGGGATTTCATGAAAAAGCAAGGTACTATTTAATTTTATTTTCAAATTCCAAAAGAGTAGGAAATCAAATCATTAAAATATTAAAGTTATTTCTTTACATAAAATTATATGCAATGTTGTCATAATTTACAATTGTGAACGAGGGAAAATTTAATGAGATGAATGTTTAGTCTTTTCCATTACTCTCTTTGAAAAAATATAATTCATGAATAAATTTAATATTAGAGGAGAGTATTATCAAATCGATATTATTGAAAATCATCAAAAGATATTTTAATTAATAAAAAAGGAACTTTTATTTTATTTTATTATTTTAATTTTAGAACTTTCAAATAAACTATATTTCATAAGTAATTTAAGATTTCAATTATTTTAATTAATACCTAATAAAACCTAAGTGTAAACCCTAATAAATAATTATAAACCCTTATTTTTAACTATCGTCCACTTTAACTCAAGCAACACAAAAGGAACTGCCACCTCCTCTCAGTCTGGATTTAATTCCCTTAGTCATCGCCCACTTTAACTCATGTTTTGGTCATGCACCATTACCATGTCAATGGCCTACCACTACCACCTGTGAAACAGTTAAAAAAATGTTGACTTAGGCTAAAGGGCAATCAAAAATGATGATGGCATATAAATTCCATGAAAGGAAGGATATAAATACATGAATGAGGTAAATGTTTGAGGGGGAGGAAAGAAAACATCAATGTTTTCAAGAGAGGATCAACACCAACAAGGAGGAGAGAGGCATCATAGGGGTAGTAGTGAATATCGATGCTTAGGAGGGGAAGAGGAAAAACAATGATGCCTGGAGCATAAGAGAAAAGGAGTAAATTATGAGTTCTTATTATTTGAAAATAGAATTTTTCTTTTTTTATTTCATCAATAATAAATTTCACTTTGAATTTAGATTTTATTTTGTTCAGATACACTTGGGCCTTAAATAAATATTTACCATAGATTATTTCCATAGAAATAGTCTTTTTAATGTTAACACTTGAAAGTCGAGATATTGAGTCAAAATTAGTTGTTTGCTTTAGAAAAAGTTCAAACTACCTCCTCAAAATAGTATTTTAAACCAAAAAGTAGAAAGAGGGGATGTAACTTGCAAATGTTCATTTCTATTTCTTATTAAAGTTTGGGGCTAGTTTAGTTAAACAAGTATTTAGTCACTTAAATTGAAACTTTTACACTCCCTTTTGGGTAGCAATCACATAGGAACTGTCTGGGGAACTGGGCCCTAGAAAGGGCTGCATACCCAGATCTATAGTTCACATGAAACTTAGAGTAGAAAATAGAATTCCATGCATACTACACCTTGATCTTATTCAAAATTAGGTATGTAGGCAGTCTGGGAAGCAAAGGATGATTCCATTACACAAGTGAATAGGATGGGGTTTGGGTTGTGCGCTAAACAAGATTAAAGTAAATGAAAAGGAAAGACTATTATAATAAGACCCTAGTTTAGATAAACAAAACAAAGATAAAAATTTTATGATATACTCCAAAAGATCTCAGTTGGATCATCACAGTTCCTAAGGCTTTAGGCCAACTTCTGAGGTAGAATGTGACTATTTGTTATATGTTTTATACTCATGTCATGGTGATCTCAGTGCTTATCTAGTAGAGATGAGTGGTGAATAGTGAATGACTCAAGATCTAATTGATCTTGATGAGTTAGGTCTCTGGCCAGAGCATAACCTACTCATATGAATATGCCTAACTTATATGGTTAGATACTTGCTCGTTTGGCATAAGATAGTAGATGCTTAACCTTATGGTTAGATGCTTGCCTGTTTGGTAAAGGATAATAGATGCCTAACCCATATGGTTAGATGCTTGCTTGGTTGGTAAAGGGTATCTAATAAGATAAAGTATACCCAAGTTACATTCATAGACAAATATTAATTAAAAAAAATTATGTGTTTTAAGATAAGATTAGGTCACTACATTGTGGTATCAGAGTCTAGGTTTGAAAGCTAGGCCTTAATCCTACTATGACCTATGCTTCGTAAAATATTGATTATTGATGCTAACTTGTTGAGAAAATTGAAAACTGTGAGAAAACTAATTTGGTTAAAATTTTTGTTCAAACATGGATCATTGAAAAACTTCAAGGAAAAGGAAAATGAACAATTAACAAGGGGAAAATGGAACTTTCCTCCACTCTAAAAGAACCCATTTAAATTTTTAACTTAGATACAATAGCTACAATCCAAAGTAAACTCAAATCTTTGAAAGTGGAGCCAGTTAAAACAAAACCAACTATGATTGAACCTATAGTCAAACGTCTATTTAAGAGGCCCTCATCAATAAGAGATTTTCTATTTGGAATGGGTTCTGACGCACCTTACATAAGCCCTAAAGTATGTAAGGAATATAACCGATGCCACCGATATGTGGTTCACTCAGAAGGCAAAGTTCTTGAAGAAATGTAACTGGATGAAGAAGATTTTATTTAGAAGAATTTTAAATCAATTTTATACAAACATCTATATGATATAGTCATACAACTTATCCTCTATAAAGCTAAGAACTCTATGTAATAAAAATTTGAATGAGATTATCAAATGCTTACTTTTTATCAATCTTATGTTTGACTATGATCAATAATATAATGTATGAGAAAATTAGAGTTACCCAAAAGAGAGTTATGCTATCAATTATCTTGAATGAATACTTAAGGGATTGTTTTATTTTTATCAAGAAACCAAATGGCAAGACCTAGATGATCAACTAGGAATCGAAGGGAAAATATGAGATACACATAACCCAACAATGAATGTCGAACAACAGGTTCCAAAAAATAGAGAATCGAGGATAGATGTCATTTTCAATTTTTTGACTGAGCAAAGAGATAAAATAGACTCACTTGAGCAAGTGATTAACGATCTTAGGTCAAGATAAGAAAATATAGAAAACATAATGGAAACTAACCTTGATAATCCACTTGAAGAAGATCCACCACCAGTCAATGAAATGGAGGTTGTAGCTCCCAGAATTGAAGTTTCATTTTCTAATCTAAGCAAAGATTTGAAGAATACTTTACCCCCCTAAGTTTGATGGAAAATAGTTAGGTGAAGGAGCTGATAATTAACTAAATGAGACGGAAAAATACTTTGACTTGAGAAACTACAATGATGAAACTAAGGTGTTGTGGGGATCCTAACAACTGGTAGGAGAGGCAGCTAGCTGGTGGACTAACATGAAGGAATTAAACAGAATAACCAAGGAAAATTTGACTTGGGATCAGTTTGACCACCATTTTAGGAAGAGATGGTTACCCTAGTTATTCTTTGATGATAAGATGATTGAATTTCACAACCTAAGGTAGGGAGGCATGTAAATCCAATAGTATTGGGATAGATTCACTAAATTACATAAGTATGTGCCCAAATACTAGAAGTATGAAAAAGGTCAGACTAGAAAGTTCATCGTAGGACTGAATGTAAACATAGGAGTGGAAGTAGATTTGCACGGCCCTGAGAAAATGAATGAAGTGTTAAAAAAATACCTCAAGAAAGAACAGAAGTTACAAGCCCTAGCTACAATAAGACAAAACTTTAACAATAACATAAACATAGCCTTCAAAAGGAAACTAGATTTCAGGAGAGAGCAAGTTGTGGATAAAAACCCAAGAACAAATCCAATAGGCACAGCACCCCCACCAAATCAAAATTAGAGAAATAATTTTGGAAGGTACAACAACAAGGGAGGAGATAATAACAAGAATGATCAAAAGAATTACAATCGCCCAATGTATCCTCCATGTATTTCTGGCGATGTCCCAAAGAACCCAGTACCAAAAGGCCCGCCAGGAGTATTTTTTGCTTATGGAGGAATCACTTTGCTTGAGAGTGACCAAGGATGTAGGGACATATAAGGGCCAATCAGCCTCAGAGGGGACCATAGCAAAGGATCAATGTTGCATTAAGGAATCACCAAAATAGATACCAGAATGTACCAATTGAAGCTATAGGTATATTATTGGGTAAACTCATTTCAATTATCATAGATACCAATTCATCAGAATGTTTCATTTCTCCTGAATTAGTTAGAAAAAATTATCTTCTAGTGAATTTCATGAATTCATCATGGATAGTCCAATATGGGGATAAATTAGTCAAGGAAGTGTCTCAATGTCTACCCAAGGAAATAATACAATTTCTAGATTTTGAGATAAGCTTAGACCTATTTGTAGCACCCTTAGAAGCCTATGATGTAATAATAGGGATGAGTTAGCTCACCAAGCACTAAGCTAAAATAGACTGTTCTAGCAAGTTGGCTAGGTGTTATAGCAATGAGGGAAGGTGGGTCATGATTCAAGGGGGTCATAGGCCAATAAAAGTAGAAACCATATCAGTTATGCAACTGAAGAAGGAGAGAAGGAAGGGCGCTCTAATTTTCATGGTAATGATAGATGATAAGGATGAAAGCAAAGACAAACCAACCTTGGAAGGGTATCCATTCCTAAGGGAATTTGAGGATGTGTTTCTTTAAGAATTACCTGGAATGCCCCCTAAGAGAGAATTTGACTTCACCATTGATATTCTACCAGGAACCAAGCCAGTTTCTAGAGCATCCTACAAAATTAACACAATTGAGTTGATGGAACTTAAAATTCAGCTAGAGAAACTCTTGAGTAAAGGATTAATTAGACCAAGTGTGTCTCCTTGGAGAGCGCTAGTCTTATTTATTAAAAAGAAAGATGGAACTCTAAGATTATGCATTTATTATAGAATGTTGAATAAGGTCACAATTAAAAATAGATATCTCCTACCTTGAATAGAAGACCTTTTTCAGAAAATGAAAGGAGCAACGATCTTCTTAAAGATATCATCAGTTAAAAATTAAGGAGGATATTCCAAAAACTGCTTTCAAGACCAGATATGGACACTATGAGTTTACTGTTGTACCCTTTGGAGTGACAAATTCTCCTTCAACATTTATGAACTTAATAAATAGTGTGTTCCATAATTACCTAGATAATTTCATCTTGGTTTTCATAGATGACATTCTAATTTAATCTAAGAATAAGGAAGAGCACTTAACACATCTTCAATTAGTTATTCAAAAGTTGAGAGAACTTAAACTATATGGTAAGTTGTCCAAATGTGTGTTCTTTAAGAAGGAGATCCATTATCTAGGGCACATCATATCCAAAGAAGGAATTGCATTAGATCTAGACAAGATAAAGGCAATAATGGAATGGCCAATCCCCAAGAACATATCAAAAATAAGGAGTTTCATGGGGTTAGCAGGTTAATATGGGAGACTTTTGAAGGTTTTTCTAGGATCACCAACCTAATTATGACATTACAAAGGAAAGGTAAGAAGTTTATATGGACAGAGCAGTGTGATAAAGCTTTTCAGATTCTGAAGGAAAAGTTAACGATGGCACCCATCTTGAAGGTACTCGATCCAAATAGACATTTCATGGTTGTAACAGATGCATCCATCAAAGGATTGGGAGTACTCATTCAAAATGATGGTGTAATTGTGTATGAGTCTAGGAAAATAAAAACCCATAAAGTAAATTATGCCCCTCATGATTTAGAGTTAGCGGTAATTGTTTGTGCTTTATAAGAGTGGAGAAATTTCCTCATTAGGAAACCTTTTGAACTAAAAATTGACCATCAAGGGCTAAAGCACATATTCACTCAACCCAAATCTGAATGTTAGGCAAAGTAGGTGGTTGGAGTTCTTGAGTGAGTATGATTTTGAAATTGGGTATATCAAGGGAAAAGGAATAGGGTTATCGACGCTTTGAGTAGGAGAAGACACCTGATGAATATAAAAATGCTTAGATTTAATCTAAAAGGAAACATAATGGATGGACAAAAGTAAGATCCTTGGTATAATCAAGTTAGAGTGATGATAGAATAAAATTTGGAAGACCTAAGAACTGAAGGATATACCTCGGATGGTGAGGGTTTGATTTAGTATAAGAATAGGATCTATGTTCCAAATGTGGAAGACTTAAGGAAGATAATTTTGACTAAATCTCATGATGCACCCTACTCAGGTCATCCAGGGGTACACAAACTGTATGTCAATCTTAAGAAACTATACTTTTGGCAAGGGATGAAAAGAGATAGAGTATTATATGTATTGTGATGCTTGGAATGTCAGAGGGTTAAAGTAGAACACCATCATCCTATAGGACTTTTATATCCACATGACATTCCACAATATAAATGGCAAGTTTTCAGTATAGATTTCATACAAGGATTGCCTATGAAATCCTACAAGCATGATGATATTATGGTGATAATCGACAAGCTTACTAAGGTAGCGCATCTCATACCTAGTAACTTGAATGATGATGCACCAACCTTAGCCAATCAATTTGTGAAGGAAGTGATTAGATTTCATGGAGTTATAAAAAATATCATATCAGACAGAGATTCTAAGTTTAGTTCAAGGTTTTGGATGACCCTATAGTCAGCCTAAGGTACAAAATTGAACTTTATCTCCGCATTTCATCTTGAGATGGATAGGCAAACACAAAGGGTAAATCAGGTTGTAAAAGACCTCCTAAGGATGTACTATATGGATCAACAAACCAATTAGGAAGTTTATCTTCCACTGGTAGAATTTTCCTATAATAACTCATTTCAGACATATTTATTTATGGCTCCATTTAAATCTCTATATGGGTGAACCTATCAAATGCCACTTAGTTGGGATAACCTTGATGATAGAATAGTAATCAGTCCTGAAATGTTGAAATAAATGGAGGAACAAGTGAAAGTTATAAGGCAAAGGTTAAAGGAAGCATCAAACAAACAAAAGAGCTACACAAATAGGAAGAGAGTTCAAAGAGAATTCTTGATTGGTGACAAGGTGTTTTTAAGGGTCAACTACACAAAAGTTATCTCCTCAATTTGGAGGACCTTTTGAGATCCTAGAGAGAATCAACCTAATAGCCTATCAATTGGCCTTACCTCCGTAGTTGAGTCACATTCATGATGTCTTCCATGTGTCACTTCTTAAGAAATATGTGCCTAATAATAAACACATTTTAAACTACAATTCTTTGTAGGTCCAAGAACCAGACAAAATAATAATAGATCCATACAAAGTGTTGGAGAGGCACCAATACCAATTATGCAACAAAGAGGTTGATCAGTGTAAGGTACAGTGGGATCAATATGGTGAAAGAAGTGTTACTTGGGAGGAAACCAAAGAAATGACAAACATGTTTCCATTTTTATTTTAAAATTTATGAACTTAATCAAAAAAAATTAGTGCATTGGGACAATGCACAATTTAAGGGAGGGAGGATGTCACGGCCTCTCTTCCCGCATTGTGGATTCATGCTCATACTTTAAGTTGTTTTGGAACTCATTTAGTATTTATGTCAAGATAAGTTGATTTTCAAGATAAGTGGATTTCACAAAAAAGTAAGGTCCTATTTAATTTCATTTTTAAATTCCAAAAGAGTAGGAAATCAAATAGTTAAAATATTAAAGTTATTTCTTTACATGGAATTATATGCAATGTTGTCATAATTTACAATTGTGAATGAGGGAAAATTTAATGAGATGAATGTTTAGTCTTTTTCGTTACTCTCTTTACAAAAATATAATTAATAAATGAGTTTAATATTAGAGATGAATATTATCAAATCCGCTATTATTGGAAATCGTCAAAAGTTATTTTAATTAATAAAAAGGAACTTTTCTTTTATTTAATTATTTTAATTTTAGAACTTTCAAATAAACTATATTCCATAAATAATTTAAGATTTTAATTATTTTTAATAAATAACTAATAAAACCTACATGGAAAACTTAATACATAATTATAAACTCTTAGTTTTAAATAGCATTCTTCCCGTTTAAATTAACCACTCCACTATCACCCACTTTAACTCAGGCAACACAAAAGGAACTACCACCTCCTCTCAGTCTAGATTTAATTCCCTTAATCATCACCCACTTTAACTCATGTTTTGGCCATACACCACTGCTATGTCAATGGCCTACCATTTCCACCTAAGAAACATTTTTAAAAATGTTGACTTAGGCTAAAGGGCAGTCAAAAATGATGATGGTGAAGAAATTTTGTGGAAGGAAGGATATAAATACATGAATGAGGTAAACACTTTAGGGGGAGGAAGGAACACATCAATGTTTTAAAGAGAGGATCGTTACTAGTAGGGAGGAGAGAGGCATGGACACTTTGAGCAGAGGGGTAGTAGTGAAGATCAACGCTTAGGAGGGGAGGAAGAAAAACAATGACTCCTAGAGCAAAAGAGAAAAGGAGGAAATTGTGAGTTCTTATTATTTAAAAATAGAATTTTTATTTTTTTATTTAATCAATAATAGATTTCACTTCAAATTTAGATTTTTTTTTGTTCAGATGCACTTGGGCTTTAAATAAAGATCTACCATAGATTATTTTCGTAGAAACAGTCCTTTTAACGTTAAAACTTGAAAGTCGAGATATTGAGTCAAAATTAGTTGTTTGCTTTAGGAAAAGTTCAAACTGCCTGCTCAGAATAGTATTTTCAACCAAAATGTGAAGTAAATTTGAGAACAAATATGTTTGAAAGAAAAATATATTAGTATTGTAGATATGTAGTTTTTTGTGCAAAATAGTTTGTTCCTATGCATACTTATGCTATAAATTTTGGCTTTGAGAGAAAGATATTGCTAATTTTATAAGAATTTCCTCAGGTCTGTTTGTTTCAGTTAAATAACGGGTTCTTTCATCTCTTCATTAAAAAAAAATTAAAAAGCTTATGATTAATTTTGTGTTCACTTTGGTTGCACATCGCTTAATAGCTTAAACCTGCAAGATATCCTATAAACATTACACTTCAACATGGATGAATCTAGATTTGGAATAAAGATTCATCGTAACTCTTTGTGTGTAGATAAATGTTATTTTGGTGTTAAATCTTTGTAAATTAGGAGATTGAACAAAGTGTTGCCTCTTTAGGAGGTCACAAATCTATTTACTGGCCACCATAGTTAGAATAACCTTATTTTGATTCTTTATATGCATATACACTATAATAGTTGTTGGTTGTTCTTTCAAATCTGATTTTTATCTAAATTAGAAAGGTTAAAGTTAATTTTAAATCATTCTTTTTTAATCTTGAATAAATGAAGTCTATTCATGAAAATGGGTTTTATTCTTTAGAATATATGAGTAATGGGTAAATCTTTTTTCCCATATAATTAATTATGTAGTATGTGTCTTGCTTTTATAATAACCTGTTAATTTAGTACGTTCTTCAGGAATATTTTTGATTCATATTACATATTTTAAAGTGTTCTCATACTCCTTACATTTGTAAGATAAGTTATGAAATCCATATTTTTAATTAAAATGATAATCAATTTAAAACTTTCATCAAGATACTTAGAAATAAGTTAAAAAATCATATTTTTGGTTTGAGGATATCCTAATCAATCTTATGATATGTTACATAGAATAAATTCCAATTTCTATCCTTATAATTAGATGATATTCTAACCTATTTTACATTATGATTAGAAATAATTTTCGATTTCATAGTTGTAAAACTAGAAGTTATTTTTTTAATTCAATTTTACACTTGACTAGAAGATCATGTTACTAATTAATTTATACCTTTCTACTCAAGAAGTTGCTTTGAAAGAATAAATTTAATAGTTTACTTCAAGTATTATTTATTTATTTTTATATTTTTTCTATCTAAACTTAGACCAAGATTTTAAGGTTAAATAAAACTACCCAGCATTCAATATTGAGTGGTGCCTCTAGTTCATGTTTATGGGTAATGTCATCACGCTTGAGCTACTACATCCATAGCCTAACATAGCTACTACAAAAAATCTGAGCATCATCCCTATAAATTATTAGAGAGAAATAAGGACCATGTCGTGTCATTAAAACCAAGGGGTGGGATAATCCCTCTTGGTCAACAACATAAATTAAGATAAAGAAACAACTTGAACTACCTTAAATGATTCTAACTTGTGAACTTATAAAACAGAGATAGAAAAGGTATATTTATTACTCAAAACTCGGTACCACTTAAAAAAAGCAATAAAAACCAATATTGAGATTGTTAAACCAGTGATTATGAAAAAACCACCAACCATATAGCTCTCAGATAATAAAAATTTGGTAATAACAAATGTACGGATTAGGTTATCTAAAGCAAGGATCAAAAACATTATTGATGTAAATAAAAAGTAGAAAGGGGGGATGCAGCTTTAAAATATTCATTTCTATTTCTTATTAAGATTTAGGACTAGTTTAGTTAAACATGTATTCAGTAACTTAAATTGATACTTTTACTCTCGTATTTGAGTAGCAATTGAAGAGGAAATGGACCCTAAAAAGGGATGCATACTCAAATATATAATTCACATGAAACTTAGAATAAAAAATATAATTACATGCATACTACACCTTGATCCTATTCAGAAGCAGGTATGTAGGCAGTTTGAGAAGTGAAGGATGTTTTTAGTATGCAAGTGAATAGGATGGAGTTTGAGTTATGTGCTAAAAAAAATTAAAGTTAAATGAAAAGGCAAGACAATTATAATAAAACTTTAGTTTAGAAAAACAAAGAAAAGATAAATTATTTTTTGATATACTCAGAAGGATCTGATTGAATCATCATAGTTCTTAAGGATTTAGGCTAAATTTTGAAGTAGAATGCAACTTTTTATTATATGTTTTATACTCCTATCATGGTAACCTCAGTGTTTATCTAGTAGAGATGAGTAGTGAACAATGAGTGACTTAGGATCTAGTTGATCTTGATGTGTCAAGTCTCTGGCCAGAACATAACCTACTCATATGAAGATGCCTAACATGTATGGTTAGATGTTTGCTCATTTGGCACAAGATAATAGATGCCTAACTTATATGGTTAGATGTTTGCCTATTTGGCACAGGATAATAGATGCCTAACCCATATGGTTAGATGCTTGCCTATTTGGTAAAGGATAATAAATGCCTTACTCATATGGTTAGATGCTTACCTAGTTGACAAAAGATATCTAATAAGATAAGTATACCCAAGTTATAGTCATAGACAAACATTAATTAAATAAAAAAATATGTGTTTTAAGATAGGATTAGGTCACTATAGTTTTTAGATGACATCTGAAAATCAAAATTATATGATTACTATAGCACCTCCTCATGTTTATTCCTCATTTCACATACACGTTCATGCAGTTGAACATGTTAATGACTCAATTAAGTGTTAGAATAAAATTGAGTATGACCATGAGCTTGCAGTGAGTGTTTAAATAATTTTTTTGTTCTAGTTTAAAATTAATTTATTAATTTGGTTTCATGTATATTATGTTAATTTTCTAATAATATTTGTATTTGAACAGGTTCAGCTGCAAGCGAGCTATCAACATAGGACCCACAATCAAAATTTGAAACAATTCAAGGCATTTAAGGGATCTCCATATACAAGCAGGGTATCCTAAGGAGAGTCTTCTACAAGTAAGGCAAAGAGAAGGAGTTTATTTGATAAATAGATGTCTTAGATGATGTACTTTTTTGTATGCCTATATGGCAATGTACATATTTTTGGCATTGTATGTGTATATGGCATTCACTTGACATTAGAGACTATTTTGTTAATGTAATTTTGTATATGCTATATGGTAATGTATGTATTATAGACATTTTATGACCATATATTCTTATATGCAAGGTATGTATTAGTGATATTTTATGACATTATAATATTTTCTTATTTTGTATGCCTTTATGATTTTTATTATTATTGTAAAACCACATAGACCCTACATTTCACCATATAATGGATTATGGTTTTATATGAGGCATCAGTGTCAAGCTAAAAATTAAAACTAATATATGATAAATGAGGTTTTTTTAACTTCCATTATCAATAATGAAGTGTAACATTTGCCCATTGATCCACATTTGAGAATGGAACATTATTTATAATTATATTCCCATGAAGTGCAATGTTTGACCATAGATACATAATATTAGTTTATCTAGTTTCAAATTACTTATAACCATTTATTCAAGCTATGTAAGTGATGCAAGAGCATTAGCTAAAAGATCCAAGTTTTTACATATTATTCAAAAGGAGTTAAGTAGGTCATATTGTAGTCAATAAGAAGCCTTGTTATGCTTCATTCTAGCATATATGGTTATGTTTAAATTATGTATGGTCTTTTGAGTGATGAGTCCACATTATGACTCACTATAACCATGATATATTAGTAGACACCTAAAACTAGCCACCGATAACCTCCAACCAAGATTTTGACCAATTTCTATCAACATGCATAATTTGGCCTAAAAAATACTAAAACACATTAAATAAGTTTAAATTGATATAATCAAGTGCCGATTTTGGCCAAAGTATCATTAAAAGAGGCAATGCAATTTATGAGATAGCCAAAGTTGATAAAATCATTTTGAGTCAAAATAGCATTTTTGCACCTGGTTGCTTTGGATTGATCTTTTCTACCAAAATTCTTACACAAAACACGTGCCTTTGTTATTTTGTGTTGACATCCTAAACGGGATAATTAATCTAACACATCTAACATTGCCTTCCAATTCCAATCCTGTCAAATTTTGAGCCAATAACGAGATATTTTGACCAATTTGATTAATTTGTGCACCAAAGGGCCAAAATTTACACTAAAGTGACTAATCATGCTTAAATCTAATTAATTAAAATCATGAACCTGATTGAAAATTCCATGGATTTTTTTGAATATTTATTTTTAGAAATGAATATTGAATATTTGTATCATCAAATGACATCATTTTTTGGGAAGGCATCTTAGGCCATAAATGCATAAAATATCTCATCAAGTCACCTCATGCCTCATTACGACCCTCCATGCCTCTTTATTGCATCTCTATCCCAAATTTTTATGAAGACATTTATTGATTTTTATCTCAAAAATTGAATAGATTCTTAACCACATATCTTCATCTTGAGATAGATGGTTCATGTTCATTCTGACCATTTTACAAAATCTATAAATAAAAGGCTTTGTCTATTGAATTTTAAAAGCTATCTTGGTGCAAAGTTATAATGCACAAATTATTCCAAAAGCCATTGAAATTAGTGTTATAATTCCAAATTTTTGAGCTAAACTAAGCCAAACCTAAAGGTGCCAAGAGGAGATGAAAGTAGCCATACTCCATTGAAGAAGATATCTTGGAGCACAACCAAGCAAGCCACTTCAACAAGCCATTTGAAGCATCCAAGGAAGGTAATAGATCATTTGTCTTTTTCATTATATTTGTGTTTTTCATTTAGTTTTTTTAAATAAGTTCCCCCTAGTGTCTATACCTAGAGATGTATGCTAGTTAATATGTTTTTGTCAATTTGTTTTCATTTTGAAACTAACACAATAATAACCACTTCTCTTGAGTCAAATTCTTAGACTACAATATCATATTTTAAAGCCATTAATATGTCATTTGAGTTGAGCATTGCATGTAGTCTTAAGGATTATAACTAGTATAATGTAGAAGAGGAGATGTAAGTCTGAGTTAGAATTCTTTATATAATGTTCTAATTGTTTGCATGTTTAGTCCTCCATTTTTTATATGTACAAGTATTGTAACAACTAGATAAATTTTTTGATATGATCTCATGAATACAAAGAAGTGTCTTGATTAGGAACTGATCATTCAATTAGAGCTCTAGACTTTTCCAAGCATTTTACATACCTTGACAGATAGCTATAGATTATGATAGTCAAGCTATGGATTTTGATAGTCTCACCATAGACTTCCACAATACTCTACGGATTCATCCATAACATGTTACAAGGTATTCCATAAGTTATTTTAGCTATTCCATGATGATCCAACACTCCTCTTGATACTTTCTATGTTTATATATAGACTTCTATTTGTGTATCTTTCCATTTATATGAGTTATTGGATATAGGTTACAAATTTAGATAAGATGATATGCATACATTGTAAAGAATATTTGGTAACCAAATATGGTTGTAAGAAGAATTTAAAAATCCTATGAGTATATTCCCAACAATGTGTGGATCTTTTTGTAACACTCTTCTCTATTTTGTCCATATAAACCAATCTATTGTGATATCTTCTTATTTTAGTTAGTTCAGTTGTCTAGTTTTTACGATAGTTGGTTTCTTTTGTATCCAATAAAATGTAGATCATTGCTTAATCTTCAAGAATGTGAAACATTGTAAGAATTGTCATTTTTAATACAATAATATTTTGTGGCAAATAATACTGTATCATTTATATGTGCTAGTCAAGATAGCTTTCTTAGGACTGAATTATTTTGACCCTAAATCCAAGGGTGAGCAAGGGCTCACTCCCCAAGAAGATAGGATGTGTGTAATTTTGGTATTTATAATTAGTTTATTATTTGTTTTTAATTAAAATTAATATAAATAATTTGTGTGATTGTATTGATAAACTAAAATTCAAAATATACTATTAATATATGTGTGTACCTTATGATTTAAACTAGCATTTATCATTTTTTCAATTTTAGTAATCTTAATTATACAACTTATCTTAGAGTGTGGATTTGATATTTGATTTCAGTGTGTTTACTTTTCAATAGCATTGTGTGAATTATTTCAAATAATTTTATTTAGTTGGTGTGTTTATGTTTTGAGCAAGTATGTTTATTTCAAGCATTTAGTTAAAACACTAAGAAGTAGGAACTTAAGATATATCAACTCCAAAAACCAGCAACCAACACTGTTAACTAAACTTAATAAAAACCTTGTTGCAGATAAACTTGGACACTGACCCTAGTAAGAAATGACACCAACATAGATTATTTAAATGAAGGGAGAATGACTCCCATCATTTTTGGCATCATTTCAAGGGAATTCTTATAAAGTGTTAGTAAGGTAAACTCTTAAGCTAATAGTAAAAAAATCAAAAATATAATGAAAATTAATCTCTTGTTAAATATGAGTAGGCAAAGGGATTCAAAAGGATAGTTTGTTTCAAAAGATCCTCATCCTTTAGGAGAGAGAATCAAGGTAATTTTAGAAAAGATAGAAAGCTTGAAAAAAGAAATAAGTGAGTCTTTTGGAAGTATATCCCAAGATCTAGAGGATTCTTCCTCTGCGAAGATCAAACTTTCAAAAAGTGAACATCCAAAAAACCTTGAAGGATATCCTCCTCTCAATTTAACTTTATTTACAATAGGAAAAGATATAGGTCATGTATAAAACCCTTGCAGGAATCCTTCTAAGAGGACTTAATATTACCCCATTGTCTTTGAGAATGATGATCCAACAATCATGAAAAACATTTCCACATCCAATATACCCACCTTTAGAGGTCTATCCAGTGAAGACCCAGTCCAATTCTTTTTTTATTTCAAAGTGCTCTACCAAACCTATGATTACACTTTAGACAATCAAAAGTTGAGGCTCTTTCCCTCTACTTTGAAGGAAGGAACAATAAGGTGGTGTATGGGCCTAACAGGAAACTCTATTAACGTTTGGAGAGAAATGGAAATAGTATTCTTGAACAACTACCAAGATTACTATAGGTTCAAGGATATAAAATAATAATTCTTCAAGAGAAAATATAATGAAGATGAGAACCTTGAAGATTATCTAGACCGATTTTCTTTTGTCCATAATAGGTGTGGATATGATCTATTCAAGAAAGTGATCAAAATTATTTTGCTTAAAGGAGTGGATGATTACTCTATGGATTCTTTGAATATCATGAGGAAGGGAGATATTACCAAACTAGACTTCAAAGAGATTACACAATTATGTACCAACTACTCTAGGATAAAACCTAGCAGTAGGAGAGGTAAAGTTGAGAAATCTAGTGATGTAAGCCAACTCATGGAGGAACTAAAAATTTTTAAAACAAATATATTGGTTCAAATGAATACAATATTAGATGGATTTTAAGATAAAGTCAAATCTAACTTTGAACCACTATAAATCTATTGTCCAAAGTGTAGATTAAAACAAGCACTCATAGATTGTCCTCTAAATAAAATAGAAATTTGTGAAATATGTGATGCTCAGGATCATGATAAAAAAAATTGTAGTCACCTTCCTACTCTTAACAACCAGCTTAAATAGAATATATAGACCATAGAAGAAGTAAAATATGTGCAAAGGTAATGAAATGCCTTCCCATAAAATCAACCATTGCAATTTAGCTCAAGGATTCCTTTTACACAATAGCATGCACCTCCACAAGTTTGTGTAGCACCACCTCAGTGGGGAAACTAGAAATGGATGCCAAAACCATGGATTATGCCCTAACCTATTTAACAAACTTGGATACCCCAAGATCATTAGTAACCATGGGTAAATCAACATTGGAACCCTATCTTAAACTATAATTAACAACAAAGAAGGTTTCCACAACAATAAACATTGATGGCTTCTTTAAGAACACAAGCACCCCCTATAGAGAAAGTAAACCAACTTTAGCTACCTACCCAACCAATAGAAAATCCAAAAAATATGCAGGTTTATATAAATGAACAAGGTGGAACCATAGGGATAGGTGTTATTGAATGTGCAGATATACATCTTAGGTTAGGAAAATCATTACAAGAACCTTATATTATCATCATATAAATACCTCATAAAAAATCAAGTCAACAGATTCAACCAATGAAAGAAAAAGATTTAGAAGAGAAACCTATAAAAATAGAGGAAGTCACCACAACTCCTCCACTCGTTATCTTTCCATAATGATTGAAGGAAGTGGAAGATAAAAGGGAATCTAAATTGATTCAGGAACTTAGAAAAATCCATGTAGAAATTCCATTATTGCAAGCCATTAGGGACATTCTAAACTCAATCAGGTCATCAAAAATCTGAGTATTAAGACACTTGGTAGAAAAAGATAATATCTCAAGACTATATAGGTAGATGGAAAGCTTATTGATTTATTAGTAAGCTACTTTTACCCAAGTATGGGACCCAGGGAGTTCTATAATTTTTCTAATGATTGTAAAAAAAGAGACCAAATGTATTGGTGGACTTAAGATATACTATTAATGTAATGACTACTGACACCATAAAAAATATCTTTCTAACAAATATGCAACCTTCCCCCATAATCCTACAAATGGCAGGGCATTTCACTGCTAAACCAGAGGTCATCATAGAGAATGTAACATTAACTATAGAGCCATGGGAGTACCCCATTTATTTTATTATTCTCCAACCTAACAATAAATAAATTGGATACCCATTGATCATAGAAAGGCCTTGGTTAGCAACAATGGTAACTCTGATTGGTTGCAGATCAAGAGATATGACCATCTCAAATGGTCTTAAAGCAAAGCATATTTATTTATATACACTTGCACAACCATTAATAAATATTGTAAAATAGTTATGGGTAGATCAACTTGAAGAAAAATATGATAGCATCTCCTCTCTAACTATGGTCACAATCACTGATCATGTAGAAGAAATAGAGGATGAGTTAACAAGAAGTATCAAATATCCTATAGACTTCAACAATCTAGCTATGGACTTCATCAGTCTAGCTATAGACTTTGACAAAGGATCTTACAAAGAGATCACTTCCTATCCTTATGAATGTTCATTCTTTCCCACCTCTTCCAACATTATGTATGACCATTAGAACATCCAACATAGTGTTATGTAATGGGCACATGAAGGTCAAAATACATTTCTGATAGCCTTCTATTTTCCTCTAGCTAGAGTGATTTTAAGATAAAAATTTGTCAAAGATTCTGTCATATTCCATATGTTATTGTCACATCCCTGTCCTCTCAACTCTTTAATGATTAAATTCAAATAAATAGATTCTTCTCATCCAGGAACTAAGCAAATAACAATAGCACCAGGAAATTTATTCAACATAAATAGTTATTTGATAGATGATCAGGAAGTAAAGGTATTTGATGTACTTCAAGAACATACTAAAGTTTTTTCTTGGTAATATCAAGACATGAAGGGAATACATCATATGTATGCACCCACCATATCTACATAGAGAACATTAAACTAGTTAGGAAACATCAAAGAATAATTTATCCTACCTTAAGAGATATTGTGAAAATGGAGATAGAAAAGTTGATAGAAGTAGGATTAATTTATCCTATTTTTGATAGCCATTAGATCTCTCCTTGGTTATTGTTCCTAATAAAAATAGTAAATGGAGAGTATGCATAGACTATAGGTAACTGAACAATGATACAATGAAATATTATTTTTTTTACCCTTTATCGACCAAGTACTTGACAACTTGGTAGGAAAAAGATACTTCTTTTTATTGGATGGTTTTAGTGGGTACAAGTAGATACAACATCTAGAGGGGAAAAAAATGTCTAGGACCAAGTTTTTAGTCTCCCATAACAGCTGATCACTAAACCCAATACCCATTTTAGGCTCAAGAATGTTCTTCCCAACACAATAAAAATATAAATTTTAATCCTAACTTTAGACATCCATAAAATGGAAACTATAAGTCATATGGATGAACCATAATATCCCTATTATGCATGTGAAATCTATCTAATTTCACCCTGGATCAAGTCAGTGGAAACTTAGATATAAATATGTGGCACAAGTTACAATAATGAGTCTTAAAATGTAACTTTTTGGCAATGAAAAGACAACTTCTTGACCTCCAACTAGTATTTCTACCTCTAGGACCCCATGGTATAAATACTTCACTTTGACCATGATGTTCAAGTCCACTCAGAAGAAAATTTTCACTAGTGTTTATGAGCATGGTAACACTGACAACAAATGTTGTCAAAGTTGAAGCTGTAATTTGATAACGCCATTTTTGGTACTTCTTGGCTGAAAATTGGTGCTACAAACACATTCAAAGGAGAGAAAAAAATTTAAGACTAGGTTATTTACCTCCCATCACATCTAGTGAAAAAACCCACCACCCATTTTGAGCTCAAGAATGCCCTTGCCAACACAATAAAATTGTAGATTTTTAGCCTAAATTTAGACATATGTAAAATGGAAATTGTAAGTCATATGGATGAACCATAAGATCCTTCATGTGCATGTGAAATACCTATAATTGCACTAAAAATCAAGTGAATATAAAATTAGAGAGTAATATGTGGCACAAATTGCAATAATAGTTCTTAAAATATTACTTTTTGACAGTGAAGAGACAACTTCTTGAGCTCCAACTGGCATTTCTGCCTTTGGGACCCTCAGGTGCAAATCCATCACTCTGAGCAAATTTAGATAGTAAAATTACATGTGTTGTAAAAACCATGATGTTAAAGTCCAGAAGTGAATTTTTCCTATGCATGTCAAATCCCTCTAATTTTATCCTAGATCAAGTCAATGTAAACTTAGAGACCAATCTGTGGCACAAGTTACAGTAATTAGTCCTAAAATACAATTTTTTGGCAGTGAAGAGACAAATTTTTGAACTCCAAATGGCATTTATACCTCTAAGACATTTAAGTGAAAATTCATCACTCCAAACACATCTATATAGTAAAATTATAGGTGTTGTAATGACCATGATAGTAAATTCCATTCAAAAATGCATTTTTACTACTGTTTAGGAGCACAAAAACACTGATAATAAATGTTGTCAAAATTGAAGTTAGAGTTGGATAACTCCATTTCTAATCCTTCTTGACTAAAAATTGGTGTTTGCAACACATCCAAAGGGGTGGAAAAATTTTATGACCAAGTTCTTGGCCTCCTATCATGCTCGGTCGATAAATCCACCACCTATTTTGAACTCAAGAATGCCCTTTTCAACACAAAAAAAATGTATATTTTTAGCCTAACTTTAGAGATGCATAACATAGAAATTATAAGTCATATGGATGAGACATAAGATCCTTCATATGCCTATAAAACCTATCTAATTTCACCTTGAATTAATTTGGTGTAAATTTAGATAGCAATCTATGGCATAAGTTGTAGTAATGGGTCCTAAAATGCAAATTTTTGACAATGAAAAGATAACTTCTTGAACTCCAACTAGCATTTCTATCTATAGGACCCCCAGGTGAAAACCCATCACTCCAAACATGTCTAAATAGTCAAATTACATATTATATAATTCCCATTATGTTCAAGTCCACTTGAAATCATATTTTCACAATTATTTAAGAGCGCAAAAACACTGACAATAAATGTTGTCAAAGTTAAAGCTGCAATTGGATAACTCCATTTTGGGTGCTTCTTGGCTGAAAAATAATACTTCCAACACAATTAAGGGGTATAAAATGTATAATAATAGGTTCTTGTCATCCCATAACACTTGGTCGATGAACCCACCACCCATTTTGGGCTTGAGAATGTCCTTCCTAACACAAGAAAAATGCATATTTTTAGCCTAGCTTGAGACATGCTTAAATAGAAATTGTAAGTCATATGGATGAACCATAATATCCTTATTATTAATTTTAAATCCCTATAATTTCACACTATATGAATTTTATATAAAATTAGAGATAAATATATGGCATAAGTTGTAGTAACGGGTCCTAAAATGTAATGTTTTGCCAGTGAAGAGACAACTTCTTGAGCTCTAACTGGCATTTCTACCTTCAAGACCCTATGGTGAAAATACATCACTCCAATAAACTATATATAGGAAAATTACATGTTATCAAACAACCATGACATTCAATTCCACTCAAAAGTGCATTTTCACTATTGTTTAGAAGCACGAAAACACTGACAATAAATGTTATCAAAGTTGAAGTTACAGTTAGATAACTCCATTTTCAATGCTTTTTAGATGAAAACAGGTGTTGCCAACATATTTAAGGTGAATAAAATATATATTAATAGGTTATTGGCCTCCCATCATTCCTGGTTGATAAACCCACCACCCATTTTGGGCTCGAAAATGCCCTTCCCAACACAAGAAAAATATAGATTTTTAATCTAACTTCAGATATACAACTAGAGGTCTACGATTCCAGTCATCCACCCAACAAGATAATAGTTTAAAACTTTTTACAACCATTTTCATATATTTATAAATCTAATAAATTTCATTCTCAATCTTTTTGTAGTTCTCAGCCTAGTTCTTGTTCTTAACCTAAAGATAGGATTTTAGTCACTAAAAGTGGTCTAAATTGAAAATGACCCATCCAAATAGGTTGAAATTTGGTAGATAACTTTGCCATAATTAGACTCAAATTAATTATATTTGGTATCATCCTTTTAAGACCTTTTAAAATCTCTAAATAGATGATTATATCATTCAGGTCTGTAAAAGTCAAGAAAGTGAGGGGTTTAGAATAAAGAAACTTGTATATCTCCTAAATTATTACCTCAAAGGAATTGAAACCTTGTCCACACATAGTAATTGATCATATTAAGAATATGTAGGTGATTTTAATATTTTTAATACTGTCTAAATAATCTTATAAGTGACTGTGTGTAATCAAATCTGTGTATAAATAAGCAAAATAGAGGTTTATAAGACTAAAATTAGCATATCTCCCAAATGATTAAGAGATGGAGCCTATAACTTTATAGGTAGATTAGGATAGTTGTATATAAAATTAATAAGCTGATTATAAAGTCTTATTATACAGATATAAGTATCAAAGATCTAAAACCTACCTATAACATAGGTGTTAGTAGGCAGATTTCTAAGTTTTGTGAGAATTAACCATAAGAAAGGACATAAATTATTGAAACCATCTGATTAATGATTTTATTAAGGGTCATATGGATATGATAAAATTGGTGTCATGAGTTTAGGTTGATTAGAAAAAGAGAGTGATGTAGGAGCATCAACTCAGAAGATGTAAATTTGTATATATTGGCCAAAAGGAGTCTAATGAGTCATGTTGTAGTCAATAAGAAGCTTGAAATTCTTCATATTGTCTTGTAATAACCAGATTTGTGTGTATAAGGTTATATCATGTCAATTATGAGATTTTTAAACCTATAACTTTTAAATATTCGACTTATAAAGCCTCATATTTGATTTTCAGCCAAAATGAGGTATTTGAATATTTGAAATGGTTTTAAGGACTTAGGAGGGTTTTGAAGGTGGTAAAGGGCCTAAACCTTATAAAGGGATTCTTAATTTTTATTTACATGTTATACTATGTATTTTACCCTCTAATTAAAGTAAACCCATCCTAATATTGATCTAGAAGTCTATGTTACATTATAAGAAGATAAGAAAAGTATATTATTGAGAGAATCTTGGATTATTGCCTTCAAAAGTGGAATAACAAGCCTATATTAGGATATCCTATGTGGAGGTAATCCTTGAAAACATTAATTAAAAAATAATAAAGATAAGTATACACTTGATAGGAGAGTGGAGAGAAGGTCTCATATGGGAAGAAGAGGTATATTACAAGGGCCTGTATCGTCTGTCAAGAGTCTATATGGAAAACAAATGAATAAAGAAATTTTTATTTTCATGATTTCATGGATGCTCAAAATGTGAATAAAATTTAATTTACATATGTAATAGTTCTTTAATCACGATTCATGTTTGATGATGATTTTGACTGGTAAATGGTTGTGAATAGAATTTTGTTAAGTATAGTCTAACAGAAAGATGGATTTCCACATTTTTTATGTTTATAATTCCTAAATAATGTTTATTTTAATATTTAAATGATTTTTAAGTTCCAATCAAGTTAATTATAAGTTTGGAAGCCCATAAATGTTGAGATTTTTACTCTTTTTATAAGTTATAAAATAGTAATGCTTTGATGAGTTATAAGCAATGTTTGGGGTTAATAGTGATGTATAAAATTTCATAGGGTTTTATAGGTAATTTTATAAGTTTAATCATTCCAAAACATTCATTTTAAGTCAATATATGTATTTTTTAAGACTCTCGGCCTATGTACATGAAAACTAGGTTTTAGCAAGCAAGAGAACCTTATAACTTTTGTTTTATCCATCCAAATGGTATGCAATTTTACATGGATTTAAGTTAAAGTTTTTAGAGTGTATTATGTGTTTTAAAGTGTATATGATTCCTATATAATAATTTATTATGTATTTAGTGTCTACAGACTTGCAAAAACCAGTCAAGAAACCTAGTTAAGAACTAAGTTGAGGTCTAATGTGAGTGAAGAAAGGTGGTACAAGTTAAATGATACATGAATATATCCTTTTAAATATTAATAACACTTGTTAAAATAATAAGAGTGGTCCAATTGTGATTTTAAGCCCATAATAAAGGGTGACAAGTCTTAAGATAGGCCTAATTTATGTCTAGTGCAAGTTGTGAGAAAAGGTGTTCAAGAGAGGGTAGGAAAAGTTGAGAAGAAGTTATGAGTTTGAAATTGATAGCATAACATTGAGATTTTAATATATTTTTTAATATGTATAATTTAGGATTCATATCTCAAGAGATAAATAAAGGAAGTTACTAGTCCAAGAAAGAAGGCTTAAGCATAAGCCTAGAAGGAACAAGTTTATGGGCCTAGAAGTTTGAGTTTTTTTAGTAGACACATGTTGTTGATTATGTATGAATCAGAGATTGAGAATCATGGGTTAAGGAATGAGTATAAAAATAAATTAATAAATATAGTAAATAATAATTCCATAAACAGATAAGACTCTTTGGTCTTAATACCAATCTAAAAACATAATCAGATCTAAAAGAGATAATAAGTAGACATACCTAAAAGAGAGATTGTAAACCTCTAAGATAGTTTTGTGATTGGAAACCTTAAAAAAGGGAATTAAAGAGGCCCAATATTGAATCAAATTATCCTAAACACAAGATTCTTAAATATTTAAATAAATTTCTTGAGCATGAAAGTGGTAGTCTACTTGTATCAGAGAAAAAGTTAGATTGTAGATCTATAGACCTGAATAATAAGGCTAGAAGATCAATGTTTTGAGAGTGCAATTTTAAATCAAGTATTAAGTGAAGGGTGAAACCCTGTGTGATAGGTTTGGAGTGTCAATGTGGACACAACAACATTTAAAGAGGCATTAGAGAATTTGATTTTGTGTAAATATGCCATTCAAGTGTTAAGCCTAAGGGATTAGGTTTAGAGAAGGCCAAAAGAGAGAATATTTTAGTTATTGAGAGAAAGATAGATATGAATCATGGTGATAAGGTCTAGAGAATGAAAGTATTAAATTTACATCATTAATATTCTATTATCTTCAAGAATATGAAATTATTTACTAACAATGCCAATTTGTGAAGGTAGAAGCTTATTTGGCACCACTAACTTACAAAAAAAATTTAATAAGTAATTAAAAATAAAATTTATGCAAGTACTACCTTAAAAATAAAAAACATTT
This sequence comes from Torreya grandis, assembly GCA_037957365.1. NCBI lineage: Eukaryota > Viridiplantae > Streptophyta > Pinopsida > Cupressales > Taxaceae > Torreya > Torreya grandis. The sequence goes on along the minus strand of JARHVA010001220.1, from coordinate 184,013 downwards.
GGTATAATTGATTAAATATACATTTTACAAGTCAACATACCTACACATTTCAATCAAATGAACCACCAAGATCTGCTCTAATCTTGATAGTATCAAGAATAGCTTCATGGTCTGACTCAAACTTTCTATAGATTCTTATTTAATGGCCTCTCATAATATTTTTACAATTTAATATTCATTTCAAGAACCAAATTTGAATAGTGTAGTATCTTCATGTGCATTTCAAAGTCTTCAAACAACTATATGTCTAAATTTTTCGTAGGATAACATCGAAGCCAAGTTCTAGTGACTAACATAGACCCAATGTGATAGTTAATGTTTACTCAATTTATGATCAGGGAAGTCAATTTTTTATTTCCATCTACACACCAAGATAAGTAGTAATTTATTCCCTCTTCATTGTCCTCATTTGAAATAACAGCAAAAATATGTCATGTATCGCAAAAAATAATTCTTAATGACACTATCAAGATAGTTAATGAGAATAAATAGTACATAATGATTAATCATATACCTAGTTACACTAGATCAGATACATGGTCAAAGTCATGTAATGATATAATATCTATAAGTTTTCATGCTAATGGATATTTATATGTGTTGACTGGAATTATAATTCTATAGCTCCAATCATTCACCCACTCTTGTGACTCACACTCATTCTAAATAAATTCCATGAATGAAGAATAGAAACATGCCAAGTGTCTCATATAAATAGTCCAAGAACTTGTATTTAAACTACAAAATGAATGGAGCTCAATTAAATCCATTGTAGTCATACAATACTCATATTTTTCCAAGTGTTCTTATTCCATTAACCAAAAATATCTTTGAATATTATAATTTACTTTAGCACCATGGCACATGTTCTCATTACACCATTCAACAATGGTTTTTGCATCAGTCAAATTCGCAGCCTCTTCAAATTTCAACTTCTCCCTTACAATGGATCTTTTTACACATGTTGCAGCATTGTCATGTTCCCCTTTTCTATGGCCAACCTCAATAAAACTCCAAATATATTTTATTCCAATGGTAATGTGCATCTTGCTCAACCAATAAAATATCTATGCATTCTTGAATTATAGTGTGTAATTATCTGACTAAATGTAACGTTGATTGAAAGTAATATTCCTCTGAGTCAACTATCCATAAAACTTCTCAAAATAACCTTTCACATACTCTATACAATGTGATTAGTCATCACTAATATATAAATGGTAGTCCCTTAATACTTTTAAATCTTACTCTATATTATTAGGTGCATGCATGAATGTTATATGCACATATATGTCAATTTGTGATGATTTTTAATATTTCAATTGAAATTTCATTTGTGATTTGAATGTGTAATTTTTAACAAAGTCAACTACAAAAACAATCGAATCAAGTGAGAATGTGTCCTTGCTTAGCTTGAAATGCTCATCCAACCATCGATCTCTATGTGTGTGTCTTACATACTCATAAATAATTTTCTCTTTAAATTTGACCATAAATTTTGAAGCAGGTATATGTTTTGTAAGAAGCTTACACATTTTCTATTCTTTGCCATCTTTTACTCAATAATTCACAAATTTTTATTTTTTCAAACTAACTAATTCCTATTTAATTACACTTATATTCTATTCATGGATACATTTTTTTTAATCTCGACAATTCACCATAAATGTTGTAATTTCCATCCAAACATGTTTTTATAAAAGAATTGTCCATATGGTCTTTCACAAAAAGTGAGGTGAAACTTTTATTCCATGCTCCTAAAAAATATTCTTAGTATGTAAAGTACAACAAATATGACAAAAAAACATCATAATGCATTGAAAATTCAACATGTTGCCTACAACAAGTAGTGCATGTGTGATTTATTTTTACATAAAAAGGTTTGTCTGTCTCAAAAAATCTTTGACTAATAAAAACTTGTGATTTTTTTTATATTAGAAATATCATCATTGATGTCAAAGGGTAATCATGAATCTGATTAATGGCAAAGTATTTTGATAAAAGAATTAAATTAAATGAAGAATATTTAATTTAATTGAGATAATTAAACATGTAAGTAATGGTCATATCCTTTCATGGAATTGAATACAAATTAACTATGTTTAAATGGGATTAAATAGGTAATTATGGTAAACTTTTCAAGGTAGATTTTTAAGGTTGAAATGGTCCCCAACCTTGGTCACCCTGCTAAAAGATAATGGCACTAATTTATAGGAAGTCATCCCATCTTTGGGAGGAGTTGTGACCATTCAAATGGATCTCTTTTTTTTGAAGAGTAACGACCTTAATTTATGTCTTTCCATGGGCTATAAAATGGTACATAGCGAGTGAAAAAAGAGTATATCCATAAGTGTAAGTTAATAAAGAAGATCAAAAATATTTAAAAGCATAAATTATTAGAATATTAAAAGAAAAATTAACAAGTATAAGGCAGACCATAGCAGTGAAAATACTCAAGTGTAGATCGGATCTAAAGGATATAAACCAATGTTCAATCATTAGTTGTGTTAGCAACAAATCAGAGATAGAGGAGTGATTATTATAATAAGGTTGGTGCCTTTGTATTGAAGAGACTGGTGTCTCTTGTTGAGTTGGTGCTCAACGAAAGGGATTGGTGCTCATGTGGGTTTGTGCCTATGAAATTGTAATTGGGGTTGGTGATCCAGTAGGTTGGTACCTATGAATATTCATATTGATAAATATTTCTCCATGGTTTTCTCCTGAAAGGGTTTCCACATATATCTAGTGTCACTTTGCATTATGTTATTTTATGTTGTGATTTGGTTGCTTTAAATATCTTAATTTGAATAAGTGATTAAATATTAGAAAAAATAATAATATATAATACCGATTCAACCCCCCCTCTCAGTATTAGTCTGTGCTCAATATTTTTTAAAAACTTAGAGTAAAATTGAATTTTATTCATATCCAATAAATGATTCGGATGCGATTCATGGTTACAAGAACCAATCTTCTTTTCACTACATCTCTTGCATTGAATGAAACTCTTGTATTGTCTTCCAAAATTATGCAAGTAACTCTTTAAGAGCATCGGCTATAGCCTTGTCCTTTTGTGGAAGTCTACTAGAGAATGCCCAAATCTCATTGGTATTGGGTTCATTAAGTCTTTCACATCTTCTAAATGCTTTCATTAATGGTTTTTTGTTTATATCAAGTGCTTGGATTTTTTTTGAAATCAATCATTTTTATTTATTTGACCACTTACTGCATAAGTTGTAATTATACATCGGGCAACATTACAATCTTTATTGCATGATTTAGATCCTACAATATGATATGCATCATGTATACTTTCAATAATACAAATGTTTTCATCATCCATGTTAAATGTTCTTAGTCCTAAATTGTACATTGTAGGTCTCATCTTAATCATTTTCATCAATGAAACAAATAATTGACATTTTTTACTATAATAATCCAATTTATGAAAGAAACTATCCCAAATTTTTTGACCTAGTCTTTTTGAATGGTGATCAGACATTTTATTATGCATTGGCTTTAAAATATTTTTATCAACTTCAATTAAGTACTTTTTTTTCTACATATAATTCTTGGAGGTGTTGTTAATGGTGGAATTTTTTGAGAGGGTGTTTCAAAATCATTATTACTTTCATTATTTAATGGTGGGATAAAATTTTATTCACTTTTTATTTATTCATTATATGTTTTCATGAAATTTTCTTCACTGTTAATTTCATCATTTGTTTCCATGTAATTGTGTTCATTGCTAGGGGGTAAAACATCATGCATGGACTCATCATCAATAGAATCAAAAACTTTATACTTTAAATGTGAACTTCCAACATTATCGAATTCAATATTATCAATTTCATCATTATTCAATTCATTATTATCAATTTCATCATTATTCAATTCATTACTGTTAATTGGTTCATTATCTACGGCATTTGGAAAATCAAGGTTAGTTTTTGCACTTTGTCTAGAATAAAGTACTTGCATTCTTACCTTGTATTTTTCTCTCAAATATTCTAATTGCTCTAGTGTTTTTTTTTCAACTTATTCGTCTTCCTCGAATGTGATCCATCACCCATTAAATAATTGATAGATTTTCAAAGCTGGGTTCTTACTTGAAAAACATACATAGAATACATAGAAAGTACATAGAGAATGCTTGTGGGGACAAAATTCTTGATTTGGGTGAAAATCATCATTTAAAACTAATTTTTGTCTATAGGGTAATTAACGCATATGTGTTATTTACTCTATAGCTTCATCCCATATAACTATACAATAAATCTATCATATGATGCATTTTCCCCTTTAATCAGCCCCTTAATTTGATTCATGTCTACATTATGTTTAATTAGGCCCAAATTAGATTCAATTACTTCAAATTAGGTTCAATTTATCCCTTGGTTGATGTCAATTCATCAAAAATAGATTTATTTGGTCCAAATTAGATTCAATTAGCCCAAAATAAATTTGACATTAGTCCAAATTACATTCAATTTGTGATGATGTTACGGTTTAAGGTCAACACATATCACAAAATGTGGGATAATTTATCCCCTTTAATCACATTATAGACTCGTATTTAGGTTTAATAGGTTCAACTTATCCACAATTTCCTTCATGTTTGAATTTTTGATGAAGTTGGGGTCAGTTAGTACATGTATTACATAGATTATAAAATCAATTGAGCCATAAATTTGGTTCAAGGGGTCAATTTTTCCCAAACCACATCCCTAATTTCATGACATAATCAAATTTAATTTTGCCCCAAACCATATCCTACTCTTGTAGTTAGGTTGAATCAAATTGGCCCTAAATGCCTCTTCAATTAAATGAATCAACTCTTTGGTTTATTATATATGATGACATCAAGGTTAATCTCACTCCAAATCACATTTTATACTCTATGTACATGCTCAATGGGTTCAAATTGACCTCAACTTCCTTCATATTTGTCATAAAATTAGGGTTTAGGGTTTTAAAATTTGACTAATTAGCTCAATCTGTAAGGTAATATGAGCTAATTTAGCCCCAAATCAACTTGTAAAAATAGGTTCAATGGGTTCACATTGGCCCCAATTACCTTCATGAAAATGCATTTGTGATGAAATTAGGGAACTTAGGAGTTGTACTTATCATAGAAATAGGGTTTAAGGTTTAGGTTTGGTTTGTATACAAGTGATGAAAATAGGGTTTAAGAGAACTTTATTTATGATAAATTTAGGGTTTAGGGTCAACACATCATGAAACATGAGCTAATTTATCCCCTTTAGTGACATTGTAGACTCACATTTAGTTTTAATAGGTTCAAATTGGCCATAATTGCCTTCATGTTTACATTTATAATAAAATTAGGGTTAGTTAAGCCATATTTCGCATACACTATACAATCGATTGGGCCATAAATTTGGTGTAGGGGCTTAATTTTTCCCAAATCACATCCCTAATTCAAAAATTAACTAATTAGCTTAATTCATGACAAAATCAAACTTAATTTAGCCCCAAATCATATCACATGCTCTTGTAGTTACATTGAAGGGATTCAAATTAGCCTCAAATGCCTCCTCAATTGAGTGAATCAAATCTTTGGTTCATTATATATGATGACATTTTAGGGTTAATTTCACTTTAAATCACATCATGAATACAATTTAAAATAAGTTAATGTGGCTCATTTTGACCCTAATTATCTCCAAAATTGAACCAATCAATATTTGCATTCATTATACCAAAACCACATCTTGTACATGTAAAACTTACATTTAATGTTTCTTTGCTTCAAACTATGATGAAATTTGAGGTGATCAACCTCCAAATCACATTTTATAGTCATGAAATTATGTTTAAGGGGCTCAAAATAGCCATAATTTCCTTTAGATTCAATCATGTTTGACTATTTTGTTTATATTTATATGACATTGGGGTTGACATGTTAGTCTTGAACTAAGTCTTGATGTCTCATGCTTGGCTTAGGATGCGCATTAAATATTCTCATTACATTATAACATTCAGACCTTTTCATCATATCTTCACATAACCTATTAAATGAGGCCATAGATCTTATCAATATATTATTGCATCCTTTTTGTGGTAATGTATATAGGGGAAAGGTACTAGTAGTGACCTACACCTACTAATAGTCGAACAAGCTTTCTGTTAAGGTGTACTCCATTGATGGAACATGTATTAGTATGTATAACTATTAAAGTGAACCAAAAGTTGAGAAAACATAGTATCTTATATAGTTATTCAACATTTACTCTATAAATTTTAAATGAACCAATCACATATTGACAAATAAGACTCAAGTATTGGTATTCTAATGCACAACTAGATTAGTACTCCAAAGGTTAAGTGTTGGTCATAGGTTTAAAAAATGCATTTTATGACCATAAAAAAATCTCCCTTCAATTACCAACTAATTTTTTCATCACTATTAATCCATCTACAAAGGTGTACCAACTCTTCATATTTTGGTTACTACACATTTTTCAGTTAGTAGCCAATCCTTGTGAGGAAAGCGATGGCAGATAAAGTCCTTTGATTGAATTATAAGAATCCTTCATCCTTTATAGTCTTAGGAATTCTCACACCCAAACAATATTTAGGTACCTATACCACCCAATAATGAGGATTATGTACCAGTAAATATTAAATAATTATAGTAAAGACTTGACCAACTCACACTTGGCCAAGGGAAATTCTAATTCCATAAGATTAATGGTGTCAGAGATAGTCTTAAATAATAATTTCTCCATCACCTATTTGGATAAATGTTGATCAATAATGATATAATTTAAGACTCAATCACCTAGGTGGAGAAATCCAAGTATGATGGATTTAGGCCCTAAAAATATCCTTTCGTATGCATGGGTTATTTTTTTTTCCTTTGAGATTGCCATCCTTTTAATAAAACTTGGAAAGTATAATATTATCAATGAAGATATGAATAGTCTATATAAGAGAGTTTACACTCGTTAACCAATAATTTTCTTGATATTTAAAGAGCTCAAAATAGGACAAGAATGATAAGGATACCTCAATATCTATCAGAGAGGAATGCATGAGATGCATAGATCCACAAGATCAACTTGAAAAACAAAACCATAATGAAAAAGAGCATATGCCAAAATACACACACAAAATAAAGAGAAAATCCTATACAATATTATTCCTCAAAATATGATTCTTACAAGCTCATTATATGCTACGATAAGTCCTATTATATATTTAGGATAGTTTGTCTTTACAACAAACCATTAGTTAGGAGTAATAAAATATGAATGTAATAATTTAACAAATCTTGTGTGCCTTCAAATTGGCACAATAAACAACTTAACTAACTAACCTCCCTAAATAGGGATTAGATTTATTAAGTGATAATAGAAACATAACTAGACTAGCTAAATACAACCATTCTAATGTGAATATTCCAAGAAAACATTCACCTTTCCAGGGAGGTATAATAAAAAAAATGCGTACCCATAGAGAAAATTTGTTTTTTATTTTATTTTATGAACAAACAATGGTTACGCATTATCTAAATTTGAATTCCAAATACCAAGCCTTTTGGATTAGAAAGGGCTTGGATTTCTAAGCCAAAGGCTTGGACCTATCAACCTACAGCCAAGTCCAAGAATTTTGATAGAAAATAACAAATTTCAAATTCCATCACCAAAAACACTATGGATTTCAACAACAAAATTTAAAACAAAAATACCATAAAAACAAGCATGCTCTCCTCTTTCCAAATATATGGTTTTTATAATTTTTAGACTATTTTAAGGGTTCAATCTATGTTGATTTCTAACTATACTTTTTTTAGGCCACTTCATACCATAAATATATATGCCTATTTATGTTTATGTAATTTTTTTCTGTTGATTCAAGTGCAAAACAATTTATATCATCACAAACTAATCCTAAGTATGCACATTTAAAAAAATGATTTTTTCATTTTTTGAGGTAGTTAAGGGGTGCACGATTGGCTATCCATTTTTTTGTAAGTTTTTAAGATCTATTTACTTGTAAAATTATTTTTAAAAAATATTCATCAAAAAAATATAAAAAAATATAAGTCACAAACTAGAATATCATATCTAAACATCCACCAAAGAGTTTCAAACAATATTAAATGATAGTCAAAAAATGGTGGGCCACATGGATGTCTATCTACTCTGCTTTCTAAAAAAATAAAAGTTTATTTTCAAATTTTAGATGTTTGATCTAGTTATACTTAACCATTTTTCAAAAAATATAGTGTTTTGGAAATTATACTAGAAATTATGCAAATCATGTTCTTATACCATCTTCAAATTGAGTGTAGTCATCTTGAATTATCTACAGAAGTTTAGATTTCTAAAATTTTAGGAAAATCATGTCCACGAGTAAGCCTTTTTTTGTCCTCCAACTTTGTGCACTTACCTAGTTATCACCTTCATTTTAATAAGCACAAGGATAATATTTATTACATGCAATCCCAAGTACAACAACATAACTTTTAAACTTTTGATTTCACAATTTGGGTGATTACTTCAAGCCATACAAGGATTTCTTCAGTCTGTAGACCAAGTCCTCTTTACCATTTACCCTGAAGCTTTTCAACTACGACATATATATTTATTCTTATAACTCTTCATGTAGAAATGTTATCTTAACATCCATTGGTCTATATTGAAATCAAATGCAATGGAAATAGCTAAAATAAATACAATTGAATTCAATTTATCAATAAGAGAAAAGGTATTGGCAAAGGTAACTCCCTTTACCTATGAGAATCTCTTTGCTACTAGGTGAGCCTTGAACTTCACATGTTTCCCTTTTGTATTTTGCTTTTTATTGAAAACCCACTTGTTAACCTCAGGTTTTCATCCAAAAGGAAATTTTACTAGTCTAAAATCTCTTCACTATCTAGAGACTCTATTCCATCCTTCATGGCCTTCTTCCAAGACTTGCTTCTGAGCAAACAAAAGACCTCAAAGTACTGAATGATATCAGTATTTAATCATATTATAGGATGTAGTACATGGTTCCCTATAGTAGTGTCTAGACTCATTACACATGAAAATACAATCACTACAACCTTTTCCTAACTTATAGGACTTAAAATCCCTGTAAGATCTATATAGCTCCTACTTTTTCTTTGATAACCTAAGACAAAGATAAAAACTACTCAATTATTGAACATGTGCAAGTAATAAGATCTAAATGGGAAAATTTTCTAATAGAATAAAAGCATTCCAAGAATTTTCAAAAATAAATTGTCAGAGCTTGGGTTTTCTGAGCTAAATGAATTCATCTATCTTTAATCATACAATAAAATTCATTATATGGTTCCTTATAATAGTGTCACTATCTCATTGCACATGAAAAAATACAATTACTAAAGCCTGTTCCTAACCTATAGGACTATGATACCCCTAAGATATGTGTAGCTCCAACCCATTTATTTGATAACCTTGGAAAACTACAAAACCAATTGGTTACTTAACATGTGAAAGAAATAATATTTAAATGGGAAAATGTGTTAACAAAACAAAAACATGCCAGAAATTTGGAAAAATAAATATTTGGAGCTCTATGAATAACACAATAGGAGGCTATTTATATCCCATGAACATAAAATTAGTGAGAGTTTTTTTTCAAATATCCCACCTCTATTTTTATTTTCAACTAAAATATAAGGTATAGATTTTAGGATCAACAGTTTAGTGTCGTTACTAGGGATTAATTATTATGTCCAACTCTGCCAATACTTCTTGCAAACAATTTAGTTATATTAATGTAATCATATTTTCTATCTCATATCATCTTTGATTTTATCTTAGTTATTGAAGTGGTGACTCTGATTGGTCCTAGCTCAAAGTACCTTATAGTCATCTAGATATTGTTTGTTAAATTTAATAGTGTAGGCTAATTATTATAAATACTTGATCTAGATTTCACTTGTAGCCTCATCTTCCCACTGGGGGAATTTTAATATTGTGTGTATTTTGAATCCATTAGAAAAAAGTATTTATAAATCTAAAACTGAGCATTATCTTCATTACGTTTATCTTATTTACTTTGCTTGGTGAATCTATTGAACTTCTTTATTGAAAATCTTCTTATGTGTTTGGTATTATTCATTTAGTTAATTTAATTATATAGTGAGTATGCCCAGAAATGTTATTAGTGTCTTTGAGACTCATTGTATTTAGCATGTCACTAGATTATTCTATTGTTCTGATTTGATCCAGTAAGTGTGAAAAATTAGTGAATCAGGTAGCACTTAAATCCACTTTCTTGTATATTTTACTATAGGAAATATATATTGATATTTTATAAAATTGCACATTGATTTGGACTAGAGAAATAAACATTCCCCAAACATGAATGTGAGTAATAATAATCATCTTTCGTATTCCATTACATAGCCTTTAAAATGCACTTTTCCAAATTTAAGCTAATAATTTGCATAGACAAAAAATGTTTCTAGTTAGACCTACTCTAGGAAATTAGAGATATAAACTAATTTATTTAAGTCATATACTTATTTACCCAACCCTTTCCCTTAGAAAATCAGATAAAATTTGCCTAAATTTCAGGGAAACAAATTTTTTTATCGCAAAAAATCATTTATGAAAATAACTAATGATTGTGATTACATACAAAAAAAATCCCCTGTAGTCTAGAAAACACTTTTGCAGAAAGAAAAAAATCCCATTGAATTGCACCTCTTTGATTTTATTATTGGGATGATCATTTTAATGTGTATTTTTGGAAACATTTTTTTATTAAAAAATTATTTATACAAAAAAATGTGGGTTATTTCCACTCAAGTTTTTGTGCTAGTATGGTGGAGAAAAAATAACTCTCTCAAGTTCCAACTACTTCAGTTGGAAAGGATACATTACCAATTTCTCCCTATCAGGGTTCTCTACCACATTGTAGTGAATGAAGAAGTTGCACATTTATATCTTTTCAAATGGAAAAAATGAAAAAACTATTCTGACAAAGTTATAAGTATCCTTATTCAGTCAATATCCCTTGAATTGAAGTTTCAATTTTAGGGTGTCATGAAACCTTATAACTTTTGGATTACCTTGGAGGATACTTTTTGAAATAATAGTAAGTTGACAAGATGCCAACTAGAAAATGAGCTCACTACTCTTATTCTTGACAACTAGCCTCGCATTGGGGACTTCATCAGTCAAGTCAAATGTCTAATGTATCTACTCATTGAGACTAATGAAAATAAGACTGATGGAAAACTCATTATGACTATTTTGTCTAAATTGGGTCATCCTTACTCATTTTTTATTTCAAACTACTATGCATATAAAGGCTCTATGGGATTTGAATATGTAGCACCAAATTTTGACAAGTTTTTTAAGCAACTTTGGAAAGATTAATAAAAAATTATTTTTATTAAGAAAATTTGACCTTAAGGTACTGAGCAACAAGAATTGGTGTTCAATGATACTAATGCAATGTCATAATACAACTCTAGCAAAGGCAAAGTCCCTACCAAGAAAAATTGGAAAGCAAAGCCCAAGCCTAAGGGCAAACCATCAACTCAATATAATCCTTCCCTAAGCAAAAACAAATGTAAATGGAAAGTAAATGCCAATATCAACCAAGAGTGTTGTAATTGATGTTGTTGAGTGTGGAGCATTTTGGGGCTATCACATGACCATGGGAGTATATGTTGGGGGCCTAGAGAGCTCCACAAATGTTGGGAGCATATTTTTATCTACTCCACCTTTTTTGGAACCTTACTTCACATGTGAGTGAAATATTCTTTATATTTTCTAATTTCTATATTTTCATATTTTGTGGAGTTAGTTGTTAGATGCCTTTTTTCCATGTTGACTTCCTTGATCTTAGGGAGCTAGTTATTCATTAGAAAATGGAATGCCTTCCATGTTTTTAGGAGTTGGTTGTGATCACATGTTGTTTGAAAATGTGCCTTTAAAGGTGAAGAGATAAACTCGGTGTGTTCCTTTTTGATGGGGATTTTGGATAAGCTTGTTGAGGTGGAACTGAGTTGTCTTTTAGTGTATGATGCTTATCTTATATAATCATGGCAAGTTTCTCCTTGTTTGGTGTATTTTCTCTTAGTTTGATATATATACAGGTGTGGTGTGGCTTTTAGAGGTTGATGGTTTATTTTTAGGGTGAGGCTTTGAGGATCAAAGTTAAAGTGCACATGTTTTTGCAAAGTGCAAGTGTTTATTACAGGATGTGGTATAGCAGCTTGTGAGATACAATAAAGTGATGGTGCAAGTGAAAGTATAGCATTTTTTATAAGATATTTTATATCTTTGTAAGAGTTCATTGTAATCTTTTTTTTATATTACAATTTTATTTAAGAACTTTCTTAGTGGATGTAGCCCACATTGAGTGAACCATGGTAGATCTATGTTATGTGTGATTGATTCTTTTTCTCTTCATTAATGCTTTCATAATATCTATGATTTGATGAATGTTTCCATGATGCATACTATTTCATAATTTAGATCTAATTTATGGTCATATTAAATTTGGTTTAAAGTTTTTAATTTCTAACAACTGATATCATAGCCATTGGTTATGTTTTATTGAAGTAGTAAATCACAGGAAATGCTATTAACTTGAGTGGGAGCTATGAGAGAAGAGATCAGATTTAGAGTGAATAATTTTGATGATAAAAGTTTTGATTTGTAAAAAATACAGATGAAAGATTACCTGTATCAAAAGGAATTTCACCTCTCCTTGGAGGGTAAAGAAAAACAACCTATAAGTATGAGTGATGTAGATTGGTCATTGCTTGACAGGAAGACATTAGGAGCCATATGGTTATGCCTTGCATATTCTATTACATTTAATATTTTTGATGAGAAACTAAAAATATCTCATAGATAAACTTAGGAAGTTGTATGAGAAACCCTTTGCCTCATAAAACTTTTCTTATGAAAAGATTGTTTAACATGAAAATGTCTGAGAATGGTTCAATTGCTAATCATCTAAATAATTTAATACAGTTGTAAGTATGCTCACTTTTGTTTGAATTAAGTTTGATGATGAAGTTAAAGCTTTGTTGATTTTGTGTTCTTTAATTGATAGTTGGGATAGTTTGGTTATGGTTGTGAGTAATGCAATCCCTGCCAAGGGAAACTTAATTTTTGAGGATGTTGTAGGTGTGATTCTTAGTGAGAAAATGTGAAAAAAAAGCACTGGTTAATAATCTTCAAGTAATATTTTGTCTATTGATACTAGAGAGAGGCAAAAGGACAAGATCGAAGGCAATCTTGGAAAGTCAAAGGGTAGATCTAAGTCTAGATCTAGATCGAAGATGATATGTTGGTATTATAGAAAGAGTGGACACTCAAAGAAGGATTGTTGGTCACTTCAGGATAAGAATGCCAACAAGAAGGAAATGAATGAGGTAAATGTGACATTAGGTAAATCATGTCAAGATACCTTAATCCTTTCTATGGATAGTTTTTTTTAGTCTTGGGTATTAGATTCAAGGGCTTCTTTTTATGCCACCCCACATAGGCATTATTTTACTAATTATGCTCGAGATAATTTAGGGCATGTTTATCATGGTGATGATGAACCATGTGAGATAGTAAGAAAAAGTTATGTTCAAGTTAAAATGTAGAATGTAAACACATGGCTACTTAAGATGTCAGACACATGCCTATGTTGAGATGAAATTTGGTTTCAATGGGATAATTGGGTAGTGAGGGCTATTTGGTAATGTTTACTATAAATTCTTGGAAAGTTATCAAAGATGATCTTGTGATTTTGAGAGGTAAGAAATTTGGTACTTTATATTTGACTAGTAGTGTTGATTTTTTTGCTTTAGTTGTTGTAGATAGAGATACAACTATGTGGCACTACATGCTTGGTCATATGAGCCATAAGGGCATAGAGATCTTAAAATGCAAGTCTAGATTGAAATATCTAGATCTAGACTTTTGTGAGAATTGTGTGTATGGGAAAAAGAAGTAGATTAAGATCCTGAAAGTTGGACCCACAAAGAAAGAGCACAAGTTAGAGTTGGTACATTTAGATGTATGGGGAATAGCTCAGGCATATTATATTAGTGGTTTCAACTATTATGTCACTTTTATTGATGATGAAACTAAAAAATTTTGAGTTTATTGTATTGAAAATAAATATGATGTATTTGACACTTTTAAGAAGTGGAAAGCCTTGGTTGAGAAAAAAACAAGTCTCAAGTTGAAATGTCTCAAATCAGATAATAGAGGTGAGTATTATAGTAATGTTTTCTTTGAGTATTTTTCTAACAATGGAATCCATAGGCAAAGAATGGTTCCAAGAACTCCATAGCATAATGGGGTATCTAAAAAGATGAACAGAAAAATAATGGAACGTGTTAGGAGCATGAGGTTACATGCAAAGTTGCCTTTATAGTTTTGGGCAAAAGCAATTAGCACACTAGTATATCTTATTAATAGAGGACCTTTTATGCCTTTGGATAGAGGCATTCCTAAACAAGCTTGGTCCAGTAATAATGTTGATTATTCTTTTCTTAGAGTCTTTGGATGTGAGGTTTTTTCTCTCATTAAGAAAGAGGATAGTACCAAATTAGAGGCTAAATAAGAAAATTGCATATTTGTCAGTTATGATGATGATGACTTTGGTTTCCATTTATGGAGAATTAAAGATAAGAAAATATTTCAGTCTAGAGATGTAACCTTTAATGAAAAAGTCATGTATAAGAATCAATTACAGGAATAGGATCAGGAACCAAAAAAGTACACAGTATTAAATGATATTGCAGATGGTAAAGTATCCAATGATTTAGTTTAATAACCTTCTACACAAGGACCCCAAACTCCTATGGTAAGAAGATCTTCTAGGGTAAGAAGAGCATCGAAACATTTTTATCATTTAAATTATTTATTACTCACTGACAATGGAGAACCAGAGTGTTATGAGGAAACAATGCAGGTAAATGATAGGATGAAGTGGGAGCAAGCCATGGATGAGGAACATATATCTCTCATGGATAACCAAATGTGGGATTTGGTAAGGCTAGCCAAGGGAAAGAGTGAATTTCCAAATAAATAGATTTTTAAAATAAAAAAAGAGAAAAAATGGAGAAAAAGGTATAAGGCTAGGATGGTGGTCAAGGGGTTTACACAAAAATTAGGTATTGATTTTGATGAGATTTTCTCTCATGTTGTAAAAATAACTTCTATTAGGACTATTCTTGGTTTAGTTGCAGTTAAGGATTTGCACTTAGAACAGTTAGATGTTAAAACTATTTTTCTTTATGAAAATTTGGATGAAGAGTTGTATATGAAGCAACCATAGGGATATGAGGTCAAAGGGAAGGAGAAATATGTGTGCAGATTAAAGAAGAGCTTGTATGGATTGAAACAAGTTGCATGATAATGGTATAATAAATTTGATTATTTTATGTTGGAACAAGAATATCAAAGGTGTAATTCTAACCATTGCATGTACATCAAACATTTTGATGATGGTTCCTTTATTATATTATTCTTGTATGTCGATGCCATGTTAGTTGTAGAAAAGAACATACAACATATTCATATGATCAAAAAACATCTTAGTGACTCATTTTCTATGAAGGATTTGGGTGCTAGAAAGCAAATCTTTGGTATGAGGATTACTTGTGACAAAAAGGATAGAAATATAATCTTATCCTAATCAGAGTATGTGAAAAAAAAATTGGAAAGGTTTAGCATGTTGGATGCTAAATTTGTTGGTACTCCTTTGGCAGGCCACTTTAAATTATCAAAGGAGCAATGTCCCAAGATGGAAGCTAAAAAGCTTAAGATGTCTAAGGTACCTTACTCATCAATAATTGGTAGTTTGATGTATGTCATGGTTTTTACTAGATTGAATATCTCCCAACCAATGGGATTTGTGAGTAGGTATATGAGTGATCTTGGTTATGAGCATTGGCAAGAAATGAAATGGATTTTTCAGTATTTGAGAGGAACCATGGATTTTGCATTATGTTATGGTGGATGCATTATGTTATGGTGGATCAGATACCACTTTGCATGGTTATGTGGACTTGGATATGACAGGGGATATTGATAGCAAGAGAAGTAAGATAGGTTATATATTTATTATTGGAGATATAATGGTTAGTTGGATTTCTAAGATATAGAAGGTTGTGGATTTGTCAGCCACAAAGGCAGATTATGTTCCTACCACAGAGGTTAGCAAGGAGATGATTTGGTTAAAAGAGTTGTTTTGAGAGTTGGGGCATGAACATGAAGTTAGGAGACTACACAATGATAGTCAGAGTGTTATTTATTTGGCAAAGAACTCTGCTTTCCACTTGAGGATGAAACTCATTCAGTTACATTATCACTTTATCAGGAGAACTTAGTCAAGTTGAAGAAGATTTATACTAGCCAGAATCTTATGGATACGATGATCAAGGTGGTCACATTAGACAAGTTGAGACTATGTTTAGATTTGATTGGCCTTAGTGGTCATGGAGTAGTGATAGATTCTGTTCAAGAGAAATGATCTCCAAGTGAGAGATTGTTGAGTGTGGTTCCCTTTGGGGATATCACATGACCATGGGAGTATATTTAGGGGGACTAGAGAGATCCATAAATGTGAAGAACAAATTTTTTTCCACTCCACTGTTATGGAACCTTTTTCCACATGTGAGTGGAATATTCTTTGTATTTTATAATTTCTATGTTTTCATATTTTGTGGAGTTAGTTGTTAGATGCCTTTTTCCCATGTTGACTTGCTTGATCTTAGGGAAAAGGGGATGCCTCCCTTGTTTCTAGGAGTTGGTTGTGATCACATGTTGTAAAATGTGTCTTTAAAGGTGGAGAGATAAACTTGGTCTGTTCCTTCTTGATGGGACTTTTGGATGAGCTTGTTGAAGTGGAACTGAGTTGTCTTCTAGTGGATGATGCTTATCTTGGATAAGCATGGTGAGTTTCTCCTCTTTTGGTTGATTTTACCTTGGTTTACTATACATACATGTGTGGTGTAGCCTTTAGAGGTTGATGGTTTATTTATAAGGTGTGGCTTTGAGGATCAGAGTCAAAGTGCAAATGTTTTTTGCAAAGTACAGGGGTTTATTATAGAGTGTGGTATAGTAGCTTGTGAAATACAGTAAAGTGCAAGTGCAAGTGAAAGTGCAGTATTAATTTGTTTAGCATTTTCTACAAGAGATTTTCTATCTTTGTGAGATTTCATTATAATCTTGTTTTTTAGATTACAATTTTATTTGAGGACTTTCTTGGTCGATGTAGCTCACATTGGGTGAACCATGGTAGATATGTGTTATTTGTGATTGATTCTTGTTCTCTCCATTTATGCTTTCATAATTATATGATTTGAGGAAGGTTTTCATGATGCATGCTATTTCATAATTTATATATGATTTATGGTCATAGTAAATCTGGTTTAAAGTTTTTAATTCCTAACGGATGTAATAAAGCATGCCATGTTGAACATCAAACATCAATATTTCAAGAAAATGACATACTTAGAAGTAGAGATCAAAAAATGCAACTTCCCCCCCCCCAAGACAAGATTAACACTTTCTGAAACAACATAATAACCTCTGTATGAATGGATTATGGATTTATGAGCCTCTCACCATATGGTGCATGATGACTCACTATTTGACAATCTTGACCAATGACATATATCTAAATTTTTTGTGGCAAACTCTAGTCCTCTAGTTTTTCAGAGTGAAAGAATAGTTGAGATGGAAAATGCCATATTCAAAATAATTATTCACATTCTATAATTATCTAAAAACTCCCTCTCCATATAGTATATCACATATTTAGGTGAATGAAAACCATTGAGTTTACACCTACCAAGGTTGTCATAAAAAACACTATAGAGTAGTTCACTATTGTATCCACTAGCAAGGTTGATCATCTAGCATGATTGTAAAATTTTGAAAATTTTATGTTCATTTAACCTTCACAAGTCATTATTACACATGTTAATGACTTAATAAAACTTTTACATTATCATTTTGGTCACCTGAACTATTTTTCATTGTAGGACATTGGTAAACATCACATGGTTATTAGTTTTCCACAAGTCTCTTTCAAACATGGCATTTGTCCAAGTTGTACACTTGAAAAATAACTTATGGATCCATTTCCAAAATGCAAATCCTTGAGCACAAGTGAAACATTATAGTTGGTTCACAGTGATCTTATGTCATTTCTCAATGTTTCTTTCTAGAAACATAAATGTGTTCTTACATTCATTGATGATCTATAGTAAAACTTGGGTCTACTATCTAAAACACAAAATCAAACTCTTTGAGCACTTCAAATTTTTTAAAACTCTTATTTAAAACCTATCATGGATAAAAAGTAAGCATCTCATAATAGATAATTGAGTATATTTTTTCAAAAATCATATGTTTAACTTTTATGAATAAGCAATCATTCAAATTTAACATATTTTACCCTACACGCCTCATAAAATGGTGTAGTTGAGCACGAAAATTGCACACTAAACGAAATGGTCAATTATGTGGTTCATTTGAAATAATTTATTCCATAATATTTAACTAAGGTGGTTTAATGTGCAACCTACATCCAAAATCACACTCCCCATTTTGTAGTGCAAAATATGAATCCAGAAGAATTATGGTTAGGTGTCAAGCCAAATGTTTCTAATTTTTGAGATTTTGGATCTAATTCATAAGCACACATTCTAGATGAAAATCACAAAGAAATAGAAAGGATGGTATGCCATTGTATATTTTTTATAAACTATAAATATTTGAAGGCATGTTGTCTTCTTATTTTAGGCACCACTAAGGTGATTTACTAACAATATGCGTTATTTTATGAACAATACCAAGATTTCACGCCAACATCTCCTCCTCCTACTCCATTACCTTATTTTAAGTTGAACACAACTTTTGAGGTCTCATATGAATAAAAATATAGTTTATATGACTCTAATTTTGTGAATTACTATAGTTCATATGATGAGCTAAAAGGGTAACAACCAGCACCTCCACCAATGTCAAAAATATTCAAAATGAACCTACACAACCAATACCACCTATACCAAAATGGGTTCGCACTATTCCACATGAGGCTGGTTCCTTGACAAGGGATCCAAGAGATCTAAGCATGATGAGATTGGAACATACATATGGTGTTACACATTTATCATAGTTGGTAGTGTCATAGAATCTAGAGACTTATTATTAAGTTTTTAAGCATCTTGAATGGCAGACAACTATGGCAAAATAACTTATTCATATAAATAAGAACAAAACTTGGTACTTGGTTCCACTTCTAAAAGGAATAAAACTAGGAAAGTGAAAATGAGTGTACCATACTAAGTATGTAGTAGATGGATCCATTCACAGATACAAACCCTGATTTATAGAAAAAAAATCACAAGTTAAAGGTGTTAATTACCATGAAACCTTTTCTCCAGTTCACAAGATGAATTCCTTTAGGCTAGTACTCTCCCTGGCTACAACACAGGGATGGGAAGTCCAAATGGATTTCAAAAGTGGCTTCTTGCATGGATATTGATAGGAAAAAATATACATGTCCCAACCTCTCGAGTCTGTAAGTAGTGAAAAATCCAACTTTGTGTGTAGATTGAAAAAATCCTTATATGATTTGAAACAAGCTTTTCGAGATTAGTATGAAAATATCTACATGTTCTTAATAAACTCTAGATTTACATGGAGTCACTTCAACCCCAAAGTTTACACCATGAAATTAGATGTGAAACTCTTGATTTTCATCCTTTATTTCAATGACTTAATCATCATAGGGAGTTCCACCAATCGGATTCATGATTTGAAAACTCAAATAAACAAGTCTTTTGAGATGACTATCTTATGATTATTACATTTTTTCCAAAGTATTCATATTTCACAGTCTGAGAAAGGAATATTTATTAATCAATACAGGTATTCTGAAGACATACTCAACTAATTCGGCATGAAAAATTATAGGTTTGTATCAAATCCTTATCATTCTAGATTCAAGTTTCATGCCAAGTGTTCTTATCCTTTGGTCGATTATACACTCTACATGAAATTAGTGGGAAGTCTTTTTTACTTGACTTATACTCTTGATCTTTCATTTGATGTGAAATTATTATCATGCTAATGTTAGGGCTCCCATGAAATCCATTATCAATATGAAAAATGTATTCTAAGTTATCTTTGTAGTAATAATAACTATATAATTGAGTACAAGTCACGAAAAAAGGCCTCAATTTTTTATTACACTTTTAGTGAGAACACAATATTTATTTACTACATAAATAGTGATTGGTCAAGAGATATAGATGATCATGAGTCAATCATAGAATACATTTATCATCTTAGGGAAAGTCTCATGACTTGGTCTTGCAAAAACTAGACTATTATTGCTTTGTCTTCTACGGAATATGAGTATAGTAGAGTTGTCACTACCAACTGTAAATATATTTGGATTCAATACTTAATTTATGAATTTATATTTCCACATACCCAAACCACTCCACTTTAATGAAATAATTAGAGTGTTATCCACATTTATCGCAACCCATTAGATCACCAATACACAAATTACATTGATATCCACATGCATTATATTCAAAAAATAATACACAAGGTTGTTGATCTTAAATTTTTCTAAAAAAATGATCAGGTTGTAGACATATTCATGAAACCCTTGCTTGATGCCTGATTTGTTCAACTTAATAAAATTTTGGGAGTGAAGGAAGGTGTTGTAATATCCCCAACCAATAGGGACTATAGAAAGACAAAAGCTCTGAATTGCTTTTCTGTGTATTCTGATTTTTTTGTATGAAATAAGAATAAATTGTGATTCTTGCAAAATAATTTCCAAATAGATAAATAAATCATAGTATAATCTCTTAATTATTCGCTCAGATGATTACAATAGATGTCCTCTGTCATGCATATAAAATAATATTCAAATATTGTCTTAATAACCCGAGTATTCCACAAACTGAGAATAAAACCTGAATCTGGTACGTCTCAGCCTGCTGTGTCAAAAACACAGTCGCCGATGTCGGTTATACTACCGTCGTCAGTTTTCTAGTGTCGTTATCCTACCGACGTCGGTGATATGGTTGGCCGATGTCGGTCTCTGTCAGTCTCTGTGCGGATCTGTACAGACTTCGTACGGCCGCCAATATAACACACCCTGTTTGTTGGACCCCTGATCTCAAGATATATGGCTCTAATACAGAAGATTTATATCTGTATAATTTATTGAATCAAAACATAATGAAATAAATACCTGAAATCCCTATGATAACTTCTGTGTGAAGTTATCTCCCAAACTTGTAAACCTCTGTGATAACTTCTGTATGAAGCTATCTCTCAAATCGGCAATAGATCAGCTGATATTTCACAGCCTCTAAATCGCACACACTGAAGAGTGGATGTTCTCCAATGCAAATGGAATCTTGGAACCCTTGGCTCAATCTTCACAGAAGAATTCTTAGAAATAATCAATATCAATAATCAATAAATCATAATCAATATTTGCCTCCTTCCAATAAGTATCGGATCCTCGAACCGACTAATGCTAGTGAATCAAGGAGTGATTCCTCCACACATGATCATGCCAAAATAAGGGTGCTATGCTGCATATCAGAAGTCCCTAAATAATAGGAGCTCAGGCAAAACGTGTCTGAAAGAGCCCGACTGAAAGCCAACTGTAGGAATTTTGCTAATCAAAGCCAAGCCAAGCTCCATCATGACCCTCTATCCATCCTATCAGCCTACGAAGGTCGCATAATAGGCTAATCATCAAGTCTGAAGATGTCACCTGAAAAGGGGACATGACAATCCGCCCCTCCTGAAATTGCTTGTCCCCAAGCAATCTCGGAACAACAAACCCATCAATCCACCTAGATCCCAAATGTAGTCATGATCTATACTGATGACAATCAACGCAAGCTCCTACAATATCCTCTGAAATATAACCAAGAGGAATCCACAATCAAACTGACAAATGCAACTCAACCAATCTCTAAAATCACAACTGCCTTGGATGTGTCGATACTGCAGGCTGTGTAACTTGCAACTGCCAATTCCATCTACAAAAGATGGTGCCAATCCATCCCATAACTAATCCCTCTGTAAAGGTGGCACAACCAACTGTACCACACTATCATCTTTGTGAGAAGAATCAATCTGGAGACTCGACTCCACTGGTATCCCAAACACATCAGGACCAGGTACTCCCAAATCCAAAAGAGTAGACTCAAAATCACTGATCTCTAGGGTACTACCATCCATACTCTGCGAATCCACTCCAAAGCTCATATCAACATACAGAGTATCAAAAACTGTAGCATCGCTATCCAACTCCTCCATGCCAAAAGAAACTGCCGATGGAACTAAGTCCTCAAAACTGTCCACTACATTCTCCTAGGTGACATCTGCAATAGTCAGATCCTAGCACTCTTCTACAATCTCTGTCATATCTAAGAGATCATCAACACTCAGTGTACTAACATTTGAGCACACCTCCACACTCTGAATGCAAGCATCAGACTCATCCTCATCTAACTCTGAAGAGGCTGCTGCTGAAACTATCTCATCATCACCATCTCCTATCTCATAAGAATCATGGGACATGCTACTGTCATGTCTAACTGATCTGTAGTGCTCTCTCCTCGGCTTAATAAAGCGATCAAAAGAGATCCTCTTCCGAACCTCAGGTGATAATAACTCCCACTCCTCATTCGTGGCCATATACCGTGTGAATTTGTCTTCGAATGTAGGGTATGAAATAAATTCATTCATTCTCCTCTGGGTTTTAACCAACTAGTTCAAACTTTGTTTCAGCTTCTCCATATCCTTGTCCCACTATTTTTGAGTACTTGAAGTACCCATGATTTACTAACGGGATGGCAGGAACTTGGCTCTGATCTACCCAACAGGAGGGCAGGAATTTGGCTCTGATCTACCCAACAGGATGGCAGGAATTTGGCTCTGATACCACTGTAATATCCCCAACCAATAGGGACTATAGAAAGACAAAAGCTCTGAATTGATTTTCTGTGTATTCTAATTTTTTTGTATGAAATAAGAACAAATTGTGATTCTTGCAAAATAATTTCCAAATAGATAAATAAATCACAGTATAATCTCTTAATTATTCACTCAGATGATTACAATAGATGTCCTCTATCATGCATATAAAAGAATATTCAAATATTGTCTTAATAACCTGAGTATTCCGCAAACTAGGAATAAAACCTGAATCTGGTACGTCTCGGCTTGCTGTGTCAAAAACACAGTCACCAACGTTGGTTATACTGCCGCTGTTGATTTCCTAGTGTCGTTATCCTGCCGACGTCGGTGATATGGTCGACTGATGTCGATCTTTGTCGGTCTCTGCCTGCCGATGTCGGTCTCTGTGCAGATCTGTACGGATTTGTACGGACTTCATACGGCCACCAATATAACACACCCTGTTTGTTGGACCCCTGATCTCAAGATATATGGCTCTAATACAGAAGATCTCTATCTGTATAATTTATTGAATCAAAACATAATGAAATAAATACCTGAAATACCTGTGATAACTTATGTGTGAAGTTATCTCCCAAACCTGTAAACCTCTGTGATAACTTATGTATGAAGCTATCTCTCAAATCAGCAATAGATCAGCTGATATTTCACAGCCTCTGAATTGCACACACTGAAGAGTGGACGTTCTCCAATGCAAATGGAATCCTGGAACCCTTGGCTCAGTCTTCACAGAAGAATTCTTAGAAATAATCAATATCAATAATCAATAAATCATAATCAATATTTGCCTCCCTCCAATAAGTATCGGATCCTCGAATCGACTGAAGCTGGTGAATCAAAGAGTGATTCCGTACATGATCATGCCAAAATAAGGGTGCTCCGCTGCATGTCAAAAGTCCCTAAATAATAGGAGCTCAGGTAAAACGTGTCTGAGAGAGCCCAAATGAAAGCCAACTGTAGGAATTCTGCTAATCGAAGCCAAGCCAAGTTCCATCATGACCCTCTATCCATCCTATCAGCCTACGAAGGTCGCATAATAGGCTAATCATCAAGTCTGAAGATGTCACCTGAAAAGGGGGCATGATAGGTGTCATCAAATGGATATAGTTCAGTGATTTGTCCATTATTATTTTCATCAAATTACATCTTAACGGGGGATGTTAGTGTATTTAATTATTTATACATTATTATATTGTTTTAAGATGCACTTATATTATTTGTAATTGATGGGTAGGCATTAATTTTTGCATACTCAACAACAACCTATTATTAAAGAAGATTATCAATTAATTAAATGCTTAATTGACTTATACTGATAAAAGTTGTCTTTTTATTTTTTTAAATATTCTCCAAAACCCTAAATCTAACCCTAGCCTCCTTTCTTATCTATATAAGAACATAAAGGGATAATGGATGACGTATATTTTGGATGAAAGTTAGTTTTATACTGGCATAATTAGGTTAGTGCTCTTAATCAATTAGATGAATATTTATTTCTTTACTTTTAATCTTTCATAGATTTATTATGTAGGTATTATGGGTGTTCATCTTATGGAATCTAACATGATTCTGGAGCCTATGTATGAAATTTAATATGGTTCTCCACAAGGGCTTTGAACTCCTTGAATTTATTGAGACCTTCATATTAATTCAGGATGGAGTATACCTAGGTCTTACAAGGGTAGTCACATATTTAGGACACATAGAAGATAGACATGTTCAGCAATGGGACATCTACTAGTCAAAAAATATCACTATGGATTAACTATAATATTTCACTTGCATGTGCAACATGGGTGTGGAATTTCACCTGAATCTACTTTTCATAGGTGAAACATTCATAAAAATTGAAGTCCAAGGGATAATTGTCCATCCCTTTTTCCATATTTTTAGTTTGCATCATGTGTAGATCATTTTCACCAATATGCCCCAACCTTTGATTCTATAACATTGTCTTCTTTGTATACACATAAATTTTTAAAATTTCATCAATTACTGATGCATTTTTTCTTGTAACAACATGTTGAGTTTTAATATCTTTGAGTGCATGCCTTAAAAGGTACATCAGGAAAGAGGTGGATAGACTGATGGTACTCCATGAGATACATTGTTGATTATTCATCATTCTTACATCCATTTTAGCTTCTTCAGATTTGACCCTCTGAACTATCTCCTTCCATCTTGTATCTTCTAACCAATCAAGACCTGTATTTTCCTACTATGTTGGCCTATTCAATATAGTTTTTTATTCATCCCATCCCAATTACATTGATCAAATAGATGTAGTTCCAAATATTCTAGGACACACAACAACTAGGTCCACTTGGTCAACCTAGTTTGAGGATAGTTAGCCTATTTAAGATTAAATCAATTTGGTCGATAGCATCGAATAAATCTTAGGGATGGATCATGACCACTCACCATTATAAATATAAATTACCATTTCAATCCAAGAAAGAGGAACATTCATTTTCAATTTTTATTGCTCACAATTCTAAACTAAGTTTATATTTGGAGGAGTTGTTTAGATCTTCTCTTGGAGGTAAAATCTTGTCTTATGAACTATTGGATACAATAGGATGAGTCCTTTTAGCCTATAGATTGATTTAGCCATTGATATCCTTATAATCACAATAATATCTTGCAAATCACTATTATCTAAGGGGGATATTGAGGCTGGGCATGTCTTGTTCAAGGTAAGTATATTATAACCCTAGATCTTTCCTTTTAATAGATAGAAGTTGCATAATTACTTAGTTAATAAATGTATGTCTCCTTATTTGAATTATCTCTACACTTAAACTTAATGTGGCTATAGGATTATTTAACTTTCATTTATCCACCTTAAGTAGCTTAAGCCTCATTTTCATACCATTGCTCCTTGTTCATTTTAATATGTTTATAACCCTTGCCCTTACATTAGTTTGTTGTGATATTTGATTAATTTCTAAATAGAGACCTAGTTAGGGATATTTCATTGTGTTGATTGCTTAGAAGCTTTAGATCCTTTTCTCTTGACATTGTGTTGCAGGTTCTTTCTTTGTTATGTTTAGTGGATCCGTTGGTCATATGTTGATTTCATTAAGTATCAATGGGCTCTATTTGTAGGTCAATTCTAGCTCAAATCTTAATTTACATTCTCCAAGTTAGAATCTTTAAATAGGATATTTATAGGTCAATCTTAGCTCATTGCATACATTCTAGTGAACCCAACATGAAACTAACCATTGTTTTCACCTCTACAATGAACTATATCAAACAGATCAATTTAGTTATGTTTCATTTTTTTATCAATGAGTTATATTGAATAAGTTGACATAGCTCAACCATAATTTTTACCTATAAAAACTATATCAAACATTATGACACAATTATATCTGTGTATTTATCAAGAAACTATTTTAGCCAGTGTCATAGTTTTATTTATAGATTTACACTTTGTCTTCCCCAACCTGTTAGAGTTTAAAAAACTCTCAACCAAGATATCTCCAAGAATCCATTACCATAGCCATGGAGATTAACACATTGCTCACAAAATTATGAACTACCTATTAATTAGAAATATAGATTACAATGAATCTCACTTCCTTGTTTTGAAACACATATCTCCCATATCATGAAATGTACTCTAATAGCGTCTATAAATAGGAGAGAGAGAGTGGGTGAGTGGGGGTAGATATGCCAACATAATTATGACATACTCATAAATAAGCTTAACAAGTAATTAACCCACATTAATTGCTCTAACACCCTCCCTTAAGCATAACTTAGGGAGTAGTGAAAAATAAAAGAGTGTAAGACTCCTCAGAAGATAGGTTCCAATAACTATGCCTTATTAGGTACCTATGTACAATGTAAAGAGAGTCTAGTGAAGAATCCAAGTGTCCTGATGGATGCCAATCCATCTCGTCAGAATACATGGATGCTAATCACTGTAACTACCAAGTAAAATAGGAAATGGTGTTGAATATGAGGATCAACTGGAAGAAACATTGATCTCCAAAAGGCTGGGTAGAAGGTGAAATCCGATGAAGCATTTCCAAAAATCCCCCCCTCAATGTTGAACACTAGATGAAAATACTCGTAATATCTGCATGAGTGGTCTAAATCCACTACTTGAACACTGAAACTACCATGGTAATTTTGGAACCATGAAAATGGCTACTTATGGGTAATTATGAATCCTGACAGATGTTGGGAATACCAGAAGTCACTCACAATATGGAGATGATCATACTATCGAGGTTGGTGTTGAAAGTATAGAAGAGTACGCCAAAGAAGGCCAATAAATGACGAGAAATTATGCAATCCTCATATATGTTCTAGCAAATAAAGTGCATGAATAAGATACCCATCTACAATAGAGGAATCCAAACTTATTATTGTGCTAAAAACATAAAGGCACACATGCACACAAAAGATGTATAAACATAACTCTCAAAATGTGGAGAAAAGAGAGAAAATCCATAGGAAAAACTCTCCCCAAAGAAGTATAGAGAGCTAAAAACCCCCATAAGATGATGTTAAAAAAGTCCACACTTCAATTACTCATAATTCGCAAAAGAACTCAATTTGCATGAGTGGTCTAAATCCACTATTCGATCACAAAACAACTAACACTAGGCTTCCTTAGAATAGCTTCAATTAAAAATACTGTCAGTGGTGATGAAAGTACAAAAAAGTATTGTATGTGCAAAAAACACTCAACACCAAGAAGCAAAATGTATATCACACCCCCCATACTACTGAATGGATGGAGTGAAAATAATAAAGGTAAGCATGAGTGGTCTAAATTCACTACTCAAACATCGAACAAGTTAACATTGTATACACCAGAATAGCTCTAAGTTATGTTGAATGAGACTGTCGAACTGTCAAAGAAGACAATCTAACACTGAAATTCATCAGGATAGCTACAATCAAGATGTGAGAGACTGTCAACTGTCAAAAAAAGGTGTCAAAAATGTAGAAGATGCTCCATAAATAAGGGAGCAAAAAAAGTGTCTCCATAGAAGAAGATGAGGTGCTAAGAAAGGGCTTTGAGGAGACATGACACAACTACCAGTGTGCCAATGTACTAATGCAAGTTGTGAGTTAATAAAAGAGTGTGGCAAATGAAAGAAAGATCAATAATGTATGCAAACATGTAAAAGAATGATCAGCAGCCAAAAAATAATGTGCAAAGCACATGTAAGGATGTTGAGATTAGCCAAAAATACATCCTAGATAGTGCATGTGCAAAGTATAGTGTAGAGCCCATAACACAAAAAAGCCCATAGTAGTGAGAATGTATACACAATAATAGGATGTCAGACTCAGCATAAAATGCATCCATGAATGCAACAAATGATGACAATGCAAAGGAGCAAGAAGGAAGTATGTGTTACCTATGAGGGGGTCTAACCTCCTACTAGACTAGACCTCACCCTCCAATCTCTAAAAAATGAGATAAGTTACATGCAAACAATGAATGATCCCTCAACAAATGATCAAAAACATAGCAAATACATCACTACTAAAATATCACCACACAATGTAAGCGCATGGCAGCACAACCAATGCGAAAAGACCCCCTAGAATACGCCACTTTATAACATAGTGCAATTTATAATGTAAATAGGATGAATGCATGGAAAAATGAAAACATCAATTTTTGAAAAAGACGGTACTCAATTTTGAACTACCGATCAAAAGTTATTAAGCAATCAATTTCCTATAAAAAGAGTCCTATTTAATAATTTTTGCATTAAAAATTAAAAAAATGCACCACATGTGAGGGAACATAGCCTTCCAACCACTCGTTGGAACGAGCACGAAACTAAGAATCTCTTCAGGTCAATAGAAGTCAAAAATACATCATCTAGTGACCTCAATAAATGTGCAAGTGAACTTGACTCCCTCTTTAAGAAAAAAATACAGCTTAATAAGGAAAAAAAGAAATTTCTCGCTGTCTTAAGAGAAAGAGAAGGTGGATTACAATTGTATAGCAAAATCCAACACCACAAATCAACAAAATCACCGCCAAATATATTTTGTCTCCCACCAAACAACACAATCCTCTGGTAGTCAACATTCACCAAGATCCGCTTGTGGGGTGGAGGAAAACGTCAAAGTGACAAATCCAATGTTTGGTGTGGCCAATAGAATCCAAGAGAGCAAGGTGGATGGCAAGGAAATTGTAGAGCTATTGTGAAAGTCCTATGCCTCCTGTAGATCAAATCCCTCCAGACTTTATCAAAAAAAGTAATCCAATGCTCCACCCTTTAATGGTTCTCCATGCCAACGCCAGTCACCGCCAACTACCACACAGGGCTGAGGAGGGAGTCGTGTTTATGTAAAACGGTCTGAAAAAGCAACTCAAGCAGGAGTTTTGGAGGGTCCACTCTAGGAACCGTCAGTAAATGCCAAAAAAACATGGAGATAAAATGTATATTTGCAGTCTGATGAAAAGCGCAGAGGGTATTTCTGAGTCCGTTGAAATACTTGGCTAAAACGGCTGAGATAAAAATTGGTGGCGGCATTGCTCTTGGTTGCATTAAAGAAAAGAATGGAACAGAACTTGGTATGGTAACACGTTAATGCTGTTGGATGCAAAGGCAAAGGCAAAGTGGTAGCAAGATCCAATAGTTTCGGAGAACAACTCCAGAGTCAGAAAAAGCCCAAATACATGTTATCAAGTCTGTTACTGTGGGGCATTTAGCTCTTGGGCTGATTTAAATAAAGACCACGTTTAAATGGTTGGGAGCAAAGGACAAAGCATCCCTCTAAAATGGCCATTTCAAACCAGGAGGAGACGATTCAGACTGGTGGTGAGCAGACCGAAAACCATAAGTTGGAGATTTTGTGTGCAATACACCGGTCAAAGACTCCACTGTGAATGTGGCTTCATAATAAACCTTCAATGTGCTTGTTAGGCAAACAAGAAGCAAACCAGAAGCAAGCAACACAACACATAGATTGGATGTATAATCCAAACAAGCCCTCCAATGCTCATACAAAAAAATGGCAAGTGTAGAAATCTCCACAAAACTACAAATGATGTATAGAGCAAGGATAACTTTAGAAAAAACAAATGAGACTTTGATATGAAATACAAAGCGCCAAATAAATTGTGGGAATAGATCCAAAAAATAGACCCAGATCCGTAAAGTACGCAAGGCTATAGGCCAAAACAATAGATCTTAGGCCAAAGGAGCCACCAAAAAAGGTAGATCTACATTATCTAAGGAAAAATCAGGATCCATACAACCTTGTCAATGGTTGGATGCAATACAAATCCATACTTCCAATGTAAAATTAACTATCAATTAATGCAGATCTAAAAATAGAGACTATAACAGAGGGAGAAATTAGGCATGTTGAGCAATGAAACTTCGAAGGAGGCTCTGATACCGTGTTAGAGTTTGCAAAACTCTCATCCAAGGTCTCTCCAATAATCAATTGCCACAGCGATAAAGATTAACACATTGCTCACAAAACAATGAACTATTTATTAATCAGAAAGATAGATTACAATGAATCTCACCTTCGTGCTTTGAAACGCATATCTTCCATATCATGAAATACACTCTAAGAGTGTTTATAAATAGGAGAGAGAGAGTGGATAAGTGGGGGGTAGATATGTCAACATAATGAGAGCATAATGTTGACATACTCCTAAGTAATTAACCCATATTAATTACTCTAACACAACCAACTATATTGACCTAGTCAATTTAGTTTTGTTTAGACATATACCCAGAAAATTATATCGAACCAACTGATATAGTTATATTTCAGACTCATTTTTCTAGTCAACTATATCGATCTACTTGATATAGTTATGTATTTTCATTTTTTAAATCTTTAGTTTTATTTTGAGTCAACTAGATCGATCTATATGATTTAGTTCTATGGTACATTTATTTTTCAAGAAACTATATCAAATAGTTTAACTTATTTTTGTATTTCATTTATTTATGATAAATTGTATTGATCTTTCAGTTTTATAATCATAATTATTTTCAATAAAATGAATCAACTTGATCAATCTAGTCATATATATTTGTCTATAACTATAATTTACACATATTATATCGATTTACTCAAAATAGTTTTATACTATGTGTAAAACTACATCAATCAGTGCCGATATAGTTCTGTGTTTAATTTTTCAAGAATAATCAAGGAAAATTAACTTTTTATTTCAAAAACTAATCAAACATTTCATTCCAAGTTGAATTCTTATTTATTTCAATTCACTAAATACTGTAAATTGCTATGCAACATTGATTTTTAAATTTTATTTTATATTTATTTGGATTTCTCTATAAACTATGTTCTCACAGTATTCAAACTACTTAGCTATTGTCATGAAGGGTTATGCGATGTTTTTTTTACAATCCTTGTTTATTATTTACATGTATCGTGGTGTGAGGGTCTTGATCCAATACTCATAGCTATAGTACAGAGTTAAACATGGAATTTATTTTTCACGTACCTCATGGTATATTGGAAACACATAAAATTTACTTTTAATTGATATTTAGGAAGCCATCAATCTGTCTAATTTTTTAGTGCATCGATTAGAAGTTAATTCCAATAAGTCACTCTTAATTTACCCTTGAAACTAAGTTTAGTGGGATATGGGCATGGTATTTCCTCTATATTGAGTTTTATGAAACATTGAGCTGACAATATTTAATGGATGAGTCAGTATCTATGATAGCTTACAAATTAGTCAAATCTTTTATTACAACTACTTGATCTTTTTTACAGAAAATAATTAGCAAAAATTAATTAGATTATAATTTGTTTCTTGATATTATATTTTTTATTGTAGATGGTATCATCCAGCATTGATAGAGTTATGAATTGTGTGTTGTAACTACATTAACCATTATCGATATAGTTACATTTGTTTATAGTTTCCATCAACTAGACCAATCTACTCTCCTATATTTATATTTCAGAATACATCAGTGCGTGTTGATATTGTTATGTGTTATGTATTGTAACTACATCATCTAACATCAATATAATTACATGCGTTTGTCATCTTCTAGACTGATCTAGTATGTCTTAACTATATTGAACAACTTGACATAGTCTATTTTTTATCTTATCCCTCTACCAGTGTAACTGCATTGAACAACTCAATAAATTTAAATTCCCACCTATTTTTATCATATCTTTATCCTATAGATTAAATCGAATAGATTGACTCATGTTATTTCCTTTCATTTCCAATCTTCTCAAAATAAACTATATTGACCAGCTTGACAAAGTTTATTTCTTATCTCCCACATGTATCTCATATTCTTATCCATGTCACTATATCAAACAGCTCGATGCATTACATTCTTTAGAATTTTATTTTACAGACTTTGTTGAACAGACCAAAGTAGCCTATTCCTCAATTTACTTAAAAACCCCTTTTAAATCATACCGCATTGGCCTAATTGAAAGAGTAAGTGTCTCATCATTTATCTTAGGCACTATATCGACCAATTTTCTATAATTTGTTTCTCAACTTTCCCTTTGTGATGGTATCTAACTACTTGATACCATTAGTTTATCTCATCCATAATTTACACTGTGTTTCTAATTATATTGTGTCAATCTGAGTGATACCATTCTATCCAGAGTGAATTCTTACCGACTATATTGACTCAGCCGATATCATTAGTTTACTATAAGTTGTCCTTTTTCTATCAATTTTTTTCACATTTTGTCAACATCATGAAATCACCTATTAATATTTTCTTTGATATCCTCAATCCACTCAAATTTTACATGGGTTTCTCTTTTCTACATACCTTGTCCACCAATGAATCTAACACCTCATGGCGCAAACATTCTCAAAATCCATCTAGATCTATTATATGTAACATGGTTGGCATAACTCAAAATTATGATCTAGATATTTCTAGCACCTTTAAAACCCTTAATGATAATATTGTTTATATTCCTAATCACAATGGTACTTTATGTAAACTTCCTTACTATACAGTTGGAGTAATCGATACTAATCTTGGAAATCCCCTTACCAATAACAACATTGGGAATTTTCCTCCCAATATTGGAAATAATCCTCCTAATTCTTCGAATCAAAACCAACCTATAGATATAAATCAACTCCTTGCACAAATGGTTCAATAAATGAACATCATGCAAACAACTAAGAATTTTCAAATACTACAAATGCAAAATCACATCTTACAAATGGCTAGCCAACCTCTAGTTATCATGTCTCAACAAAATAAAAAAATTGATCCTCCTCATTTTATTTATACCAATAGGAATGTCATCCCTTAACCTCTTATGCATAATAAAATGTTATAACATATTTAAAATGGACCTTTAGCACCCTTCATTGTGTCCATAAACATTGGAAATTTTATCCGACTATCACATATGATGGGACTCAATGTCTTATCATTTTCCTTAAATATTTTGGTAATCTCTATAGGAATGGGTCCAAACTAATACCTTAGACACTATTAAACTTCTTTTCAAAACCTTAATGGAAGATGTGTTAGAATGGTTTAACCAACTCCCTAGGCATTCCATTTTACAACTAAAAAAATGCATCAATGCTCTAGTCAAGTAATTTTAACATAATGATCTTCTTAAAAATAGCCTTAGCCATTTCATCAATGCTAGGTAACTTCCTAATGAATCTACTCACATTTTTATTAAACAATGGAAGTCTTTAGCACATAAATCAGATCATAACATGAATGACGATAATATTTTAAATCTTTTCATTACTACTCTTAAATCCTCTCTTCAATATAAGGTTAATATATTTTCTCCAAAAAACTTAGAAGAAGCCTTTGATCAAGCCACAATACAACATTTCCACATGATTCAATTTGAACATTTTCATAATATCATAAAAGAATCTTTTCAAACCTCTAATAATGCAATAGCCAATACCAACTCATAATTAAAACCTACTCAAATCAAAATGGGAGCCACCAACCCATATACGGACTCTGCAGGCTTGAATCTACAGACTCTGTAGATAGGTTTCTACAGACTCAGTTTCTACGGACTTCGCAGGAAGAAAATCTATGAACTCTGCAGACTTGGTTCTACGGACTCATTTCTACAGACTCGGTTCTATGGACTTCGCAGGTTGATTTCTATGGACTCTACAGGAAAGAAGCAAGTTCTCAACACTTAGGTGATTTTAAGGTTCAACGGCTTCAAAACACTTGTCAAAGAGAAGAAGGCTTGAACCAATGAACCGTTGAACCATTGAACCACTTTGGTTCAAAGGTTCAACAGGTTCAACAGCCATGTAGTTTAATGCGTTTGGTTCAAGTGATCAAAAAGACTTGGTCAAATAAAGAAATTGAACCGATTGAACCATTGAACCGTTGAACCCAAGTTAGTTCAATCAGCAGGTTCAAGGGGCTGCCCCAAAGCCAAAAGAACAAGTGACCTTATGGAGGGAAGTGAACCAAGCCAAGTGCCCTTACAGAGGGCAGCGAGCAAAAGCAAACAAAGTGAACTTCAGAAAAATGAACAAGGCAAAAAGGCAAAGTAGAGTCTTTTGGATAAATTGTCTGAAGGAATTCCTTCGGAGATTTTTATTCGAAGGAATTCACCCGAGAAGAAAGCCCGACCAAAGGAATTCCTTCAGACTTTTGTCCGAAGGAAAATCCCGAAGCAAAAGTCCACCGGCAAAACAAGAAAGCCCAAAGGAATTGTCAAAGAAAGTGATGGGCCTGCAGACGTCAAAGTTGAACACCATGAACTAGCCATTGGTTTCCTAACCATGACAGCCCGAAGACGTCAAATTCATGGAAATGAAATAGCCGTTGATCTTTGAAAGCTGGAATGCAGACCCAAATGCAAAAGTCCAAAACACCAACAAGAACCGATGATAGAAGAGCGTAAGGAGCCAGCAAGACTAAAAAGATAGCCCAGGAGCTCAAATCGCAGCAAGAAGAGACAAAGAGGAAAATATCTACATAATAGTTATTTCGGTAGCTGGAACAGTCTGCAAAGTAGATATTTTGACTGGCAAACATTGAAGGCACGACCTGTTAGTCTCCTTTGGAGTAAAGACAAAATAGACAGCTGCGCAAATGTCAGAGGGGACAGACCAAATGATCCAGACCCAGGAAGAGACATATTAGATTAATGGACATGCCATAATTAAGGCAATGCATTGTTCCAAGCATGGTCCCTCCAAATAGAACTGAATGCACATTAAAGGTGTTGACTGCAGCATGGGTCGTTCCATAGAACAAAGTGCCAGGCCTTTCTAGGCTGCTATATAATGTAATCTCTTATTTTATGCAAGGGAGATCTTCTCGTTACTAGAAGCAAAACTCTGCCCAAATTGAAAGGTGAATACTGAGACTTTGAGCTCAGATTATTGTTCATATTATTTTATTTGAATAAGAAAGCAAGTGACTTCCAGACTTTGTGTTGTTATAGCTTGTATCATTTTAGGAGATTGTTCTTATATCTGTCTTCTAAATGTGTTCTTGTTTATTTTATCTAATAAGTAGAACTAGTGAAAGTAATCAGGAAGGTGTCTTGAAGCCAACTGTGGAGAGACTTTGTGCCCCCACAATTGCCTTTAGTGTGTCTTCTTTCTATTTTTGTGTAAAGGACCTTGGGATGACTTTGTACCCCCATTGGCCTTCGTATCTCACTCTTGGACAGTCAAGGTGGAGACTTTGTGCTACATCTTAGATTGTTGGTTACTCTATACTCTGTTATCAGTTACTTATCTTACCTGAAAGAACTCATGTTGTCCCCTGCAAGAACACTTCTGAAAGAAGAGAAGTGCCTTCAGTGTTTTCACCAGAATTTTCTCTTTTGTTTGTGAACATCATTTCTGAAAGAAGAAAGATGGATGGTGTATTCTACCCTAAGTGTTACTTTCTACTTATATATATAGTATATAGTGCTTTATACTTCTAGAGAACCTCCCCTTGATGAGAGGAGAGATTTGTCCACCTCCGATGTAGTAAACCTACACTGAGCTGACCAATCTCCCTATGTTATGGTTGAAGAGACCTATTTTGCTCACTAGTTAGTTGGTCGACAAAATATTCACCCAACAATTTTTGGCAACTCCGTTGGGGACACAGTAATTTTGTGCAATATGAAGCTTCAAGCTTCAAATTGAAACATCACCTGTGTCTTACCCATTATCATTATAGCCTTATCCATTTATCCCACTGTGGAAAAATGAGTTGCTCCAGGGCTTTCCCATTAGTATGTTTTCCTCCCAACTTCGCGCAATAGTTTTTGGCGACTCCACTGGGGATGAACGTGCAGTATGAAGCCTCAAATTTTAGATTGAAGCAGTCCCTACCCTTATCCATTATAGACTCTAGCGAATCCATTTCGTGTCTTACCCACTATCATTATAGCCTTACCATCTTTCTCCACCCCCACGCTAACTAGGATAGAACGCGCAGTTTGAAGTCTCAAGCTTCAAGATGAAGTAGGACCAGTTCTTTCTCATTTTTGTCTTACAATATGGCAGCTCCACGCTATACAAGAAGCCAAAAATCTCAAAGTTTTGTTGACCCTACGTTTGAGTTGGTGCAGCAGAGCAATTTTGATTTGTTTCCTCCACAACCTCACCTTCAACGAACTAGGAGTCTTCCTCCTATCAGGTCACCAATACAAGGCAGAGCTTCTTTTTCTGTTGTTAGCAGAGCTTTGCCTATCCATACGCCACCTAGATTTGTTATCCCCCTTTTCCATAATCCCATCATGGCAGTTCAAGGCCCATAGGATAACTCATTTGGCCCACTTAATTTGACTCCACCTCTGCATGAACTTCCACACAGCTCAAGGAAGAATTTTCCTAAATTCTTTGGGGATTGGAGAGTTCACCCTGATGAACACATTGTAGCTTTCAACATAGCTTATGGCGTAATAAGGGTGGAATTTGAAGACGTGATAGTCAAGCTTTTCATGGAAATGCTACAAGGTGCCGCTGCAGACTAGTTCTACCATCTGCAAGCTAGATTAGTAACTGACTGGGACACACTTAAAGCCAAGTTCAAAGCAAGGTTCAAGCCTATAAAAGATGCACATGTCTTGTTGGCCCAGCTCACACAGATGAAGAAAGAACCTCATGAACCTATGAGGGACTTCATTGCCAAGTTAGACAAGCTAAGGAACAGGATTCCCATGATCGCCCAGTCGACACCTGAGAATCTCAAGTGTTTCTTCATCAACTCACAGTTGCCTAAAGTGAGTTTTTTGCTAAGACAGACTAGACACATAGACCTTGTTGTTGCTCAGGACTTGGCTACCGAGGTATAAGATGACCTTATCTTATCAAAAAACATAAGGAGAGACCCAAACAAAGCTAAATCTTTTTCATCTTCTGAGAATTCATCTACAGCCACCACTAATCAAATTATTGCAAAAGCTGGCAAAGGAACTGCTAGCCTTGAAAAGGCAAATGGCCCAAGGTATGTATGCTCCTCCTAATCAGAATATGCCAAGGACATTTCAGAATCAACGATATCAAGGCAATGCTGCCAGGAATCAAGAGCAGCCAAATCATCTTCCTCCCCCATAGAGGAACCTTGCCCTTGAAGCGCTTCCAACCAACTCAGCAGTTGGATATCTAAAAATTGAACATGATTTCTCTTTTCAACCTGAGTTTGATCAAGAAAATGACGCTGATATCTTCATAGAGGGTCAAGAAGAGTCAGTTGGCGACTCCCACATTGGTTTTCTTGAATTACCAGGATGAACCCATAAGTAAAGGGGAAGCAATCGAGGGATCATATGCTGTGTTCACCCGGTTCAAGAATCAGTCAGCCCAGCAAGCTGATAAAGAAAAGACAGAGGAGCAACCTCAACCAATAATTACAATTGCTAAGCGTGGAACCATTCTGCCTTTCTCAGCCAAAGGACCCGATGATTGCCAGAAAGGTAAGTGCCTCAAATATCCCTACACCTTCTACTTCAAATTCACAGGTTAGTCCTCCCCCTCCCAAAAACCAAAAGGATGAACTCCCATCCTCTCTTCCTAATCCATTTTAGTCATTTGACATAGTCGACCATGTCAAAAAAACTAAAATTCAAATGACTGAATTTGAATTCTTACAAGTTAATCCTGAGCAGTTGGACATGTTGGTAGAGTGTGTGAAGAATTAAGTTGTCCCTGCAAGACAAGAGATTAGAAAGGTAACTCATGACCCCCCAAAGAACATGCCCATCCCAAATAACCTTGTCATTACTCCTCCTACTGCCCCTGAAAAAATAGAGCCTTCCTATATTTCTCTATTGATAAATGGTCACAAGCTGAGCAATTGCATCATTAATTCTGGAGCTTTAGACAATGTCATGCCTGCCAAAGTCGCTGAATCCCTTGGCCTTACATTGACCAAGACATTTGGTAGATGTTTCTCCATGAAGAACAAGCAAGTACCACTGCTGGGTCAAATCAAAGATGCTCAATTTGCATTTACAGCCTTTCCAGACAAGAGAATCAAGATGACTGTCTTGGTAGCTAATGTCTCAGAATCCTATGGCATTCTGCTTGGACGAAATTCTTACAAGGATGTGGGAGGAGAACTAAGCATGGACCTATCTGAGGCAAGGATCCCTATCAAAGATGTAATGAAGAGATTGCTCCTTGAAAAGGAGACAAAATACGTGGTCACCCAAATGTTGGCCCCTGCAGCTCAAATTCTGTTTGAGTCTTCAGGCAGGGGTAATTACTTCTTGACCACAGAGGGTGTTCATGTTTCTGAAGATGAAAATCCTGTAGGTGGCAATCTGAAAATCGATTCAAACAAGACATCAGAAGAATTGGTAGGGCGCAGTACAGATAAAAAAACATCTTCCACTTTCAATAAAGAGAAATCTGATAAAAGATCAGCTTTTGATGATGTTTGGATCCTGGAATCTGATGGCAGCAATTCTTCTACCAATGCTAGAGTAGAGACTGTGTTGATATCTCCTCAAGGAGATATTTTTTCTTTTATGCAAGTTGTAGTTCAGCAACACCAACAACATAGCTGAATGTGAATCTCTGTTGCTCGGATTGAACGCTGCTCAAGACAAAGGTGTCAAACTCCTTCACGTCAAAAGAGATGCCGAGCCGGTGGTTTGTCAGGGGTTTGATACGCTGACAATCAAATCATAAGCTGGACTGAACCAGGAGAACATCAAGCTATGGTAGTGGGCCATACTGCTGCGCGCCAAAGTCATGAAGAGGAACTCTTCGCCGAGAGAGCAAAGATTTATGGTTTTCGGATTGGAGACCACGTCTTGCCATGGGGCAAGAAGAGAGAACCAAAAGGGGTGCACAAAAATTGTGATTCCTGGTGGAGAGTTCCATTCGCCCATCATCGATTTTGAGGGAGAAAATGGTTTCTTACTGGTTTATCAGGATGGAACATCATTTTCACTGTCTCATAGTGGGTGGCATCTGAAGCGCTTCAAATCTTGAGGCATCAGATAAGATCATCTATACATATATATATATATATATATACATATATATTTGTATAATCTTTGTTTATGCTTTGTGTTGTTCGTTTTCAAATTTTTGGAGCTTTTTTTTTGGGTAGCATGACTCCATAGCCCAATGGCATACTTCAAGGCACTGGAGATTCTGGTTTCTACTCCCCTCAGTTGTTTCAAAATTTTAACTAAGGGAAGTTCCCCAACTGGAGCCAGCTGTTGTCCCTAAAAATGTCACTCATTTTTGGGACAACCTATGAACTATTTTGGTTAAACAGACCAAAATCCTCTCTCCCATTTTCAAAAATTATTCTGAGCATTCAAGTTCTTCATTTTTCAAAGCTCTTCCAGAAATCTACAGACTCTGCAGGCTTGAATCTACGAACTCTGCAGATAGGTTTCTATAGACTCAGTTTCCACGGACTTCGCAGGAAGAAAATCTACGGACTCTACAGGCTTGGTTCTACGGACTCATTTCTACGGACTTTGCAGGAAAGAAGCAAGCTCTCAACACTTAGGCGATTTCAAGGTTCAATAGTTCAACCGCTTCAAGGTTCAACGGCTTCAAAACACTTGTCAAAGAGAAGAAGGCTTGAACCATTGAACCGTTGAATCATTGAACCTTGGTTCAAAGGTTCAACGGGTTCAATGGTTCAACAGGTTCAACGGCCATGTGGTTCAACCCATTTGGTTCAAGGGATCAAAAAGACTTGGTCAAATAAAGAGATTGAACAGATTGAACCATTGAACCGTTGAACAAAAGTTGGTTCAATCGGTCGGTTCAATCGACAGGTTGAAGGCGCTTCCCCAAAGCCAAAAGAACAAGTACCCTTGTAGAGGGTAGTGAACCAAGCCAAGTGCCTTTACGGAGGGCAGTGAGCAAAAGTGGACAAAGTGAACTCCTTCGGAAAAATGAACAAGGCAAAAAGGCAAAGTAGAGTCCTTCAGACAAATTGTCCGAAGGAATTCTTTCGGGCATTTTGTCCGAAGGAATTCACCCTGGAAGAAAGCCCGGCCGAAGGAATTCCTTCGGACTTTTGTCCGAAGGAAAAGCCCGAAGCAAAAGTCCGCCGGCAAAACAAGAAAGCCTGAAGGAATTGTCAAGAAAAGTGATGGGCCCGCAGACGTCAAAGTTGAACACCATGAACTAGCCATTGGTTTCCTAAAAATGACAGGGCCGAAGACGTCAAATTCACAGAAAATGAAATAGCCATTGATCTTTGAAAGCTAGAACGCAGATCCAAATGCAAAAGTCCAAAACGCCAAAGGGAAGAACCGCTGATAGAAGAGCGTAAGGAGCCAACAAGACCGAAAAGATAGCCCGGGAGCTCAAATCGCAGCAAGAAGAGACAAAGAGGAAAATATCTACATAGTAGTTATTCTGGTAGCTGGAACAGTCCGCAAAGTAGATATTTTGACTAGCCAAACATTGAAGGCGCGGCCTGTTAGTCTCCTTTGGAGTAAAGACAAAATGAGACAGTTGCGCAAACGTCAGAGGGGACAGACCAAATGATCCAGACCCAGGAAGAGACATATTAGATTAATGGACATGCCATAATTAAGCCAATGCACATTGTTCCAAGCATGGTCCCTCCAGACAGAACTGAAGGCGCATTGCAGGCATTGAATACGGCATGGGCCGTTCCATGGAACAAAGCGCCAAGCCTTTTTTGGCTGCTATATAATGTAATCTCTTATTTTATGCAAGGGAGATCTTCTCGTTACCAGAAGCAAAACTCTGCCCAAATTGAAAGGTGAATCACTGAGACTTTGAGCTCATATTGTTATATCATATTATCTTTGTTTGAATCAGAAAGCAAGTTACTTTCAGACTTTGTGTTGTTATAGCTTGTATCATTCTAGGAGATTGTTCTTATGTCTATCTTCCTAAATGTATTCTTGTTTATGCAATTTAACAAGCACAGCTAGTGGAAGTGATCAGGAAGGTGTCCTGAAACCAGCTAACTTTGGAGAGACTTTGTGCTAACATAATTGCCTTTCAGTGTGTGTTTTTAGTTCTCTTTCTGTGTAAAGGAGCTTGGGA
Organism: Torreya grandis; assembly: GCA_037957365.1. Taxonomy (NCBI): domain Eukaryota; kingdom Viridiplantae; phylum Streptophyta; class Pinopsida; order Cupressales; family Taxaceae; genus Torreya; species Torreya grandis. The sequence goes on along the minus strand of JARHVA010001220.1, from coordinate 142,514 downwards.
TGACTTTGTGCCCCCATTGTTCTTCGTATTTCACTCTTGGGCAGTCAAGGTGGAGACTTTGTGCTACATCTTAGATTGCTGGTTACTCTGTACCCTGTGACCAATGACTTATCCTACTTGAAAGAACTCCTGTTGTCCTCTGCAAGAACACTTATAAAAGAAGAGAAGTGCCTTCAGTGTTTTCACCAAGATTTTCTCCTTTGTTTATGAACATCATCTCTGAAAGAAGAGAGATGGATGGTGTATCTTACTCTTTAGTGTTATTTTCTACTTATATATATAGTATATAGCGCTTTATACTTATAGGGAACCTTCCCTTGATGAGAGGAGAGATTGTCCACCTCTAATGTAATAAACCTACACACTGGGCTGACCAATCTCCCTATGTTGTGGTTGAAGAGACCTATTTTGCTCACCAATTAGCTGGTCGACAAAATATTCACCCAACAGTATGATCCTACCAAATGTTGTTGGTTTCACACCAACATTAGCCATTCTCATGAGACATGTCATTCTCTTCCAAAATTTATGGTTAACCTCATATTAAGAGAATCTTTCAATCACAATGCTATCAGTAAGGTTTGCCATAATGAATATCTTAAAGCTTCTCAAAAGTGAACCTTTTCCAAATCTACAAATCATAAATCTTAAAAACCTTCTTCAGATACCTATACACAACTTTCAAACAAAAATGTTTGTACTATTGATGCCAATTATGATCAATATTACACTAATTCTAAATATGTGAATGTATAAAAGGTTAATTACCATCTCAAACCCACTCACAAAGATCACGTCACCAAATCTAAAAAGACCAATATTGAGAAGTAACTTCTTAAGGATACTAACACTAATTCTACTACTTCTAAACAACCCACTATTGATGAACTACCCCCAAAATCAAAGCCTCAACCTATTTCTTCCATTCATTATAAACATTATCTCTAATCAACCTAAGCATCATGATAATTCTTCTTCTAAACCTCATTGTAATTTTTTGGATGAGCTTAACTATATGCCTTGTAAAATTCCACCCATAGAATTAGTAATAACTTCTCTTTATCGTCAAAAGTTTCTTATGTAACAATTGCAAGACATCAAATAACCCCCCATATAATGATTCTTATATACCTACTTCAATCACTAATGGACCCCCACCTACGGAAGTTCATGTTATTAAAACTATTTCTTCATCTTCTTTGTCTACGAAGCCTTTCATAGAGCTCCTTGAAGAAGATATGATTAATGATGAAATTATTTTTTGCACTGATGATTCACCCCTCTTCATTAAGATCATAATTAATAATACCTTAATAATAAAAGTCTTAGTGAATGAAGGTTCAGGCATTAATGTTCCTTCTCTTTATCTACTCTAAAAAATTAGATGCTCCAAAGAAAACCTTAAGTAAACATGCCTCACTTGTCATAGATTTGATTAAACCAACCAAAATCCTCTTGGTTGTAATTAATTGGCTCCCCCTCATGATTGGGCCCAAATCAATTTGCACCAAGCTTATGGTTTTATATATTCCACTTTCTTACAATATGCTCTTAGACCATCTATGGTATCATCGTATGTGAGCTATCACATCTTCTCTAGATAATGCATCAAATTTATTGATAATGGAAAATGCTATAAGCATGAGGCAGATCCCAACCCTTGGGTAATTAAATTTCCAAATCCTAAATCTAAATATTGTATTCCAATTGTGGCTCATATCAATAGTTCACCTCTTCCTAAATTCATTAACATGCATCTTGATTCCAATGTCACTCTTGTAGATTCTAATGATGATAAACCTAATGAACTGTAAAACACCTATAGTACCACTTGATTACCTCCTTATATATAGGAATGGATCCCTCCTATTATTATGTGGAATAGGTCCATTCCTCTAATTGATGATACTATTTAAATTCCTCCCCCATGCAATGCTCATGAAGCCTCTCATACATAAGATGAATTCACTTACAATGAATATAGGGTAGAAAAAATCTTTCAAGAGCTTCTTACCATGTCTCCAAGGACTTTTAGTAACATAGGTATTTGCATGATTGACACCCCTATTAACACGGATCAACCTACACCTCTTGCATGTGCAAGTTATCCATCTTATGATGATGCCTACATTGTGGCTCAATCCCAATCATGAGAAATTAATGTAATGCTTTATTAAAATACCTTATCCAAAATGTATGATTTTAACCCATGAAGTTCATTTTATTCATATATCATCTGAATATTTTGATATTGCTTTAAAACCAAAAATTCATGTTCCTCCTACTAAACCACCATTGGAAGACACTCCATGGGTTTTTTAGAAAACCATTTATATTCCCACATCTAACAGCATCAGTGAGTTCAATACCATTCAAATGGTATAGTACAGTCCTAACACTATCATCTAACTTGATATTTTTCCCTCTATCTCTTAGAATTTACACTCTATTGACCAACCTGATATAGTCTAACCTTTAATTCTAGAATGCATTGACCAATTATTATTAAATACCAATATAGTAGCCTCAAATTCACTACTCAGAGAAGACAACATCAGCCAACCTGATATAGTCCAAATTGGTGTTGTCATTGATAACTTTATCAAATAAACTAATATATTTTAGACTAACTTTTATTCCAATTTATATTGACTAGATCGATATCATGCAATTAAATTTTTTACCTTCTACTTCATCCCCTGAAATTACCTTAGATTCTAAATCAACTAATGTAAGATACATATATTTTGAATATTATAGCAAAGGTATTCAAATAGTAGATCTTGAATTAGATGTTGAATATTATGGACCTCTACCTATGATTCCTAGCGATGAAGCTATCTTATAATTATGCCATGATAGAGAGCCTCAACTTCCTTGCCAAACATCACATGCTTAGACATTTTCATAAAAATGCTCCCTACTTTAATAATTTTGTTGCTAGTATCGATCCTAAAACACAACCTGCTTCAAAAATTCCTCCAGCTCCATATCATTTCCAAGATGGAAATGCCATGCTTATTGAGGAAACTATTACAATAAATTAAAAAACCATTACACGTCTTAGACCTATTCTTTTCTCTAAGGAATTTCATTATGCAAAGCATGATAACTATAATCTGTTTTTTGAAAAATATTGTGAAGCCTTTGTTAGGTCATACAAAGACATGTTTAGTATTGACCCTAGTATTGTTGTCCAAAATATCATCATTTATCCTAATGCAAAACTAGCACATCAAAAGTAACAAAAATGTCTTCCCTATATTTCTACACTGTGTCATTTCAACTATAATCTCAAGCTTTACCCCACACTTTGGGATTATCGTACTAACATTCATACTGCCACTAGGGCAACTCCTTTCTCTTTAATTTACAACTCTGAGTTTGTCTTACCATTAGAGGTTGAGTCACCTTCTTTTCACATTTCTCTTCATGGAATCATTCTCGATGAATATTTTTTTAAATCTCATCTTCAAGCCTTAGATTTACTTGATAAGTGACATTACAACATAATCACCCATATAAAGCTCGCATAGTTAAACACAAAAAAAGTAAAAATCGCTAAATTCAATATCAATGGCTTAGTGATTAAGCTATATTATACCCATAAAAAATAAGGTAAATACACCTAAAAATGATGAGGTCCTTACCCATTCAAATACATTCTCAAACCTAGCACTTATAGTTTACAAACCAATGAAGGACATATCTTCAAAGAACTGACCAATGCTTAGTTTTTGAAATAATACTTTGATTTTCATTTTTTATCACATCTTTATTTTTATGTACCACTTTCCATTTATAGTATGTTTCACTTACATGTTTATAGATACATTTTATATATACTATAGAGCTAACATTTATTACATGTTTTACTTAAAGACTTTTTTCTATGCAGAAAAACACTAGCTTTGGTTCTTTACACACCTCTGGGTTGTTTAAACAGTATCCTTGGTTCCTACCTTTGGTCCTTCGGTATTTTGTATTCTTTTACATCATTTGATGTTTATGTGTTTGTAATGTAACACCATGAATAGGACCCGACCTTTCCTCATGTAGACACATTTTTTTATTTAGACCCCTTTAAAAACTTTTTGAGTCTTTGGCTCATGTTAATGTCCTCTTTGAATTATTCATTTCCTTATGCCTCTTAACTTTTCATTTATTATGTTACATGGTAAGACCTTAGCTAAGGCCCTCCTCAAAAATGTCCATCATGTCCATATTATTTTTACTCTTAACATTAGTTAGGCATCTTCCCTAAAAAATAAATAAATAGTTGAGTGTAGTGTTTTCCTGCACTTACAATTAGTCATATTCTTTTATGTTAAAACTTTAACAATCTATATTCATGATTTCATTCACATATATTTTTTCTTATGATGATGATTCATGCCTACATATTATTGTACCATTTTTCATTACACATTTCTTATTCTTGGGGTAACCCAATCATTCTAGGATCATTTTTATCATCCCATATATCTCAATATCCCCTTTGGGCACACCAAGGTGGGCTCCAAGATAACACTCCCTTATAACATGAAAGTATACAAGTCTTAGGCACTATTGTCATTTGGTTATTTTCTCTATTAACCAAGTGTAATCTCTTTTATAATAGTCATTTTTAGCACCCATGCTTAGTTTTCCTTAATCCATATGGAGGAAGAATAACAAAAGCCAAAAGAATTAAAAAGTCATATCAACATATAAAGGCAATAACTAAAAAACAAATATAATCTTAACAGATAGATCACACCAAAATTCATGATTTATATTTGGCACATCTCCTATCCTAATCGACACTCAAACTACATAGTGGCCTCATAATAGAGTTGAGGTTCATTGGGGTGTGATAGGCTAGTAGATTGGGATAGGATGTCTCATTATCATATAACCATAGTTCCACCTACTTTCTCATGCAAACACCTAATATTTTAGAAAACTATTGACTCTGTAAGGGGTCCTAAGGAATGAGGAACACGTTATGGTGAGGTAGGTCCATTTTAATTTTCATGCATGTTAGCCTTCATGAGATAATATTTATACTAAATTTGTTATCCCAAACTTACATTTTTAAGTTGAGCTCTCTACAGTCATTGATGTCAAAAGTCTCTTAGTCCTGCCAACTTGATTAGAGTGTGTTATTTTCGATAAAGATTATGTTTTCACCTTGGTTCCATCCTCTTTCCCCCACCACCCATTTTATTTACCCCCTTGACAAGTGATTTTATTTCAAAATATTTTTCCAACTTCTATACTTCTTTTTCTCCATCTCTTTTTAACATGTTCAGAATATGATAGTTTTAGTTCATCTATCATATAATAGAAGGTGCATATTCAAGCTATTGTGAGATGCTCTCTTAGTTATGGCCTTATCTTTCTTGGATCTCCCCTTGTTATGATTTGGAACATTGAGTTTTTAATTCACCTTTTTTTGGGCCCTTTTGTCTTGTTTCTCCCATTTTCATTTCTTGTTTTGCCATCTTTGATTGAATATGGATTGTTAGTTCTCTTTCACCAATGTTGTTTATATTAATCATTTATTGTTTTTCCATCAATGTGCGAGTATGGATTGTTAATTCTCTTCTATTGAAGTTGATTACATTATTTATTTCATAAATCCTTAAGTTTGATCTATATTATTAATTTTCTTACTTTTGATACATTTTTGGGTCTTTCAGTCATTAGTAACCCTGGATTTTTGATTACCTAATTTTCCTTCTCTTTTGTCATTTGCATTCCTTAGTCTCTTGATCCTAACCTAGCCTTTGTCGTCCCAGCTTACCAATTTCCCAAATGCTTAAATTTGTTTTTCTAAGTTTTCCATTTACTTTGGCCTTCTTATGATTGTTCATTTTACTATAATCCTTGCATATGTAGGATTTGTCCAATGTAGTTATTGCACCCTCCATGATTAAGACTATATATACAACATGTTACCACTCAAAAATAAATATAAGTCAATGTATGTATATTGTGCTCTCAATTTTTTCATTTTTAATTATTCACCTCATTATTTCATTTGTTATTTACCTAAGTTATTGTGTTTCTATGTTCTTTCCCAAAGCACCATCCTATGTTATACTCTAATGACATGTGATGAGTTTCAAGTGAGACATATGTATACACATGATAGTATAAAATTTTATTATTTATTGATGCTTTCTCTCTTGTAGTAACCTGTCAAATTTCAATCTCTCTAAGGCACACCTTAAAGGGTGCACCAGGTAATGGGTGGGTGAATTTATGGTGCTTTGTGAGAGACATTATTGATTATTTATAATTCCTACATCCAATATAGCTTCCTCAGATTTGACTCTATAAGCTGTCACCCTCCATCTTGTATCCTATAACTAATTAAGACCTATATTTGCCTATGATTTTGACCCATTCGATGTAGTTATAACCATTATCTATTCCATCCCAACTACATCAATTAGATCAATGCATTTCTAAACATTCAGGTGTATGCATCATAATTAGGTCAGCCTAGTTAGCATAGTTTGAGGATAGTCAACCCTTTAAGACTAAATCAAGTTGGTTGGTAGCATCAGCTCAATATTCAAGAGGGATTATGATCACTTACCACTATAAATACAAGTTACCATTTTAATCCAATAGATAGGAACATTCATTTTCAATTGTTATTATTCACACTTCTGCCCTAAGTTTGCATTTTGAAGAGTTATTGCTTAGATCTTGTTTCGGAGGGAAAAGCTTGTCTTATGGAGTCTTTGATGCAATAAGAGGAGTCATTTTAGCCTAGATCTTGATTTATCCATTGAGATCCTTACAACCACAATAATATCTTGTAAAGCACTATTGGCCAAGGGAGAGATTGAGGCTCGATAGGTCTTATTCAAAGTAAGTATATTCTAACTCTACCTCTTTCAACTAACTGATGACAAAATAGGTATATCAACCACAGCATAGGGAGATTTACACCACGAAAAGTGTGGATTTACCAGATCTGGACGAGGTAAATCTCTCCTCTCATCAAGGGGAGGTTCCCTAGAAATATTTATATGTTGAATATATATATAATTAAGCAGAAAGTAACACATGGGGTGGTATAACAGCATCCACCTCTCTTTTTTCAGAGGTGATGTACAAGGAACAAGAGAGAGAAATCCTGCTCGTGGGCCAACAACATTCCTCTTCTTTCAGGAATGGTATCTAACGTAGAGCAGGAAATCACCTGAAGTAAATAACAAAAGTTCACAAAGAAACTCACGTAAGCTCAAAGTCTTTCGTAGCCTCCTTCACCGATTCGGAACAAGCGTAACCATAGAGTGAAATGAAGCACAAAGTCTTCGCCTGAAACTACAAAAGATAACATAATCAGAAATATAAAAGTAGCTCAAAGTCTCTCTTCTACCTTTTAAAAATGCCCTCAGATAATATTAACACACCCACTTTGTTTATTAAATCAGATAAACAAGATATTATCAGGAAAGAGGACATAAGAACTATTTCCTAAATAACACAGATAATTTCAATACAAAGTCTGAAATAAACTTGTTTCTCATTCATTTAATAAAATATGATTTACAAGTTGAGCACAAAGTCTCAAAAAGTGTTTCAATTTCAGCAGAGTTTTTGCTCTTAATTATCCAAGATATATTTACAAAAGAGGTCTCCACTATATATAGGTAGAAACCTTCAAAAACTAGAAAATAATAAAATACAAAAAATATCTTGGTCAAAGATGACTCATCTTTGACTTTTGAGATATTTTTCCAAATTTTTTACATGTAATTACACATTACAAAATTGCATGCACTTTTACATGACAAAAGTGCATGAGAAGAAGAGAGAAGGAATGCATGGGCGGCAAAAATTGCCGCCCCTGCATATCGGAGAAGTTCTTGTGCATAGGTGGCAAAAATTGTTGCATGTGCACGTCAAGGAGTAGGCGAACATGTAAGGGCAGAAAAAATTGCCGCTCTTGCATGAAGGATGCAAGGGCGGCAAAAATTGCCGCTCTTGCATAGAAGAAGAGGAAACAGTTGTCACGGGCAGAGTCGTGACGAATTCTGCTGAACTTAACGTCTACACGGCCATCGTGTTTGGGTCCTTGTTGGCAGTCAAATCCATCCTTACTTCTTCGGTGGTCTGTGGACTTTTCACGGGCTTTGGCTTGTGCATTTTCGTGGATAAATTGTCCACAGGGAATTTGTATCTGCCCGGCCACCCGACTTGGCATAGTTGCGCTTGAATTCCTTCAGACTTTTTGTCCGAAGGAATTACTTCAAGCAAAATTTCTGAAGGAATTTGGGGCTTAAACATTTGTTCAATCATTGCGCACGCCGATGGGGAGTGAACCAAAAGCCGATGAACCTTTGTATTGACTTGAACCGTTGAACCTGCTGCTGGTGTTTGCCGATGGAGATCTCTGTTCGAACCAAGGCACTGAAACAGTCTCCAAAAAATGACTAAGTGTTGAAAAAATGATTCTTTTGACTAAAACCACCTACAGAAGCCTTTGACCCTGAATGCTAACTTCAAGCATGTTGAGTCCGCAAAAACATATCTGCAGAGTCCATAGTTTTCTCTAACCTTGAAAGAGTCCGTAGATTTTTGAGAAGCTTGAAAAATGAGGAATTTAAATGCCCAGGACAAATTTTGAAAAGGGAAGAGACAATTTTGATTGTAGGTTGTCCCAAAAATGAGTGGCATTTTTCGGGGACAACAAGATAGAAGTTGCATTATTTTTTGGTTAATGAATGTATGTCTCCTTATTTAAATTATCTATACACTTAAAATTAGTGTGGCTATAGGATTATTCAAACTTTTCATTATCCTATTTAGATAGCCTAGGGCCCTATTTTCCTACCATGGCTTCTTGCCCATTTTAATATGTTTCTAACCCTTCCCCTTACCTACATTGATTTATTACGATATTTTATTACTTTATAAATAGATACCTAGTTAGGGATATTATATTTTATTGATATCTTAAATGATTTGTAACCCTTTCCCTTGGCATTGAGTTGTAGGTGCTTCCCTTGCTAGGTTTAGTGGATCCATTAGTCATATCTCAATTTCATTAAGTATCAATGGGATCTACTTGATTTACATTATCTCAGTCTGAATATTTAGATCTAAGATATTTATAGTCAATATTATCTCATTTCATACATTCTCCACTGAAATAAATTTGTAAGTTTATATTAAACCCTTAGCCTTAGGAACAAAAATGATGTTCATATGTAGTTTACTAGGCTCATATTAAGCCTAAATTGAGTACTCCAGCACACACCCCTTTCTAGCACATGGCTATGCCCACCATCATACACCTATCCCTATTTAATGAGACTTAGAAACAAATGTCATTCATTTTTCTCACAAAGATTAGAGTCCTCATAAGGCTAGGAATGTGCAACACCAAGGAGATTTTTTTCCCTCCCATCTATAAATTTCAACTTCACTCTTACTCTACCCACAATTTTGTAGGTCAAGTTGTCTACTAGAAAGACATAACCACCATCATATTATTCATATTATTATAACCATTCACTCACATGATTCATATCAAAGGAGGCTCCTAAATCAATCAACCATATATCAATACATGTATGTGAAATTGAGGCTGCAGGATATACATCTCCATCTCCATCATGGGAGACATTTTCACTTGAGGATTGTATAGCATTTGATGGTTTGGATTTTTCCACCTTTTATCACTTTAATGGCATCCTTGAAATGTCTTGGCTTGCCATAGTTCCAACACTTCTTTAAGGATCTATCTGGAGTCTTCGATCTACTTCTATACTTCGATCACTTATCCCTATTCTTTTGCTTTCCTCTTTCTTGTGAGTGACCTCACAATGGATAGATGTTCTTTTTTATATAGCTTTAAATAGAGTTTCACCTCATTTCCTCTAATAAAAAAGTTGTGACTAAATTTTCCACTTTTAGTTTAGATTTAAAACTAGTGGTAGCCATCAATAGATTATCTCACGAGTTTGGAAAAGAGGATAATAACATGATACACCTTTCTTTATCATCCATTTGTATATATATAGATGATAACTAAATTAACACAATGTTTAAGTTGTTGAGATGCTCTGAAATCGAGTGAATACCATTCATTCACAGCGAATACAAATTTTTTCATATGAATAATATGTTTACGAGTGACTTAGAATACATCTAAATCAATGAGCTCCTTTGGCTAAGCAACCATCCCTAACATCGATCTTGGTCATAACCACTTAACTCTTCATGTTGAATATCTTAAAAAAATTATACCTTAATAGATAGATATAATATTCAATTAGAAGTATTTCTCATAAAATAATGATATATAAATCCATTAAGGTGAGATGCCAATTCCTTTGATATTGGTAAATGGGCCAGCATCCAATCACCTTACATAGAGTGGATTGAAGCTCTAAGAAGAAAATCATCCACACATCTACTTGGATAATGGATTCATGTAATTAAATTGTGAATGCATTATTAAAATAGGTTTACTAAATTATGTGATTCTAATTCTGGATATCTTCCAAGTTGTACAATTGTTTGCCTAATTAACTTATATCAACAATGAATGTTTTTTGTAAGGACTAAAATTATCCATGCATATTAGTCACATTGTATATTTTGACTTTGGTTTATACCTTGGTTTGCAATGTAATTCATAGATTCTATGAGTAGATTACCGTCCTTCATAATGGATAGTAAGGCACCAATTTTTTTAATTTGATCAACCTTTCATTTAATTTTTTCTTTTCCATTTTGTGAGAATTCTGAGTTTATCCATGCAAATCATTATTTAATTCTTTATTGTTTTGAATAAATATGCAATTTCCTTGGGACATCCTTCATGGGTTCATTTTATTCAAGAAATTCATATTGGTAGTTCAAGGGTCTATTTAAATCCATATGTATTGGTATAATAGTAAGCTAAGGATATATATCGTTTACTTATTTACTAAAAATATGAGACAAATGCTTCAATGGGAATACATTATGAAAGTAAATGTGAATTGATTCATTATGATTTTAGATCTAGGTTGTTTTATTGTGTGGGTAAAGTTGCATGTGTTTCTTATCCATCCAAATCCCTTTGTGGTCCTTATGTTCATTGTTTCATTGGTGTAGTCATTTTATTTTTTTTGTTCATTTATAGCTCCCATACCATTATGTTTATGTTTTATGTGTGATAATATGAAGCAAATGTGTGAAAAGATCATTCCCATTTTCATAGGAGCATTGAGTAGATGCATAAATTTATAATTTTTAGTTTTTTGTACAGATCTTCATGGTGCTAGAGATGAATTTATATGTATTATTTTTACTTTTTGTAAAGACAAACCAGATCTAATGGAAAATGTGTGTATATTGTGTTAGTGATAATCAATTGAACCAACATGCATTGTGGGTTTCACTCAATAGCTAGATCATTGTAGGCATAGTGACTTAAATTTACTTTAATTTTGTTGAACTATAAGGGAATCCCCTCTTGGTGTTGTAAAGCCTAAATCGTGAAGATTAGACCCCCTCTTGTATGTTGCCTAGATTTTGAACTTTATTCAAGAAGATACAATTGTGAGAGCTTTTGTTCAACGAGTCCACCTCCATTATTATTTTGAAATAAAATATGTGGTAAATATTTTAGCACTCACATATATGTAATGTGTGGCTTTCACTCTTGCACAACCCCTTGCCCCATGGATCTCATGTAGTTAGATACTTAGTCAGTTTCCTTGTAGCATGTGTTCACCTTCCTTTCAACTTTTGAATCTTTTGCACACTAATCATTGTTACATTTAATGAAATTTATGCCTCAATTAGGGTCAAACTTGTACTATAAATCAATGAAAAAATTATCAAAAAATTACATCAAACTTGGTGTAACTTTGAAGCATGGTTGATGTGACTAGACAGTTTCATTTTTAATGTGTTTGTGCCTCATTTTCTCTCTCAATTGGATCGACATTTTTATGCTCATTTTTAAATTTTGAAAAATGAATTGATGCAATTGTTTGCACTAAAAACTACCAAATATATATATATATATATATATATATATATATATATATATATATATATATATATATATATATATATATATATATATATATGACAAATAAATATCTATTTTATTATTATTTATAAATATATATTACATAGTGTATTTGATTATTATTTTATATATATATATATATATATATATATATATATATATATATATATATATATACCAATTCTAAAATAACTTAATATATAAAGATTCTCAAATAAAATATTACAATTTAAAAAAAAAAAAACTTTAGAAAATGATATAAAATGATTATCTTACATGAAAATATAATGTCACAAATGAAAAAATAAATAATTTCTCATGTGTATACAATAACAATAAAGGAAGTGAAAATAGTTTATTATCATTTTATGAATACAAATGAAAAAGCTATGATACTCAACTTGACCCTAGTGCTCATTCTGATCATCATCTATCATGATATTCAAATGATCAACATTTATCATCACATCATATATGTCAGTTTCATAAATTAATCAATTGTTATAGTCGATATCATCTTTATCTTATTCTTCAAATACAAGACCATCATCTATCATAGATTGGTTATTGATCTATGAAGAGATAAATAAAATAATTATTAAAATGCTTGACCTTAAAAAAATATTAAATAGCTAATTATAGTATTTCCAAATAAATCACTAGACACTACTTCTAATGTCTTATCAACAAAAATGCCTTAGAATGAGCCCATTTTTTTAACACATCATTTTCCATCCAAGAGATTTCATCTAATCTTGACCTTTCTTGATGACCCTTAAGTAATATCACTTCACCTAAAATAAAATGTAAATGTTTTTTTTATATACAAGTAAATGGTGAGGGTATTGCCAAGGCCCCACAACCCACAACAAAGATAAAAAACATGACCAAAAGGTGTTGGATAGTTGTCAATGATGTCATGGTGATGTCATGGAGGTGTCTAGGTGAGTGGATTAAGTGCCTTGATAGTTTAAGTGACAATGACAAAGTGTACAATGTGTGTGTCCTAGTATTCTTGAAGTATGTTTGGTTGATCTTCAGTTTTGGCATGGTTTGAGTTGATTAGGGATGAGTCTGAAGTATTGATCATGTGAAAAGGGTAATATCAGTGGTCAAAGATGATTGGAGATCTTGTGTGCATGAGTGTAATTCACTTGATTCTTCATTTTGCTCATCTAGGCATAAATGGGTCTGTAGCAAAAAAATCTAAGGAGGCATTTTGGTGTCATCATATCTCAAACATGTGAGGGTTCCAAGATCTACTCAATATATGGATGGATTCTCCTATATGAGGATATCACATGGTTCAAGTTTTATATCATGCGACTAAGCATAGCCAAAGTTACTAAGGTGCAAATTTGGTCCCTCAAACAAAAGTGCACTAAGTTCCAACACTTTGTCATTTTGCAAAGGCAGATCTAATGGTCCATGTTTCATCACATCAAAGATCAATGGTGAGAAATGAATATGAGCTCAAATACATTATTTGTCTATGTACAAGAAAGATCTGAGTAATAAATTTGGTGATGGCATATCTCACACGCATGTATGTTTCAAGAAGAAATGGTCATATGGGTTTGTTCAATAGTTTACCTAGTTTATATGGTTCAAATTTGAGAACATGCGAGTGAACGAGGTAAATGATATGATTGTGCCAAGTTGGCCTTCTAGGCAGATAGCAATGGTCCCCATACTTATTATATTTATCAATATGTTAAATGATGCAAAGATTCTCATCTATTGCCTGCCTATGACCAAACTTTAATTCATGTAAACAATGATCATGCAAATAAACTCTTCCATTTATTTTTGTCTTTTAGACAAATTTTCTTTCCTAATTTCATGTTAATCTTTTCTTAAATCAATATTATAGGTTTATTCATGATTATCAATCTCCTTTGAAGTCCTATAAAATCCCTACATTCCTACAAACATCTCACTCCCACACAATTTGTCTCTCTCTTTTATTTCAATCACTCACATTGATCTACACTAAAGTTATTGGCTTCTTTATGCCAAACTGCCTTCAATCCTCTTGAACAGGGTTCTATGTTAACAACTTGTAACATATTTAATCTCTATTATGCTTGATAGACTTATCTCTACCCCCTTCAATCCTCCTTTCAACCTCAATCATTCAATTCACATATCAACACCTCAACGAAATTACGCTTCTAGTAGTTGTTTTTATGAGTAATTTACAGTGTATAGATAGGTGCCTTCGAATTTTGAGAATACAAGTATATCTTATAATAGCCTATATCACTTTTAATCTCTCCACCAAATTTAAATAACTATCTCCTTGTATTTCACCACATTCTAGCCACTTGTTTCTTCCTATTAGCCTTTTTAGGCCTTCTTAACCATTGTTTCCAATAAAGTCAACAATAACTGTACGTACGATGCCTGTACAGGTCAAGATCCTCAAAAATATTATTCCTCGCATGAAACACCTTCATACTAAAAATTTTAAACATATTTCACTAGTTAAATATTTTGTTATGCCATGTTTTTGTATTGAACCCTAACCTAGGGTTTTTGTAGTGTTATACAACACTGAGAAGGTTCAAAAAAGATTTCAACAAATTCTTGTGGGGCTTCAAATGTCCAAATTGACATAGTGAGTTCTACAAAACATTTACACATTTTTATCAATCTTTATCTAGGCCAAATTGACCTCTATCTATGTGCATTTCCTTATTTCTCAGTGTTTTGTAAATGTAGACTGTGTATGTATGCTCGAGAGGATCCTAATCAGGTGTTAAAGAATCTGGGTGGCTTTCAAATGATTTAAACACCCTAAATAGTTCTACACCTCCTAAACACAATCTTTCCAACCTCTAACTCTTCTTGAGCACCCCCTATTCACGTTTCCAACATGGATTCCACAAGATTTTTACACATACAGTCAACCTGGGTAAACTTTAACAGGGTTAAAATTTCATACCAACTTACCAGAGGTTATTGAGTCACTTCTCTAAAGTTTTATCACATTCTTGATATCTCTCTACACTGTCCTCTTGATCCTATAACTCCTATTTTGCTTGAAACTCATTATGCAAACCATACAGGTCAACTTAACAGTTTTTTGGAAAACAAGAGACTTACATGCAGTCTATTTTAAACATTTGATCTATCTGGAGTAAACATAATGCTTTTATGCCTTGATACATCCTAAAAATGCATTCTTACCTTTTCCATTCACGTACTTCATTCCACTGATCAGTTTCTTTCTTTATATGCCTCTTAGCTTCAAGGAAATAACATAGAACTTTCAACACAGTTCTCAATCTTTATAAGTGAGACTACAAAAGTATAAATTGAAAGTTTTATGGCTTTCAACAAGTTGTTTCCATACACAAAATCCATGCAAGGATATTGATATACATATTCCAAATACACTTCCTTAAATCATCTGTATGTTTACATGGTTGTGCATAAGCTTCTTGTTTTGAATCCTATAGAATACTTTTAATTGCAATTGTGATTAAAACTACTGCTCTCAAGAGCTTTCTATGTTATGAATACTTCATATTATTTCCATAAACAATGACAATGCAAAGACACAGAAAGGTTACTTTAATCTCTTTAACTTTCATTGATTTTTATGTATATATAATGACTGCTTTGTCTCATAGACAGAATACAGAGGCTTTTTACAACATTTTCTCCCTCCTCCATGAATTTCCCTCCATCCTTCTCTTTCTCTCCAAAACCTCCTAAAAATGACTCCTACAACTACATACTTCCTTTTTCTTCGAGACTCTCTTTCTATTACAATCAAAAACTCATTATATGAGCAAGAAACTACCTTTCTAACTACCCGCTCACTTGGTAACTGCCTTCGAAGGCTCTACATTCAATGTTCTTCAGTTTATTGCCACCTTACTAATGATATGTATGGATAGACACTTTCATAACACACCTAAACCCACTATAATACCTTACCAAAACACTTGAAAAATTGACATTATTGAACACACATGAAAATGATCTTACAATGCTAACTCAAATTCAAATGTTTAAATGCCCAATTTGGTGGGAAAATGCCAAAGGGACACCTAATGACATTTTTAGACCCTACTAAGGATTACATTGACTTCTAAAAGACACTATTAAACCTAAGACACTTACTCATGATCATCTTTACACACTTTTCTTGATAACCCTACATCATTAAATATCAGGACTAGATAGAGATCTAATGGCTCATGGGTAATCGTACAATGAATATCTATGGTGTGTGTTGAGTCAAATGAGTCAAAGTGTTTGTTGGTTAATGACATTAAAGATAGATCTCCTTATAAAATGATTAATGGAGCATTTTGTTCCAAGGTATCAGGAAGCAACAAGATGAGGACAAGTGTTTGAAGTTTAACATTGAACAGAGGTAAATATCAAGTTTCTTCTAAGATCTAACAATGAAAAGTTGTTCATATATATCTAGATAAATGGTGCATATTGAGTGAGATAATTTCAAATTATCCAATGTTTAACACAAATAAAGACTAAGCTACCTATAGGAGATCGACAGAGCGCATTAAGTCAAATAGTCAAGATGAATATACAATAATGAATGATGAAAGGTAAAGATTGAGCTACTTCAAGGAAGATCAATGCTGCATGTATAATCTAAGATGTAAATACATGATATGAGGATAAGGTGTTTGAATTTTAACTGTGACCACTTGGATTTGAATGCATTGTAAGTGTGTGAAGAAGGTTGTTTTATTAAAGGTCCATCATTAGGTGTTGAAGACATCAGTTCTAAGGTGGAGGTGTTCATTTCAAAGGAGGGTTTAAAGGACTTGATCTTCCTTAGGGGAAGTTTCTCCTTGTGAAATAGGTGTTTCACTAAAGGCCTTTGGTAAAAAGAACTTGATCAAGGTTTTGGGTCAAAATGACTTACTATCAGGGGGTCAAAAGGACTTGATTATCTTAGGGGTTGGTGCTCTTTGTGAAACTTTTGTTTCACTAAATTTTGGTCTAAAGGACTTGACCAATATCTAATACCTTATAGGACAAGTAGTCCAAGTGTTTGCAAGCTTGAGAGTGGGTTTTATTCCCCAAGAGGGTTTTTCACATAGATGATGTTTTGATGTGTTGTATGCTATTGTTCATGCTTTGGATGAATGTTCTTTCATGTTTATGTTGCTAGATCAAGTTGATGTATGATGGAATGGTTTTGAAATTGAACATGCATTGTTGTATATGAATTCACCTCCATCGTCTCCCGCGACCCATGCCCCGCCCTCCCCCACCTCTCAGTAGCTACTTCCAATAATTGGAATTAAAGCAGGTCCTTTGGAGGAAACTTAATAACTTGAAAAAGATCCTAAATTAGTACAAAGATGGATAAACAATTAAAGAAAGAGAATCAATAGTGGAAGGCTATGATCAAGGCACTTGAAGAGTAGATTTGTAATTTGAAGAAATATTCCAAAGAGAATGAGAATGTTATCAATGATCTCAAGGTTCAACTAGTAGATTTCACGACAAGTTTATGTTCAAAAGAAAAGAACATCGTGTTTGATAAAGAAACTTGACATAACAGTAGAGAAGATGACAACAAGGAATAATAAGTTGATCTAGAAGCTGAGCTCATAAGTGCACTTGGTGAACTAAAAGAGAATAAAAAGAGGAATCATAAAATGAAGAATATGATCAAAGGTCTTGAAGCACAAGTCAGTTCTCTTGAGAGAAGTTTGTTAGGAATGTACAAGAAAGAAGAAAAGAAGTATCAAGAATAGATCAAGTCTATTGAAGTGGAAGCATATAGATTTAAAGACATTGCCAAAAAGGCTAAAGAGAATGAAGATAAGATCAGTATTCTTGAGGATCCGTTAAGGACTACAAATGCAAATCTAAAAGTAAGAGAAGATGAGTACACTCAGCTAAAGATTGAGATGGGGTCCTTGAAGAGTCAGCATGATCTTGTTGTATTCAAGTTGGATAAACTTGAAAAGAAGCATGAGAAGCCTAAGTATGTCAAGGAGAATGCAAGATTTGAAATAAATGCAAGAAGGTCTATTAGATAACCAAATAATTCAAGGTATGCTAGTTTATTTCATTGTCATTATTATACATGTGATAAGTATGGTCATATAACTAAGGACTGTAGAAGGAAGTTAGTCAAGAATAAGTTCTCATGGATCCTTAGAAGAAGAAACAATTGGTCTTGGAGAAATCATATCTTAGATTAGTCAAGAGGTATGTTGAATGATATTGTTTGTTATAGTTGTAATAAAGTAGGACATATTGCCAAATTCTAAAAGAATAGTTTGAAAGTGAACTCAAGTTTTGACAAGAAGAAATATGATCCTAAAAGTCACTCAATGGTATTCAGACCAAAGACTATGAAGGATAATCATGATAAAGGTGGACTACCTACTACAACAAAGAAGGAATTAGATATGAGAAGACACAAAATTTGTTTTCTATCCAGATATAAAAAGAAGATCACAATCATCATCAAGTAAAACGTATTAATGATCTTGTTTGTTTCAAATGTCATAAAGTTGGTCACATTGTTAGATATTGCAAGAATAGGATTAATGAGTTCTCAAAGCAAAACAAGGTGTATGGAGCTCCTAGTGTGCAAGAAAGAGGTCACATATGGGTTTGGAAACATAAGTCTGTCAGGAGAGATCATTTTGAAACTAAGGATGGTTTGTTTGCCATGATAGACAAAAATTAAATCAAGAGTTTATGTTGTGATCATTTATTGATAAATCTAAATCAAAGAATGAAGTCAAACATATATTCAAAATTAATTGGATGATGAGGTAGGACTACAAGTTACAGAAAGGTATGGAGATATGGAAATCTCCTGAGTTTTAAAACTTTTAGTCTCTCTATGACAAAGGGGTGTCTCTATCTAGGCTTTGAGGAGACACTTGTCAGTCGGAAGAAGCTTGTTGGTTGTCAGATATGGTTTGATCAAAAGGTATGAAAATAAGATGAGTTTTAAATATCTATCTGCATATCAGTTTGTGGTAGATGTCATATGATAAGTTGAAGGCCTCTCTTCTAGGCCTATGTCCTATATCTTGCTAACCCTATCAAAGGCTTATTGAATAGTTGTGTATGCCATGGAAGTTCAAAGTGTTTTAAAGATGAGGTGTCTCTATATAATTATTAACTGTGATTGGACAATATTTTGAGACTTGTTGAAGATGTCATGATCCAGGTGAAGCATGGAGTTAGGGAGAGCATATGTGAGATGTTAATGTCATGATAAAAAAGTGAATATGTTTGTTATAGTTGTGAATTCAATAAGATTGATATGATGACTTGATCAAGCCAATTCATATGCTTTGACAAAGTACTAAATCTTCATGCATGAGAAAAAAGAGCTTGTGGGTTCTATAAAAAGACAAGTCCAAGGATCAAGAAGGCTTAATAGTAAAGGAGATTGATGTAGCTTCTTGTCTTTTAGTTCTATGGTGTTCTTCAAGATTTGGATCAGGTATGTCTAGGTGGAAGATATGATGTGGAGGGGTGGTTTTGTGTCTTGATGATCCTACTTGAGCCTTTGGAGGTTTTTGTGTGCTCTCAAGTTTATCTTTCTTGTTGCAGGTTAAAAGCCATGGTATATGAAGTATAGGTTCCCAAAGATGTGGAGGCTCATATCTTGGTCCAAAAGTGTATGTTGGTTATCTCTAGGTGTGCAAAAAAAGTTTTAGAAGTACGCATTGACTGAAAGGTGTTGGGTTGACCTTGTTTGTTTTGAGATAATATGGTTTTGGGCCATGCTAGAAAAGTGGTTTGCCTTATGAATTAAGCTCTTAGGATTCTTAATAAGTTGAATGGGCCAAATGGGTTTTCAAATCAAGCTTCATAGAGATCTGAAGGTTTGTGCTTTCAAATTATTTATGTTTTTGTCAAAATGGAGGCCTAATTGGCTAGTAGGTTTGTGAAGGAATTATGTTTCAGAGGATGATCTTGGTGATGAAAATTGGTGTGATTAAGGGGGCATATGAGAGTAATCTAGATATGAAGTTTCAGGTATTTAAGGTATATCTATTAAAATTTTTGGGCTTTGTAAGTTCTAGGTAGGGCTATAAAGAGTCTAGACAGGTCTAGTGAGAATAAGAGTGCTTTTTGTTCAGTTTCTCCAAAACATCAAGGCATAATTATTTCAAGGTGAGTTTTCAGGTTGGTTTAATGCATGTTTCCTATTTAGTGAGTGGCATGAAGTTTTGTTGGTCTTCCTTGAGGTGGTTTCAAAAAGAGAAGGCTAGTAAGCCTACACGTTGGTTCTTCATGGTATGTGAAAATCTGAAGATGCTCAAGAGATGCAATGGCTCAGATTTCTTAGGAGGAGTCCCTCTTATATGTTTCTTGGTGAGTTCCATTATATTTTAGTGTTTTGTGTGTTCTGTCTACATTAGTTAAGTGCTTGGTTGAAAAAGAGTGTTGAAGAATATGAAGTTAAAGAAAGAAGAGGTAGGCTCAAGATAAAGGGGAGTTTGTACTATCTTTCCAAGATGGTCTTCTCTTATTGGTAGTATTTTAAGGTCCTCAAGATCAGTTGGTTCCCACTTTGTCTTTGTGTCAAAGGGGGAGAAAGTTCCTATTGTGAGAGTGCTTGAAGAGAGAGAAGGAAGATGAGTTGCATATTGTTTAATGATGGGTGTTGACATCAATGACAAAGGGTGAGATTGTTGGAGAGTTTTCAATGATGTCATAATGATATCATGTAGTTTTTTAGATGAGTGGATGAAGTGCTTTGATAATCTAAGTGGCAATCACAAAGTGTGTAATTTATTTATCCTAATATGCTTGAAGTATGTTTGGTTGATCTTCAATTTTGGCATGCTTTGAAATGACTAGGGATGAGTATAAAGTATTGATCATGTGAAATGGATCCTATCAGTGGTCAAGGATGATTGGAGAGCTTGTGTGCATGAATGGAATTCACTCGATTCTTCATTTTGTTCATCTAGGCACAAATGGGTCTGTAGCAAAAAAATCTGAGGAGGAATTTTGATGTCATCATATCTCACATGTGTAAGGGTTCCAAGAGTTACTCGATATATGGATGGATTCTCCTATGTGAGGAGATCACATGGTTCAAGTTTCAGATCATGCGACTAAGCACAACTAAAGTTACTAAGGTACAAAGTTGGTTCCTCAAAAAAAAGTACACTAAGTTCTGACACTTAATCATTTTGCGAAGGTAGATCTAACAGTCCATGTTTCATCACATCGAATATCGATGGTGCAAAATGAATCTGATCTCAAATATGTTATTTGTAAAAGTAAAAGAAAGATTCAAGCAGTTGGTGATGGCATATCTTACACACGTAGATGTTTCAAGAAGAAATGGTTATATGGGTTTGTTCAATATTTTGCCTAGTTTATATGGTTCAAATTTGATAACATGCGAGTGAGTGAGGTAAAAGGTATGATTGTGCAAATTTGGCCTTCCAAGCAGATAGCAATGATCCCCATACTCAGTCTATTTTGTAAAATGTTAAAGATCAGGACTAGATGGAGATCTAATGTATCGCGTGTGATCATACAATGAAAATCTATGGTGCGTGTTGAGTCAAATAGGTCAAATTATTTTTTGGTTAATGAATTTAAAGATCGATCTCCTTACAAAAGGATCAATAGAGCATGTTTGTTCTAAGGTATCAGGAAACAACGAGATGAGGACAAGTGTTTGAAGTTTAATGTTGAGTAGAGGGAAAGATCAAGCTTCTTATAAGATCTAACGGTGAGCGAATTTTCATACATATACAAATCAAAAGTATGTATTGAGCGAGATGATTTCAACGTGTCCAATGTTTAACACAGATAAAGATCAAGTTACATACAGGAGATCTGACGGAGTTCATTAATTCAAATAGTCAAGATGAAAGTCCAATGATGATCAATGAAAGGTAAAGGTCAAGATACTTCAAGGAATATCGATGGTGTGTGTATAATCTAAGACGTGAGGACATGAGATGAGGACAAGGTGTTTGAATTTTAACTGTGACTGTTGGGATTTGAATATTCAAATTTGTAAAGGAAAAAACCAGTGCTCTATATTTTGCCTATAACTTTTGATCCAGGATGAATTTACTAATGGAGTAAAAATCAAAGTTATAGAGGACTACAAGGCACATTTATTGAACCTATTTAAGAGGTTTGAATGTTTGTACAATCAAATATATTGAGCTCCAAATTTGACTATGTGTCCGACCGTGTTCTACAAGTGACCCAAGAAGGATGTTTGAGCTTATGTTAATGTTGTTTCGATGTCTCATGATGAATTAGCTATTTGGGAGTGTTATAAACTCCATGAAGATGACCTATGTGGTCTTTAGAGTTTTGACCAAATTATATTCAGTATGAACAATTGCTAATAAGTAGATTGTGTGTTCATTCATGGTGTCCTGTGTACAAGGCTACTGTGTGAGTAGATTGAGCATATGCAAAGGTGAGTAAAGATGACTGTAAGCACTTGAGGACATCTAAGGGAACATAAGGAGTGGACCCATGTATTTTAAATTAGTCATGTGTTATTATTTTGCTTGATGAAGTGTTAAATGGGTGACTAGGTCTCCATGAGACCTGTAAGAGCTACAAGGGCATAATTAAAAGGTGTAGTTGCTTAAGGGTGACCATAGATGCTATGGCCGACCTATGAAGATTATTTTTTAGCCTTGTCTTGATGTGAGAGAATCCTTAAGGGTTAAGGCAAGTCTAATGGTTGACTAATAAGTTGTTTATCATAAAGGCTCTATATATACTAAAATCAAGAAGATGATTTATAGGCTTGTATGAGAGTAGTGAGCATTGAAGTGTAGAAGTAAGGAGAGATAATGTGCCTAGTGGATGGGTTGATGAGCAGAACAGATTGAGGATTATGTGTATGAATTTTAGGTCATATTTATGATGTTAGAATAGTGCTCTTGCAAGTTGAGGATGAGCGAAAATGTCTAGGTTGATCCAAAAGGATGTTTTGGATGCTTTGTGGATGAACGAAGGATAAATAATGTTTGTGTGATATTGGTGGTTAATCTAAGAGGTAGATCAGAGTGTGGTCTATGTGGATGACCCCATGGTCATGTTTTTGTTGTTGTGACATAGATTTTGTAGGTTTGGTGGTTGTATATGAGTTGAGAAGGAGTTGAGGAGTAGAATGATCCAAAAGGTGGTTTTGGATGCATTATAAGTGTGTGAAGAAGATTGTGTTATCAGAGGTCAATCATCAGGTGTTAAAGACATTAGTTCTAAGGTGGAGGTGTTCATTTCAAAGGAGGGTCTAAATGACTTGATCTTCTTTAGGGGTATTTGCTCCCTGTGAAATAGATGTTTCACTAAAGGCCTTTGGTTAAAAGGACTTATTCAAGGCTTTGGGTCAAAAAGACTTGACCATCAAGTGGTCAAGAGTACTTGATCATATTAGGGGTTGGTGATCCTTGTGGAAATTTTATTTCACTAAATTTTGATCTAAAGGACTTGACCAGTCTCTGGTTTGTAATACCTTATAGGACAAGTAGTCCAAGTGTTTGTAAACTTGAGAGTGGGTTTTATTCCCCAAGAGGGTTTTCCACATAGATTATGTGTTGATGTGTTGTATGATCTTGTTCATGCTTTAGATGAATGTGCTTTCATGTTTATGTTTCTAGATAAAGTTGATGTATGATGGAATGGTTTTGAAATTGAATGTGCATTATTTTCTACTAATTCAACCCCCCTCAGTAAATACTTCCAACAAAAGGAACAACATATACAACAACCAACCAACAGTAATGAAGAGACAACCAACCCAAAGCCAACAAAAAGGACTACATCAAAACTCATCCAAAAATTCACCAACCAATAAGGAATTACTAGCCTTCTGCCAAAAATCAACCTAGCCTCAACAAGAAAGAGACCAATGTTCAGCCTAGAAGTACCTGAAATATGATCAAAGGTGAAATCCATCCACTTACATTCTATAAGAAAAAGGCAAAAAGAATAAACTAGTGCAAGATAATAGCCTCCTTCCTCGCCTGGAGAGAAGACCTTCCATTGTCCATTGAGAACCATCCTTCACCATGTTATCTACTTCTTAACATAACCTTTCAACATCTGAACGTCGACCCTTATTCTTAACCATCGATTATAAGGGAGTATTAGGCCTCGCCTTTGATGGAAAAAGGGAAGCAACAATATACTTCAGAGTTTGAGTGATCAAATCTATGATAAGCTCGGGCTTTATCCTTATAGGAGCCTCCCTCCTAGGGGAGGATAGGAGGTCCCTAAGAGGACCAAGAGGGGGAGAAGGACCCAATGGAATAAAGAAAATATCATGATTACGCCAGATTAAATCCTGATCCAGATCCCCTTCATTCTTTTTTTCAAACTAGTCAGGGGTGGGAAGGCGAGATATGGAGGCTCTTGGAAGAACACCTCACAACCTAGTGCACGAGGAGATTATAGTAGAAGCATCTAAATGGAAGGCCTTCAAAGTTGATATATTGAGTCCATGATCCCCATGAAGAGTGTAGAATAACATAATGGGGAAGAGGATAGAAAGATAGATGATGGCACAAGCACAAACAAATCTACTACCTATGGAACTCTCATCCAACTCACAAAAGAGCCAACCCAATTGACCAACAGCTTAATGTGTTCCTTTTTCCTCAGAATAGGAGGTATATTATACAATCTAATCCATATGAGAGCTACTAAGACTTCAGCCTTGGCTAGGTCAAAAAAGGGGGACCAAGGGCAAAAGAATAGTCCAAAATGTAAATGTTAAATATAGGCATCAATTAAAAATACAAAGTAGTCAGTATATTAAAATAAACTTATGAATTTACACACATCTTGATTTACATTCATTTGGCCTAAATGATGAGTCACCAAATTCCATTGACTCAATCTAGATTTGTGAGACTTATCTTGGATACTTTCAATCTCTACATTAATTTGGAAATTTATAATTTTTTTAATTAATCAATATAAAACAATAACAAAAATTGAAATGCCATGGTTTTGTTTTTAAAATTTAGATCCATCTCATTTTATAATCAATTTTAACCAATCATCACATAAATTATCTAAAGTAATTGCATTTACTCCTAGAATTTGGAGCCTTTACCTCTCCTCATCCTTACCATGTACATTACCTGCAAATTAAAATTTTAAAAAATAATTAGAAACCTATAAATATTTTAAAATATAAACCAACTAGTGATAATATCTTAACCAAGCATGCCTCTTCATCTTTTTAAGCGAAATGTTCACATTTTTTTTAATTATATTTACACTAAATTTGGATTTGTTGAAATCTCATTGAATTATATTAATCAACGAAGTTTTACACTTAACTAGCATCTTATCGATTTCCTAGTGGAAATTTTCTTGAACCAATACCTTGGCTCTGAGAACTATTCTTTTTTTAAAGTACCTATAACAAATTAAATAATTAAATAATTTAAAAAATTAAAAATATACTTGATAATATAAATGAAAATAAGCAATATAAATAGTTGTAAAATATTTTTAATAATATACTTGCTATGATAATCTTGTAAAATTTGTATTTGATCATTTACATACAATTTGACTTTGAGAGTGCCTAAGAATCAATGTCTATACTCTTATAATGTGAGACAAGATGGTCGATAGTTTTCAGACTCTAGTGGAGGCACATCATTGTCATCCCCCTCAATCCTGAAGAGAGAATCATGTTAATGTTTCTTGAGGGGGCCTTTAGTGGGCTCGATCTACAAGCACAATAATGAGAACACGAAGGCTACAATGAATGCATAAAATCTATGAATCTACTATTAAAAAATAAATTTAAAAATCATCAAATTTAAAAAACTTATTACAAATATGAAAAATTATTAACTTTGTAACTCCCTTGAAGCAATTAATGGTTGACTGGTCACATCATGTTACTCCACTACGTAGTTCCACATATGTAGAGACCTGTAATCAAAATTGAAAAAAACAAATTAATAAATATAAATGATAGAAATTAATAAATAAATATAATTTAAGAAATGTTATCCTTGTGAGTTAGTGCCATACCCATGTAGACCATTGAATCCCCTAAGGGATGAGATGTTCCTTTATTCCTCGACGTGTGAATGGTCGATGAAGTTATGATGGGGTGTATAACTCCTTTATATCTTGATGTCTAAATGAAAAATGAGAATGTGAGGGGGCGTAAAACTCCTCTTCTATATCTCATTTTGCATTTGTACGAACATTAGAGCCACCACAAATAACACTATGCAACACCTTTTTAAAAAAAAGTGGACACTGGTCATGGGATTATAGTTTTTAATGTCTCTAAAATTAAAAAAAATCAATTTGTAAATTATTTATTTCTAATAATTAATATTATCCCTAGGGTTTTTGCCAAGGATGCCTACTAGAGTTTCTGCAAGGGTTTTTATGTAGGATTTATACTAAGGTTTTTACCTAAATTTTATGCTAGGGTTTTTATCTACAAATTTCTACTAAGATTTTTTCTTAAATTATTTTTAGTGTATGTTTTAGTCTATTTATTTATTTTTATTTTTTAATACACCAAAGAAGAGGGCCCTAACCCGATTGTGTGTGTGTATGTGGGCATGCACGTACACACGTGCGCGCACGCGCGTGCACACACACACACACACACAAATTTATATATACATATAAGTGTAAATACATGTATATGTATATATATACATATATAAATGTGTGTGTATATGTGTGTATATACATATACACATATATTTGTGCGTGTGTGTGTGTGGTCTATTGGCACAAAGGGATCAATAGTACCACAAATAGGAAACATATTATCATGTCAAAAGTAGAAAAATAAGGAGAAGGAAGTCAATCAAAATTTGGCTTCCACCACTTGACATTATGTGGGGAGAGGACTCTAACCCAATGAAAAAAATACGTGGTATATTAGCAAAAAGGGCTCAATAGTACACAAATTAAGAAAACATTTTATCATGACAAATATATGAAAAGGAGGATAAGGAAGTCAATTAGAATTTGGTTTCCACCACCTAACATTTTTCTTGTTACCACCTAAAACATATTTATAAAAATTTAAATAGAAAACCATTTGTATATCTTCACTTTGTTGCCCATGAATCTAGGTATTTGTTCAAGTTTGGTGGTAGTGTTTATATATTCAAAATCTTGAAGCTTATCTTGCACTAAGTGATTCTATAAATTTTATTTGACCAACCTCCAACCACGCACATGAGCTACTACTGTTGGGGTGATCTTACGCCTTTAGCGAAGCTATCTACTATTGTATGAGAGGTGTATTATATAGTATGTGAAGTGAGTGTACTTTATCAAAGTTTTGTACCTTAAAGGACTCAATATTGTGCATTTTTATACTAATACAAGTGCAAAAATTAGACTTAAATCACTTATAGTTTCCTATCAAAGTGTATGCTCATTCTCATATAGTGTCTGTCCATTTATCACACAAAAGGAGCCATAGCTATTATGATTCTACAATATTCATTTGTGTATTGAAGATCTAGAGTTTCATACAACCTAATTGTGCCATGTGCAATGTGCATATTAAAGATCCTTCCAATGCAAGCCCTTCCTATAACCAATCCATTGATTCTTCCTTGGGTGAATACATACACTTTTCAAGAATGTAACAAACCATTACACCAAAACCTCGAGGCATCAATGAATCTGCACATCAAGGTCAGCATCTAACCATAATTTTGAATCCTAGACTCTGGATTGGATTTTGCACCCATACATCAGGATCCCCTACATGTACAAGCCCCATACAAACACTATAATGCCAGCATAGCCACCCGTTCCATGACCTGAACCTGAATGGAGGCTCTAGTACCAAATCTAACGAACCATTACACCTAAACCTCTAGATTCCAGTAAATCCGCTTATTAGGATCATAACATAGAATGAAGAATTAAAATCAAATAAAATTATCTCAAGTCTTCAAACCATTACCTATTATTAAAAAAATGCCTACACAACACATATATTTAACGTTTCATGGTCACTTCTATGGCCATACAGAGTAAAATTAGAGTGACCAAGAAGTGATTCAAAAGAGGAGAGTGCGGTGGCTTGGCAAAATATAGGGCCTCACTAGCTTTATATACATTAAAAAAATCCATGAATCACGGTCTAATATAAAACTACTACTTTCACCTTACTTGGACCAAAATTATTGGAGGCAAAAGGACACCCACATGGTTGGGCACCTTCCTCTTCATTAGACATCTAAATACAACAATTTGGAATCACCATTGTCATTGCTACTAAGAAATTAACTCATTTAGCTGCTACTAGCTTTTTATACACTTCCAATATGGTCCTAATGCTCTTTAACATATTGTGAATGTGACTAGATTCATTGTTGAATTCAATCAGTTGGGTTGCTACTACCACATGATCCTAGTGTAGGAGGAACTAGGCATATGAATTTGACAAAATATTAACCCCACTAACACATTAAACCATTTCAAACACTTTATTCCTTACCAAAGACTATTTTGGGTCAACCATTATTGTTTGTATGTGGTTTCGTAGTTTACTATCATCAATCCCATGAAAATATTTTTCCACAATTCAAGCCATGTTCAACCATGCTTACATTTTTGGGTTCTTGATTTATCTTGATCCAAAGGATTTTTATTCATCGGTCCTCATCGATTTGTAAAACACTGGCTATGGAGACTGTAGCCGGTGGATCCCACTTTTATAATGGAGGGGGACTCTACCGCCATATATGGTAATAGTGTTTTTAATTTCACAATTACACTATAATTTACCATATATTATTTTGGTGCTTTTGGTTGTGACACGTGGCAGGATGAGAAGCATTTGGAGAGATCCACGTGGCAGGTCCTTAGGGCACCACATGCCCTGCTATTCTCCTCTATTTTCTAAATTACCTATACATACAAAGTTCAAGCTCTAAGGCAAGGCGAGCCCGAGTTCAAGGCCGAAACACTTGTTACAAATAACAACCAACTCACAACCGAGTGCTAGTTCTAATTACGCAGCTTGAGTACTAACTCGACTATCAACTCATCGTGGCAATCCAACTCGAAACCCAACTCGAAAACCAACCTGAATTATATATGTTTGGCAAGATAACTCACCATCCCAAGCTCATTGCCAATGAATCCAACTAACTTGGCATGGGTTCTAAATTGAGTTCGGATCGTTCATACCGAAACCAACTCCAACAAAAGGGAAAGAGACGTGGCCGAAGCCACGAGTTGCATAACCGGCTTAAGGCTATTTAAAGTCTTACACGATTTTCAGCAAATGTGGGATATTAAGCCCTTAAACAGAATATATTACGGAGATCAAAGGGTCGATTCCCGACCTCTTTCTATTTGGGGGACGATTTGTTAGGACTATTAGTAAGACTATTTGACATACTTGGTGAGGAAAATGCAGAGATGTCAGGTTTGGAAAGACCCTGTTGGTCATGGCAATGGGGACATAGATGACTGGAATGAGGCATAAAGTCCCGAATAAGGAACTAATGCGTAGTTTTGAAGTCATGGTCGTATGATAATGAGTGCAGGCACAAAGACATTTGTACGGGGCTGAGCTTGTAAGGAGCTTGTGAGGTCAATATGTTACTCTGTTGGTAGACCAGGAGCTGATTCTGAGGTAAGATGTCTATTTGAAAGGTTGTTTCAGCCTGGGGCGACGTTTTATAGCATGGTGAATATTATTTAAAAGGCAACGATGTAAAGGAAAACATGTAGTCCCAAAAGAGGAGGTGGTTGTTTTAATAAGAATATCAGTCACAAATAAGGTGAATGGTATGTAGTTGCAGGCACACTGAAGAAAGGCATTTCATCTGTTTTACATGGCCTTTGGCCATGAAGACTATGAATAGTGGACTGATGTTTCTACCACCATTCCAAATATATTTACATAGTGCCTGTTTGGAAAGGTAATACGCCTGTTTGGAAGGTTGTCTTGGTGGAAGTGGTCTATGATCATCGACAGGATCGATCCATTTGAGAATGATGCATCGATTGCAGTCCCAAAGGTAGTTATTACAGAGTTTTGGATTGCGGATGTGGGTTATTTGCAGAGTTATGCAAACGTAGACCCAAGTCAGAGGAAGGGAGATCACCATTGAGCAAAGACTTCAGCCATGATGAATAATGCAGAGCTGAGGTGTAACCGTATGGTTGTACAGCAGACCCGAGCTTGTAGGTAGAATGAGTCTTTTCTATGAGACCATTTATTTGGTAAAGCCACGGTGAAAAGAAGGTCATCTTGCCTATTTCATGGAATCTACAAAATAAGAGTAAATGACGTATAACTATAGGTACACCGACTGAGCCAAAAGGGAAGAAAGGTAATGAGTCTATAATTTTATTACGCCATATGAATGGTGGATTTATACTCAGACCCGAGTGGCATTATATCTTGCAGTGGACGTTTAATTTATTTTATTTTAGTAAAGGCCTTGTATCCATGGAAGACACACGGACAGACTCGAGTCCAGTGTTAAATCATTCTCTTTTATTGTATCATTCACATACATTTCTTCGATAGGGAAGGAAGATATGTATGTGAATGAGTGTATAAGTATTATTGCCTCTATTATTTTATAAAGCCTTTGGCCATGGAGGGATGTATATAATTGCAGGTTCTCATTGGAGTTGCAAGTCTTTTAGAAAATAGAACACTCTTTGAGATCATTATGCTCTTTTTAAGAGTTTTTCAAATACTCTTAATGGAGAAATTTCCTCGCATGCACAGAGAAAATATAAATGCTGCTGATGAAGGATGTTTGCTGATAGGTTTAGAGCCTTCACTGTCAGGGTTTAGCTTTACATTACAAATTCTCAAAAATCCATCTTTGATGTAAATTGTTAATTGTATATTTACATCGTTTATAATGGATCAGATTGCGGTTAAAAAATCTTGAAGACGTAGCCCAAATGGGTAAACTTCACTATTAGATTGGTGTCATTTCCTTTTCAGTATTCTGAATTTTAGTTTATTTAATTTAATGAAAAATAAATTAATAGAATGCTAGAATTAATTATGGGAAATTACAATAGGACACAAAATAGGATTTTTAAATGCAGGAAATGAATTTACAGGTTTGGCATATTACTTTTAATTCATTCCTAGATTTTCGCAATCAATTTTATTACTTCAGGGAATTGAGAATTCAGTATTCGTTTTAGAAACTATTTACGTAGTTTACAGATCAAATTTAGTCTCAGAGTAAGTGATTATAGGATTAGCTTCAGTTGCTGGATATACTTCAGATTGGAGTTTGTTTTTAAATGTTAGATGTTGGTATTGTTCTTCTATTGACTTGGTTATGCAGGGGGCTAGTGTAAAGAAAAATTGGAAGGTGTTCCAATTCACTAGAAGAAGACAAACTTCTAACAGCGAAGGTTCTAGAACCACTAGCCCTACAGGGTCAACATGGATGAAGAACACAACACATGGTCACTTGAAGGGGTGAGATGGTGTTGAAAGGATCAGTGTTTTTATCTTGGGAAGCAGTCAGATAAAATACAATGCATTTTTAGTGATGCACATCCAAGAGTAATCAATTGCAGCTCTATTACCAGTGTTACACAGAGGGCAGATTGAGGTATGATTATGGTTTGATTTCATATTGGTATTGACATAATATTTTAGTTTTTTATAACCAATTGTATAGCCTTTATATTTTGGATTACTAATTATATTATGAATGCATATGTCCTTCATGATAGGAACAAATGAAAAGACCAGTTCCATGGTAAAATATGAAAATGGCAAATAAGGTATTGTTCAATGTTGGACAGGTTGTTGTAGTTTATAGATTGAGTTTTAATTGGTTCGTAAGTTGGTTTATGTTTTACAAACTTTTTTAATAGTTGCAAGAAACAAATAGGAAATTGTTTAAAACACCAACAATATGCTAACCAATACTCAACAGGGGCACTACATAATTCTCAAAGAGATATGAATTATTTTCAATGTAACTATATGGCACAATTTTTGGTTTGAATCCTTGACGTCAGGATAACCTTTGTGTAGGTTACTTTGTAAGTAAAATATACCTTTATGCGGAATTTTTTTTAAAGCCTTTTGAGAATGCAAATGGATCATCTAACTCTTAGAAACTAGAGTTTAAAATAAGATGAAGCCATGTACTATTTAAGTGTTGAAACCATAAAAAAAAGGAACAACCCTTATTGATTATATGGTTTACTTGAATAGTTTTGATACAAGCATAACTATAGTATTGCATAGTATGCTTAGATTCATTTTAAACACTATTTTAGATAAATTCTTAACTATTGGATCCAAGGAAGGAATTTTTATAAAGTTGTGTCTGGAAGAATATTATTGTTGTCTCCTATTTCAGTTTTCCGTCGTGATAAGTTTTGGGAAACTAACTCAATTGGATGAGTGTGGAGATATGAATCAAGGAGTAGTCAGATGGTGAAGGAAACCTCGAGACAGATTTAAAATTCTTCGTTTTCTCCTCACCTTTATATGATATTTGCTTAAAATTTTGCAGATTTGTGAGTTTGTAAAGAAGCTCTTATTATGGAAAGTCTCCAAGTTTATATTAGAGTTTGACAGGTACAGGAAAAAGATTCGATAATTAGTTTCAGGGACAGAATAGTAAACTATGATGTTTATATGATGGTGATCACATATATTTCCCTTGATTATGCTTTCATGTATTGTGCATTATATTTTGTGCAGTTATAACCTTAGGATGTCCAAATTCATTGCACATTTTTATACTTCACATTGTATACATCTAAGCCCCACAATAATATGGGCAATATTTGTATTACAAACCTCCTGTACACACATGTATGTTTGTTATGCACGTCATGTGGGTGTACTTTTAAATACTCATAGATGGACAATATTTGTAAAAAATGCAAGTATACAGGGGTGCAATTTATTCAAGTCCTATAGGCATATGTAGCATAGTTTGATTTCCCTTGTGTATGTTGATAATAAGGAGAATACCTTAGCCTTTATACAATGCAAGGGTTGAGAGAATCCGCCAGAGGTTATGACTGTTTTAAAAATAGGTCAGGTTGGCAGAATGGATACAGAGTTTGTAATTACAGTTGGACAGTTGACTTCTTGCAGGTTTTTGTACGTTGATGTGGTGCAAAGAACCGTTTAGCATATGCAGTGGAGTATTTGGATTTTTGGAGACCAAAATCCTCTTTGTGGGAAGGTTTGATCGAGAGGATTTTTATTCATCGGTCCTTGTCGGTTTGTAAAAGGCCAGCTACGGAGACCATAGCCGGTGGATCCCACTTTTATAACTAAGGGGGACTCTACCATCGTATATGGTAATAGTGTTTTTAATTTCAAAATTACATTATAATTTACCATATATTATTTTGGTGATTTTGGTTGTGACACATGGCAGGATGAGGAGCATTTGGAGAGATCCACATGGTAGGTCCTCAAGCCACCACATGGCCTATTATTCTACTCTATTTTCTAAGTTACCTATACATACCGAGTTCAAGCTCTAAGGTGAGACAAGTCCGAATTCAAGGTCTAGACACTTATTACAAATAACAACCAACTCACAACCGAGTGTCAGTTCAAATTACACAGCTTGAGTACCAACTTGACTATCAACTCAATGTGACAATCCAACTCGAAGCCTAACTCGAGACCCAACTCGAAGACCAACCCAAGTTATATGTTTGTCAAGACAACTCACCATCTTGAGCTCATTTCCAACGAATCCAACTAAGTTGGTGTGGGTTCTAAACCGAGCCGGGATCATTCATACCGAAACCAACTCCAACAAAAGGGCAAGATACGTGGCCAAAGCCACGAGTTACATAACCGACTTAAGGCTATTTAAAGTCTTACACCGTTTTTGGTAAATGTGGGATATTAATCCCTTAAAGAGAATCTATTATCGAGATCAAAGGGTTGAATCCCGACCTCTTGCTATTTGGGGGACGATTTGTTAGGACTGTTAGTAAGCCTATTTGACATACTCAGCGAGGAAAATGCAGAGGCATCGGGTTTGGAAAGAGTTTGTTGGTCATGGCAATGGGGACATAGATGACTAGAACAATGCATACAGTCCCGAATAAGGAACGGAAACGTAGTTTTGAAGTCATGGTCGTATGATAATGACTGCAGGCACGAAGATGTTTATACGGGGTCAAGCTTGTAAGGAGCTTGAGAGGTGAATATGTGTCTCTATTGGTAGACCAGGAGCCACGTTTGAGGGCAGACGTGTATTTGAAAGGTTGTTTCAGCCTTGGGCTATGTTTTATGGCATGGCAAATATTATTTAAAAGGCAGCGATTGTAAAGGAAGACACGCAGTCCCAAAAAAGGAGGTGGCTATTTTAATAAGAATATCAGTCATAAATAAGGTGAATGGTACATAGTTGTAGGTACGCCAAAGAAAGGCGTTTCATCTGTGTTACATGGCCTTTAGCCATGAAGACAATGAATAGTGGATTAATGTTTCTACCACCATTTCAAATATATTTACATAGTGCCTGTTTGGAAAGGTAATTCGCCTATTTGGAAGGATCTTTAAGTCTTGGTGGAAGTGGTCTATGATCATCTACAGGACCGAGCCATTTGAGAATGATGCATCGATTGCAGTCCCAAAGGTAGTTATTGTAGAGTCTTGGATGGTGAATGTCGGTTATTTGCAGAGTTATGCGAATGTAGACCCAAGTCAAAGGAAGGGAGATCACCATTGAGCAAAGACTTCATCCATGACGAATAATGCAGAGCTGAGGTGTAACTATATGGCTGTACAACAGACCCGAGCTTGCAGGTAGAATGAGTCTTTTTTATGAGATCGTTTATTTGGTAAAGCCACGGTGAAAATAAGGTCGTCTTGCCTATTTTGTGGGATCTGTAAATCGCGAGCAAATGATGTAACTACATTCATAATGCGTAATGAGTATGTAGTTTTATTACGCCATTATGAATGGTAGATTTATACTCAGACCCGAGTGGCATTATATCTTGCAGTGGATGTTTAATCTCTTCTATTTTAGTAAAGTCCTCGTAGCCATGGAAGACACATGGACAGACTCGAGTCTGGTGTCAAATCATTCTCTTCTATTGTATGGTAATAGGCAAGGAAGAAATGCATGTGAGTGACTATATAAGTATTATTGCCTCTATTATTTTATAAGGCCTTTGGCCATGGATGGATGTATATAATTGCAGGGTCATCATTGGAGTTGTAAAGAAAATAGAACACTCTTTGAGATCATTATGCCCTTTTTAAGATTTTTTCAGATACTCTTACTGGGGAAAGTCACTTACATGCACAGAGAGAAAATATAAATGTTGCTGACAAATGATATCGTTGATAGGTTCATAGCTTTCACTATCAGGGTTTAGCATTACATTACAAGTTCTCAAAAATCCAGAGACGTAGACCAAATGGATGAACTCCATTATCAGATTGGTGTCATTTCCCTTTTAGTATTCTGAATTTCAGTTACTTAATTCAATGACAAATGAATTAATAGAATGTTAGAATTAATTAAAAGAAATTACAATAAGAAACAAAACAAGAGTTTGTAAATGCGTGAAATGAGTTTATAGAGTTGACATATTACTTTTAATTCATTCCTAAATTTCCGCAACCAATTTTATTACTTTAAGAAATTGAGAATTCAGTATCCATTGTAAAAACTATTTACCCAATTTACAGATCATATCTATTCATAAATCCTACAAAAGTTATGCTTATATCCTCACCCATTACTGCTTTCTCCCTCTTCCTATTTTATTTTTTAACCCATCTATCACTTGTTCCGTCCATATCTATCTATGATTCCACTTCCTTTTTAATGATCATAACATCCTTTATTTCCGTGCTCATTTATTCCTAGTGACAAGGTAACTTAGAAGCCGATGCACACCACATAAGGAAACACTCACCTATATAAGACAAAACTATGAGTTTTTCACACAAGGCAAGGAAATAATGAGTTGGACACACCTCTATCAAATAATTATGATTGCACCATTTCCCTTCTTTGACCACCACTTCATAATTTATGGTAGTGGGCAATCCAAAATGGCCTAAAGTGTTAATTTTTTTAATTAATTTTTCTTTCCTTATTCAACTCTAAGTTGTTACCCCATATATACTCATATCTTATTTAAAAAATAAATCCGTAGCATGAAGGACCACCAACATTCTCAATTCAATAGATAAAATAGTTGTCTAGACTTGATCTGAAACACCACTTGAAGATATGAGTTACACTCCAATGTTAATAGCTTTATCAGTCACCCAATTCCCCCTTGTACTATGGACAAATCGTACTTATTCTTACTTTCCATCCACCAGTGTTATTCATCTTATCTCTATTCATACCATTACTCCAAAATTGTGAGTCTCCTTCAACAATAAGGTTTTTCCATCCCTTTAACATTGTTGCCTTTAGTCCTTTTAATAATGTTATTCCTTTTACTTGGTTTTTTTTCCCAATGCCAATATTGATTGTAATTATTAAATTCAATTGTCCCACTACATATCTAAACACACATCCATCTCTTGCCAGGGTTGGGTTTCCTTTTTTTTGCGCCACCGAAGTTTAATTTAATGAATCCTTCTAGTGGCAGAGAACACAATGTTGCCATTTTCCTATCATTTTGACCCACCCCTTTATCGATGGATTTTGTTTTAAAAATTAAAATAAATATAAATGAAAAAATTAACTATTAAAAATCTATATCATTGTCCTTTGATTTCTTCGGTCCATTGATTTTTTCGGGATTCCACATATTCCTCATTTTCTTCGTCTTCAACCATGTTAGTTTGTTTAGATATATGTAACTCTTTTCTCTATAACTCTCTTCTTGAAAACTCAAATACATAATATTTTGTATGTGACCTCCTTTTCTCTCTAGATGAAGTGTTGTCTCATCTAAAGTTTCCATATATTTTTATTGCAAAATGGGCCCTCTTCCTTTCTCTTTTATCTTGTTTTCCCTCCCCATCAATTTGCATGCCGCATTATCCTTTTCTCTACTCCCTATCCACAAAATAGAAAAATAACAATAGTGGGGAGGGTGGATGTGCCCTCCCTCATTTCTTTTTAATTTAAGTGTTTTTTGTAGTGCAAGTTGTATTGGGTTTGCACCACATTTTTATAAAAAAAATTGGTTTGGTGAAATTATTAATAAATTGAGGTTTATTTGGGGGAACTCGGAAAATTTGATAAATTTGAAAAAATACCGAGGGAAATTTGGGAAAATTAATATGAAATTAGGGTAAATTGGGTAAATTTGTAAAATGATTAGTGTAATTTGGAAAAAATCTAGTTATTTAAGGAAAAGCAATTTAGTTTAGGAATGATGGGAAATCTTAGGGAAATTAGTAAGGGAATCATATGGTAGTTTGAGGAATTTAAATAAAATAGTAAGGAGTTAGGTACTTTAGAGAAATTTGAAGAAATCGGTGAACTTTTAGAAAATTGTGAAAAATATGGGGAAATTGGATAAATTATAGAAATTTAATAAATTTGTGAAAGTTGAAGTACTTTGAGAAATTTGGATAAATTTAAGAAATGAAAGAAATTTGAAGAAATTTAAAAATTAAAAAATTTGAGGAATTTGGAAAATTTAAGAAGGGAATTAGAGTACTTTTGGAAATTTAAGAAAATTTGGGGGAATTGAAGAACTTAAAAAGAGAATTAGGTTAATTTGGGAAAAATAGGGAAATTAGTGAGGGAAATATGGTAATTTGGGAAAACTAGGGAAATTTAGAAAAAAAAAATAGGAAATTTGGGGAAATTTAATGAATTTGAAGAAATCGAGAAATTAGGAAAAATGGGAAAAATAAAGAAATTTGGTGAATTTTTGGAAGTTTGAGAAAATTGGGGAAATTTGATAAAATTGCCACAAACTTAGGTTAATATGGATAACTTTCAAAAAATTATAAATAATTTGATATATCTACAGAAATTGGAGAAACTTAGGTTAACTTGGAAAATTTGATGAATTTGTGTGAATTTGGGAAATTTAGAAAAAGGGGAAATTAGTAACAAAATTAGAGTAATTCTATAAAATCAGGTGGAATCACTGAGGGAATTAGAGTAAATTTGGAGATTTATAGAAATTGAAGAAATTTGATACTCTCCTCTATAAAATCTATATGGTATGGGCCCAATTCAGTTGATAGGACAAGTTGTGTTGTAGTTAATGCAGTTCTCTACCTTCAGCGATGAATAACCTAACCATAACTAATATGTGTTGACTAAGACTGCGTTAGCTCTAGATGAGATCATGGGGATAGGGTTTTCAGTCTGTTATGGTTAATGACCTTGTATAGAATCCTAACATTGGGTAGTGCATTAGCTATAGAGGACCCTATCTATATAGTAATGTGTTGCCTTCGTAATTAGGAATTTTTAAGAAATTCAAGAAATTAAGGAAAATTTGGTGAACATTGGGGAAATTATGAAAATTGGTAAGTTATTTGGGTTATTTAGGTATATTAATAAGGAAATAAGGGAAATTTAGGTAAATTCAATAAATTTTGTGAAATTCAAGATATTTTAATAATTTTGGAAAAATTGGGGAAAATTAAGAAAATTGAAAATTTTGAGCAAATTAAAAAGTGATTAGGTTAATTTGTTGACAAGATGGAAATTAGTTGCGTAATTATATAATAAATGTTATATAAGTAAAATGAATGTATTAATACAAAAAATATATAATATTATTGTGCAATTTTTAGTTTTCATGCAATACTACAAGCATGATCTTCATTTAATTAAGGCATAGATCATTGTATATCTTACCATTATTCTTGTAAGGAAGTCAATCCATGATTATCTTACTCTAGGAAAATAATCGATATTAGGATTTTTGGTATCTATAGACACCTAAATTTAGTCACAAATATTTGATCATGTTAGTTTTGGTTGTTTCTCTTTTTAATTAACTCAAACACTTAATTTGGACCTATTTTCCACCTCACGCTATCTTAAGCACCTATGAGTACCTATTTATATTTCAAAACATAATATGTCACCTAAAGAAGGTTTTTTATTACTAAAAATGTCTTTAAGCATCTATATGGGCAAATCCCAATCCAAAATTCCACATGTTTCCCTAAGGGACATAAATGCCCATTAAGGACAATAGTGGGAGGCATTATGATCCCATGATGGACCTTTTTGTACTTAACCCTCTAACAGTCAATTTTTAAAATTAAACCTTCACTTATCTTAAGCTTCCTAGAATGTGTTTTTTCCTTTTGAATTGTTATAAAGGCACACTCAAATGACTTATTCTACTACTAGTAAATTTCAATACAAAGGCACACTTACATTGTTTCACATTAATAAAAAGCTCCATATTATTCTCAATTTTGATTTTGATCACTATAAGTAGGCAGCAAAGTCAAAAATATGTTTTATCTAACCCTAAGCAAAGCATGATCAAATATTCAATCCATTTTTAGATATCTTCACATAGTCAAAGGAACACAATTGCACAAAACACTCTAAGTGGGATAACTACACAGGGTTGATTTTACTCCTTAGAGTATTGGATATGTAAGTAGCATTCAATCATTGTGAAGTGATTGAAGCCAACTCAATCCAATTACTTTTCACCTTTTTTATTTTCAAGTTTTCAATTATTGCTAGCCCTATTAGGGTTTCAACAGTGGAGAATTTATTTACATGTCTTTCACACACATCTAAAAGTCAATTTTGCGTATTAATTTCTAATTTAAGCTATAATGAGTTATAATGCCCTAAATTATTGTTTTCCAACAAAATACATGATCGACCAACTAGGATAGTAGTGGAAGTCAATCATGTCCTTAGTCTACTAATTTTTTCATTTTGCAGTTTTAGTTCTTACTTCTGGGCACTTGCATATTTTGTTCATGTTTCCATATTTTTTCAATCAATACAGTAAAAAATAATACTGAAAAAACTAAGTTTATCATTCACTTTCATAGCTTGCCTTCTTTCAATCATTTTTTCTTTGTCAAAATCAGTCTTTTACCTTCATTCTACTTGTTGAAAGTTCATTTACAGAATTCTAATTTATTCTATTTAGTTTATCTTAATTAGGCTTAGTTCATATATTAATACAAATTTAGACAAAACATATTGATGAATATTTTTATTTATTAAACAGTGTCAAACCTAAGTTTCCTTTAAGGTTCCAACCTTCTAGGTTTTCAAAACAATGTCCTAGGGTTTAGATAAATTTATGAATATGTGACACTAAAAGGATTTCCTTTCAACCTTGGATTTAAATATGATACTAAAAAAACTCATTTTTGACCTTAGATATAATTGTTGACATTGAAAGTGTTTTCTTTTGACCTCAGAAATTATATACAACCCTGAAAGTATCTTCTTTTGACGTTGGATTTCATAAAAAATTATCAATCTCCATGTACAATAAGTTTCCCTTTTGTTTCTAGCATTTCATTTCTTGTCATTATTTGCAACATATGTTTCATGATATATTTTTATTCCACCTAAAAATCTTTCTTCTCATATTCATTTAAGGCAAAGTTCTAGGTTAAGCAGGATTCCTATTGAGCATTTTCAAATTCCCTTGACTACTATTAAAATTAGTTTTACTAATACAAACATTGGTTCATATTTTGATGAAAAAATTACTCATGAATATTTTCAATAAGATAACCATAATGAAAAAGCTAATAAAGACAACCATAATGCACAAATTATCCATGAAAGCTAGGAGAGGATCCACCATGCTGATCTCAATGGGGTAGATCAAGAACAAGTCCAACATCTATCCATTTTTCAAGAAGGAATTAGTCAAATGTCACAAGATATACCAAAAATAATTGAGGTCCTTTTAGCTTCTAAAAGTGCACAAAAATTAAAAAAATTGAATGTCAATACAAAATAAGAA
Source organism: Torreya grandis (assembly GCA_037957365.1). Lineage (NCBI taxonomy): Eukaryota > Viridiplantae > Streptophyta > Pinopsida > Cupressales > Taxaceae > Torreya > Torreya grandis. The sequence goes on along the minus strand of JARHVA010001220.1, from coordinate 101,590 downwards.
CCACTCTTTCGCATTGTTAACCCTACCATATGTATTGTTAATACTAATGTTGATAATGTTATTGCATCTACACCTTTAGGTTTGGGGTAACATAAGGTTTAGAATATATATTTATACCTATTCCTAACCAAGTGACTCATTCAAAACCTTTGATAGCTACACATACTACTTCACAAAACTTTTCTATTGCATAATCCCTTGAGTAAACTATTGCATTTTCCCATGTTAAGGTGTTGTAGTTAGAGAAAGGTATACCAAAAGCTATTCAATCATTAGATTCACAAGCTTTACTTCACAACCCATTAGCACTTGATATTGCATCATGTTCGGATTATGATTTTAATGGTAAATTTCTAACTAAATTATTTCCAAAAACTTAAAATATGTCTTGTGTTAGTTTTACGATCTACTAGTTAAATCAATCAAAACATTCAATCCATTATCAAATCAATTTCTTAACCATTTTTCCCTTAACATTAATGAAAAACTTTCTTATGTCCAAAACCGTAAGCTTAAGCAAGGAACTAATGAGCCCATCAATGATTATGTACTTCGTTATAACACCATGCTTACCAAAATAACTAACACCATGGCAAATAATGAATTATAAGATATTTTCAAACAAATATTGTTTTCTCCTTTGCATGAGTCAATTATTTTCTATAAATTCAAATCATTTGAAGAGATTTGTCACACAATAATAGGGAAGAGAAGTCAAACTTCTTGCTTTGAACAATCTCAAGTATACACATACTTCTACTTAAAATTCTAATTTTTCTAAATTACATCACCCTTTAGGAATAAATGAGCATGGAAATAGGGGAAGTCATGATCATTAAGGAGGAATAAAATGGTGATGGGTGAGGACACAGGTTTAACCTTTATAAAAAAATTGGATATGGAAAATTAGAACCCAAAAATGCGAGCATGAATGAACAAGTCTTGGAAAATGGAAAAGGATTTTAATGGGACTAATGATATTGAGTTAGGAAACCACATGCGAGAAATAATGGTTGACCCAAATAAAATTTTAGGAAGATGTGTTCAAAATGGTTCAATGTATCAGTGGAGCTAATATTATTTCAAAATCAGCGAGCAAGTTCCTCTTACACTAGGTTCATGTGGCAGTAGAAACCCAATTGATTGCATTCAATGATGAATCATTCGATCACGATCACAATATGTTTAAGGGTATTAGCGCCAACTTGCAAGGGTAGAAAGTGTTGGTAAAGGTTGGAGGAGTTAAGTTCTCAGCAGCAGTGACAATGATGATTCCATATCGTTGCATTAAGTTTCCTAATGAAAAGAAAGGTGCCCAACCTGTGGGTGTCCTCCCTCTAATCATTTTGGTCCAAGTAAGGAGAAAGTAGTAGTTTTAGATTAGACTTTGTGATGCATGAAAGTTTTTTGTATATATAGAGGTGGTAAGGGCTTGTGTAATTTTCCCAAGCCACCACAAACTCATCTTTTGAAGCACTTTTTGGTAACACCACTTTTAATTCCTATGGTCACTATATATATATATATATACTCCTTGCATGAGGACATACACATTTTCATAAATAATAAGAAAAATGTGTATGTCCTTATGCAAGGAAGAATTAATGGATTAGTTATAACAAGGACTTGCATTGGCATGCTCTCTAATATGCACATGGCACAGTTGGGTTGTATGGGATTGTAGATTTATGAGTGCCTTTAATACAAAAATGAAAACTATAGACTCATAGTATATATGGCTCCTTTTGTGTGACAAACGCATAGGCACTCTATAATAATGAGCACATACTCTTATAAATATACACTCATTAATGGAAGTCTAATTTATACACTTGTATGAGTATGAGAACTCGCAATCTTGAGTCTTTTAAGGCATGAGACCTTGATAAAGTCCACTCACTACACATATTTTATAAGATACCTCTAGTGGATAGATTTGTTAAAGGCATAAGAGCACCCCAAAAATAATAACCCATGTGTGTGGTTGGAGGACGATAGAATGAAGTTTGTAGAATCATTAGTGCATGGGATGCTTCAAGGTTTTGAATATATAAACACTACCATTGGACATGAATGGATTCATGGGCAACAAGGTAGATTTGTATAGATGGCTCTCTATTTTGGTTTTGTTATATGTGTTTTACATGGTAATGGGAGAACGTTGGGTGGTGGAAGCCAAATTGTCATTGACTTACTTCTTTTACTTCCTATGTATCTAACATGATAGTATGTATTCTTAATTTGTAGTACTCTTTATGCTAATAAACCACTTATCTTTTTCATTTTTTTTGTTGGGCTAGGGCCCTCTCCCTAGATGAAATTAGTCCAAAAAGATAATGATTTGTAAAAGTAAAATAATAAAAGTATACTGAATTATATAGAAAAATCTTAGAATAAAGAAACACATTATAGAAAAATAAAATTTTAATAAGACTAAAAACACAATAATATAAAGTGAAATTTTATTAATTCTTAAAATTAAAAAAAATAGAACTAACCATCTAGCATTGAGAATATGCTTTTGAGTCAAGAATGAAGATTGCCTTTACGGATTTTGTATTGATTGATAGAGGGTTTTCTCTCTACTAGGGTTTCCTCCATGCTTGCCATTGAGTCGGTCCTTATTTTTTTCCCTGCCCAGCATTGTATGTCAGGATCCTCTACTGCCCACTGAGGACACACTTGATTACCTTTGTATTAGCAACTAAACACGAAATTTAACCAGAATGATAAGTAACTAGAAATATGAAACAACACAGAATATGAGAGACAATACCCAATTGTATTAATAATCATTCAGAAGAAAATACAATAAAAAAGATGCCACACTTTTTCTCACACCTCTAGAGCTCCCACACTTCTAGGGTTCACCTGTAATTCTCCTTCAACACTTCAGTCTCGCATCACGGTCACAACAATCAGCTCAAATACAGAGTTGTTGTTCACCTCCACCAGTCAGTAACAACGCTGCCAGTACACAACCGTACTCCAAGTAGATCTCTCTTTTCTTGCTGCCACCTGCAAATCAACAGACCTTACTTACCACGTAGATGTCTCTACACCCTGAAGAACCCTTGTCCTTGCCTCACCAAGTCCTTATGATTCTTCAACCAGTACCCCAATGGATCTCCTAGTAGAAATTGCACAACCTGCAACTCTCCCTGATCATACACACTCAACACTCCTTTGGAACTAAGAGAAGCTAATCCCTGCTCTCTTTTGAAGGAGCTAATCTTTGCTCTCTCACTCTAGTACAATTTTACAATACAGCCCATGAGTTTATTAAATAGATCTCATGCATACAATAATAAGACTTTCTTAATTACAATAATTAGACACGTAACTCAAGATTATAATTAGCCTCTTAACATGCAAACAACCAGTTTGTTAACAAACTGTTCATCAACTCGCAGTTTTGGAATCGCATAGGAGATCGACGTCGGTCCCTGTCTGCTTGGAGGTGACCGACGTCGGCCGATCCTGACCGATGTCGGCAGCTTCCTGTCTCTCCCCTGATCGACGTCGATTGGCCTGACCGACGTCGGTGTCTGTGACACTTCAACAACTCTTCCTGTTCGCATCCTGGTGAAGCTTTTAACTCCACAACCTAACAATCTCTCACTTGGAGATAAACAGCTGCACCTGTACCTGTACCTTTGTTTAATTCATTTTCTGGCTTGTATCCCTCTTCAAGCTCAATTCTGAAGACCAACCACCACACAACCTGTGGTGCACCTCCTGTCATCCAAGTAACCTGCCACATCCGAACCTACAAACCCATGTAGTGAAGTCCTTGACCCTGCATAATATGAATCCCTGCTGCTGGTCCCTCTCAAATGTCTGAGAATCCACTTTCCCCGAATTGGCTTCAAACTCTCTGACAACTCTCACTGCTTGAAAAAACTCAGGTCTACACTAGACCTTATGTGATTTCGAACACTATTATAAGCTCAGCTTGAACTGTCCAGCCCTTGGTGTGCTTATCGGTCCTGCATCCTGCGTATTAAACCCTGCCTACACCTTCTTCACATCAGCTCCCACTGGAGACAAAAAAAAACTCTGTCTCTTATGCCAAAGAATTTTACTGCTCCCAAATTTTTCATGACATACCTCTGAACTAATTTTACCTTTAGCTCAGAAACTCCCTGCATATGTAAACCTGCAACAAGCAACCACACAACAGTAACAGGGATATTGTTGCAATCATCATCCAACCCAGTAAAGACAAACACAATAGTTACACTGACATTAAATAAAGCCCTGCTTTGTCATCCACCTGTCAAAACCTGTACCACTGTCCTGCAGCTTCCTCAAAACCATATACCCTAGCCTTCCGTCTCACGTATCCATCCACTCTCTTCTTTAACTTGGAAATCCATTCGTCTTTCAATGCTTTCATCCCCGCTGGCAACTCTACCAAATCTCCCGCTTGGTTCTCTTCTGAAAAATTCATGCCATGCTCCCACTATTTCTTGAATTCTATCTGTATTGCCTCTTCACGTCTACCTAGTTCTTGACCATCAGTAAGCACCAAGTAAGAAGGTGAACAACGAATATGAGGTCCACTTACCCTTTTAGTCCTCCATATGAGCATTTGAGACTCCTTGACAACTTGTTGTCTGCCCAACATCCGTTCTAGTGACCGATCTCGGCCATCTCCCAATTTGCACCTGACCGACGTCGGTTCCCTGCGACTGACCCTGACTGCCGATGTCGGTGTCCCTGTTGCCGACGTCGATTCATGTATGACCGACGTCGCTCTTCATCTGCCCGAGACCACCGACTCTACTGATCTGCACATGACCGACGTCGGTGCCTGTCTATTCGACGTCGATTTCCCCTGACCGACGCTGGTACCTGTGTTCGCCTGTGAGTGATGACTTTTTACCCGCGAGCTCCCTTTGAATCAAAACCCTGTCTAAATTAACACAGCCCTGCTCAAAATAATTTAGTCCCCTCAGCTGATCTCTGTCCGTCATCTCCTCCATGAACACCAAGGCTTTCCAGTTCTTAAATTTGTCAAAGATATCTGTCTTCCACTTAAGAACATGCATTCCCTTCTTACATATGTAACCAAGCCTACAAAGCCACATCTCTGCAACAGAAGGTGAATCAGTAATATAAGTAGATAGATAAAAGATACCTACTTTCTTACCACCGTCTAATTCAAGTGCATCCACTGTGAGAGTTACTGTGCATCTCTCATCACCTAACTTTTTTGAAGAAATTAGACTCATCTCCAAGACTGGTACCTGCTTGACCTCATTCAACACCCGTGTGTTATCTGTCTGCAATTTTAGCTTCACTTCCCCTTTGCCAACCATTTGACAAGGCTCACCAGCTCCTAAATAAATCTCTCCAAAGTCTCCAAAGACATACCCATAAAAAGATGCTCTATTTCGGGCTGCATGGAAAGAGACAACAGTATCTATAGACCAAGATTCTACTTTATCCAGAGCAACCTATGCAACAACACCTGCAACATCTGCTTCTACACGTTGATCTTCTACCGATCAACAATCTTCTTTTACCTTCTCTTTCTTTTCATCAATCTGACCATTCGTGCTATTCAGTTTCTTCATTCGTAGCTTACTTTCTTCTGCCATTGCTATACTCCCACTCAATCAAAAACTCTTGTGAGTACCTTGTAATCAACAAATACTAACTAGATCTGATACAACCTATTAGTAAACCCAACCAAAAACTCTGATACCAACTGTCAAGATTGGTACCAACCTGGTCAATCTGCTCAACCTACTCTGATACCAACTGTCAGGGTCCTCTACTGCCCACTGAGGACACACTTGATTACCTTTGTATTAGCAACTAAACACGAAATTTAACCAGAATGATAAGTAACTAGAAATATGAAACAACACAGAATATGAGAGACAATACCCAATTGTATTAATAATCATTTAGAAGAAAATACAATAAAGAAGATGCCACACTTCTTTCCACACCTCTAGAGCTCCCACACTTCTAGGGTTCACCTGTAATTCTCCTTCAACACTTCACTCTCTCATCACGGTCACAAAAATCAACTCAAACACAGAGTTGTTGTTCACCTCCACCAGTCAGTAACAACGCTGCCAATACACCAAGTACACAACCGTACTCCAAGTAGATCTCTCTTTCCTTGCTGCCACCTGCAAATCAACAGACCTTACTTACCACGTAGATGTCTCTACACCTTGAAGAACCCTTGTCCTTGCCTTATCAAGTCCTTATGATTCTTCAACCAGTACCCCGATGGATCTCCTAGTAGAACTTGCACAACCTGCAACTCTCCCTGATCATACACACTCAGCACTCCCTTGGAACTAGGAGAAGCTAATCCCTGCTCTCTTCTGAAGGAGCTAATCTTTGCTCTCTCACTCTAGTACAATTTTATAATACAGAGCATGAGTCTATTATATAGATCTCATGCATACAATAATTAAACTTTCTTAATTACAATAATTAGACACACAATTCAAGACTATAATTAGCCTCTTAACATGCAAACAACCGGTTCGTTAACAAATTGTTCAACTCACATTTTTGGAACCGCATAGGAGACCGACGTCAGTCCCTGTCTGCCTGGAGGTGACCGACGTCGGCCGATCCTGACCGATGTCGACAGCTTTCTGTCTCTCCCCTGACTGATGTCGGTTGGCCTGACCGACGCCGATGTCTGTGACACTTCAGCAACTCCTCTTGTTCACATCCTGGTGAAGCTTTTAACTCCACAACCTAACATTGTACCATACCATAACGTTTGTCACTTATGGGACTTGCATTTATTGTTGTTTCAAGGTTTCTCATCTATGGATGAGGCCAACCTTTATAATGACTTCTCCCTATTCTATTCTGATTATTTTAGCTACGGAGAAGAATGGTGGAGCATCGAGCAATGGCCCCCTGTAAGCATCCGAAGAAGTTTGTCCTGAAAGTTTACCATGAGATAATGCTTGGGAACCTGATGTTATATTGCCCATTTCTGAATTTAATTTTACATGTCAATGATTAGAGCAATTTTGCTTAATAGAGAATCCCCTATAAAAGTATGCTACGGTCCTGGGTTCAAACTCACTGTGCAGCTCACAACATTAAGTTGGAGAGTGTCTAGAACATGACTAAAGGCTTTTTCCTCTTTTGCTTCTCTGACCCTCCCATACAGGAGGAATCCTCCATAGGTCTTCCACTTGGTAAGTCAAGAACTCGCTTATGGTTCTCTCCCCCTGGACATGAGACTCTGTGGTCTCGGAGCACTATACTCTTAAAGTCCCTGTCTGGATTGAATTTCTAGGTTTCCCACTCCCCTGATGGCACTTTATTTACCAAATAGTGTCCTCCATAGGCTGTGTGGTTTGTCATGAACAAAACTAGTTCTACTCTGTTAGACCACAAAAAAGGGTCAGTGTAGAAGTAGACCTCTTCCAAGACCTCAAGGAGTTTGAGTAAATTCAAGTCGAGGATGTGAGGCACTCTCAACGAGTCCTGTTTATCAACTTGCCTAAAACTTGCTTTCATTTCCAATCCACCGACCATAAGCTATGGGATTTTCCCCTTCAATTTGCTCGCAATAATGTGCCCAATTGCTTATCCTTTGCCCCCCCCCCCCAAGCCCTCTCCAAAATCTAGAAAAAATTTAGCTAAGGACGGCTGGACTACAATAGGGAAAAAGAACTCTCCCATCAAAGTCGCAAACACATTTGTTTCTCCCAAAGGAGGCAAGCCATATTTGAGCGATGGCCCATAGGAGCAGGGTCCTATTGAGAAAGATTCCTTTATGATCGAAGCCCTGAAATTAGTAAAAAATCTCAAGGTGTTCAACACCCTTCTGGTTGCTAACATTTTATCCCAAGGTTTTGAGGCCTCTGTGCCCAGCTCTTCTGGATTTTTGAACTCACATCCAACCACTCTTCCACTTCTTGATCGGTGGGATATGCCCAAACACTCTCATATCCCTCCTTAGAAGAATGACAAGGTGGAAGGAGAGTTTCAAGCTAACCCTAATTTGAGGAATCAATATGAGTTCTTGAGTGCCAACAATGGACACTTTCTATAGAATTAGTATGACACCCTAGAAGGGTTGGAGTCAAAGGACAGTCCCTCAACACCCGTCATCTATGGATTATTTTTCATGGAATGTTTGGGGTCTCACAGACCCAAAATGCAAGTTTGTTGTGTGTGATTTCAAAAGGAAGTTTATTTAAATGAACGTTCTCTATCTGAAGGAAGTCAAGGCGGCATATTTTTTATTGACAACTATCAGTAATTCCATCTGGCATGATAGTATCATTCTTCATAAAAACTATGCCACAAGGCATGGAGGGGTGATCACTTTCATTTCTCCATGATGATGGCCACACTTAGTGAAATCTGGTGTGGACCCCACCAATTGATTAGTATGGGTTCTTTTTAGCATTAAAAGCCACTCTTTTGGCTTTATTAATATTTATGCCTTGAATGATGCCTTGGAGTGCACCCATTTATGGTGGTGGATAGCGGATGATCTCCCCAATGCTCATTGGGTATTATGTGGTGACTTTAATATGGTGGTGTCTCCCGAGGACAAAATGGGCCACTTATCTATGAGATGGGCAACTAGTAAAAGGGAGGCATGGTTTTACATATGCACTAAATGGGGCCTTTATGCCCCCAATTTAATTCGTCGGCTTGCAGATGGAGTTTGGTACAAAAGGCCCCGCTCGAATTCTGAAGCATCTAAATAGGGCAATGATGGCCACTCAACCGTACTTCTCTTTTGATAATGGTTTTTCCTCTAGTGTAGGTGTTGCTAGATTTTGGGCTTTTTGATGACTTCCCTATTTGGCTCTGAGTGACATGATAGTTCATGAAACCTAAATTCTATAAAATGCAATTCTTCCTTAACACCTCCTTGCTCAAGCATGGGCCCATAGTGGCACACATTAGGAGACTTTGGAATTTAGATCCACATCCTTCCCAAGAATCTGGATGGATTATCTGGTGTGATGATGCCATCATAAGGAACTCTTGCTTTCTACAAATCTATGGCCACCAACTTTCCAAAATTCGGAGACACTCTTACTCTTCTACCACCTCAGAGCTAAGTCATGTGGCTCTAGCCCTGAAAAAGATCCCTTTAATGAGATCTTACAGGTGAGATTGGCTTTCTGGTGACATTGCATTCAGATTGCAGACAACTACAATGCCTAGGGAGCCCAAGTCAAAGCTAGGCTTCATTGGCTTAAGATAGGGGGCAAAGTTTTTGAGTTCTTCTAAATGCTACGAGCCAAGAACTCAAAGCAAAAATTACAAGTCATTTATGAGGCTGGCAACAGACTCACAGAGACTCCACAGATAGTGCAAGCTTTTGTCCACCATTATCAACAAGTGTTCAAATCTCAAGCATCTTCAGTTGAGCGTGAAACTGTCCTTCCATAATGCCTTTCAATGGTGCCATGTAAACTCACTCCTACCCAGCGGGTGGTTTACAACATGCCCCTCATTGTTAATGATTTGCATGAAGCAATGTTTCACATGGCTAATGACAAAGCTCCTAACATTGATGTCTTTCCCTAAAAATTCTATAAAACTCTTTGGAACCTTGTGGGATGTGACTTGCATAAGGGTTATCAAGAAGCATTTTGCAAACATTCTCTAGGTACAAATATAAATTAAAAAAATATCAATTTCATACCTAAGCAGGGAAATCCTGAGTTGATCTGCAACTGGCGGCCCATCACCCTCCTGAATGTCTCCTATTAGATCATTGCCAAGGCTCTGGTAATCTGGTTGCGTAATATGATGCATGTCATTAAGCATCCAAAATAAATGGGTTTTATCAAAAGACGTTATATTTTGGATAACATCATTGCCATTTAGGAAGGCATGGATTGGGCCAGACGGTCTAAGCAATAGCTTATGTTCATAAAAATTGACTTTGAAAATTTTTATGATCGCATCAAATGGCCATTTATTCTAGTCACGCTTTAAGCTCTAGGCTTCGAGCCCATATTCATCCAAACTATTCATATGTTCTTCTTAGATGCCTCGGTTGTCCTCTCCATTAATGGAGTCACCTTTGATCAATTTGGCTTGTTTTGTTCTATTTGTCAAGGGTGCCCGTTAGCTCCTACCTTGTATGTACTTCCAATTGAAGGTTTTGGATATCTTCTTAGTAATGCCCAAGCTATGGGCTTTGTTAAGGGAATTTATCTCCCTCTTGATGCCACGAACCTATATGAAGATATGCAACTGCTCAATGGCCACTTTGTGGATGAATCCTTCCTTACTCTCAATGAGGATGAAACCAATGTGGATAATGCCTTACAGTGTCTCAACACCTTCTATCTGGCCTCTGGCTCCAGCATCTAATAGTAGAAAAATCATTGCTACAAACAATCATACCTCCCTCCACCAACGTGGACTACTAAATTCGGTTGGAAGTGGATCCAACATGATGAAATCTTTAAATTTCTTGGCATCCACTTTGCTTTTGATGCCTCGCCACCTTTGTTGTAGTAATATGTTGTTGACAAAGTTGCTAAGAATATAGAATACTGGGTGACCAAGTCTCTTTCGTTAGCAAGTAAATTTCAAATTTGCTAAAAAATTCTTGCATCCACTCATGTGTACTACTCGTCATGTTGGGTGCCTTCTAAAAAACCTTACCAGAAGTTGGAGAAATTGTTCAGATATTTTCATTGGGCCAATTCCTCGTAGGGTAAAGGATCCCACAGGGTTGCCTGGGAATATTGTTGCCTCACGCGTGATGCTAGAGGGATGGGGCTCATTGATATAGCCTGGCAAGGAACTGCCTTATGTGCCAAATGGATTATGCGGGCCATTGAGGGATAAGAAGCTTGGAAGGTGTTGTTCAGATATTGTATCTCCTCAGGCTTGCCTAAGGGCAAGAAGGCCTGGAAAGGGCTCGGCTTTTCTAATTTACTCTTCATTCAGTCTCCTGTCCAAATCACATGGTCCTTTGTGGCCAAAAGCATATGGAAGGCCTAGGAAAATATTAAACCATGGTTGCTCTGGAATGTTGTTGGTTTTCGAACTGGGCTCTCTGCTAACTCCCATTCTCTCTGGTCGTCTCCCATTTTCTCTCGCAATGAAATGCCCCTGGCAGAAATCCCTTGGGTCAATGCTCTCAAGCTTTACCGTAGAGGAATTCACACCATCTAGGTTACCTTTCGTAGGCGCTCTCACTCTTGGCTATCCTAGGAGGAGGCAAAAGCTAAATTTCAATTAGCCAATACAAACTAGGAGTCCTATCAAGAGATCGTCAATACCATCCCAACTTCCATGCTCCATAAAATCTCAGTTCATTCCACTCGATCGTGGTGGAAGGACTGAAAATGGTATGTCAAGACCCCTTTTCGTAATTACACTCCTCGGCTTGGCTATGCATGGCTCACCCCCCCCATTTGCCCATGGTTGACAAGCTTAACGCCCATTGGGGGCTACACTCGTCTGTTAAAACGTGGATTTTTCGCTTCAACATTGTTTGGGAGGCTTGTGTGGAGCCCAAACTTGCTTATTTTGCTTGGTGTATATTGCACCAAGGCTTGCCTATTGGCAGAAGACTCATCCAACTTAGAGTCCACCTACCTACTTGCCCCTTATGTGGCCACCTTGAGATGCTTCCTCATCTCTTCTGGTACTATTCCAAAGCTCAAAGGGTCTAGACTTGGGTCCATGATCTTTTCAAGCCTTTCCAACCTGAATTCTTCCTTTGGCAGCATATCCTCCTTAGAGACAAACTCACGATGCCCTTCAAATACATGCAAGTTTGGCATACTTTCAGAATGGAGATTCTCTTTTGGATTTGGAAAGAAAGAAATACTTCTGTGTTTAAACATGTTTTTGTTGATTGTAATGTTTCTGCTTTGCACAAATATTCTATCATCTCCAATATTCTTTTGCAAATTCAAGTCCAAGCCAATAAAGTGGCTATCGAGCTTGGGCATCTTCAGGATCTCCTTTCCCATTGGAGAGATTATCCTTGTGCTATGGTTCGGGTTTCACCTTCTCCATCTAAGGATACCAAATTGGATGATAGAGTGCCTCGACCGCTTCGTGGTGGGCATTGTTGTAGTCATTCTAGGTGTTGTTCTCACAACGGCACCTTGTACCAGCGTGTTTCCCCTCTTAGGTAGCAGCGAGGGTGGCAGCAATTGCCTCTTTTCCCTGTTAGGCAAGATAGCTGGAACACTCCTCCGTGCCTAGATGCTTGGCAGGTGTCACCTAGAAGTCAAACTGATGTGTTAGATAAGTTCTCCAGGGTTTCTTTGGCCATTTCGCCCACTCGGACACAAGCAGAAGATGATGACACAGACACTGCCCAAGTTACTAGTTAGGAGCATATTCCAGATGGCAATGACTTGCCAAGCTCGGGCTAGGGCCCTGATGATATGGATCCTTTGTCTTTTAGCCTTGCTCTTACTACATAAAAATTATCTATTTTAATGACTTTGTGACTTGTTTCTACGCTTTGCTTAGATTATGATACTTTTGATTTTGTTCCTAAACTCTGCTTAATATGACATGGCATGCTTTCATACTGCCTTTATTTTTTTTATAAAGTATTTGTATATTTTCGTTAAATTAATATATAGATATATTTCATCAAAAAAAAATAGTAAGAATTTATTTATGAGAAAATAAAAATTAGTAATTTTTAAAAAAAAATTACTTTTAAAATTATTTTTCTTTTTATTATAATTATTTTAAAATATTAAAAATTAATACAATTTTTTAATTGTGTATCAATTATTATTATAAACATATAATTTTATATTATTAGTTTTATGTATTGATTATTACACTTTTTATTTATTAAAATAAAAGTTAAAAATTAGCAAAGCAGTGATTCACCCCCAAAAAAATTATTTATGAGAAAATAAAAATTAATTATTAAAAAAAAATCTTCTTTTTATAATAATTAAAAAACATATTATGAATTAATACAATTTTTATTTTGTATCAATTATTGTTACATATAATTTTAATATTAATTTTATAAAATAATAATAATAAATTTGTATAATGTAATTTTTTATAATTTATTTTAAAATATTTAAATTATATAAATTAATTAAATGGAACCTAAATTAATAGTGGGAATTTGTCTAACCCAAACCATAAGTTTTGCGTTGATGAATTTTGATAATTTTTATTATATATAATTTTAATATTATTTTATTTTATTTTATATTATAATAATAATAGACTTATATATTAATTATTATTTTTAATATTATAAAAAATTAATTTTTAATAATAATTATTATTAATAAAATTTAAATTATATTTAATGTGAAACTTTAAGTATGTATAGAGTTGACTTGGATGAATGGAATTTTAATTGATTTGTTTCTCAATATTATTTTGATAAGTTTAATATTACTTTTTAATTAATTTATTTCTTAATACTAATCGATAAGTTTAAAATTAAATTTATATTTAATATTAATTTTATAAGGACATTCACATTGTCAAGAGACCCTCTATCGAGCCCCATCCCATTTATATGGCAATAGGACTTGATCAATGAGGGCTTCCTTCCATATTCAATAGGGATGAATGAATGAAAGTTTTTAATAACTTTCACGAGGCCAATCAATGTATAAGACTCAAGAGTAAAACCAATCAACACAATACCAAATAAACCATTCTACACTGTTGCTTCTGCAATTTCTCGATTTATTTGTTAAGCTTGGATCTTCTGTTATGAATTCTAGGCAAGTAGTCTACTATTTTTGCTATCTTTTCCTCTTTAAACAAAGTTGTAAGTGCTTCATCTTGTAGGATATCAACGTAACTACTATGAATGTCCTCATATGTTATACATTCCATGATGAAATGCCATTCCGTTTCCACCAATTTGAACTTTTAAAACTGACAAACCCTGTCCAACCATTCCTCCTTGGGTGCTTTCCATCTCCTTGTTTTGCATCTAAGATGGTGTGAACTAGTTCTTAGCTGGGCAATTAACATTTTAGCTTTCCACTTAATCTCCGCTCCTATATAGTGCTTTTGTTCATGGTCACATATGTGATTAAAGTTCTTGACATATTATTCTCTTTTACATCCCATCTGTTTTGTCCACATGGTTGTTTTGACTTTTTTTCACACATATCTTTTCATTTCCACATTGGTGTTAGGACAGTCTTGCATGTTAATGTCCCATTTGCTCATCCATTTGTCATTTTGTTTCATCCATGTGTTCTTCCTTCTATTTAGCTTTTCCCCCGCTACTATTTTGGGCCAACAACATCCTTCCATGCTTTCCACTTTCTTCAAGTATCCTAATAGCCAGATCAAGGTCGTTGCTTCCATCAGAAAGGTCCCAGCCTCAGCAAGCATGATCTCATACGATATCGTGGCTTTTATTTTGAAACTACTTGGATTAAATGCTTTTGAAACCTTTATATTTGTCTCCATTTCACCGTTGATGTGTTGTTGCCCCAAACTGACAACCATATAACACTACCGAGATAACAAGCAACCCAAAAAGAGTCAACTTGGTTTTTCAACTTGGTTTTGGAGCATGTATAAGGCTTTCTACCCCCCTTGTATCCTTTTAGCTTTACAAGCCTCCCAATTGAGATTATTGTGAAAGTCAAGGCCCAGGGACTTGTATTCATTTACCACTTGCAAGGGGCCGCCTTCGAACTCAGAATTTAATTATCTTTTTTTTTTTCTTAAGGAAAAAATCATGAATTTGGTCTTACTAATATTCCCCTTCATTCCCACCTCTCAACAAAAACATTCTAGAGCTCTCAAATGTTCTTGCAAACCATGCTCTGTTTTAGCCATTAGGATAAGGTCATCCGCATAAAGCAACAATTTTACCACATAAGAGGCCAGTTGTACCCTGTCCCGACCCAAATTTTCAATCCACTCCTCTAACTTGTCAATATATAGCCCAAACAAAGTGGGGGATAGTGGGCACCCCTGCTTGACCCCGATGTCACTCCCAAAGCACTCAGATAAACCACCCTTGTTTTGATTTTGGCTCGGACTTGATTATAGACCTTGTGAACCATTGCCCTATATTTTTTTGATACATCCAATTCTTCCATTCTGTTCCAGATTTTGCTTATAGGCACCGTGTCAAATGCCTTTTTGAAATCAACAAAACAACAATAGACCTCTTCCTCCTGCTTGTCCCAAACCTTTTCAATCAAATGCCTAAGGGTGATGCAATGATCAATAGTAGATTGTTTTGGTCTAAAACCCCCCTGCCCCTTCTCCATCTTACCTTCCTTTTTAGTCCAAAGGCTAATTCTACGTTCCACCATGCTACTGAAAAGTTTACCTAAAAGAGGATTAATCATAATAGTACGATAATTTGATGGATTGTTGGCATCGTTGCTTTTATGAAGGGGGATGACCATGCTAATTGTCCAATTTTCGGGAAAGCCATATTGAATAACCTTGTTGAATATCTTTTTTATGTGTGGTGTAAGATCTTTCAAACCCCATTTTAAAAATTATGCTTAAAACCCATCCAAGACCTAAGCTTTGTCCATCACTAATTTTTTGATTCCTTCCTTGATGTCTTTTGTGGAGAATAGTTTGTCCCTATTGACAATTACCGAGGGGGAGGGAGAAGTTCTTGATTTTGATCTCTTTCATACAACATTTTTGCATATTCTAGCCATTGATTGTCAGAGATATTATTCTCCTAATTTGTTTTAGCCTGCTGGAGTTCTCTCCAAAAACCTCTCAAACTATTCTTCCCCATAATAATCAATGCTTTCTTCCTGGTTTTCATGAACTCTTCTTTTTTATCTCACTAGATTTTTGTACGCTTTTGTATGTGTTTTATCCTTACCCGAGACATTCATCATTCTTTTTGCCTCCTTGCAATCATCATCAAACCACATATTAGCTGGGAAGCTATTTTTTATACTTCTTTTGGCTTTAGATCTCTTGCATTCCTTAAGCGCCCTATGTATGATAGTCATCAAGTTCTCATTGTTTATTACTCTCTTATTCATATTTGTGCTACCTACAACGTGTATTTCCTTAATCTGTTTTGCAATCATTGCTCTAAAAGTGTCATGGTTCCCTTGATTCATAAGTATTTTTCTTTGAAAATCTATTTTTTTTATTTGGTTGAAGATTCGACCTCTGTTGATCATTGTCTTTCATGTTAATCTTCACATAAATAGGGTTATGATATGATTTCATTTCTACTGGACAACTTCCAATCTCAACCTCTGATATCCATGATATAAAATTTTGTGAACAGATGGCATAATCCACTACGCTTTACCCGTTGTATGTTTGACATGTGATGTTTCTTGATTTTGGCTATGTTTTTATTCTATTACATATGATCAAGTTGTGTAAACTGCATATTCCTAATAATTCAGCGTCAAAATCAAAGATACCTCCTTTTTTGTCTTGAGAAACCCGTTCCTATTTCTGATGTTCATCTTCTTCTAACCATAAAGGGTTGTTATTCCACCCTTCCTCCTTACCAAGGTAAAGAGCTTGGTTGTTTGATGTTCTTGCATTAAAGTCCCCTAATAAAATGATCTCACCTGAGGTACAAAATTTTTCTCTGTCTCTTTTCAATGCTTCAAAAGGGTCTTCTCTATTCAAGTTCCTTTTCTTGTATGTTTTACATCCATAAGGGGCAAAGTAGCAACCTGCGAGATAGAAAGTGGTTTCATTGTTTTTCAACTTCAACCATATGTATTGATTGTTCGGATCCTTCTTTTCCTCTTTTTGACTCCTTGACATGTTTCCCTTTCCAACACTGTCACACCTCCATGCTCTTTTCTGTTATCTACCGGTGCATTCCAAGCCAAAACTTTTTCATAACCTTCAAATTCTGGCACTCTGCATCCCTCATGTTCATGTGTTTCTACCAAGACAATAATGTCCTTACCCTTTGCTATGGCCCCCAACCCAGGACCTCTCCTCCAAGGATAGCCTCTACAATTCCAGCTAACCATCGTAAGATGATCTTGCGGCGGCAGGGGGAGGGGGGTTAGCGGAGGGGCGTCTCCCTATTTATGTGTATTTTTGTCACTAAATTGAGCTTTCCCCTTATATAGCCATGCTTCCCTCCCTTTCTTGCCACTGCTACTTTTTCCCATCCTTTCTTTCTTTCTTCCAACTGTATTGGGGTTAAGTCCTTGTCTATATAAAATTGTGTGCCTTTGAGGAACCTCTTATTTCTTAGTATTTTATTCTTATCTTTTGCATTATTCAAGGTTACCTTTATATTTATGGTTCTATCCCCCCTGCTATTTTACTGATTCTACTTGCTTGTTAGATATGACCTGCCCACTGTAGCTGATCTAGTAGGAAGTCTCTTTACCAACCTACTGGTAACTTCTCCTTCTCCATGTTCTTTCAACCCTTTGATTATTATGTTTGCTGCCCTATCTTGACGGTCTATTTCTTCCCACATTAGTTATTAGCTCCTTTTGTGTTTATGTTGGTTCTCTTACTACCTGTGCCCATGTCTTGGCTTCCTCTAATCTTTCCAACAGTGTATTTTCCTTAACCTCCATGTTTGCTATTGTTGATTGAATCTCTTTGACCTGCGGGATACCTCTTTCTCTATATGTTGTGGCTATGTTTTTGTTCTTGCTTTGTTTCAGTTCAAACTTTAATGATATAATCTCTTGCTACCCTGTTTCCATGATGCGTTGCAAACTATTTATTTGGTCTTTGAACATCTTGTTATCCTATGCTAGCTTTAGATTGGTTTCAGTAATCTCTTGAAGCTTGGTATCTTTCATTTGTTCTTTCATCTCCATGCTATCCATCCTCCTCTTCAAAGCCAATAGTTCATTGATATACAACTCTGATGACCATGTTAAAGGTGTTGATATGGAGCTATATTAACCTTGATTTTCTTGATTTCCAACCTTCTCCCCTATGTTGAATGCTTGACGTTTCTTGCCTTCTTATTGCTTTGCTTCCTCTCGCCGGCAATATATTGTCTTTAGATGATCGTCTTGGCCGGTTAGCCACATATTGAAGGTTTTTTGTGTTGTGTTTGCATCTGGGATTGTTTGAGTGTTGCTTGATGACTTTGGAAGGATTGCCATGAATTTTTTACCCCTATCCGTTTTATCTTTCTTGTCATCTTGCTCTGTCTGCATTGCAAAATTCTTTTACACTGTTTGGCATTAACATATGTCAACGTTTCACTTGAATCCACCAATCTGACCCGTTTCTAACCTTGTTTTTTGGAGTACAGAAATATTGTTTTTGTGTCCTCTGTTGTATGGAGTTTGTGGTCACCCAAGTTTTCTGATATAGGTGTTAATCCAAATGGGATTAGCATGATGGTTTGAGGATCCATTTGTTGCATCCCTATTTTCCTCTTTCCCTCCATAGATCTTCGTTCCCCTACTAAAGCGCTATCTATGCCATCTGCTTTTTTCTAGATGTTGCCTATTGGTAGGTTTAAATCATAGAATGTGGCTTTTTCTTCCATGGTTTCCGAATCTCCATTTTAAAGTTTTATGGTTGCAGATACGATGCATGGAAAAACAAACCCTAAATGTAAGAAAAAGAAATTGTGCAAACCATTGACCTTCACTGCTTTTAGGTCACACTCGTAAAGATGGTTGTTGCAGTCAAGTCTTGTCGCCGCTCAAAGCGTCGTCGCCTCGCCTCAAAAATGAAAGCAGTACAAAACAATGGAAAGGATGATCGGTCGCCATTTCTATTTATGCCGAAACCCATCTCTAATGATAATAATAGATCCATATATTAATAGGCTCGAATGATAGATCTATATATTAATTTTGATGGTCGTTTCAATTTTTAATAAATTTTATTATAATAATTAATTAAAAATATAAAGTCATTTAATAATTTTTTTTTTTTAATTAATAAAATTGAAGTTAAATTTAATGCAAGTCAAATTTTAAATAAAATTTAATTGATGTATTTAAATATAAAACTTTGTTTTTTTTACTAAAGTGTTTAATTTTAATGAAAGTTAATTGTGATGCTCTCATCAATTTCAATGATAATTAATGTTAAATTTAAATGATGGTTATTTAAATCTATATTTTTATAAATTCTTAAAAAATATGATTATGATTAGACATATGTCTATTATTATTATAACTTTATTTCTCATTTAAATGATGGTTATTTAAATCTATATTTTTATAAATTTTTAAAAAATATGATTATGATTAAACATGTCTATTATTATTATTATTATAACTTTTATTTTATTTCATAAGAAAAACTTTATTTCTCATTGTGAATGTTTTAAGTATTAATTTTCTTTATAATAGCTATTATTTATTTTATTTTGTCTTATCTGTGAAAAATTATAATTAATCATATAATAATTATTATTAAATTTTATTTCATTTCGAAAATAAATTTTATAGTTTAATGAAAATTAATGATGATAATAATTTATAAAATTATAATTACACATTTAAAAATATATTAATATATTATTAATTAAAAAAATTATAATTAATTTTATAATTTGATTAAGAATTATATAACTATTACATAATGATTTGAAATATAATAATAATAAGTCATACAAATTTATTATTAATAAAATAATTATAATTAATTTTATAATTTAATTAAAAATATATATTATATAATCATTTGAAAAATTAAATTTTATTAAAATAAAAAATAAAAGATTAATGTATTACTGATTAATATTTAAACACTTTCTGTTAATATGTAATGTTCATCAAATTTTATAACCATAACTAACAGTGAACAAAATAATAATATATCATAGCTATGATTAGGCGTGTTCATTATTCCTAAATTTATTTTATTTTATTTATTTTTAAATTTGTTTTAATCGTATCTTCCTTATATATATATTTAGTAAATTTTCTTTTCATTAGAATTATTACTTGAGTTTTTCTTATAAATTGTTAATTTTATAAATAATAGTTATGTATATCAGTATGTTAAGTATACAGTACATTTGATTTTTTTTTTTAAATTATAGAACACTAGTAACAAAACATAAGTAATAAAAAGACCATATCCATACGCCAGGAAACTGCAATGCCGAATCTTTGGGCTCTCCCCTATTATAGAATAGGAGCCCATTCGGGTGAGGCTAATAAGGTTAGTTTTCCATCCTCAAAGATTTCTTACCGGAGCAAAACAAGTTATTACAATAATGATTACAATATATATTATAATTGTCATAACAAATTTTACTGACTTTACTCACTCACCTTCAAGCGGTTGAGGCGTGAATAACAAATTGTGTTAACTAATAAACTGATTTCATTTCTTCATCCATTACATTATAACAATCAAATATAATTACATTGAGAGTGTCATTACTGAAATTAAATAATAAAAATATATATATAACGGCCCAGTTCGGAAGATTTCCGACTCCCAACAAAAACAAAATGTTCAACCAAATACATGCCGACCGTTAACAGACTTGCGTACGCTTTATTTGTCCGCTACATTCTGCGAGTACTGTACTGTACTGTACTGTGTATATCGCCGGAGGGATGGGGTTTGCTTTTTTAAGTATATTCTGAAAATACACGCTATTTAACCAAAATTTTCTGAAAACGACGGAAAAAAAAACAAAATTACATAGTGGAACAAGGCTTCCTGAGATCTACGACAATGACGCTGATGTTATCAGCGCTGCCACGGGCGACGGCAAGTTTTGTTAGCAACGCAGCTGCGGTGGCCGCCGGGGATTCGAACACGGGATCTGCGCGAGGGCAGGTGCCGTCAACTTGCGCTGTCCTTCTGCTGCCATGAAACGATAGGCACTTCCGAGATAGCTCGCACGCCACCTCGTTCGACACAACGTCCCAGAGACCGTCACTTGCCAGAATCAGGCACTCGTCCTCTTCACTCCTCTCTTCAAAACTCAGCTCCGGCTCTGCGATGACGTATGGCTTTAGATATTTGTCCCCTGCACTTCAATATACACAATGTGTATGTACTCATCAGCTTCATTCTATTATCAACAGTTTCAGAATATAATAATCTTATTACAACATCGAAATCGATATTTATGGAGTTACTTCAGAAAATATAACAGGTTATCAGCACCCCAGCTGAACTAAGCCTTCAAATACAGTGTGTATACTCCTCAGCTCAATATTAACAAGAAACACCCGTCATAAATAACTCGTTACTGGTTCCCTATTATATTGTGTATATACCACCGTTACAGCCGTTCGAAACACATATACACATACGAGGATTGTATATACACCTTCACTTCATACTTTCTAAAAAAAAAACTGCTGCTCCTCTTGAATATGATGTCCAAAAAAAAACTCTAAACTAATTACTTATTAGCTTTAATTTTGTACAAATTAAATTCAAAACTTCATTAATTATATATTTTAAGAAATCTGGCCCCGCATTTTGTGAATATATTTTAAGAAATCTGACCCCGCATTTTGATAATTATTCACAGCAACTTTCAACATACCAGTTGTGTATATATTCCGTTGACCAAATTTCATTCCAAGTAAATATTTCAAAAACGAATTTTACTAAATAATCGATAACTTCTTAATCCGTACCTCGGGTTTGAAATACTTCGCCCGAGTCCAGAGACCTATTATGTATATATACTCCTTTAAATATTCTGTATATATGCCATAGTTATAAATTTGTTTCAAGATCCATGTTTATATATAAACCCTTAATGAAAAATCGTGTATGTATGCCATCGTTATGAATTTGTTTAAAAATCGATATTTATATATAAACCCTGAAATGAAAACTCGTGATTTTAAATACTGTGTATACACTTCTCTACATTTTATATCTAAATTTCATCGTTATTTTTTTATACGAAGATCAATATTCATATATAAACCCTTAAACGAGAACTCGTGAATTTAAATTGTGTGCATATACTCCTTTAGATGAAGTGTATATTCCAAAAACGGCATTTTATTAAATATACTCTCGATATATTTTTCTTTTTCCTTTCTTTTTGTTATGGGTACGTTGAAGGAGGAGTCGGCGTTTCAGACGCGAAGCCTGGACACGATCCTGAGACAGCTTTGGTGGTGAGGCCCGCGACCCTGAGGCCTTTACATATTCTTCTCTACTTATTATGTATTAATCGTTATTGATTCGTTCGAATATAGATATTTATTCATTTACATGATGTAAATCATACGTTTCAAATACTTCACTCCCGCAGCCTGTCATTTAGTATGTAATTTAGTACAAGACTGCAATTATTAAAACTTTGAAAAACGTACACAAATCTAGAAATGAAATGCAGCGAATGGCGATTGGTTAATTTCTTGTTTTTATTACCTATAGCTCTGGACATGGCAAGTACGCCGAGGACGCGATAGCCGTTCCAATAAATAACCCTGCCACCCGCGGCTTCGATGCGCGCCATCTCTTCTGGTGCCTCTGGCTGCACAAACACCGAAGCGATATAGACTCGTAACATGCCTCGAACACACAAAAACGAACAGAAAAATTTATATATATTCTATGTATATACTTTCGACAAAACATACGTTACGCCATCTCGAAAATCGTGTTCTGTATTGGCTCTCTCTTATTTGGCCGATGTCTTATCGAAACTTTTTTTCTTTTTATTTTTTTTGGGCGGGGCAACGTCTAACGGAAAAAATTACGTATTTTGCGTACGCCATAAAAATTAAAAATTGCAAAAACATGCGTGTATTTCATGTATATATCACAAGAACACGCGTGAATTTTATGTATATATCACAGAACATGGGTATTTTCTGTCTCGTGTATGTCAAAAAAATGTATTCTGTCAAAAACAATGTGAAGTATGTTAAAAAACGTGTATTTTGTTTATATGTCACAAACGTGTATTTAATCTGTATATGACACAACATATATCTTGTGTATATGTACCTTGTGATCGGTAGAGAGAGGAATGGCCTTGCCACCTCTGGAGAGCACGGCTCTGGAATCCCCGCAGTTCGCCACCACGATCTGCCTACTGCTCACCACCGCCACCACAGCCGTCGATCCCACGGTCGATCCCACCGTCTCCGGCGCCTTAGCTTCTATCTTCTCTTCTCCCTGCGATTCGATCCCCTGACGTTTGAGTTTCTCATTACCCCCGCACACGCCCGCGACCTCCACGTCCATCTTCAGAAAACAGGCCTTCATGGCGGCCTTCCACTCCGTCTCGTTAACCGGGTCCGTCAAACGAATTTCATTCGCCAGAGCCTCATGCAGCCGCTCCATGCAGTGCATAGCCGCCTGAAACCCATCAAAAGAAAACAAACAAGCGTCTAAAAACCCGTCAAGTCGTTCTTATTTACAAAATTATTTATTTCCTACGTACCTGTGATCCGCCATGGCCATCAAAAACACCGAAAAAATGATAGACGCCGTCAGCGCCAGCTACAAACGACGGCACGATTCTTACGGCATCTTCCATAAACAGTCTTCCGCCGCAGATAGATACAACGCCATGCTGCGGGCACCGCTCTCCGTCTTCATTTCTTAACGTCAAAACCAACGGCGGCGACGAACTTACGGATTCCGTTACCTTTTCCGTCAGTGCCCTCTGGTTCTCTTCCTCTGCCTCTTCCTCTTCCTCTTCCACTTCCTCCGCAGTACGACAGCAGCAAGGTGTGGCGTTAAGTTTGGGTTTCTTGTTGCTTGGCCCCGATAATGCTGCCGCTGCATTGGCCGCAACCAGTTTGAACCTTCGGATCTCCATCCGCCTCCGCCGAGCTGCGCGGCTTTTATCCGAACACCCATAAGCACAATCACAACCGCAGGACGGTAGGCCGCCGCAGCGGCAACGGCAGCGGCACCCCACAGGTTTGGCAACTGCGATTTCCTCCATTATCGTTCCGGCTCGTCAATCTTTAACATCATATACATACAACAGATCATCATAAGATATTTGTGATGAATTTATACGCAATATTTACAGCCATAAAGTAGTTTTGATTTACTGTCAGAAAGTGCTGCATGAAACGAAACAAAACCTTGAGAATTAATTTCGAATCTAGATCGTAGTACACATTGATTTTAAAAACTCAACCCCCAAAAGAAATTAAAAAAGCCGTATGACACAGCCTGATACACGTTTTGCAAGCCACGTCAATCTTGGCCCAATGGCACTGAAAAGCGTACAATCACATCTCGTGCTATATATTCAATGTATATCCGTCCTCCGGACATTCAACACTGCTAATAATTGTACTTCGAACCTACACAGACGTCAATCACGACTGAACATATTTGCAGCGACATCCTATTTTACAAACCCTGAGACCCTGACTTCATATCTACAACAAGTAGAGACAATTTTACAGATCCTGTACACCAATTTGACCATACAGACGTCGAAATTCATCTCATGTATTAAGCTCAACAAAAGACAAATAAACAAACGCGCCCAAAACTAGGCATGCTACATATTCAATGTGTATGCATCCTACACATATATTAAACGCATTACTCACCTGCTGAAATTAACAAGGCTCGCTAATGTCCTGCGAAAACATCGTTGCTCCCCCTCCTCTCCATCGCCCACGCCACTGCCTTTCTTCGTTTCGATCTCATCTCTACTCCATGCCCACAAAAACAACCACTAGATTTGCGGGCCAAACAAAACCCAGAAAACCACAGCGCCCCACCCAACCAGAAAAAAAAAAGCCCTCTGAATTCAGCGAATCGAAAGACACAGCTGTATATCCTCAACCGTCTTCTATTTTCAGAACACCGACTCGGCCTGAAGAGTGATGAGAACAGCAAGAAGCTCCTCCCCCATTGCAGCAGGCGAGAAAATTCATACTCGCCCGATTGAAAGCGCAGAAGAAGGAAGCGAAAAAAAAACTAAAACGAGGACTAGTAAAGCGAGAATAATAGCATCCACCTAAGTTGATGATGATAAATGGAATTAGCCCGGCGGGCAGAGGATGGTGTTACACCTAAGCGATGCGACATGTGGGGGGCCCGCCTCTACAACGACGCCCGCGCCACCTGTTGCCTCATCCGGGCTCTCACTCCACGTGTCGGGCATCCGGATAGCACGGCGACTTATCTCTACTGTACCTTCCGTCCCGGTCGCTTGCGCCAATCACAGCGCGGCATCTCGCGGCCTTACCGACACGTGCAGAATAGTACGCGGAAGAAAAAGCAGGCAGGCTGGTCCTGTCAAGTCAGTGGGGGCTTGGGGCCGGGGGCCGGAGGCTTTGCTGGTTTTCGGCCTACTTTCCAGATTTGATTTTACAAATACAACAGTTTCAGTACATTCTCAGTTATATCAGCTACCAAATATATCTTCTGTTTGCCACACACTCCCATTTTTTTGCTTACACGTGTCGAATGGGCCGCGCCCTCCCACCAGTCGTCGCTGTGTGGTTTACTTACAAGACGAGGGGGAGTCAAGATGTAACTCGTCTGCGCTGGCGCTGGGTAAAAGAAAAATTCAAGTCTTTTGACATTGATGTATGTTTGGCAATCAAAGAATCCAAAGGTGATCAGATTCTATAAGCATTTGCCATAATGAAATACTGGCACGCGTCCAAAGGACTCTTCATTTTTATTTGCAAGTTAACACTACCTTTTCCTTGTTTTTCCTTGCATGTTAACACCACCTTTTTCTTGTTTTCCCTTTGATACATACATGTTAATTGTAGAATTGGGGGCCACACTCTATTTGGATATATAAGTAGGAGTTTTAGTTTTTTTTTTTAATTTTGTTAATTTATTAATTTGATCATTGATAAGATTTCAATTTTATGTTTTTGCATTATAGGTAATTTGATTGTTGGTGGGATTTGAACATACGTCGTTTTTATATGAATGTATCTATTTTAATCGAAATATATAGATGGGTCCAGTTTTATAATATTTTAAATGTGTTCTACTAGATTTTTATGGAGAAGTGCAACTTCTACCTCAAGATGTCTCATAACTATTTGTTAAAAGTGTCAAATAGACTCAAGAAGAATAGATGTTGGGTGGTTGGTTACAAACTACTTATTTCTCACTACTAATCCAAACCTTCGATTATTTCTCTATTTTTTTTAAAATAAGAGTAATTGTTTTTGAACCGGAGCTTTGAACCAGGAAGAAAGGGTTTTGAATATCCAACTAATGAGAAGGGCACGAAGCCAAATCACCACAACCACAATCATAACAAACATTGAATCAACCATTAACCTGGACTAACCTTCTACTTTGACAAGAAAAAATTACTTTTAATAATTTCTCTATTGATTTTACACTTTTCTATATTTTATTTTTAATAATTTTCTTGATTGAAAGTTATCATTAATATATTTATTCCAAAAATATTATAAATCATTTTCAGATTTTACAAATATACCTTATAGAGTAGCCCTCGTTGTGCCCCACTTCCAATTTCTACTCCAAATAAAAACACTAATTATATAATCCCAATAAAATAAAATAAACACATTTAGAAATGATTCTTTAATATAAAAATGGATTGAGATCGGTGTTTAAGGGTTTCTTAAGATTACATTTTGTTAAAACTTGTGGAATGGACGTTTTCACCGTAATACACGGGAGGTGGGGGTACTTACGTAATTGAGTCACTATTCTATCAACTTTTTGTAAGCAATTTACCGTTCTTTTTAAGGTTACTCATTAATAAGGCTAATTTTATATATAAAAGAATTATATTAATATATATTTTTTAAATTATTAAATATTATAATTATTTATATATATATATATATATGATTATAAAAATGTTAACATCTTTATTTTTTTAAATTATATAGATATTGGCATCTTTTTTTAATTGTTCTACAAGTCTATTACAACACATTGAATAAATATACATCCAAATCAAAGTTTTTTTTAACTAAGTTATCATAATTAAAAGAAATTTAATCCATCAAAATCATCCAATAACCAACCCTGATCCAATCTTTGATATTGAATTTAATTATCCTAAACTTAACCTTGACTCTAGTAGTTTCTACACACTTCCCATACTAAAATATTTGTAAGATTTCAATTTTAACTATTAAAAGTACACACTTCATAATTGTGATAAAGATTAGGAGAAAAGGAAAATATCCCATAAAAAATGTCTTATATATATTGAATTAGTTATTGCATAGCATACACAATTCCTCTTAAGGGGCCTCTTGTAAATAGGGTGTTTTATAGTTGAAGTTTTTTTTTTTTGGTTTAGTTGAAACTTAGCTTTTGCATGGATCAGGTGCATAAAATGCTTCTTAAATTTAGTGGTCATGACTAAGGTATCTATTTCACTAAATATGTCTAAGGCATGATGCCGACTTCATCCTTTTTATTAGTATCTCTTAAGATTTGTACCTTGGAGTTGTAACATTTTTTATTATAGAGGTTTAAGAAAGGAGAGGTGATTTTGTTATAGTGGGAACAAGCTTCTATCCTAATCTTGACATGACTATCTTGTGTAAAATATTTACTATATTGCGAAGTGACCACTCGGAGCCTTATGAGTTTTTTCTATCTCCTTTATGTTGATGTATTGTGTTCATATACACCGGCTTTTGATGACTATGTATGGATTTAAACTCTAACTCTTCACCTTAGGTCTTTGTACTTTACCAAAAATAGGTTAGTGGACTCACAATGTTGAGTTGACTTCAAGGACCCCTTTATCAATGAGTATTGGCTACATAGCCAATACTCTAAAGAGAGCTTCAAACTTATGTAGTTCTCCCCTAGGTGTTGGTTTGTGTGTGCACAAGGGTGCAATATACTAAATGTAAAGGCATGTAATGATCTAGATTGTAACTTGACATATATTACTCATGGTTATTCTTTGAGTGCTTCAAACTTGTGATATGACTACTCCTATAACTGATATGAAAATAGGGAAGAATAGGGTAGTAAAACTTAGTTGTATGATTGATTAATTGAGTTTAAATAGGTGCTTGCTTGGTATTTATTGGATGAATAATGAGTATAATAAGATTTATATTTATACCACATATTGTGAAAATATTGCACGGTGGGGTTCAATTAGACAAATGGGCCAACCCATATGATTCGAAAGATTTTTAAATTAGATGATTTTTGGGGAATGGACACTTAATAATAATTTGGACACTTGCATCGACACAAGTGTCCCTATGTGGGACACAAGTGTCTAGCAGGCTAGGAAGTTGTTGGGGATTTGAAATTGACAGTGAAAGATATATACCAGGTTTTAGTCTTGTTGTACAATGTTGGAGAGTTAGGTCATCAAAAATGATAGGGTCAGACTATAAGATAAGCAATTAAGCATAGTGACATGGTGAATGCAAGTCTTTCGGCAACATGAAGGTATAGACCTAAAGGGTAGAGCCTTGATAGGTATTTTTCAAGTATATAAGTATGAGATGCTATATAAATATGATTTTAGTATCTACATTCCCCTCCTTAATCTAGTAATGCATAAATATGAAATTACTAGATCAAATGAAAGAAATGCATACCTAGGTGTGTAAGACACATCTTGCCTTTGTTTGAGCTACTTTGAATGTTTTGTTGGGGTATGAATTATAACCAAGAGCATGTTACAGTATAAATTAGTGTATATAACATAAAATTTGATATTATTAAAAATTCTTGAAAAAAAAAGCGACTACATGTGTGTTGATGCAACCATGTCGCCCCTTTTTATTTTGATTTGGTAAATATGCTTCCTTATGCATTATTGGATCTGAGAGAGGTTCAAAATTAAACCTTGAAGATTTTAAGAGAGAGATTGGAAGGTATTTATGCCCCTAATCTAGTATAAAGGTGAGTTGTGACACAACGATTGGGATCATTATATCTCAATCACACAAACCAAGTGACAAAATAATAAAAGCCAAGTTAAGTGGTATAACCAACTCAACCTACAAATTGGAAGTAGTTTAAGGTAGTTGAGGGCATTGAATCTCAACCACACTACTAAAGGGAGCTAACCATTGTAGATAGTAAAGGCTCAAAATGGTGCTTCCTAGTGAAAACAATGCTTATTGGTAAAGTATCAGTGCCTCTTGGTAAATAAGTTTGAATAAGTTTGACTATGTATTTATAATTATTGGTGCAATTGCATGGCATACACACCTCTAATGTGTCTTAAGATGAATTATCTATCAAAATGTAACCTCTGGTCTATAACTCTGTATAATATCTATCACAAATATGAGAAACTTTGTGTATACACATAATATTTTTAAACTCTATCATTTATTGATGATTTCTCTCTTGTAACAACTTGTTGAGTTTCAATCTCTCTAAGTGTACACCTCAAAGGGTGCATTAGGAAAGGGGTGGGTAAATTGATGGTGCCACAAGAGATATTATTGTTTAATCTGTCATGCTTATATCCACTACAATTTCCTCATACTTGATCCCCTAAGAAATCTTCCTTCTTATAAACCTTAACTATACCAAGACCCATATTTTGTTATTATATTGGCCTGAACTGATGTATTAGTTATTCATTCCCACCAATTTTCAAACTAAGTCAATCTAAGTCTATGTAGTTCAAAAGTTACGACAGATGCTTCATAATTAAATTGGCTCTGGCCAACCTAGTTCGAGGTTAAGTCATCATATTTTTAACTACGTCGAGGCGGCTCTGGCCAACCTAGTTTGAGGTTAAGTCATCATATTTTTAACTACATTGAGGCTAGCTGATGACATCAGTTAAAACTTTGGGAATGTTAGGATCACTCACCATTATAAATACAAGTCCCCATTTCAATTCAAAGAGATGAACATTCATTTTTGCATTGTCATTTCTTACAATTCTACTTAAGTCTACATTTGGAGAAGCCATTGCTTAGATCTTGTCTTGGAGGTAAAAACTTATCTTGTAAAATCTTGGATGTAATAAGAGGAGTCCTTTTAGCATAAATATTGATTCAACCTTTGTGATCCTTACAATCACAACAATATCTTGCAAAACACCATTGGCTAAGGGGGAGATTGAGGCTCGACAAGTTTTGTTCTAGGTAGTATATTCTAACCCTAGCTCTTTCATTTGATAGATAGAAGTTGAATAATTATTAGCTTGCATGAATGTATAAATCCTTATTTAAATCTCCTCTACACTTATAATTAATGTGGCTATAGGGTTTTTCAATATTTTCATTTCCCACCTTAGGTAACCTAGGCCCTCACTTGTTTACCATGGTTCCTTACCCCTTTTAGTTTGTTTTTAACCATCCCCCTTATTTTTGTTATTTTTTTGGAAATAATAGATTAAATTAATTCTAATATTAGAAGATATAGTTAGGGTTATTTCATTATATTGATTGCTTAGAGGCTTTAGAACTCTCTCTATTGATGTTGTATCATAAGTTCCCTTCTTGCTAGGTTTAACAAATTTATTTGGTCATATCCCGATACATTAAGTATCAATGGGCTCTATTTGATTTACCTTCTCCAAGTCCATATCTCTTAGATGGGATAAGTTGCAAGTCAATCCTAGCTCATTACATACATTATGGTGAACCTAACATTAACTAACCATTTTTTTAAAAACTATGTTGATGTGAGTCAATGTAGTTTTATTCCTCTATATTTTTTAGCAAAGTACATCAAAATGAGTCAATTCAATCAAATTTTTGTGTGTTTTGAAGAAACTATATTGGTGCAGGTTGATACAATTTTATTCTTCTATATTTTTCCAGTAAACTACATTGATGCAAGTCGATGTAGTCTTACAGCCAAATTTACATTATTTTCTTTAGTCAGCTAACTATATCAGCCAAGTTTGATCTAGTTTTATTTACCAAGTTATCTTCTGTCCAACCATATCGACCAAGTTCGATATAGTTTTGCTTACTCATTTTTCCAGTCAACTTCATTAAACAACTCGATTTAGTTGTGTCTATATTTTTAATTCTATCCAGATTTATTTTACTTAGACAACTACATTGGCCTTGTCTGATTCAACTATAAATTCATTTTTTCTCTCTGTTAAACTATATCAACCTTAGTTGATATAGTTTTGTGTTTGCATCCTTGTAATAAACTTAATCGACCTTGTCTGATTTATTTTATTCTTCCAATTTTATCTATATTTACACATATTATATCGACCAACATTGATATATTTTTATATTATGTGAATAACTACATCGGCACACGTCGATATAGTTCTGTGTGCATTTATTTTTTAGCATAAGCAAGACTTTTCTTTTCAAAAATTAATTAAATATTTCCTTTTAAGTTGATTACATGTTTATTTCAATTCACTGAATGTTGTAAATTAATTCTCAACATTGATTTTTTACTTTTATTTTCTCTTTGTTTGGTTTTTCCTAGAAAATGTGTTCTAACAATTTTCAAACTACTTAGTTATTGTCATGAAGGGCTACGTAGTGTTTTGTTTACAATCTTTGTCTATTGTTTATAGATATTATTGTGTGAGGGGCTTACCCCAATACTCATAGCCATAATATAGAGCTAAACACATAATTTAGTTTCCACGTGCCTCACGTTATGTTTAAAATACATAGGATTCCCTTTTTATTGAATCTTAGGAAGCTAACAATTTATCTGATTTAGTAGTACATTGGTTAGTGGTCAATGTCAAAAAGTTACTCTTAGCTTACCCTTAAAATTGGGTTTAGTGGGCTATGAGAATGATACTTCCTCCATAATGCTCTGAAATATTAGGACAACACTATCCAACAGATAAGCAAGTATATATCAGAGCCTAAAAATCAATCCCATCCTTTTATTACATCTAACTAATCTTCATTTTGGATATAGTTAGCAAAAATAGATAAATTTCTAATTTGTTACTTGTTATTATATTTTGTATTGTAGATTGCATCAACCAATGTTGATATAATTTTGTGTTGTGTTCCAATCACATCTACCAGCACTGATATTGTTGTTTGTATGTGAACATACTACATTGACCATGTTTGATATAGTCTCCTGAGTTTATTTTCCTCAACCTCTATTTATTGGACTATATCATCTAGAACAGATATAGTTTATTCATAAAATTTTCAAACTTTCCCCACATCTAACTACATCAACCAGACTCGATATAGTGTTATCTACATCTCTCAATCTATATAACTACATCAACCATAGTCAATACAGTACATGTTCTGATCATTGTTTTTGCATTTTTTACTGACTACATCGACTAAGCTCGATATAGTCTATATTTCACATTTCTATCTATATAACTACATCGACCACTATCAATATAGTATATTTTTTATTTACTGAGTTGGTTGTTATAATTTTCACTTCAAATCCCTATTATGTAACATATCTTTGATGATTTTGAACAAAGAAGACTGCATGATATGATGGATTTGACTAATTCCCATAAAGCTCCTAAATTTCATTTTAATGTTATTAATAATCAAGATAAAAGAAATATTCAAGTAACTACTAGAACAATAGATTATAATTCAATCTCTACCTCCTAACCTATATATCTTTTTAACCATCCTTCTCATATGCCCATGGTTGGGGATAAAAATGATATTTAATACACTACTAGAATGATCCTTTTCATCAATGAAAACCCTCAAAATAGGGGCAAGGATCCTATAGTCATTTATAACCTCGTGATGGGACCCCACACAAGATGTCCCCCATCACCTACACATACCATGTCTATAGGATTTGGGACAAGTCAGTACATGACTTCTTCTCTTCTTTCTTCTTCCACTATTGTAGGTATAACCACTACTATGGTGTGTCTTTGCTCTAATGGACCTACTCAAAGTTCTCATATTACTATTCATGTTAATGCTACCACTAGTGCATCTCAAGCAATACCAATCAAATATTATTACAATCCATGAACCAAATGGCTAATTTTAAAAATTATAATGCCAACCAAATGATGCAAATGCAAAATCAATTTTTCTAATTGTAAATTAGTCCTCAACAACCTCAATGAGGAGTGCAAAATCCAAATGCCACGCGCCACATACCCGATCCCCCCCACCCCCATCGAAACCCACCCTTAAATATGCATAGGGTAATCTTATTCCTCAACCCCCACTTATTAATGAAGTCATCAAGCATCTTAAAAATAAATCATTAATCTCTCAAATTGCAAACATATACATAGGATGTATTATTCCTAGTATTACTTATAATAGATCTAATGATCCTACCTTGCATTTGAAAGTTTTTGGTAACCTTTAAAAAGATTGGATTAAGCTTAATACCTTTGTTGCCACCAAAATTCTAGTTAAAACCTTTTTAGGTGATGCTTTAGATTGGTACAATCAACTCAAGTCTAACACTATATCTAGTTTAGAAGACTTAGTCAATGCATCGGTTCAAAAATTTTAAACTAATGATCTACCTGAAAATAGTTAACCCATTTTATCAATTATAAATAGGCAAAATCTAAAATTGTTCAAGTTTTCATTAAAATATGGAAAGCCTTATCTAACAAAGTTAAACACAACATTTCAGAAAATAACCTCTTCCACTTGTTCATGAATGATCTTCATCCCAAACTCTAATATCGTGTTAGGACTCTCTCTCAAAAATCTTTGGAAGAAGCCCTTGATCAAGCTAAACATTAATATTTTCAAATAAAATGATTCAAACCTTCCCAACCTCTAGAAGGAACCCATATGATTATAAGATCTAAAAATAAACATGCTACTAATGACAGTGTTATAGACACTTATGATTCTATACATGCCATTCATGTTATTATTCTTGGGGGGCCCAACGAGGCAACTCATTGACCACATTTCACAGAAAGTCCTTTCTAGCCTCCTACCTCATCATGTTCATATGTAAACAATGTTGATGTTCATAAACCTCTTTCTATGGTGGAAATCCAAAAACACATTCCTAAACCTTCAACACAAGAACTTGAGCCCACTCACCCTACCAAATATTGGTATGAATCATACAAATTATGTGGGTATCATGCACTTTGGGGACATTCTCATGAAACCTATAAATAATTTGGGAACTTTGCTCTTGAATTTTTCATTGGTCCCAATTTTGATCATGAAACTATGATTCATGAATGTCAACAAGCATATGAAAAGGTAGATAAAGTTCATGATTCCAAAGTCAAGCATGAAGCTCTTAATCAAGCTAATGCTCACTTTTTTATATATAAAAATCCACTTCCCAATCATCAATCTAGTACTACTTAACCTCCTGCCTCTAATGTTGTGGAAACTTCAACTGGCCCTAATTCTCTATCCAATGATGAAAATATAGTCAACATGAACAACATAAGGCCTGTAATATCATATACTTATCCTTATCCACATTATAATTATAATAACTATCCTAATTTTTGAACCATTCAAGATAGTTATCCATCTCATTTCATGGATACTGAACATACAAAAACACCTTACACTCCCACTTCCATCACTACACACTTCGCTTCCTCACCATCCTTCCAAACTATATGAAATAAAAATATACAATTGTATTCTCACTATTTTTTCATTGCTATAACATCTCTTAATCTGATACCATCAACATCTCCCTGTAGACATCCAATTCCTAACACCATTCATGTTGAAATTGTCAATCTTACTCAAATTACACTCAAATGCTCAATTTAGGCCAAAATCACTTAAACGCGCTAAATGGTTCGAGCTTGTCATATACAAGTGTTGATTTAGGTCAATGTATCCCTAAATGGAGCAATAAATTTTATGTGATTCCCAAATTTTATTAAATCATTTCGAGCCAAAGTGATAATTTCATATTTTGGTGCTCTGAATCACTTTTTTCTTTTAATTTATAAGCACACGTCATGTGCCTATGTTAATTTGTGTCAGCAACGTCTTAAATGGGACAACTATTTATACGCAAATAACATCACCCTCTAATTTTTATCGAGTCAAATTATGACCAGTAATATAGATTTCTGACCATTTTGATTAATTGTGCACCAATTTCCAAAGAATTGCACTAAAATTGATTAATCATACTTAGGCAAATTAAACCAAAATATGAGCTTAAGTAAGAATTCCATGGAGCAAATTTGAGTATTTTTTTATTAGAAATTAATTTCTAATATTTGCACCACCTAATGACATGATCAATGGGGTGGCATCCATAAGCCATAAATATAATAAATTTTAGGTTTATGGGCACCAATGCTTCATTAATGTCTCTTCATCCAAAGTCATTATAAGGATATTTATGGATTTATTATGCAATATTATATTAATTCATGGCTACACATCTCAATTTTGAGATGGATGGTCATGGTTGATCCTTACCCATTTGAAAAATCTATAAATAAGAGGCCTCTCACTCATATTTTTAAGCTTAAATTGTGTAAACTTATAATGTAGGATACTATCTACAAGTCATTTGTGTAGTTTGATTATCATGTTTTATTTACAATAGGATAGCTTCTTTTGATAAGTATATTAGTGATTTAACATCATGAGCCTGGATTATGCATGGTGATCTTGAGATGATGGAGGAGCGTGGCATCCAATGTTGACAAAGATAAGAACACCAAATCAAGGGTAAAAATATGCTTGGAACCACTTTTGGATGGTGGAATGCTTTTGAGAAGCTAATATGTATATGCGATTTATTTCAATTGCTTCTTATTGTCATTTGCAAACCCTGTTGAATAGGTTGGCCAAGATTGCTTTTGATGACTAATGCTTGAACTAATCCTCTTTGTAATCTAGCTATACATATTAACACGCCTGGTGGGACAGATTAAGGTCCATTCAAGCAAGGAAGACATATTGGTAATCTTAGATTTATATTAAAGTCATTAAAAAGTCCTTTAACAATAATTTTAGCTTATTTTCCCATGTTTTTAACATTTTTTATGCATACACAAGTTACACAGTGATCGACATCAGTTTTATGTGACTAGCATCAGTCAAGGCTAACCAACATTAGTTGAGTTGTAAAGAAAAGCATGGTGAACACTTTCAATTTTAGAGCTTTATTCAAGTTTATTATTGTTAAAATTGGATTTATAAGTCTCTATTCTAAATATTTATCCTGATCCAAAAGTTTTTTTTTTAATATTTTATCCTAACATTGTGCTAATAAGTTTTTGTCCAAATATTTTCATGCCTAAGGGTTCACACATGACCGTTATCAATTGGTTTTGACCGGTAATGGTTGCTTCCATGACCAACATCGATCCTGTAGCACCTGACATCAATCAATAGTGATCGACATTGATCCTTGTGTAAAAAATAGAGAACTTGAGAGCAACAAATCCAAAGTTGCTTGTTTCATTTCAAATTATGCTTCAAATCTAAACAAGAATCTCTAATTTTTATTGCAAGACCCATGAGGAAAAGTGATTATTTGAGCATAATTAGATCTTTTAACCTTCTCTTTGGTGTTTAAATGGAATTAGGAACCTTTCCTTTGGTGTTTAAAAGAAACTAGATGGTTTGATTGAATGTTTTTGTGGATATTTTTCAAAGTTTTTGCAAACTAAGGCCAAGGGGCCAAGAACTTCACTTAACATTTCAATTTGGTGTTATAAAACTCAACTTTCACTTAAATTTCAAATTTCTTGAAGTTGTTTTATGTAAATAATCTATCACTTGTTTGTTAGATTATTTGATCAAAAGAATTACATGTCTTCTCTCCCCCCATCCCTTATAGGTAACTCGAGTGATCAAAATCACCTTTTCATTACAATTGTGCCATTGTCCAAGGTGTAAAAAGGAATTTATCTAGACTCTCCCCAAAACCTGTATGGTTTGGGTGATCTAAAAGCAACCCTAAAGCCTTTTTACTTAGATTTTTATTTCATGTAAACTGGCTTGTGAATGGGGTGTCATTACCTCTCACAAGTTCTATAGGGAAGCATTGATCTGGGGATTCATCTCTCAACAGTGTTTCAACCTCGCTCTATGATAGGGTATACAAATTAGGGTATGCATACTGCAAGAGCCAAGGATTGAATGTCTAACCTCTCCTTTCATAATGAAAGCCTGAGTCAGTCAGGGCTGGTCAACTAGAGGATTCCACTAAGCAGTCCATGGATGGAATCACTATGCAAAGGAATAGACCTTTGCATAGTAAGTTGATCGGTATGAACTCAATTGACCTATTGCATCTCTTATGTTAACCACACTTGGAACCATTTAGATGGTCATAAATTTTAAGTTTTAGACAACCCCACTTGCTGGTGTAGGGTGTGCCCAAAGGTCCATGTCTCTGTATTGCCTCTTGGGAGAAAGGGGGTGTAAAATAACCTACCAATTAATGTGCTTTTATTTTAGATGAACACTTAATTTCCTCCTAAGTGTACATATATAGATGGATTTCAATAATACAAAGCAAACCTTGTCAGTTTAGGGCTTAAGACGATTACTTAGTTGCATTTGTCTTTTGGTATTAGCTTACTTGGTCCTGATTTGAGTCAAAACTTGATTGTAAAAAAACGTCATAACTAAACACATTATCCATAATTTATTGAACAAGGAGGCATTATGCTAGTCAAAATCCAAATCATCTTTGCCTTGTTCAAATTTACTCATCTTAAATATTATGTTTTGTCTTGTCTAATTATGCAATCATGTTGCCCATTTGAGTCTAAACCAATTTCCAAATTATCTTTAAGTCCTTCATTTGATAATTCAAATTCAGAATTGCACCTTTATAAATTGTTAGGTTATGTGCTAAACTGGGTTTAATTTCCCATTTGCACTTGAATTAAGTAGCTTGGTTTCAATTTCCTGTTTGGATTTAATATCATTATATCAATGTGAAGTTAGGTCATCAAGTGTATCATTCACAATCTATGTTCAAAAACACATTTTATACTACCTTCCTATTACCATGTAGCGGCATTGTGCTGCCCATTTGGTTCTAGTTTTATACTTAATAATTCTTGTATGTTTCCACATCTTGAGTTTTTTGGTTCATATTGTCTCTTTCCTAAGCCAAAGGGTTTT
Organism: Torreya grandis; assembly: GCA_037957365.1. NCBI lineage: Eukaryota > Viridiplantae > Streptophyta > Pinopsida > Cupressales > Taxaceae > Torreya > Torreya grandis. Next base: position 63,743 of record JARHVA010001220.1, on the reverse strand, counting down.
CTACTAGTTTCCTTATAACAACTTGTCAAAGTTGAACTAGCTTTTACGGTATTGACATATCTCTCAACCTACATTTGGTGTACTAGTTTATACTTAGGTATTTGAGTTATCATACCCTCTTCCAATTTATACCATTTCAACTTTACCCATGGTTGAGTAATTTCATGATCACATTATTCTAATTGTCTGTGGTACTACACCACCCTCCTTTTATTAAAGTCTCTTGGTTACCTTGTCACTTATTTAGAAAAGATAAAAACACATACCTTGTTTAAAATTTTTGCAAAACATTGTCCAAATCTTGTCAAAATGTATAAAATAACCTTTTTAGACATGACTCAAAGTTACACTCATAGTGGGGTCCCTTACAGACCTAATTATGAGGAAGAGCATTATTATGATTGTCAAGACAATTATGTGGTATTTGAAGACATTCCCACAACTGTAGGATCTGAGGAAGAATTTTTAGAATATCAAACCCAAGAGGACAAGGATGAATCCCTCTGAAGGTTGATAGAATCTAGTGCTTGATTACCCTCACATTTTCTTATGAAATAATTGCATACCTTAGTTAGAGAAGGAGAGAAACAATGAGAGCAAGCTTTCACAAACATTGCACAAACCAACATATCTTATTCTAGCAAGGGAAAGGAAATACTTATAAAGTCAAAACCAACTGATCAAGAATTTGTTTACAAGATCAAGAAGGTAAGTCAGCAATATGTATACCAACTTATCATGGATTTGACAAACTCTTTAATAGCTACTTCAATCCATAATAGTGCTACCAAGGAATAGGTAAATGTGGTTGAACCAATGCAAAATCTAGTTGAAAACACTACAATGATAGATCTAGATGTCTCAAATGAGCAACCCAAATCCCAACAGGTTCCATAACATGCTTCACTAAACATGGAACACACATTCTTCAATCATCAAGAGCCTCTTATTCCTTTGTAAAACCAAAGACCAAAACATTCAATATGCATTGAAGAAATCATACATAAAAATTTGGCTAGTTCATCTCAACCAAAATGTACTTTAGAAAATAGGCCACAATCTCCCGAAAATCAATAGAGCACATATAATTCAAGACAGTGAATTCCAAGGAATCAACCACTTACCTACTCAACTCAAGGAGCGAACCAAAACCAAGTTGCAGATCGTAGGGTGTACATCCCTACCAAATACACACAACAACAAGGGCACATTCCACCCCAACAACAACAACAATAGGGGCACATACCACCGCAGAAAAATTATGTTCCACCCATGAATGTACCAAACATGTAAGACTAGAACTCTATGAAAGATATTGTGTCACATTTGGAGACTGGAAATAGAATAAAAAAGTACAAATTTGACAAGATATGCCCATATCCATTTGATTTAAGAATTCTCCAAGTCCCCTTTCTAAGAAGTAGTGCATAGTAGTGTGTTCTTACTTCAATTGTTTTCATGAAATTTAGCGAGACAAGTTTTATATTGGCTACTCAAGTTACCTAAGGGATCGGTTGCATAGTGTGTTATGCTAAGAAGTAGTGTACAATAATGTGTTCTTACTTCAATTATTTTCATGAAATTTAGCGGGACAAGCTTTATATTGGCTACTCAAGTTACCCAAGGGATCGGTTGCATATTAGAATGACTTATCTGAAAAGTTCATCAATCATTTCTTATACAACATTGAGCATGAATTGATTGTTATTGACTTTTGTAAAGCCAAACAACGTGATGGAGAAAAATTCACATCATATCTACAAAGGTGGAGAGCACTAGCTGGTATTTTTCAACATAATTTGTTAGATAAATAGTTGGCAGACATATTTGCACAAAACCTACACCCTGAGGTCGCACATAATCTATGGCTTGCTTGTGCTAACTCATTTAAAGAAATCATCGACAAGGGTATCCAGATTGATAAGACACTTATTACAAAAGGCCTTGTCAATATTTTCATGCAGGGTCAAACCTCCAATCTAACCCACTCACTAGTTTAAACAATCATGCAATAAAATCCTAAGAGCTTTAACAAGAATGAGAACATGGTTGGAAATAGTGTGACTGAAATAAGACACATACAAATGGTGTAGGCCCCAATGACCCCAAATGTACAATTAGCTCCACCTAATACACCACCCAATTTTCAAAGACAACCTCCACAAAGGACATTCCACAATCAATACATAGTTTTCTATAAATTGGGAGAACCTATTGAAATAGTATTCTAAAAGATTGTAGTAACTAACCTGATTGTATGGTCATGCAATAATTTTCTACATTTAACCTTATTATTAATTTTGCTTACAAAGCCAATGCATAAACTCATCAGACAAATGTTTAATACAATCAAGTGTTTATCTATGTAACCCAAACATATTGACATTTGACACAGTTGAATTAAAGTAAATATAAATTCCCAACTATCAATCAGTAGACATAGTTGAATTATTAATCATTCCACAGTATATTACTGTCTATGTCATTTTGGAAAAACCCTACTCATTCTACAGATTGACTAAGTTGATTATGATATATTTTCCAAACTCATTTCAATAATTTGACACAGTTATTTAATATGAAATCAAATCCATTTGTTTTTTACTCTTTTCAATATAAACCAAAATCATAACCCATATTTATTTATAATCACACAATTGTACTCAAAGGTCCATTTATCCTAGTGACTTCATACAACAATTCTTGTAATAACTAGTTAATCTCATAACAAAAAAACCCTAAAATGACTCAATTATTATGAATGTTATTGCCAATTATATTATATATATCATCTTATATATTTATATATGTGTGTGTATATATATACAATTATATACATTGATGTATATATATACCCTAGGCCATCAAGGTCTTGTAGGGTGTATATACACACCTCTGCCTATAATAATATATACTTCCCTAGCTAATAATAAAATAACTCCATTTCCTTTTTTACGTAGTCAAATAAAGTTATATATATATATATATATATATATATATACCCATCTAAAAAAATTGATTGTATATATCCTAAACAAAATGCTGTATCAATTTAAATAAAAATTTAATAAAACTTACAATCATTTTTTGAATTGACAGAGGGTTAAAGGCAGAGTCTTCATAGTGAAGACTTTAAACAAGCCAAACATCTACGACCCTACCCTTTTCCTTTTGGGATTAAGGGGTTGGATGTAGGGTTCTATGGAGGTTGAGCCTCTCACAGGGCCATGCATACAACCCCCTATTTTATTTTTATAATTCATTACAAATGAATGAAAACCCATTTTCTATCAATTCATTTCAAATGAATCAAAACCCATATTTTAATTTCTATCCAACACTAACACATATTAATTCAAGTATAGAACCGACTTGAGTATTCTGTTGAGTAAGCCAAACTTTCTAAGCTCCAAATCCTTTAACCTTTTTCTCCTTGACTTCAACTTTTCGTATGTCTCTGTGTGTCTCGCCCAACACTACCTTTTTCCTTCCTCTTTATTTCTCTCCGTCACCTTCTTTTCCTCTATTTTCTCCTCCATATCTGTCAGGAAAAACTAACTAATAAAATGCATGCTAAATTTTCTCAACAGAACTCTATAGTCCACCACTATGCAGGCATAACCAACTCCCTTGCTTCATACCAAATGATGGTTAACTCAGAGTCAATGAATGATTACAAAACCTAATTATCTTGAGACTTATAAAGAATTCCATATAATCATTTTATATTCCTTATGAAATTCATTTTTCATTGACTTAACAAATAATCATTGACTTCCCAAAATTGATAAACTAAACCAAGTCACATAGTCCCCAAGTTTATTCCTAAAATGACTATCTTAATTGATAACCATTGTATTTCCATGCAATGTCGATCAATAAAATAATGATTATATTGCATGACAATACCCTTTGCTATTATAATACTATAGTTCCATGTTACTATGCTTATCAATGTATTCATATATTATGATAATCAAACCTTGGGTCATACAATTAAATTGAATACAAAGATATTTAAAAATAATGTTATTTATAACTTTTGACTTATAGATTTAACATATATATAATAATAAAAATATTTAATTATTTTTATTTGATTTAAATATTATAAATCAAATAACAATAATGAAATCCATTAAAACATCATATCATTTTACTATGCAACTATATCTAACAAGGTAGTAAGGTAAGTTAAACATAACCAAATTCACTCATCCAATCATACAATTGCATTATATACTATAGACTAGTATGATCACAAAACTAATGAAATCACTTGAATAATCAACACAATCATCATCAACAATAAATATTATACCAGAAAGCATATTAACAATCACCTAAATAAAAGTACACAAAACATGCTACACTATCTATATCGAACAATTAATTATGAAACATGATATATTAAGTGGTGCATACAAGGGTTTCCTTATTCGTTCTTTGTCATCCCCCAATATCTCCATATAAACCACCCTCTCTGATGATACTCTCCCTCTGTCAAATTCTAAAGGATGAATATGTCCTACATCCACCTCACGATACTGAAGGTAGTTAGCTAGAAACATCATTATATCCATAAAATAATGTTGTATAACTAGTCAAACATGATCACAAAGTACAAAATATAAAAGTACTGCTAACTCATAACATCTAATCATGTAAATTAAGCAACACAAAATATCCCATAGTCAACATATGTCATTAAGCTTAATAAAATATTAGTTAACCAACTAATCAACCATAAGAATCCATAGATCAAATAGGTTATTCAGCTTAGAGAGAAATCGGGATGTGACATCCCTTACCCCTAAAGCTAGTCATTGTCCTGACGACATTTATTCAAACATAAAACATCAATTCAAAACATTATTCAATAGAAAATAATATAATATGTGACAACAAATCAAGCAAACAAATGTGGAAATAACTAGTAAAACTCATTGTAATCCTCTCAAGTGGCACTATCATCATAAAATTGGTCCCAGTAGACCTTGCACTATGACACTTCTCTATTATGAAATTGGAGTTTACGAGTGTTAATTACTCTAATTGGTTCTACTATGACCACCCCAAGGTCTAAAACATGCAAATCATTCTAATCCAACACATGTGAAGGATCAATAATATACTTTTTAAGATAAGACACGTGGAAGACATTATGTAAAAGAGCTAGAGCTGGTGGCAATGCAATCCTATACGCTACAAGGTTGAACACTTCTAAAACCTCAAAGCATCCCACATATCTCATTGAAAGTTTTACTGAATTATCAAATTTAATTGAGCTTTTCTGTGGCTTAACCTACATAAACACTTTATCACTTATAGAAAATTACCTAATTGTTCTCTTCATATCAACATAATTTTTTTGTCTATCATTGTCCTCAACCAACCTCTACCTGAGTGTCTTGACTTAATCTTCCATTTTTGAAAGTATCTCAAGTCCAAAAACCACCCTATCTTATAACTTATCCCAATTGATTGGTGTTCTAAGCCTCCTTTCGTATAATTCCCTAAATGAAGCCATCTTCAGTGTTGATTGGTATGAATTATTGTAATCAAACTCAACCAATGGAAGGTAATCCTCCTACTTATATTACTGACCCATGCAATGCATATGAAGGAGATTTTATAAAATTTAGTTAACTCATTTTGTTTTTCCATCAGTTTGTGGGTGATATGCAGTGTTGAGGTTCAACTGTGTACCTAGAGATGAATTTAGAGTCAACCAAAGCCTAGAATTCATCCTTGAATCTTGATCTAAAATGATCTTATCAAGAAAACCATGTAACCTATACACTTCCTTCAAAAATCTCTTCACAAGCATAGGTGCATCATCTATCAAGTTGATCGGTATGAAGTGAGCTACCTTGGTTAGTTTATCAACTAATACCAAGATCATGTCATGCATGTTCCATGATAACGACAAACCTTGGATGAAGTCCATACTAATCACCTGCCACTTCTACTCTGATATGTCATGTGGGTATAGAAATTCATCTAGATGCACGTGTTCATATTTCACACGTTGATATTTTAGACAACAAAACACAAAATCCACTGTATCTCTCTTAATTTCTTTCCAAAAATAGAGTGGTCTAAGTTCAACCACAAGCTTGGTTACTCCTGGATGTCTTGAATATGGGGCATTGTGCAATTACTTTAGAATTATGCTCCTCATATTCTCTCTATCTAACACATACATCCTATTATTGTACCATAAAAGACTATCATTCTATATTTTGAATCCCTTATACTTAGGATTTTGAGCATTCTCAGACAATGTTTCCTTAACCTAATCATAGAATTCATCTTCTAGTGAAAATTTAATCACTTGATCTATAAAATTACTCCAAATAGTAGCCACGATTATGATGTACCTTCTACGGCTTAGAACATCAGCTACTTTGTTCTCCTTGCCTTTGATACAATTAATATCAAAATCATAATCAAACAAGAACTCGTATCATCATCTTTGACTAACATTTAAATTTAGATGGGTGAAGATGTACTTGAGTCCTAGGTTATTAGTCTTGAGCTCAAATGGTTTTCCTAATATATAATGCCTCCAAACTTACAAATCATGAACAATTACCATAAGTTCTAAGTCATGAGGGGAATAATTCATCTCATATGGCTTTAATTTTCTTGACTCATAGGATACCATTGAACTAATTTGCATAAGAGCTCCTCCAAGTCCATCCCCAGATGCATTGATGATCACTAAAAATTAACCATTAGGATCAGGAACTCTTAGCACTGGTGCTTAAGTAAGCCTCTTTTTTAGTTTTTGAAAGGCTACCTCACACTTATCTGAGCAGATGAAATTATGATTCTTCCATTGAAGAGAGGTAATTGGATTAGCTATCTTGGAGAAATTTAGAATGAATTACCTATAATAACCTACTAATCTCATGAAACTTCTTACCTCATGCATGTTCTTTCATGTCGACTACTCCATTATGGCTCTTATCTTTGATTGATCCATTGAAATAACATCCAATAAGATAATATGACCTAAATATTAAACTTTCCTTTAGAAAAATACACACTTAGACAACTTGCCATATAATCTATGCTTCCACAAATATGCACAACCAATTACAGATGCTATAAGTGTTCTTCCTTATCCTTGGAATAAATGAGGATGTCATTAAGAAAGACCAATACAAAATGATCTAGGTAATCTATAAACACACTATTCATAAAATTAATAAATATTGCTAGATCATTCATCAATCTAAATGGTAACACTATGAATTCATAGTGCCCATATTGAGTCTTGAACGTTATTTTCAAAATATCCTCTTCATGGATCCTCAATTGGTGATACCCTGCTCTAAGATCAATCTTAGAAAAGACTATTTCCCCTTGTATTTGTTCAAAGAGATCATCAGTGCATGGAAATGGATATCTATTCTTGATTATTGCTTTATTCAACATCCTATAGCCTATGCATAGGCGTAAATTGTCATCCTTATTCTTAACAAAGATAATTAGAGCACCCCATGGTGATACACTTGGTTGAATCAACATTTTTGATAACAACTCCTGAAGTTATGCCTTTAATTCAACCAATTTAGTGGTTGTCATTCTATACGACACCTTAGACTATGTTTTCAATCCAGGTATGATATCAATTAAGAAATCAAACTCACGCTTAGGTGGAAATCTTTGTAATTCTTCTAGAAATACGTCATGAAAGTTTATTAGAAAAAGATAATCTTCAATAGATGGTTCTTTAGATTCTTCCATCTGATAAATACCTGACATCCCTTCTTTTGATCTTTCTTGAATTAAATTGTAGAGATCTATCTTAGCTTCAACTCTTGTCTCTTGTCTTGAAGTTGTATCTAGTTTTTGAAATCATCTTGACAATCAACCTTATTTAGAAATTATTCAACATTGGATTTATGCTTTGTAAGACAACTGACTCCTCGAATCACATCATATGATCCCAAAAGTGTTGTAATAATATCTACTACCATAGTAAACTTAGGTAACCTAATCTTTGCTTCTACTAAACTCTTATCTACTTTGACATGTGACTCATTCCCATATTATACTGACCATGCATTTTCCATAACTACAACCTTTCTAGATAACTTACTAAGCATCCTAAGAGCAATTAAACATTTTGTAGCTTTTGTATCAATCAAAATAGAAACTAGATGATTGATCAAAATATCTAAAAGTTCTATGGATGAAACTTGATACTCAGCCTATCAGTTATCAATAACTACATGAATCCACTACTAAAACGTACCTTGCTAAGAAACTAAACCCTTATTCATAGACTTATACTGAGGACATTGTCGATCAAAATGGTCACCTCCAAAAATGAAGCAACCTCCAATTGGTCCTTTCCTCTCAGTCTATTGGTTTCCCTTGAAACCACCCTTGGAACCAATACCATGTTTCATGTTCCTTGAACCACTATTGAACTTGACATTCTAATTCTTGATTTGACCCTTGGAATCTCCACTCCTCTGCTTCTAGTTATTCTTATTAAAATTTGGTTTAGAACTTCCAAATTTATTTTTGAACTTATCTCTAACTTGGATAAGAGATTTCATTTTTTGTTCCTACTTGACTGCCTTCTCAAACACCTAATCTATGGTAGATGGACCATGCACATCTACTTCACAACCAATTTGGGCTTTCAATCCCATGATGAATTTTATGATTCTAAACCTCTCATCTACCTAATACTAAGGTATATACTTAAAAATCTTGGTGAATTACTCCCAGTATTCATTCACCATCAAATCCCCTTGTTTAAGATTCTAAAAAATATATAAGATTTTAGTCAAAGTATAGTTGTGGAAGTCATCATGACCTAAACAATGTTATAAAATATTCCCAAGCGGTGGTGGTTGAGTCGAGATTCATCTCAAGCTTCTTGTTTTCCCACCAAGTCATTGCTTCACCAACAAGATAATAAATTCCTTAGACTACTTTTGTGACTTTAGAATAATTCTAAATCTCAAAATACTTCTCTATTTCTATCATCCATACTTTAGCTCCATCCCCCATATACAGTTCCATCAAACTTGAGTGGATTCACCTTTTTCATGTCATGTGCCAACTCTGTAGCTACTCAAGCTCTCACATCCTATAATACTTTCTCATGCCTCTGCTCTTAAAGATGTTCCTGGTCATCAAGTACCTCTTGAGCATTTTCTTGTTCATGGCCATACACTTCCTATTCTAGGGCCATAATTTGGTCCATATTCTCTTACATAATTGCAAAGATTTGGTCTAACTTTTTAGTGTCCTCAACAACAAACTAATTTGGATCAATAAAAGGTTCGGTATTCAAAGTAACCTTACCTCTTGGTCTAACACGTACCATTGTTCTTCATGAGTATCAGGAGAATAAATTTGTGTTAGTGAACACATTAAGTCCTAGAGTTTGAGCCTCAGCTCTGATACCATAATGTAACAACCCCATTGGGTTTTACTAAAATATAACAATTTTTTTAAAAATAATCAACCATATTCAACATATAGATTTCACCACGATAAACCTAACTAGTGATCTTTAATTAATTATATTATTTTAGTTAACCAAAAAGGTATATAGCTAATCCACTTAGCTAAAGATCACCATGAACAAATATATAAATCATGAATAATACTGAAACAATAATAGATACTGCATCTCATAATAAATGAAATAGTACAAATTTTGCCATGGCTGATACTACATTACAACCACTACTTTATAAATGTAATGTATAAATGTACAGTTTTCAAAAATACATAATAATATCTCAAAATATAAAACATGATACAAAGTTCCATGAAGTAGAGTCTCTATGACTCAAGAGTCTCCATGAATCAAGTATCAATCTATAATATCAAGTGTAGTCTCAAGTATAATACTCTAGATAGGACGGAGAGCATTATATGAACACTTTTACACACCAATCATGGACCATAGATCCTCTGTACTATCTCCCAATAAAGAGATGGCCCTCCTTTCATTGATAGGTAGATAATGACGGTGTGAGAATCTAGAGTAACAAACTAGAACCCATGTGTTTGAAGATATCTAATACATAATGTGTATCATAAATAAATCTATTCTAGCATGATATCACATAAATATAAAAACTATATTAACATATGAAATTATAATGTTTATCAAACATTAATTTGGTCAAAGTTTTCAATAATAAATGATCTTTAGGATTGATCAAATTCATACACACCACATGATCATATTACTCATCATCTTGCATTGATGGTGCTAATTAAATAAGTGGAATTCATCCACTATTTAATTAGTGTCATGAATGCGAGATTCAGTAAAATATCAAATAATATAAAAACTAATAGATTATAATAAAATACTCCTTGTCAATAGGTTAAATATGTTAGGTATGAAAATATCATTTTCATTCATTTAGACTGTCAAATGAAATGCAATGAATCTATGATTCTTTAATTTATTATAGAATAATAAATAGAATCAAAATTTAGTCTTCAATATAATCTTTCCATCCAAGTAATAATTTTATTTAGACTACCAGTTACTTAACATCACTATGTAATTATAAAAGTTATTCCATTAACTTTTATTTATTTAAACCTAGTTGAAAAGTTATTCACATTTCCCAAATGTAACAAAATCTAATCTTATCAATAATAAAAGATCTACGGTTCGCAATTACATTCTATAAACTTATAATTTCAACCAAACTTCCAACATACAATAGATATTTCTAAATCTTTATTATGTTAAATAGTGCACAAAATATACACAGTAAACAAACATCTTGAGATGGAGTAATGTTTCTAGTTTCTATAGAATTTTTTAAACACCTATACATTCCATACATTTACACTTTAAAAACATACAATATAAGATTTAATAACTCATTCATTATAAACTCCAAGTGTATATAAGTTATATACTACTTATTCTTTTTATCTAATATAACACTTATAACATGTATTGTATCAAACTTAAATATAATGTCCAATCAATTTATGCTTTAAGAGTTATGCTAAAACATATTACACATACTATTATTTATGCAAGGTTATCAAACCAAATGCATTCCAAATCAATCTTTTATTCATTCTTTTAAAATTAGAAGACATAACAATTTTATGTTTTTATCTACTCAATCCGTGTTTAGTCCATTAACCTGACCAAGACTCAATATTCTAATTTTAACCTCATTGTTAGTTTTTCTTACAAAGGCAATGCATAAACTCATCAGACAAATGTTCAATATAGTCAAGTGTTTATCTATGTAACCCAAACATATCGACATTTAGCACAATTGAATTAACTTAAATATAAATTCCCAACTATCAATCATTTGACACAGTCGCATTATTAATCATTCCATAATATATTTCTATCTATGTCATTTTGGAAAAACCTAATCATTCTACATATTGACTAAGTTGATTATGATATATTTTCCAAACTCATTTCAATAGTTGGACACAGTCATTTAATATGAAATCAAACCCATTTGTTTTTAACTCTTTTCAATATAAACCAAAATCATAGCCCAACAAATATAGACTGTATTTATTTATAATCACACCACTGTACTCAAGGTTCATTTATCCTAGTGACTACATACAACAATTCTTATAATAACCAATCAATCTCGTAACAAAACAACCCTAAAATGAACTAATTATTATAAATATTATTACCAGTCATATTATATATATATATATATATATATATATATATATTATCTTGTGTGTGTGTGTGTGTGTCTATATACTATTATATACATCGATGTGTATATACACCCTAGGCCATCAAGGTCTTATAAGATGTATATATACACCTCTACCTATAATAATATATATGTATATATACTTCCCCAACTAATAATAAAATAAACTCATTTCTATTTTAACATAGTCGAATAAATTTATATATATACAATATACCCATTTACAAAAAGTGAATGTATATATCCTAAACAAAATGTCATATCAACTTAAATAATAATTTAATAAAACTTTCAATCATTTTTGAGTTGATAGACAGTTAAGGCAGAGTCTTCATAGTCAAGAATTTAAACAATCCAAAGACCTACGACCCTACCCTTTTCCCTTTGGGATTAAGATGTTGGATGTAGGTTTCTGTGGAGACCGAGCCTCCCAGAGGGCCCTGCATACAACCCCCTATTTATTTTTTTATAATTCATTACAAATGAATGAAAATCCATTTTCTATCAATTCATTTCAAACAAATCAAAACCCATAATTCAATTTCTATCCAATAATAACACATAGCAATTCAAGTATAGAACCAACCTGAGTATTCTACTAAGTAAGTTGAACTTTCTAAGCTCCAAATCCTTTAACCTTTTTCTCCTTGACTACAATTTTTTGTACATCTCTATGTGTCTCCCCCAACACTTCTTTTTTCCTTCCTCTTTATTTCTCTCCACCACCTTCCTTTCCTCTATTTTTTCCATCTTTGTCAGGCAAAACTGCTGATAAATTGCATGTTAAATTTTATCAATAGAACTCTACAGTCTACCACCATGTAACCATAACCGACTACCATGCTTCTTGCTAAATGATGATTAACTTAGAGTCAACAGATGATTAGAACCCCTAATTATCCAGAGACTTATAAAGAATTCCATTTAATCATTTTATATTCCTACTAAAATTTGCATATCATTGACTTAACAAACAATCATCAACTTCCCAAAATCAACAAACTAACCAAGTCACATAGCTCCCAAGTTTATTCCATGCAACGACTATCTTAGTCGATAACCATTATAATTCCATGCAACATCTGTCAATCAAATAATGATTATATTGGATGATAATACTCTTAGGTATTATAATAATATAGTTCCATGTTAATATGCTTATCCATAAACATACATAGCAAATATAATGATTTCCTAAAATCATTTACAATTAAAATAATGTATTCATATATTATGATAATCAAACCTTGGGTCATACAATTAAATTGAATACAAAGATATTTAAAAATAATGTTGTTTATATCTTTCAACTTATAGATTTATCATATATAATAATAATCTTTAATTAATATTATTTAAATATTATAAATCAACTATCAATAATGAAATCTGTTATAACATCACATCTTTATATTATGTATCTATATCTAACAAGGTAATAAGGTAAGTAAAACATAACCAAATTCACTCATTCAGTCATATAATTGCATTATATACTATAAACTAGTATGATCACAAAATTAGTGAAATCACTTAAACAATAAACATAATCATCATTAACAATCAAGATTATACTAGAATGCATATTAACAATCACTTAAATAAAAGTACACAAAACATGCTATGCTATCCATATCAAACACTTAATTCTGAAACATGATATATTAAGTGGTTTGTGCAAGGGTTTCTAGATTCGTTCTTTGTCATCCCCCAATGTATCCATCTAAACCACCCACTCCAATGATACTCTTCCTCCATCACATTCTAAGGAATGAATCTGTCCTACATCCATCTCATGACAATGAAGGTAGTAAACTTGAAACATCATTATATCCATAAAATAATGTTACATAACTAATCAAACTTGATCACAAAGTACAAAATATAAAAGTACTGCTAACCATAATATCTAATCATGTAAATTAAGCAACATAAATTATCCCATAATCAACATATATCATTAAGCTTAATCAAATATTAGTTAACCAACTAATCAACCATAATAATCCATAGATCATATAGGTTATTTAGCTTAGAGAGAAATCATGATGTGACACCCTTTTGAGGTGAGGTATTGAACAGACTATTCCTACAATCACTCATGTCAAAATAATAGATTTATAAGCACCATGTGTAATAATATTGAAAATAGTCATAACTAGTACAAAGTTTCATAGAATACATGTAACTATTGCAAAATATTAGATACAAATCCCCATATTAGCATAGATATAGGAAACTAGTAATCCCTCAAGTGTCATATAAAGATATATAAGTGTTATATATAACATAATTTTTAATGTGTAACTCTAATTAGTATATGTGGCATATAAAAGTGTCATATGGCATAGGAAAGACATCATCATGCAAGGCTCAATGTAAATATACTAATCTAATGAGTATCAATGTCATGATGTATGACCCAATATATGTGATGCATCATTAATGAGGATGATGATATATATGTGCACCAACATGCCCAATAATGTATATAGTAGGAGATATGAATTGATTTCCATGTGAGAATCATGTAAACTGCATGGTAAGTTCCAAAGGTGGATGCATCCTCTAGTGAGGATGATGGTGAGTAAGAAACCATTATGTAACAATGTATTTAACATTCTCTAGATAATAAGTTAAAGTCATAGATGTATCATGTGTGAAAACCAATCATGTTTCTAGGTATATGTAAGATAAGGATCTATATAAATAAGGTAGGCTCATAGGACACAAAGGTGTCATAAAAAAAGATATGTAAACATAGGGATCATAGAGATATATGTAGGTATCATGCCCCCATAGTAAAATATAAGTATATGATCAATGAAACTAATAGGTAGGGTCAATATAATAATGGTGAAAATGTATTCATATACATAGGATGTGTCAAATAACTTATAAGAAACATGTAGGTATAATTCCCTTGTTGGAAATATATAAATCATGTACACCAATGTGTAATATATAAGCATGTATATAGTAAGTGTGACAAATCATAATGTGCCAAGATGTAAATGGTGAGGAGGGTCAAAGGTGTCCACTAGGGTATTAATGAAAGGTACATAAGTAATGTGGCTCTAACAAGAGTGATATAATATCAATGATGCTCAAGTATAGGTAGTGTGACACATGTCCCTTTTTGGCATGGTTTTATGTCTATAGATGTATGCTTATGTACTATTAAATGTATTATTCTATCAAAAACTGTCATATTGGCCCCAAGGTGGCAAAGATATAGATTATAAGTATGAGATGAAAGGGACTTGCAATGTGTCTCAATAGATGCTCCAAATGAAATATATAATAATAATAATAATAATAATAATAATAATAATAATAATAAGGAGATGTGGGTTTATGTTTCCCCCAATATATAGGGAAAATATGTCTTAGATATAGGTGATGTGCCTCTAAGAATTCTATGTATAATAATGAATCATAGCCAAGATCTTAATCATAATGATGTGGTACCAAGGTGAAATATATATATGTGAGTATAAATCACAAGGAATGAGTTGTAAGTATCCATGAAATAATTGTATGCATATCCCATGCATATACTCTAAATATCAAAAAGAATAATATATGTGTGATCTATGTAAAGTATCTCTACATTGAAAATGGTAAGCTCAAAATGTGTCATTGTATAAAATATGATTAGGTGAAGATGAACTTATCACATATTATGTGTATATTAACCATATGTAATATGTATATCTGACATCTCATTCACTCCAATTATATCATGAGAATTGCATGTAGAAAAAATGAATATAAAATCCTCTATAAAAGGTAGATAAACATGATATATATCATATGACCAAGATAAAGCAAAAAAATATTGAATTTTATAAATGTTTTTTTTTTTTTTTTTTTTTCAATTTTAAATTGATACCACTTAAGAAGCTATGCAAAATATGTAATAATAATGATTAATCAATGAAGCACTACAATTAGGAAAGAATGACTAATGTAAGGTCTTAGTCATCAATAGTTTGATATGACACACTAAGTTTCAAATATGGAAAAAATAGAATAAGATAACCTAAATCATGAAATCAAATAATCACCATGGAGAAAGGGCTAATAAATATTATAAAACTTCCAAGGAAGTGAGGGTAATATTATAGATATATCATATGTATTTAAATTTTGAATATTTAGTAACATATTCAATTAGCATATCATAAGGTATCAAGAGTCATAACATGAGTAGAAATAAAAATAAGCAAGGGTCGTAATATAAATGAAAGAGCATATAATGTAAAAGAATAAGCAAAGATGTCATAAAAAAGGAAACATCAAAAAATATAAGAGATGAAGCCCACCTTATGCTACATTTAGTAATAACCTATTGTGCACCAAATTTGGGATTCAAGAAATATTATCAAATGATAATGCAAACCCAAAAATAATGACACCAATAAGAAAGGATAGAGAAAGTATATCAAAACTAGTAAAACATTCTTACCACGCTGCTTACCTCCTCATGCCTCCATTCTAATATTTCAAATGCATATGATCTAGTCTCAGATTTGTTGACAAAATGATAGCTTGATTGAAGGATGTTTGATGCTTGATAATGGATTGATTATGAGATTCTTAGGATAATTTTAGCATGATTTTGGTATAATTTCTTAAGATGGTTTGAGAGTGGAGGGAGAACTTGTTTAAATAGATATAAGGAGGGAAGATCAATGGCCATTATTCAAATTTGGATGATGAGGATCAATGGTGAAGAATTATCCAATGAATTAAAAATGCATTAGGAGTTTCTACAGAAGAAGACTCTAGAAAAGGAGGGAATTCTAAGGAATTTAAAATTCCTTAGAATTATCTAGAGAGAGAACTCTCTAAAGAAGAAGGGTGATGGAGATTTCTAGATTTCATTAGAGAATCTGATGGTGATTATGGGATGATTTAGATGGGGATTAGGTGAGTAGGTGTGTAGGAAAACCCAAGAGGTAGGCTAGTAGGTGATTAGGTGGGGATATGGGAATTAAAAATTCTCAAATAATAGGTAACTAGAATTAGATTAGGATAATGGGATATTAGGAAGAATTAATGAAGGGATGGGATGAATAAAGGTTAATATATGTAAAATAGTAGAAGTGAGACATTAGATGAATAGTTAGAAAATAGGATTAATTAGTAGAATAAAATAGTTAAGCAGAATTAGTGTTGACTAATAAGAATATTAGTCGACTGTAATGGAGCAAGCAATTTTAGGTGCATACAATTTTCCCCTCTTTGAAAGGGCATTGTGAGTGGACGAAGTGGAAGGAGTAATAGTCTTTCAAAGAGAAACCATGTCATGGATGAATGCTAGTAAATGATGTTGTTAGGGGATATGATGCCCCCTCAAGGGGACATGCAGGGAATAATAAGTTGGATGGGCACTCGAAAGAAGAAATAATGGGTGGGATGAAATGGATAGAGGAGAGGATGGGATTTCAAATGTGGATTAGAAGATGAAGAAGATGAGGTTGACATTGAGTAATGAGCTACAAATTAATAATGATTCCCCTAGCAAGGACACCTGCATAGGGAATAGAGGTGATGGGTGTCACAATTGTAGACACATCCCAAGCAAGGACACATGCATGGGAATCAATTATAACATGATGGTGATATGATATAAGGCCACAATATTTAGATGTATCTCGAGTAAAGATGTATGCAAGGAAGAGATATAGGCCATGAGAAGATGATTTGATAAGATATGATGGGTGTAGCTCAAAACTAAAGTTGATTAATATGATGATGATAAGAGAGAATAAATGATGTGATCGAGTAACCAAAAGATTGGGGGATGAAGATGGATGATAGAGATAGTGGCCAAGCTATCCTTGGGCACTAAAAAGTGTCAAAGTGCTGCCTACATAGTCTGAAAAGACCTCAGGCCTATGTAGTTCTGACTAGGAGATGATGATGATGATTAATGACTAGAAAGTGATGATGATAAGGATGACTAGTCTTGTTAGTGATTGAATGATATGATTTAGATGATGAGATGAAGATGATAAGGATAAAAGATAAGATGTTAGTTGGATGGGTTGTGATGGAAAGAAGGATGATGATGAGATAAAGCCATCACAAATGTCATAATACTCAACATAGTGTAAGTAATCCACAAATATAGCACTGATAATATGCCCCATGATATAAACATGGCCAAGGGGACAATGTGCCAAAGTGCATGGGTAAGTGTTAAACTCTGCATCCTCGAAGGCACTTTTGGTGTCCTCTAACATCCTTGTTCATTGCCTAATAGACAAAAAGAAACACAATAAACATGAAAAAAACATCATATAGACATGATATGCAAATAAAATAAATAGAATAAATAAATAACACACACACAAGTATGTACATGTAGTGTCATAATGTCATTCCTAACGATGGGATGAGTGATTGGATGATGGGTTGGGTTAGGATAATCATTATGTGATGGGGTAGAGGATAGACTTGGATTTGGATAGGATGATGATGATTAGAATGAAGATGAGGTGTTTCCCATATTTTAGGATATAAGAATGGATTCTTTGAATACTAAATTGGTCTTAAAATCAGATTAAAAAGTGGGCAAGGATGGTGATTTAGAAAAGTGATGACCATGGATTACCAATAGACAAGGCCTTTTAATGATCCAATCTAGAAAGGAGACTAGGAGATGATGAGATAAAAGACCTTTCAGGCTAGCAAAAGTGATTGGATGGGTGCTAGACACGAAGAGGCAATGATAAAGATAGTGATGGGATTAAGTACCTTTCATACTGACAAAGGATGATGTGATGGGTGCCAGGTATGAAAAGGCCTTGATAAGAAGTGATGGGTGCTAGATGAAAATATTGACAAGGTGATGTATGCCAATAATGCTTAGCCAAAAGGATGATGAAATGATGGGTGACCACTTAGATTGAGTTCCAAGACTAAATGTGATATCTAAATATGGGATAGGATATAAAAGATGAAGGGCATGGAGGTGGATGTGACTAGGGGATTAGGGATAAGACAAGACACAATGGACTATTTTGGCTTTTTTAAATTTTATAATTTTTAGGGTTTTTGACATTTTAAAATTCTCTCTTTTTTTTGACTTTTTAGGACTTTTTATTGGGCATCTCAATTTATTAGATGATGGGTGAGATGCGGGGCATGGAAATTTGATGGATTATTTCACCAACACATATTATATGATGGATGTTAGATGCCTAGATGTCCTGGTGGCCTTTAGTGATTTTTGATGGTGACCCCTCCAAATATCTAGACCAGGTATTGTCATCACCCCTAGGAGAGATAATGCTACTCGGGGAGGTGATGTGAGGTATGGGTGTAATTAGATGTTGATGGTGATGTAGTGAAATTACATGATAGTGGTCGAGCTATCCCTGGGCATAGAAATGTAACCAAGTATTGCCTATATAGTCTAAAAGACCTTAGGGAAATGTAGTTCTAGCTAAAATGGTGTTGATGATGATAAGGATGATGGTGACTAGGAAAAGAGATGATGATGATGATGTAGTGTATTAAAGATGATATATGGACAAGGTTCACATCTTAAATCCAAAAATAAAGGTGTTTAGACTATTTTATGAGGAATTAGAATCATAGTAACCTCATTACTATGTTGACCTTTGCTAGTGATAGTGGGAGTGGATAGTTGCATGGATGGCAAAGTTTTAGCATGATGTGGCTGGGGCTAAGATGAGACATATATGTCATAAGAATCTTGTCTAAAAGAGTGGATAGAGATTGATGAGGTGATAAATGATCTTATGTATATAGATAATGCCTCCAAGGATAGGTAGATGATTTGGGAAGGTCCCTCCAAAAACTATCCCAGAAGTAACCCTTGTTACTTTTTAAATGAAGATACTGATTCCCTACTATATATTCCCACTTATTAAGACCAAGGCCAGGTTATCCTTACTGTGTCATCAAGAACTTATTTTCATCATGGTACTTGCCCAAGTGTTAATGAGTTGGTTTTCACCATTGGACATATTTTTTTTATATAGATGGATGGGATGGATAGGTCCTATAGACGAAGGATACTGGGGCTAGGCATAGAACTGCCTGAGATGCATGATGTTCATAGGATCATCTAATTATTCTCCCTCAAGCATGGCCAATTTGTATGATCATGAGCCAAATTTTGTAATAATGGTGTATGGACCCAATCAATTAGCTTCAAATTTTCCCTTCTTGTCTCTTTTTGCATTGGTGTTCTTCTAATTTTTCTTGAGGACTAAGTCACCTATTTCAAAATCCTAAGCTTGAATCTTCTTGTGGTATTGATTCTTGAGCTTATTTTAATATGCACTCAAGTGATTCATGGCTTGATATCATTTTTCATCAAGGATTTCCAACTCTTGTAGGCACTCTTGTTAGCAATTGTGGTAAGTAATTATGCCTCGTAATGAGAGATAAAGAGAAGGGAGCTCTACTTCCTTATGTAATATTGCTTTAGCTTCGTATACCAAGGCATAGAGGGTAGCCCATGTTGGTGTGTGAACATTAGTGTGATAGGCCCATAATGTTGGATATAATTAAATATGTCAATCGTGCCCAGCTTGATTGACTTTCTTCTTTAGGATTTTGATTAGGGTCTTATTTGTTGCTTCTACTTGTTTATTACCTTGGGGATAATATGGGGAAGAGAAATGTTGTGTGATGTGGTACTTTTGACAAAGAGACTCAACATCTGGATTCTTGAAAGACTTGCCATTATTTGAGACAATATTGGTAGGGATGCCCTAACGATAGATGATTTGATTGAGGATGAATTTAGATATCTGGAGGCCAGTTGTGTAAGTTAGTGGCATTGCCTCTACACATTTTGTGAAATATTCTATAGCTATGATAATAAATTTGTGCCCATCCAAGGAAGTAGGATTAATATTTCCAATTAGATCAAGGCCCCATATAGAGAAAGGCCATGGGCTCATGATAGGATGTAGTTCTTATGTTGGTGTGTGGATAAGGTTTTCATGCCTTTGATAAGCTTCACATTTCTACACATATTGACAAGCATCATGTTCCATGGTTGGCCAATAGTATCCAAATCAGAGGAGCTTCTTGGCTAAGGCCATCCCAATGATGTGCCCTCCACAAATTCTATCATGGACTTCCTCGACCACTTGAGTTGCCTCATCTAAGGTCAGACACCTTAACAGGGTTCTGTCATAACCCCTTTGATAGAGTGTGCTACCTAGGATGGTATAATAGGTAGCTTGATGGAGAAAGGATTTTCATTGATGGTAATATTAGGAGGTAAGGTATTGTCATGGAGGTATTGGTATAAGGCATGATACCAAGGGAGACTGGGATTATTAATGTCACAAATTTTTACAAGAGCCAAAGAGTGATGAGCTGGGGTGATCAATTATTTAATCAAAAAATTGCCCTCTAGGACATCTTTAGGAAGATCAATGAGGGAGCCCAAAGTAGCCATAGAGTCAACTGCCTTATTATTGGCTCATAGTACTTGCTCAAATGTGATATATTGAAAACTATATTTTAATTGGTCAACCAATTGTTTGTACAAGAGCAAATTCTCATCCTCTGTTTGGAACTCTTCATTTACCTATTTTATGATTAGTTGAGAGTCCTCAAATACTTGCAAATGCTGGATGTTACACTATATGGCAAGATGAAGTCCTACTATGAGGGCCTCATATTATGAGATATTATTGGTATAGGGGAATGCGAGATGAAATGCTTTGGGAATGAGATCACCTTGTGGGGTGATCAGCAGGATTCCTACCCTTGACCCATGAGTGGTAAAGAAGACATCAAAATATAACTTCTAACTTTCTATCTATGAGGTGATCATAATGGATTCATCTAGAAAGGAAGATGTAAGTGGCTCAATTGATTCTAGTGGAGCTTCTGCCAGTTGATCTGCTATGACTTATCCTTTGATTACTTTTTGATGGACATACTCAATATCAAACTCACTAAGCAACATGATCCACTTGGTCACATGACCTGTTAATGCTGCTTTAGATAGGGGATACTTTAAAGGATCTATTTTTATAATTAAGTGTACCTAATTATTGAGCATATAATGATGGAGTTTTTGGGAGGCAAAGACCATAGCTAAACATGCATGTTCAACTGGCGTATAGTTTAACTCATATGTTATTGAGGTATGATTGAGATAATAAATGGCTCATTCCTTTCCCTAATCCTTATGCTATGTGTGTAAGGCTCCAATGGCATAAGGAGTGGTGGATATAAATAGCAACAATGGTTTGCCTGGAACCAGTGGAGACAAGATAGGTGGATTTTCCAAGTATTACTTAAGATTCTTGAAAGCCTTCTAATAATTTTCATCCCACTAAAAGGTTGCTCCTTTCTTAAGTAAGTGAGTGAATGAATGACACTTATTGATGAGTTATGAGATAAAATGCCTAATATCTTGGAGCTTACCTTGAAGACTAAAAAGTTGTTTAAGTGTCTAGGGAGGTGGCATCTTAGTGATTGCTCAAACTTTTACTAGATCTACCTCAATACCTCTCCTAGAGACAATAAACCCTAGCAACTTTTAATGTTATGATGAAGACACTTTTTGGGGTTCAAGTGCACCTTGTATTCTCATAGTCTTTCAAAGATCTTATGGAGAACTGTAGGATGCTCAGATCATGAGTGAGAATTTCTCAGGATATCATCAACATAATCTTCCGTAATATCATGCATCATGTCATGGAAGATAATAGTCATTATGTGTTGATATGTTTCCCCTACATTCTTTAGGCCAAAAGGCATGACCTGATAGCAAAACGTACCCCATGGGGTGATAAATGTTATTTTGTGCTAGTCTTCAGGAGCAGTTTTGATTTGGTTATATCCTAAAAATCCATCCATGAGAGACATCTCATAACTAGCATTTGAATCTATAATCATATCAATATTAGGAAGTGGAAATCATCTTTGGGGCATGCCTTATTGATGTCATAAAAATTGGTACATATCTGAATCCTGCCACGTTGTTTCGAGACAGGGACTATATTAGATAACCAATCAGAATAGTCAATAGGATGAATGAATCCTATGTCCAAGAATTTTTGTAGTTTCTCCTTAACTAGCAATGCCACCTTTGGATGCATCTTTCATAATTTTTGTTTCATTCGTTTAGCATTAGGATAGACATCAAGATGATGGAATACTAGTGAAGGATCCAACCCAAACATATCTTAATAACTCTAGGTGAAGACATCAATAAAATCCCTGAGCAAGGTAGTGATAATTTCATGCTTTGATTGCATAAGAGATACCCCCAATTTCATGATCTTGGGTTTTTCTTTAGTTCCAATATTTATTTCAATGACTTCCTCAATGAGTGAGGGAGATTGTTCTGATAGATAAGGGGGGTATTTGATTTTTAGCATATCAGAGGTAGTAATTCTTAGTAGCTTAGTATTGACATCTAGATAATCTTCTAACTAAATGGCACTATCTAAAATGTCATCAAGTTCTGTAAAATATCTCTCTTTTGATT
Source organism: Torreya grandis (assembly GCA_037957365.1). NCBI lineage: Eukaryota > Viridiplantae > Streptophyta > Pinopsida > Cupressales > Taxaceae > Torreya > Torreya grandis. The sequence continues at coordinate 40,520 of JARHVA010001220.1, read as the reverse complement.
CAAATGTCTCATCATCACTTTGGGTGCTTAGTGACTGTTGTTCTCTAAAATATGTTGATTCACACAGATTGATTGAGAATCCTTTTTTGTGGTCTCTAGATGGCATGAAAGTCCCAACCCCAGGTACTCAAGAATAGCCTCATCATTTTAAAATGTGTCAAAGGTAGGCTCTTGTTTGGAATCCTAGTCTATGAGGGAGGGATAAAGAAGGGAGATGTCAATGGTAAAGATGGATGTGTCAAAAAAGAGGTTGACGGCAACCAACTCTTCAAATTGACTATAAATAGACCTCATTTCAGTATCCTCATCAAGGAGAGTTTACTCTTTGGTCAAGATAGAATCCACAATGACATCGAGAGGGTCATCACCATATGGTTTATACCCTAAACTATAATAGGATGAGCTATCTTTAACATCAATAGTCTCTATTTGACCCTGCTCCTACTTACCTAGTCCTTTTCCTTTATAGTTCATGTTTTCCATCATGCAGTGGATGGTAGGACATATTTGTTGGGGTGAGACAAAGGTATCATCATCGAGAAAGAGCCATGAATCATCACCAACTTCAATGTGTTTCTTTGATAAAAATCCTACACTTTCAAAAGATGTAGGCCCAAATTGATATTTGATGGTCTGGACTTCCTTCATCTTGGGTGACCCATAACTTCAAGGAGACAATGGTAGATGGCCAATGCAAAGGGTTTTATACTTATATTTTACATAACCTGTAGATGTGATTTTTAACTTGGTAAGGTCTAGTGCTGGGGTAGATGTGGTGGCTAATTGATCAGGAGACATATTTTATAGCTGTAGGACTGAGGATGGAATTCTTAGTGCCTCAAGATAATGATGGAGAAGGGGTTTGATCCATTTGACAACTATGATGGTTAATAATCCCTGAGATGGTGACTTCCATCCCTAAATGAGGGAATTTAAGGTATTGATGAAGAGTGGATGGGATGGCTTACATTTCATGAATCCAAGGTCTCCCAAAAATCATATTATATGGCAAGTCCACATTGACCACATGCACCAATGTTTGATGGATTATAGGCCCCACAACGATGGGAAGATAAATAGACCTAACAGAGGGCCACTCATTATTATTGTATGACTTGATCATGATGAGATTAGGCCCCAATGATGATTTAGAGTACCCTAGATTATTTAGGAAGTCCAAATTACATAGGTTAAATACTGATCCTTCATCTATAAGGACACAAGAGACATGATGATGGGCAATGGAAACTTCAATGTATAATGGGTAGTTATGATGAGGGCTAGCTGGTGGTAGATCCCAAGTGATGAAGGTGAGTTATGGGGAGGGGGATAAATGAGCCACTAGTTCTTGAAACTGATTGGTATCCAAGTTACTAGGTACCTATAGGTCATTAAGCACTTAATTTAATATTTCCCTATGCAAAGTGGATGTTTTTAGAAGCTCCATGAGGGAAACCTGGGTAGGGGTGTTTTCTAGCTACTAGATAATGTCATAGGACTTATTAGGCCTATTTGTGACTTTATCATAGGTATTCCCCCTTGATATAGTAAAAGAAGTGGATGGTTGTCGGGAAGGTGCTACTGGGATGGTGATTTTGTTATGCCTGATAGTAATGGTACAATGAGATGTGGCCAAATTTATTTTTAAAACTAGAGAGGGAGGCTCCTCAGAGGTGGGGATGTGCTGAAGCTTGATGGTATTAATATAATGATATGGCACATTATGATAGTCAGTACAATTAGAAGAGGATGCTTGTCCTTGGTCTCTTGGTGGTCTCTGATTTCTTTACTCATGCTTGGGAAGAGGATCTTTATAAATTCCCAACTGTCTATTTCCTGATTGGGTAGAAGTAGGCTCCCCGTCTAACTCGGTGTCACCTCTTCAATCAAGTCTTACACATAGTGTTTGAATTGCATGCAATTCTTAGTATCATGGCCCTTTACCCTATGGAACTTATAATGAATTATGGAACTTACAATATTCATTATCATGATACCAATCTGGTTTGGGTTGACAATCATTGATAGGTCAAATCTCAAGAAATTTAGTCATGTTGGTTGTGACCAACTTCTCTAATACAATCGCCAAAGGGATACCCAAACTTGTAAGAGGTCACCTACTTATACGGGGTCTTGGCTTTCCCATAAGAACTTTGATAGAAGTAACGTGTGGTTATGGTGGGGGTCCTCTTCTCTAGATATTTTGGACATGTTGGGCTTATGGTTTATAACCTGTTACTCCATCTCCAACAACATTCTTATTTTTGTTAAAGACCTTTGGCTTATTTGAAAAGGAATTTCTTGAATTTTTAGTGTTCTCATTACGAGAGAATAGCTTGATGGTTCCTTTTTCGATGAAGGCCTTTTCAATTTGCATCCCCTTTTCTATAATCTCATTTCCTTTTCAGGTATGGTGCATCTCAATCAACTTGCCAATCTGTGCCACCGTCATAAGAAATAAATAAGATTTTCACCAACTCTTTGTTGTGTTATAGAGGTCAATAATAGACACATCATGCTTTATATTAAAGGAGAAATGCCTGAAAAATTATTTTGACAATTATCCAAAGTTGGAAATTGACCCCTTGGGAAGGTACATGAACTACTCTAATGCTGGTCCTATTAAGCTTTTAGGAAAAAGCCTTAATAGGAGGGAATCTTCCTAAGATACTTCATGGCAAGTAATGAAAAATTCTTGCATGTGATCCCTCAGGTCTCCATTTCCCCAATATTTTTCAAACTTTAGAATTTAAAAATGCAAAGGGAATGGAATATTTATAATACTATTGTCTAAAGGTGATGAGCAAAAATCCTCATATTTGTATTTGAGGGCCTATGATCTGGGGTCCACTTGTTAGAGGGTTTCTTTCATCATCTTCCATTCTTGGGCAAACGTAGGATCCCCAAGAGGATTGACATTTTGGTTTTGACTTCATTGTAGGATATGGGTATGGTGGCTATTATGAGTGGTATAATTGGTATGACTATTATTGTGGACATTATTGGGACTTTGTGTTGTCTAGAAAGTGTTAGTATTATCATGGGGTGGGGATGATGTACATTGATTCTAGAAGAGGAGATCAAGTTGTTGTGTAAGCTGGTCTAAGCGATCTTCAATGGCATCTTGTCTCCTATTAGCCTTAGTATGATGATTAATGAGAGGTGGTTGTTGGTCACCTCTATCTAAGAATCAATGGTCCACTTCTTGATGATCATTAGTCACAAGGTTGATGGATGGTCAATATTATTTAGGTGGGTGCCCCAAATTTCCATATTCTAATTTTGTTGTATATATTGTTCTAGGAGTTGACATACACCCTCATTATTAAGGAGGTTATTGAGAAGGTGAGTGTTATCATTTTCCCTCTAAGGTGTAGGGATGTCACTATGGAAATCCTCATATTCCTGAGTTGGGTCCATGAGTTCCCCCCTAGTATGGTCTTCTTGACTGGAACCTTTTCCTTGGCAGAATTAGGATCAGGTTTGGATGACCATGATGAAAGAAGATGAGGTGTGATGAGGTTATATTGAAGGTCTTTTCATAGTTAATTTATAGTCCAAAATATGAGACTACTAGTGGTCAAGAGAAAAGTTTGATGGATAGGACAACTAGAAATTATCAAGAGAGCAATAGTTATTTTAAGAGATCAAACTAGCAAGGATAAAAAAAGGGATGATAGGATCAAATAATTTTATCAACTAGCAAGTGGGCAAGTTAATGGGTGCTAGAGACAAAAGACACTTGTTAAGGATAAGGGATATTGATGGGTGCTAGCTTGATGTCTTATAAGGTTATGTTCAATAATAATTTCAAGTTGGGATAGGATGATGATGATGTGTAGAAAGGGAATGACCACCAATAGTTTGATATTTTGTTCTCAACCAATATTAGAAAGAGGGATGAGGAGAAATTGGGTGATGATGGGATGCAATTAGAAAGGTGTATGGACAAGGACCACTAATCAAGATAAATGGATAGGGCTGATGCCAAGATATTTACCATGCTCAATAACGGGTTGGGGGAATAATATGTGGACACAAGTGATTCTTAAATGGGCAATTTAGGATGGATAAATGAGGGTGATTATAATATATTAAAAGGATGACTCTTGATCCTATAATGGGCATTGACAAGGTATGATTAATGAAAAAGGGATAATGGTAAGTGAAGGATAATATAGGGGATATGAATTTTAATATATGGACTATGGACTAGGTGTTAAGGTGATGATATAAGAAATATATGAAAAACAAGAGTGGGTAATGAAAGATACTCTATGAAAGACGGATAATATTCACAAGGAGAGGAATGGACCTCTATAAGTGATATGCAAGTGATACTAAGATATGTAATATGCTAAGGTATTGATGATGACTATATGGGGGATGTGATTGTCTAAGCGCAAGGGGTGGTTTATGTAGGTGAAACAAGTATGGATAAATGATGATGGGGTATGACAAAAGACAAATTATGGGGACAAAAATTAAGGATGTAAAAGATGGATTACCAAGGATGGTGGTACAAATACTATATATTAAGGAAGATGATTTTGTCTACTCAAGAGATAGTGATATGGGATCATATGTAGGGATATGTGGGTAAAGTAAGGGATAAGTGGTTTGGATGTGATATGATTTGATGTACAAATAATATGGGGTAAATAAGGTATGATTAGGATGAAATGGAAAAGATGATGATAGGGTAGGATTGGGATGATGAAGGATAAAATGGGCAAGATGATGATAAGATTAGACTGGAATGATGTATGAATGATAATGGGATAATGAATTCTAGAAACGGGATGGGCCAAAGTATGGAAATGATAAAAAAGAAGATGATATGGTATAAAAGTCTAATGGGATAGATGTAGGAAGAGTGATGTAATGTGTTATTTTAAGGAAATATGGATGATGGTGGGTGAACTATGGATGACTAAGGGATACAAATGTGATGGGGGTGTATAGAAGGTGACTATGAATAACTAAAAGGAATAGTGATGCAATAATATGGATATGATTAAATGTCTCTATGTATGATGGAGAAAGTGATGAAAATGGAGAGGAATGTTCCTAGATGGTTATCTAAGGTATTCACACAAAAATTTCAAGGGTTTGGCTAACTCAGATAACAAACAAAATGAGCCTTATCACAACACATAAATAAATCACACACAATACAAACCTAATTAGTAAACCATATGAGAGTGTAACTCAATGTCCACACCATTTAACGACTACACAAGTGAGGCTGTAGGCTGGTGACCCGTTATGAAATCAACCAAACCCTCTTAACCTTGCTTGCTCCTAATGGTGACTTGGGCGTTGATATTGACACCAACAGTGGAACACTTGTTATGATCGTAGGCTCTTATTCTAAGGTTTACACAAGGATCTAAGGGATTCCCCTATATATGCAAATGTACGATGGGGCCCAAGTTTGTATAGGAGGCTGTCTGATTGCCCTAGGTATATGGCCTTAATCATCCTCACTCTATGGAACCCTTTATGGGGAATTATGCTTAGGCCATAATGACAATGTTCTCTTGATTTTTATACTCTATTGAAACACAAAGTGTGTTTAGCATGCGGTGGTGAAATCTATGATACTAACCCCTAAAGACTAAATCACGTGTGTGGTGATGAAATCCACATCACGTGCTATCCTAAGGGAAGGTTTATACAAATAGGAATGTGCATGATATAATTAATTAACTGATCTAATTACTTATCTGTGATGAGTACGATATGACAAATAATATACAAATAAACACACAAATGCAAATAAGTATTTACAAAGAATGATCAAGAAGATATATATATATATATATATATATATATATATATATATATATATATATATATATATATATATATATATATATATATATAAGATGATTAAAATGATGTATATAAGGCAAAAAAGTTTCAAAAATGACTCTAAGAGTGCCAAATATATCTTTGATCGATGTCCTACAAGTACATGGGTTAGTAGTTTTGGTAGCACTCAAAGAGATAGATCCTGCAAGACAAGAACATTAGTAGTTTTAATAAGTCTATCTTTGACGCACATATTGCTTGCAGATTAAGAACAAAAGTTACCTCTACTTATTATTATGACTTTTTATGGTTATTTTGATAAAACTTATGTTTATAAAACTATGACTATTATTAATTATATATATACAAGAACGTGATTATCAAAACAAACTTTTAAAGGACTATAATTATTAACAATGACTTCTATGTTTAATATTATATATTTATTTTTATTTTTATTTATTTTTAATTAATTAATTAATTATTATTATTATAAAACTAATTATTATCGACTACACATACTATTTACTTAAAATGATTTGTAATAATTAATTTTATTTTAACCCCGTAGCAAAAATTTTATGGAATGAGAATTTGACAACTATTTCTCAGCTTGAGAAAAAGGATAGATGACCAATATTGGAGAACATACTAAATAAGGCCGTGTAACCTCAATCGACCTTTGTAAAAACTCTAAAAATAGTGTACAAATTTTTTAGTGACCTGACCTGTGATTATCATTATCAATTTATCAATGAACACAACAAGTTCTACAAAGCCCGATGGGGATTTGATCTGCATTACATCCTAAGTTTTGATTTCTTTATTCCCAATCTTTCTTTATCATTAGCTATGTAAGAGAGGTGTCCCCAAATTTAAAATTCCAAATTTACGCTAGAAATGCACAAGGCTTGAGGTCTATTCCAACAACATTCAAATCCTATGTCAAAATAAGAGCATCAAAACATGGCATAACATGGCTAGAGAAAATTATTTCCATATCCATAGCTATTTGTTTAAGAGGTGATTTCAGATAGGGGTTTTGTTAATGGCATCGATGTAGGTAGGTACTTTCCTCCTCTGCCATTGCTTTGTTAGGGTTCCTACAGGCAGCTTCCTCCTTAGTACGAAGCGCTCCCTTCTCACAGCCCACCAACAAAGAGAAAATTGCTACCTTTGAATGTTACTGGTAGTTTGGAGGAGGTTAAAAATGAATATATATTGCATGCACAAAAATTTACACTGGGTTTAAGTGCCAATTGGAAAAGAAGCTTACCAAAATAATAGAGAAACAACCTGAAATCACTTAGGTGCTCCTTGATTCTTATGTTGTCCTAAGCCAAAACTTAGAATGGAACTAGCGATACCAAATTCAAATGCCAGGTCATGCTGAAGATATGATTATAGGCCCATGAACAAGAGAAGAAGATTATTCAACAAGATTAACAGAGTTATGTGAAGCAAAAATTAGTATGAGAATTATTATTTATTTATTTATTTATTTTTATTATTATTTTTTAATATAAGGATTATTTTATTTTGTCCTAGTGCGCCAAGAGGATAGACAAATTTTACACAAAGCAGTAGGAAATTTTTGCACAAAATAATGTGATATATATATATATATATATAACTGTGTAGAAAAACACTCAGAAGAATGCTATAAAAACCATCATAAATTATTCAAATTTTAATAAAATCAAAAACTGTAAACTATTTCAGAAAGGTGAGAATTAGATGCTCATAAATTAGAATTATTTTTATAAAATTCTAAATGAATAAAGAGCAGTTTAGAAAAACATAACACATTTTAATAAAAATGCAAATTTACTGAAATTTTTTGTAGTCACAAATTCTTCCTCGGTTTGATTTGTAAGTTACCAAAAACACTTCTAGAATACAAAAATGTTAAATTAGGAGTATTGGTCCCATTGTGGTCACCAAAATGTGTACCATATTTGGGATTAAAGAAATATTATCAAATGATAATGCAAACCCAAAAATAATGACACCAATAGGAAAGGATAGAGAAAGTAAATCAGAACTAGTAAAACATTCTTACCATGCTCCTTACCTCCTCATCCTTCCATTCCAAGATTTCAAATGCATATGATCTAGTCTCAGATTTGTTGACAAAATGATAGCTTGATTGAAGGATGTTTGATGCTTGATAATGGATTGATTATGAGATTTTTAGGATAATTTTAACATGATTTTGGTATGATTTCTTAAGATGGTTTGAGAGTGGAGGGAGAGCTTGTTTAAACAGATAGAAGGAGGGAAGATCAATGGCCATTATTCAATTTTGGATGATGAGGATCAATGGTGAAGAATTATCCAATGAATTAAAAATTCATTGGGAGTCTCTAGAGAAGAAGACTCTAGAAAAGGAGGGAATTCTAAGGAATTTAAAATTCCTTAGAATTCTCTAGAGAGAGAACTCTCTAGAGAAGGAGAAGGGTGGTGGAGATTTCTAGATTCCATTGGAGAATCTGATGGTGATTAGGGGATGATTTAGATGGGGATTAGAGAGGGATTAGGCAAGTAGGTGTGTAGGAAAACCTAGGAGGTAGGCTAGTAGGTGGTTAGGTGGGGTTATGGGAATTAAAAATTCCTAAATAATAGGTAACTAGAATTAGATTAGGATAATGGGCTATTAGGAAGAATTAATGAAGGGATGAGATGAATAAAGGTTAATGGATGTAGAATAGTATAAGGGGGATATTAGATGAATAGTTAGAAAATATGATTAATTAGCAAAATAAAATAGTTAAGTGGAATTAGTGTTGACTAATAGAAATATTAGTCGACTGTAATGGAGCGAGTGATTTTAGGTGCGTACACCTATATTTGGGGTTATAAGGATCCTCCAAGTATGTATCATCATATATTATATTATCATTGTCAACATCAAAGTATCGAGAACATTTGTATTTTCATTATTCTTAAATGTTATTGATTGTGAAACATCCTTAGGAGGTTTATTTTATTTGTTAATGGTACCTTTTAGTAGGGAAGTTTGGTAGTCTAGGATAGTCTTGTTTTCATAATTGGGTTCTTGAATTTTGTCCCTTAAACCAAAGCATTGATTTGTTCAATGACTTTGAATAATATAATAAGAAAAAAATCCTTTTTATTGTAAAATATTCATTTAAATGTTTAATTATTATTATGATTAAGGGGCAAGACAATAAAATTGTTGTCAAATAATCCCTTTAATTTTTCATATTGATTTTTGAAATAATTCTTTGATTGAATTGAGATATGTCTCATTATAGGTGTTGTATCTTTCTTGACACTAGTAGCAAATGTGTTTATGGTAGGCTCATTGGCATTAGAAACATTGAAATCCTTAAGAGGTGAGGTTTGATATTTTCCCACAAAATCAATAGCCATGTGAGTGAACTGATTGAATTATTTGTAAATTATACCAACTTATTTTTTACAGATTCTATAATACTATTGATAAAGATGATTTTTTTTAAAGATCACATGGTTGATAAATTAAAGGGCGCATATGACAATAAAATCTAAAGATGTAATTTTGCATATCCTCTTCTTGGCCTTTTTAAAGACATATAACGGTCTTGTATTTTTTTCTAAGTCCATTTTTGCTAATGTATTTATATAAGAAGTCTTCTTATAAGCATAAGAATGAATGTAGGGGCTCATCAAGTAAATCAATTAACCAATTTTTATTTTCACCATTGAATGTACTAGGAAAATAATTAATGAATACTACACCATGATTTTAACAATCTATATATAAAAACATGGCTTGAAGGTGCACTTAGGGGTCTCCATGACCATACAAATATTTGGTATGTTGGAATCACTAAGTCACTAGGAAGAGACATGTGAAGCACATCCTTTAGAATAATATTAAAAGGCACTACATTATCCCATACAATAGCATGGGAACCCTTTTGATGAATCAAAAAATTATGCACTTATCTCCATAAGATTCTAATAGTATGGATCATAGTCATTGTCTCATGTGTAGAAATGGTTATATTCTAAATAGGTTCTTTAAAAGGTTGAGTTATAGGAGCACCAGTGGTCATGTGGGTAGGAGTAAAACATTCATTACAAAGCATGGTGATTGTAGGAATATAAGTGAAAACCCTAAGAGTCTATATGAAAAACATTTGAATTTTTTAATTTCCTTATTCTTTTTTAAAATATTATCAACAAGATTAGGGTTTTCAATAAGATGTGATCTAATTTTTTGAAATATACATTATTTAATTATTTAATAATTTGAAACCTTCACATTTATAAATTTAGCATTCATTAAAGATAAAAAACTTTCTTCAAACTTTTTAATATAAAATATGATTGGTACTAAGCAAAGACACACACAAAGGAAAATAAACCCTAAGGTAAGGATAAGCCATAAAATTAAAATCTAAAATGAATCCAAAAACCCAAACCTTAAGGGGTAAGTGGGAAAAAACCCTAGGTTGAATGTAAGAATGTCATGTTCACCGAAATGTTTCACCCTTTATGTCTTTAATAATTACAAACAAGGTAAACTAATTACTCTTAGGAGATATATTATTTAGAAATGTAAAAAAAATATTTTTAGATATGCCTTGGTGGCTAAAATAAATATAACTAACCAATTTGATAATTTAAAGCAAGAAATGGAAAATATGAAAGAAAAATGATTAGAATATTCACACCTTTTAAAATTCTAGATTTATGTACAAATTTGGGTTGTGTAAGTATATATTTACCTTTATGCAAAATATATGCCTTTGAATGTGATCAATGACTTTGTTAATTGTGCCTTAGTTGGGAATATTGATCAACTAGTTTGGATATTATATATGTCTTGATATCCCAATCATGTCATATGGCATTTTATGGGTTCTAAAACTTTCTTGTTATATGTGCCACTAGATCCCATGCCTTTATATACCTATGCTTTACAAGATTGGTGGAAATAATTTTCATATTTTATCTTCCAGTGTCTTTGACCTAGCATGCCACAAAATATTAGATAAAATGATAAAGGAAGAAGTAGTTAGGTCGAGTAGCCACCAAGGTTCAGTTGTAGTTATGCATTCCATATGTCATAATTATACCCCTCATATTTCATGTGAGTGTAAATGAATAATTTTAGAAAATAAGATCTTATTTCTCTTGTTATGTGTGGGATGAAACTACATGCACATTCACCTAAGTCAATTTTGGTAAAAGATACATGTCCTTGAGAAAGATAAATCAATGTAGAGTATGCCTAAACATGGAAGTAGAATGAAAAATTGAATGGAACCTTAATGACACTTCTTTTGGATAAATATGGATAATTCTTGGATAGATTGAGTTATCTTTAATAGTATCCTAAAATTTTCAAAGATGATAAGAATATATAAGATTCTCATGGTTTGAATTAAAGAGCTATTGGTTTGAAAAATATTAAAAAAGAAAAGGGTAAAAATTGAAAAATGGATCCAATCACTGAAAAGATACGACCATGGGAAAAAGGACCCAAAAAATATAGAGTGAATTATTCGTACACCATTAGTCTTGTCCTAGAGGAAGAAATAAACACATAAAAACATAGGAGAGAGAAAAAATTCTCATGACCACAATAAAAACATGAGAGTGACAAAAAATAAGAAGGCTATGAGATCTCTCAAAGAGGAAGAAGGCAAAACAAGTGATATTAAGACCTTAATTAAAGGTGATGACCCATGCACACAAAAAAATGCAAAATAAATTTTTAAAGGAAGGCTTGTACAAAAATTGAATGTCTATAGCTTGCTTCATTTCTCTTGTTTATGTTATGAAATGCTTTTAGAAATTCAAATGATCTATGCCCAAATCTCCACATTCATCGTGCTTGCCCATGACTCCTCTACCTCTATATCTTCTAAATTATCCTATTCCTATAGAATAATAACCTCTTCCTCTTTCAGAATTATTATACTTTTGTGAAGTAATTGCCTCAATGGGTATGATGTTCTCTTCAACCATTAATTTGTCCTCTTTTTCTAGAGAACCTTCCTCTACCTATAGAGTTAATTTTATACCTTCTAGACACCACTTTCAATGCACATTTTAAGGCTTCCTCAGCCATTCTAATGTAATCTTGAATGGAAATGCATAGTCTATTTGCATACCTTGATACCTTTTCTTGATCATATTCCATATGACCAACACTCCTGGAAATTTTATAAAACTCTTCCATGTATTATTTTACACAGCTCCTTTTAACTTAAATTTTATTAATTATTGAATAAACTAAGCTTTTAATTTGAAGGAAAGAACTTACCTTTTATAATTTTCACCACATTTTCCTAAGTTTTGATTCTATATTTCATTCTTCTTTCTCTTTCCAACTGTACATGATCCCATAATAAGGACGGGATAATTTTTTTGATAGACTTGCACAGTTTAAACATAATAATTTTCTTCACTTATTGTTATTAAATTCATTCAAGACACTTATGTTATGAGAGATACAAGATTTATTGATCCGAGCAACAATTCAGATTACAATTCGGGTGATGGGTCCACCCCAATTGATGATGGAATTTCCGGGAGCCATAACTTTTGCACCATAGCTCCAATTGACTCACCGTTTGAACTGTTGGAAAGATAATAATTAGGGGAACATAGTGAGATGGCATGGAGATTTTATCAATGAAGTTTTACCCCATAAAACTCAATGGAAGTGTCCCAAATTTCAATTTTAGTAGGGTAGTCTAAAAATAGTAAGTTTCTAAAAATAGTAATTCCTCAAATTCTGTATTGTTGTAAATCGTGGAAGTCGAACCAATTCATCTCCCTCGATATTGGTGACCTTCCACATCCTCCCCACACATTAAAAACATGTATAAATGAATATGTAACCCAAAATGGAAATCAGACATCTCTTCTTAGAGATAAGAATATGTTTAGGTCTGTAATTTTGATCAATAAAAACATCTCTTTTTAGAGATAGCATTATTTGAATTGTGTTGTTCTTATTTCTGAATTATCTTTCAACCAAAGATTTTCAAGTTTTCGATCATTTATAAAGGAATTTAATCCCCTATTATAAAAGAGTCAATCCTTATCATTGACAACTAAGCCATCTCTATCTCTATCCCATATATCTCTCACCCCTTTATTTTCTCTTACAACTTATCTACGTGATTTGTTCTTACAAATCACTCACATAATAAACTAACTATTACAACTCACATTAATATACTAACCCATACAAAATATAATGTGAGAACTAACATGTTTTTCCTAACATTCCCCATTAGTGTGAACATGGAAAAACTTAAATCTCATACTTGCAATGTGCCACCTTGAAGCTTGCTCATGATCTGAATTATGTTTTTAGACAACCAACAACCTCAAATATGATTTTATAATTGGTTTACCAACTATTATCACTTGTATTTGTACCCTTTGAGGAAATTCAAAGCTCTCGTCATCCAAGTGGCATAATAAAATTACCTCTAGGCTTGTGGGTAGCCTAAGGAATGAGGTAAGTCTCTAGATAGGGCTAGCTCCCTTAATGTACCACTTAGGATTGTGTTAGGACCCGGAAGCACAATTGATCACCTTGTATAAGCAACTAAATGCAGAATTTAACCAGAATGCACAAGTAACTAGAATTCAGAAATAACACAGAATATGAGAGACAATACCTAATTGTATTAATACTCTTCCAGAAAGAAATTACAATGAAGAGATGCCACACTCTTCCACACCTTACAGGCTTCCCACACCAAGTGTACAGTAATTCACCTTAAAGAGTTCACTCTCTCAATTACGGTCCCAACACACAATTCAAACACAGAGTTGGTGTTCACCTCCAACCAGTCAGTACCACTACTGCCAGTACCACCAGTCATTATCACTACTACCAGTACACAAGTACTCCACGTACTCCACGATCGAGTACACACCGTACTCTAAGTACACAATGTACTCCAAGTAGATCTCCCCTGATCTTGCTACCTGTCATGTTGCTGACCTCCCTGATCTTGTTGCCACCTGCAGATCAACTTGGTTTTACAACACCTACAAACCTAGACCACGCACACACACACACCTGCAAATCAATGATCTTACTTACCACATGTAGATCTCCTTCCTGGTCTTGCACACCTACAGATCAACCTGATATTACATACTCAGATAGAACCCTTGTCCTTGCCTCACCAAGTCCTTATGATTCTAACATACCAGCACCCCTGTGGATCTTCTACCAGACCTTGCAACAACCTATAGATCTACCTGATCATACACACTTGGCACTGTGGCACTAGGAGGAACACACCTTGCTCTCTTCACTCTGAAGGAGCTAACCTTGCTCTTACTCAACTAGCACACTTTAAAATATAGCCCATGAGTCTATTATATAGATCCCATGCCAAACAATAATTAGAAACGCAACTCAAGACTAAAATTAGCCTTTAACATGCAAACAACCAGTTCGTTAACAAAATGTCTGTGAAACTCGCAGTTTTGGAATTGCACAAGCGATCGACCTCGGTCCCTGTCTATTTGGGGATGACTGACATCAGCCGATCCCTGACTGATGTCGGTAGCTTCCTGTCTCCACCTGACCGACGTCGGTTGGCCTGACTGATGTCGGTGACTGTGACTTTTAGCACCTCCTCCATGTTTGCATCTGGGTGAAGCTTTTAGCTCCACAACCTAACAATATCCCACTTGGAGATAAATAGCTACACCTGTACCTATACCAGTACATCTTTCTAATTTGTTTCCTAGCTTGTATCCCTCTTCAAGCTCAATCCTGAAGACCAACCACCACACAACTATGATGCAACACTTGTCATCCAAGTAACCTGCCACATCTGCATCTACAAACCCATGTAGAAAATAACTTGACCCTGCATAGCATGTCGACCTGCTTCTGGTCCCTCTCAAATACTTGAGAATCCATTGAACTGCCCTCCAGTGCTTCTTTCTCGAATTGGCTCCAAACTTGCTGACAGCTCCCACTGCTGGGGCAATATCAGGGAGTACACATGTACTCAACCTCATCATGTGATTGGGGACCCTATTCTGTGAACTGTCCATCCATAGGTGCGCTTGCTATTCTGCATCCTGCACTACCTTCACACAATCATCCTGTGACAACATCAACTTGTGATCTTCCCTGTCTCTAAGATTACTCATCCCAAAGAATTTTGCTCCTCCAAATTCTTCATGACACACCTCTGAACTAATTTTACCTTTAGCTCAAAAAAATCCTATATGTGTAACCCTGCATCAAGCAAACACACAACATACAGTAACAAGATGATGTTGCAATCATCACACACCTGGTAAAGAAACCACAATGGTTACAATGACATTGACTAAAGCCATGCTTTGTCATCCACCTGTCAAACCTGTACCACTGTCTTGGAGCTTCCTCAAGACCATATGACCTGGCCTTTTGTCTCACGTGTCCATTCTCTCTATTCTTTAACCAAGGAATCCATTCATCTTTCAGTGTTTTCATACCAACTGGCAACCTTACCAAATCTCCCATTTGGGTCTGCATCCTAGGAATCAAATTTCTCATTCATGCCATGCTCCCACTGTTTCCTAGATTCTTCCTACTCTGTAGTAAGCAACGAGTATAAAGAAGAGGAATAACAAATTTGAGGCTTACTTACCCTTTTAGTCCTCCATATGGGCATTTGAGACTCCTTGATAGCTTGCTATCTGCCCAAAATCCATTCCAGTGACTGACCTCGGTCACCACACAATCTACATTCGATCGACGTCAGTTCCAAACGACTGTCTTGACTATCGATGCCAGTTTCTTGACCGATGTCGGTGTATACCTATCACCAACATCGGTTCCCTGACCGACGTTGGTCTTACCTTGCCTGACACCACTGGCTCTGGTTTGCACATGACTGACATCGGCACCTGTCTGTTCGATGCTGGTTCCTCCTGACCAATGTTGGTACCTATGTTCTCCTGTGAGTGATGAATTTTTAGCCGCAAGCTCTCTTTGGATCAAAACCCTATCCAGACTACCCTGCTCAGAGTTACTCAACCTTCTCCAATGATCTCTGTCCATCAACTCCTCCATGAACACCAAGGCTTTCCAATTCTTAAGTCTGTCAAAGACATCTGACTTCCTCTTAAGAACATGCATCTCCTTCTTACTCATGTGACCAAGCCTACAAAGCCACATCTTTGAAATAGAAGGAGAATCAGTAATATAAGTAGATAGATAAAGGATACCTACTTTCTTACCACTTGCTAATTCAAGTGCATCCGTTGTGAGAGTTCCTATGCATCTCTCATCACCCAACTTCCCTGAAGCAATTAGTTGCATCTTCAAGACTTGGACCTGCATGACCTCCTTCAACACCCATGTGTTGGCCGTCTGCAATTTCAACCGCACTTCCCCTTTGCCAAAACTTTGACAAGGCACACCAGCCCCTAAATAAATCTTTCCAAAGTCTCCAAAGACTTTAACATGGAAAAATACTCTATTTCAGGCTGCATGGAAAGAGGCAATAGAATCTATAAAACAAGATTCTACTTTATCCAAGGAACATCCCAGAGCATCCTATGCAACAACACCTGCAAAATTTGCTTCTTCAGTTCCTTCATGCTGATCTTCTACCAACCAACAATTTTTCTTTACTTGCTCTTTCTTTCCATAACACCGTAATTGACCATTCTTGCTTTTGAATTCCTCCATTCTTAGCTTACTTTCTTCTGCCATTGCTATAATCCCACTCAATCAGAAACCCCTGAGAGTGACCTATAATCAAACACAAACCTACTCCCTGCAACTTTAGCTCTGATACCACTTGTTAGGACCTGGAAGCACAATTGTTCACCTTGTATAAGCAACTAAATGCAGAATTTAACCAGAATGCACAAGTAACTAGAATTTGGAAATAACACAGAATATGAGAGATAATACCCAATTGTATTAATACTCTTCCAGAAAGAAATTACAATGAAGAGACGCCACACTCTTCCACACCTTACAGGCTTCCCACACCAAGTGTACAGTAATTCACCTTCAAGAGTTCACTCTCTCAATTACGGTCCCAACACACAACTCAAACACAGAGTTGGTGTTCACCTCCAACTAGTCAGTATCACTACTGCCAGTACCACCAATCAGTATCACTACTGCTAGTACATAAGTACTCCACGTACTCCATAATCGAGTACACACCATATTCCAAGTACACAACGTACTCCAAGTAGATCTCTCCTGATCTTGATACCTGTTGTGTTGCTGATCTCCCTGATCTTGCTGCCACCTAAAAATTAACTTGGTTTTGCAATACCTGTAAACTTAGACCACACATGCACACACACCTGCAAATCAATGATCTTACTTACCACATGTAGATCTCCTTCCTGATCTTGCACACCTGTAGATCAACCTGATCTTACATACTCAGATAGAACCCTTGTCCTTGCCTCACCAAGTCCTTATGATTCTACCATACCAACACCCCTGTGTATCTTCTACCAGACCTTGCAACAACCTACAGATCTACCTGAACATACACACATGGCACTGTGGCACTATGAGGAACACACCTTGCTCTCTTCACTCTGAAGGAGCTAACCTTGCTCTTACTCAACTAGCACACTTTACAATATAGCCCATGAGTCTATTATATAGATCCCATGCCAAACAATAATTAGAAATTCAACTCAAGACTAAAATTAGCCTTTAACATACAAACAACCGGTTCGTTAACAAACTATCTGTGAAACTCACAGTTTTGGAGAGGGGGGTGGTCATAAATGGATACAACCACCACTTTTGTCCTTGAGCTCTTTTCATTCAAAGTGTGCAACTACCTTGACCATGAAATGAACCATCCAAGATCACCACAAATCTCTTTAAGCTCCTCATGCATTCAATTCTTCCTCTTCAAAATTGATGGAGCCATATCAAAGGTAGCTACATGTTCCTACCAAATGTGAGTAATTTTGTCTTTTGCATTTAAAACTTGATGTATTCTTTACTACAATCTAGACTATTCTAGTTTGTCTTTACATGTTCACTACTCTACTTAGACATGTCTAATCCTTGTTTGACCATTTTTCATGTTCTGGAAGTGAGTTATACGTACTTGTGCCACTTTTCCTTGATTAATTGGCCCTTTATATTTGTTGATCATTGACCTTAATGTTCCATGGCTATTTGCTTTCTGTAAACTATTTTCCATAATTTTCCTTTTAGAACTTTCCATTTTACTCATTCAGGCTTTACACTCCTTGCAACTTACTTTGGACTTCTCATTGCTCATTACTTGCTTTGGATTTTTCATTCATAACTCCTTACTCTTTTGGTTTTGTACTTCTCATAACTTATCCCTCAGGCTTATTTTCCTTGAAACATTTTCCCAAGTTCTTTGCTCTTTTCGATTTTGGACTTGGGCACTTTCCAGAAGGTGCCCTTTAGACTTTTTGATTTGCCCCCTGGGATTTTTTAAATGGACCACATTTAGGTAAAAAGAACCCTTCAAAAATATCAAAATGGCCCTCAGATCTTTTATATGTTCCCTTCAAAAAAGTTGTTTGGTCTTTTGAAAATGTTGAAAAGATCCCTTTTGCCATAAAAAGTCCCTTTGGCCTATTTGAAGTGTACCTTCAAGTTTTTGAAAGACCCTTCAAAAAAGTGAAAAGGACCTTTAGGTTTTTTGTTGGGACCACATTCTTTTAGAAATGACCCTTGGATTTTGGAGAAGACTTACCCCTTGAAGAACTCGAAAAGCACTATTTTTCGAGACCAAATTGGGTTTGACAAGCCCTTTTACTTATTTTAGGTTTCTGATTGCTCAAAACTTATGAAGTAATTAAGTAGTGCTCCTTGGAGAACCCAAGATCAAATCAGGATTTTTTAGCCCCACTACTTACTTAATTTGGACTTATCATTACTTGTAACTTATAAAGTGAAATAAGTAGTGCACCTCCAAAAACCCAAAATACACTGCCCAGACCAAATCGGGCTTTCCAAGCCTTCCTACTTGCTTTGAGATTTTTATTGGTAATTATTTATAAAGTTTTTTAAGTAGTGCTCCTCAGAGAACCTGAAGCTATCTTTGTCAGAGAACCTGAAGTATTATTTAAGAGAAAGGTTAAAGTCATTCACCTTGGAGAATCCGATTTGCACTATCCATGAGTAATTCAGGTTCATAAACCTAAATTACTTCTACTTATAAAACATTTAGAAGTCAAGCACTGTTGGAAACTTGATTTGCAATATGCCACTTTTTATTGAATGTCCACCTTCTCACACTTGGGAAAATTTTTGGCATGTGGGCCAAAAATGGCCAATATTTTTGGTGATTCACAGGGAACCATGCTTGCCATTCTTGAGAACCCAACTCATGTTGCCTTGTCTAGTCCGTTGGGCATGGAGTCTCTGCTTTGGTTCAACAAGGCTGACCCTTTCTGGAACCTCCTCTTGAAGCAACAAGGAAAAATAAAAAAAGTGCCCAAGGCACTTATTGAAAGGAAACACACAATAAAAAAGGGAATGTGCACAAGGCACTTGGATGAAAGCATGGAAATCTATTCTACCCTAATCTAACCAAAAATAAATGAAACTATACAAAACCATTGATTGGTTGTATAAAATAGCTACCCTTCCTTAATTATACATTATACTTTACATGTTTGAGAGTTGTTAAACAAATATGGAGAAGTACTAGATTTTTAACAAGTTGATGAAAAACTTCTCCAAGGAAAATAACAAAAATAGACTCGCTTATCTATCATGATTGATTGATTATGCCATCATCCTAGAATGAATATGCAAGCTGGTCTTGTTCTTGTTAGTGCTCAAACTTGTGATTTGAATTGAGCACAACCTATGATGGCTCCTCCTTTTCATCTCCCAACTAAGCAAGTTTCTAGATAGGACATCCCTTTGTCAACACAAACATTGTGTAGTTAGATTTTACCTTTCTCTTGCTCTTTTTTGCTTCATCATCATGCTTATTAGGCATAATTAGATCATAGTTTCATTGAAGGACATGCTCATATTAAAAACTTTGTTTATCCTCAAGGTTCTCCTTCATCACAAAAGGTGGTGGTTCTTCAAGATACACTTCTTGAGCACTCAAGATGTCTTTCTCATCAACCTCACTCAATATTTCTTCTTGTTCCTCTATTGTAAATAAGGGCTGATTTGAACTTTCAAGGTCCAAAAAAACATCTTTATCTTGCTCAAGGTCTGATTTCCCTTTTTATAGCTCCAATTCATCTTGAAATGAATCATCCTCTTCTTCATATATGTAGAATGGAATTTCAGTAGTCCATTCAAGGTCTATCTCATTATCATCTTGAGGGCTATCCTCTTTGAGATCCAACTTACTGGTATCGAAGCCATACCAAAAAGATTGGTCTAAAATTGATTCTTCCCCCTCTGACTGAAGTGGGATGCCTATCATGATCTCTCCATCATAGAAACTTGTGTTGTCTTCTTTAGGATCAACTTTGATTACAAGATACTATTAGTGTAAGTTTTTATTTTTCTCTATTTATTAATTAGGGAAATTGTATTTTTGTGCATACATGGAGTTTTCCTACATTTGTGGGATATGCTAGCTTATGTGGAGGTGTGTGTCATAGATGTGTCATAGGTGTCATAATAATGTCATAAGTAACTCCCTTGATGGGAGTTACTTCTCTATTCTTAGCACCTTGTCACCACCTTTTATGGAGGAGTCACAGTCTATTCTTGGGGTGCCTTGACCACCTTTTGTGAATGAGTTACTTACGTGCTCTCCTATATGTATTCCTCACTTTGGCCATCTCATGTTAATCAGATTTTGGTTTTATCTATTTTGTCTTGTGCAATTTAGCTTCTTGTATAATTTTAAATTGGTTTAGCATCTATGTGGTGTGCACTTGCTTCATCTCATGTGATCACGTCTCCATTGCATTTGCATTATCCAGATTTTGGCAACAACTTCGATATGGTATCAGAGCCACTCCGGTAATCGTGTGTCTAGTTATGCTATTTTGAAATTCTTACTTTGCTTTCTTAGTAGTTTTTTTTGTTGCTTAATTCCATTTTTTTGGTAGAGTTTTTTGAAAACTCATGCAAATCCATACGGAAACTTGTTCAAAAAATTACTTCTGAGTTAGAATTTGCCAAGACATCTTGTCTAGAGCTGTTGTGGCTTTAGCCAAGGCAAAAGAATTTCTTTTCTTTTGGTCATTCTATAGGAAAAAGATAAGATCTCTGTAATCTGGTTTGCTTCTTGGACGTTGGAGGCACTGACTTTGTTGCAAGCTGATGGGCACCATTTTTGTGTACAGGGAGGAGTAGCACTCCACGCAGTCATTCCAGGCGCAACACTCAGCAACAGTAACACCAAGTTTTTGCAAAGCTGGACATTCTTATGGTCTATGCCAAGCTTCTGGAACTCCACACCAAGCAGCAACATCAACATCCTTCCAGTAGTCCTTTCAGCCATGCCATCAGGGCGTATGATGTCTAGCGTGTAGGTCTGCAAGTTTTTTTTGCAAGCAAATTCAGAACTGCACCCTTTTTTTGGGGCGCCACTCCCTATTTTTTTTGCTGTCTAGAAACTAGAATTGCACCCTTGTTTTTGGTGAGAATATTCTGCCACTTCTGCTGTTGTCCTTGCCAAGAATTCTGCCAATAGTCTTGTTTGAAAAATGGCACTCCTTTTTGGTTTCCAATGCCCATGTGGTGGGCCCTCCCTCTCTCTCTTGCTGTTTAATTCATAATTATGCTTTTGTCCAATAATTTTTCTGATATTCATAAGTCAGTAATTTGATTTTTTGAATTAAAGACAAATTGGAAATTAGCATTAAAAAAAACAGTTTAGAGGTTTTTTTAAACTTGTATCTTCAACCTACAAAGACGAAGGGTGAGGCCTAGGTTGGCAGGAGGCCAATTACCCCTCACACAAACCTCCTTTGGATTCTTCATTCTGTGCCAAATCCAATGAGTGGTTGGAAGGCCATTTTCTCAACAGGCATTTTTTTAATGTTTTAGTGCTTTTTTTTGCAAAAACACTAGTTTACGGGAAAATTGAACCTTTAATATCTTGCAAACAGTAGCTCAGATTTGGGTGCCTTTTTTTTCAAAAGTGTTTTTAATTCAATTATCCATAGTGTAGGATTTTTATTTGTCAAAAACACACTAGTTTATAAAGTGCCTAAAATTTGGGTCTCTCCGAACGCATTTTCGGCTGAGTTCAACGTCCTGTTTGCTTAAGTCTTGCACTGATTGCTCTAAGATGCATTCTCGGTTGAGCCTGACGTCTTTTGAGTGTGCACTTGCATATTTGGGGGGGGGTGCTCAATATTTGGGGGGGGGGTGTGATTGCTTTTCACAACTTGCAAATCTTTGCTTTCGTTCTCCTTTCTACATAATTTCACAACTTGCAATCAACTCAACTTCACCTAAATTCAGCTTAAAATAGATTTTTTTCAAATTAAACCCCTAATACCCTTCAACTATCATGAATGGAAGGTTAAAATGTCAATCATTCTTAGAAGCAAAGGGTTGTATAGGATCACCATGGGTACTGAAGTAGAACCCAACACTGATGCTGAAAAGGTCAAGTGGTACAACCATAGTGATGAAGCCTATGGATTACTGAGCTTGTCTGTGTCTCCAAAACTTCTCTTCCATTTAGAAAACTCTAAGACTCCCAAATAAATATGGGACACCTTAGAAAACTTATTTGGGAAGCTTGATGAGATGAGAGGTCATGAGCTTGAAAACGAACTCATAAGTCTAAGTCCTAGCAACTTTGACACCCTACAAGACTTATTCACTAAGTTTAAGGCCCTTAAATTGCAATTGAAAGAATGCGGGATAGATAAGAAAGATGATCAACTCATCCTTTCTATTCTCACAAAGTTAGGTCCAAGCTATTCAATCTTTGTCTCCACTTTCCATGCCACAAAAAGTGCCCTTGGCACTACATGGAAAATGCCTTCTTTGGATTCATTCATTGCTGACTTGACTAGGGAGCAAGATAAGCTAATCCAAATGGGCACAATGAAGTCTACTCAACCCCAAGCTTTGATAGCTAAAAATGGTAAGGATAAGACTTCAACAAAGGAGAAGAAGAAAAAGAACAAGGACCATGAGAAGAAGAAAGAAAACAACAATCCTGCCAAAAACAACACTGAGTCTTCCTCCTCCAATGCTAAACCTAAGAAGGAGAAGGTTAAGTGTGCCTATTTTAAAAAGATAGGGCATGATGAACACAAATGCATGAAGAAACAAATAGATCACCTAACTCATCTTCTAGAGAAGCACAACATAGGTGTTTTTGAGTTCGTCAAGCAAAATTCATCTACCCAAGATTCTACCAAGGCAAAAGGCAAGGGCAAGGAGAAAGAAAAGGGTAAGGCCCTTGTAGCTACAATAGCTTCTACATCTTCATGGGTCATTGATTCAGGTGCTTCTCACCACATTGGCTCTTCACTAGTTGAGTTTTCATCTTTAGAGCCTTGTAGCATGACTTCAATTAGTTTGGGTGATGACACATCAATTTCTATTGCAAGGAGAGGGTCAGTTGAAATGGAAGGAAGAACATTAAATAATGTTCTAAGTATTCCTTCTCTTTCAACCAATCTCCTATTAGTGTACCAAATCACTCACATTGGTCAGGGCATGAGAGTTGAGTTTTCACCAAATTTAGTGGCTATCAAGGAGTTGCATACTGATACTACAGTGGTAGTGGGTAGGGTAGATCACCAAGCAAGGTTATACACCTTCTCACATTTTGTACCAAATTCTTCTTCAACAGCATTGCTGACTCATTTAGATGAAGTTAGCAAATTGTGGCATGAGTGGTTTGTCCACCTTAGCTACCGTTACCTTGAACAACTTTGCAAACATGACATGGTGATTGGCTTGCCTCGTGTCCAAATCTCAAAAGGACTTTGTGAGGGGTGTTCCCTTAGGAAGCATCTCGAAGCAAAATTTGACAAAAGCAAAGCTTGGATGGCTTCACAGCCTTTGGAGTTAGTCCATAGTGATATATCAAGACCCGTTCCCAAACCATCTTTCACAAGGGCCAAGTACATCCTCACTTTCATTGATGATTTCTCTAGGTACACTTGGATATATTTTCTCAAACAAAACTTTGAAGTGTTTAGAATTTTTTAAGACTTCAAGGCTCTTATTGAGAAACAAAGTGAGAAATCCATCAAGGTTCTTCGAACTGATAATGGAGGGGAGTATGTCAGCATCAGGTTTGAGCAATTTTGCACCACAGAGGGGATTGATTTGCAGCACACAATCACTTATAGTCCTTCACAGAATGGGGTTGCTAAATGCAAAAAAAGGTTCTTGAAAGAGATGGGTAGCTGTATGATTCACTCCAAATCCTTAGCACCACAGTACTGGGCCAAAGCCATCAATTGTGCTTGCTACATTCAAAACATGGTTCCTCACAAAGCTTTGAAAGGGATAACACCCTTTGAAGCTTGGCATAAAAGGAAACCTGATGTTGAACACCTTAGGGTTTTCATATCTCCAGCCATGGCCCGCATTCCAAATAAAAAATGCAAAGCTATGGAACATCAGTCGAAGCCTTGCATCTTTGTAGGATATTCAGATGGTATTAAGGGATATCGCCTTCTAGATCTAGTTACTCATGAGTTGTTCATTGAGAGAAGTGTCCATTTTCAGGAGAGTCCTAGAGACTCAACACTTGGCACTTCTCCCTCATTATATTTACTTCTTCATGATGACTCCTCATTAGATTCAGATCAGCCACAACAGGTTCTTGAGCCAGAGACATCTTCTTCTTCTTTGATTTCAGATAGTGAGGATAGTGATACAGTGTCATCCACCTCTAGTCAGTCAGAGGATGCGGAGTTAGCACCTGACTCACCCACTTTTAGGCCATTTTGGGCCAGACAGACACTTGAGAGTGTTGACACTTGGGTAGGAGATCCCATAGATGATAGATGTACTAGCGGGGATTTTTAGAGAGATCCACATGCCTTCTTTGCTTCAATTTTAGATCCACAGACTTTTTGAGAGGCATTGGGGGTACCTGAGTGGGATAGTGCTATGGAGGAAGAATAGTCTTCCTTAATCAAAAATCACACTTGGGATTTGACTTCACTTCCTAAGGGAAGAAAGATGGTTCAATGTAAGTGGATATATCAGACCAAGTTTGCAGCAGATAGGTCAGTTGATAAGTACAAGGCATGATTGGTCACCAAGGGTTTCTCACAGGTGGCAGGCATTGACTACTCAGAGACCTTTACACCCATTGCAAAGATGACTTCTATCTGACTCACCTTGCTTATTTCCACAACACATGGTTGGGATGTGCATCAGATGGATGTGAAGAGTGCCTTTCTTCACAGAGACCTAGAGGAGAAGATCTACATGGAGCAGTTGCCAGGATTTGTTTAGGATTCTTCCTTATTATGTAGACTTAGGAAATCTATATATGGCCTTAAATAGGCCCCTCGAGCTTGGTATGCCAAGATGGATTCCTTCTCACAGTAGGTTTCACTAGGTGCCATTCTGACCCCAATGTCTACTTCTTACGGTAGGACGATTCGCTCTTGATTTTGGTTCTATATATTGATGACCTTTTGATCACCAAGAGTTCTTCATCGGCTATTGTAGCGGTGAAGGCATCTCTCTAGGATAGATTTGACATGACAGACTTAGGTTTATTGCACTACTTCCTTGGAATCGAGATTTCATAGTCAAATTCAAGGATTTCTCTTGCACAGCCTAAATATGCTCTTGACTTATTGGCTCAGTTTCACATGGCTGATTGCAAGCCATATCCAACTCCCTTTCTATCAGGAGTCAAGCTTGAGGCTGATTGTTCTTCACCATTGGTTGATGCCACTCGGTATCGACAACTTGTTGGTAGTCTCATCTACTTGACTCACACCAGGCTTGACATATCATATACAGTGGGACTTGTCTCTAGATTCATGCAGGAACCTCATGAGCTGCATTGGAAAGCAGCTAAGAGGATCTTGCATTACATATAGGGTTCACATAAATATGGGATTCATTACAAATTTGGCATAGAGGTTGACTTGGTTGGATATACAGATTCAGACAGGGCTGGCAATTCACAAACTCGCAAGTCCACTTATGGTTACAATTTCTCTCTAGGTTTTGGTCTTATTAGTTGGTCTAGCAAGAAGCAAAATGCTATTGCTATATCATCCATAGAGGTAGAGTATAGGGGATCTGTTAATGTAGCTATTGAGGCTATTTGGATTTAGGGGATACTTTCTGAGTTTGACATTCCTATCAGGCAACCCACCATCATTTATTGTGACAACAAGAGTACCATTCAGATTTGTAGGAATCCAGTTTAGCACCAGTAGACCAAGCACATAGAGATTCACATGCATTTCATTCAGGAGCTTATTCATAGTTAGGTCATTGACTTGATATTTTTATAGTCTTTGGATCAGGTTGCAGACATCTTCACCAAACCTTTCACTGAGAGCAAGTTCATTCATCTACAAGCTCTTCTTGGGGTGCGGTCTATATCTGCAGTAGCATCATCTTTAGGGGGGCCTTCTAGTCTCTTCTTTTCTTTTATGTCTCTCTTTTGGGGGGGTGTTTTTTCCTACGAGTTTTCTCTTTTGTTAGGAGGTGGAGGAAAATCCAAGAACAAACACACCTGTTCTAATTCCACCTGTTAGGATCTTGCTCCTCAAAAAGAGCACAGTATGATTACCAAATATAAGCAATTAAATATGCGGAAATAACCAGAAATACAAGTAACTAGAATTCACCAATAGCACAGAATATGAGAGACAATACACTATCTTGTATTAACACTATACAAAAAAGAATACAACAAAGAGCCGCCACACTCTTTCACCTTACAGAGGTTCGCCACACCTCAAGTGTACAGTAATTCTTCTCACACACACTCTCCTACACAAAAAACGGTCCCAACAACCAACTCACACACAGAATTGGTGTTCACCTCACCAACCAGTCAGTAATAACCCTGTCGGTACACCAAGCACTCTATAACACTTCAAGCTGATCTCTCATGAACCTGCAACCTGCAATTCAAAGACCAAACTTACATGTAGATCCCCAATGAGCTTGCAACAACCTGCAACTCATAGATCTTACAACTAGAAGGAACTCTTCCTTTCTATCTCATGCATTAAAAAATACATGCCAATGGGTCTATAAATAGATCCCTAACTCAAACAATAACTTAGACTCTTAATTTAGACAATTATCCTCACAGCCCAAGACTCTAACTGGTCTCAACATGCAAACTTTTCGTTCACTTAACTAAATGTCTGTGAAACGAGCAGTTTTGGAACACACAGGCAACCGACATCGGTCCCTGCTTGTCTAGTTCTGTCGACGTTGGCCGACTTCCTGCCGTCACCGGTGGCCTTCTGCACTGGTCTCTGCCGACGTCGGTCCTGCTGTCGACGCCGGTGCTCCTGGATCTCAGCAACCATTGTTCCTTCAGTTTGCAAAGGGTTGAAGCTTTTAGCTCCACAACCTAACAATCTCCCACTTGGATATAAATAGCTGCAACCTGTACCTATACCTGTACACCGTCTAGTTTGTTCCCTTGGCTATGTATCACTCCTCAAGATCACTCTTGAAGACCAACCACCACAAAATCTATGGTGCAAAACCTGTCATCCAAATTACCTGCCACATCTGCATCTACAACCATGTAGATAAAGAACTTGACCCTGCATAGCATGTGCACCTGCTGCTGGTCCCAATGAACTGCCCTTCAGTATTACTCTCCCGGATTGACTCCAAACTTGTGATAACTCCCACTGCTTGGGAAAACTCAGGTTTAGTACATACCATGCACTCAACCTCATTATGTGAATCAAGACACCTGTTCTGTGAACTGTCTAACCATCGGTGTGCTAACCGGCTTCACACAATCATCCTGAAACAAAGTCAACAAGACCTCCATGTCTCTAGATCACACTCATGCCAAAGAATCTTGCTGCTCCCAGATTCTCCATGACACACACCTGAACTAGCTTTACCTTTAGTTCAGCAATACCTATATATGTAACCCTGCAACAAGCACATCATACAAAAAATAGGATAATGTAGCTAATATTATCCAACCTGGTAAAGAGAAACACAATGATCAAACCCCCATTGCCCTGCAGCGAATACAAGATCATATACCCTGATCTTCCATCTCACGTATCCATTTCCGCTCTTCTTCATCCTCAACATCCATTCATCTCTCAGTGCTTACTTCCAGCTGGCAACTCTACCCAAAACACCTGTTTGGTTCTCTTCCAAGGAATCACATCCTCATCCATGCCAAGCTCCCACTGTTTCCTGGATCTACCTATTCTGCTTCTTCAACAACTTCCTGGTCCTATGCC
Source organism: Torreya grandis (assembly GCA_037957365.1). NCBI lineage: Eukaryota > Viridiplantae > Streptophyta > Pinopsida > Cupressales > Taxaceae > Torreya > Torreya grandis. Next base: position 12,344 of record JARHVA010001220.1, on the reverse strand, counting down.
ATAAGTGAGAAACAAGTAGTGTAAAGAAGGGAAATGACAAATTTAAGAACTTACTTACACCTTCAGTCCTCCATATGGGCGCTTGAGACTCCATGACAACTAGCTGTCCACCCAAAATTCGTCTCAGTAACCGATGCCGATCACATCTCAGTCTATAGCCGACCGATGTTGGTTCCCTACGACTGCCTCCTTGCCGACGTTAGTTTCCCCTGGCCGATGCCGGTCCTTATCTACCCTGAGTCACTGACATCGGGCTGCACATAGCCGACGTCGGTCCTTATTTGGACACCGATGCCGGTTTTCCTGCCGACGTCGGTCTCTGTGTTTTTCTTGTGAGACCTGACTTTTTCCCGCGAGCTCCTTTTGGATCAAACCCTTATCCAAATCACCCTTGCTCTGCTTAGAATTCCTCTGCATCTTGTGCTAAACTCTATTCGTCACTTTCTCCTTGAAAACCAAGGCTTTCCTGTTCTTGTCACTAACATCGAATTCCTCAAGAAACCTCACCTTTTTCTTTTGCATACAGAAACTACGATCCATGCCTTCCAAATCTGAAAGCATACTCTTTGACTCAAGAACCAGCATCTCCTTCTTATCTATGTGACCAAGCCTATTAAGCCACATCTCTGAATCTATAGCTGAAGTAGATAACCCAAAAAGAGAATCAATAAAACAAGTAGATAGATAAAGCGTACCTACTTTCTTACCTCTAGCTACAACAAGTGTACCCTTGGTAACCTTCCAAGAGTCCGCTGTGAGAGTTACTGTGCAACCCTCATCACCCAAACTTCTAATAGAAATCAGATTCTGCTTCAGAACTGGGACATGCATGACCTCCTTTAACACCCATGTGTCACCTGTCTGCAATTTCAGCTTCACTTTGCCTTTGCCAACAATCTGACAAGGCTTACCATCCCCTACACAAATTTCTCCAAAGTCTCCCTGGACATACTCATGAAAAAATTCCCTATGTGGGGATGCATGAAAAGAGGCACCAGAATCTAATACCCAAGATTCTACTTTATCCAAAGAACATACTAGAGCATCCTATGCAACGTAATCCGCAACATCTGCTTCTTCTCCATGTCCTTCATGCTGATCTTCACCCGATCTGCAATCTCTCTTTAAGTGCCCTTGCTTTCCATATTTCCAATAGGTTATTCTGCCATACCTGGACTTGGATCTCCTGCCCATCTTTGACCTTGATCTCCCACGCTCTATCTTCTCTCTTGGCCTTCCTCTTCCTTCAACACTCAAAGCATCTCTAGATGATTCACCTGTGCTTTTCCTGCGTATCTCTTCATTCAAGATCACACTCACAACATCATCCACTTTTAAGACTTTTGAAGGAGACACAGTATTAGAAACTGCCATTACCAAACCTTCCCAACTTTCAGGTAATGAACACAAGATTAAGAGAGCTCTAATTTCATCATCAAATACAATATTGACTGAACTTAACTGGCTTACCAAACTATGGAAATCACTAAGATGGCTATGAACAGATCCACCTTCCAACATTTGCAAATTAAATAAACGCTTCATAAGAAATACCTTATTAGAAGCCGAGGGTTTTTCATACAAATTTGCCAAAGATTTCATCAACTCCACCATTGTCTTACACTGTGATAAGCTGGAAATCACAGATGATTCAAGACTCAATCTAATAGATCCCAGAGCCTTCCGATCAAGAACCTCCCATTCTTCATCTTTCATATCCAAGGGTTTGCTAGCAACCCCACCCAACGGTAAGTACAAATCTTTTTGATATAGATAGTCCTCAATCTGCATCCTCCATAATTGGTAGTTCTTGCCATTAAAATTTTCCATTCGTAGTTGACTATTTTCTGCCATTGCTCAACTCCCACTCAAACAGAAACCCTGTGAGTAACCTGTAATCAAAACACACTACCCAGATCTACACCAATCTGTTAGTATCCCAACCAAAAGCTCTGATACCACTTGTTAGGAGGTGGAGGAAAATCCAAGAACAAACACACCTGTTCTAATTCCACCTGTTAGGATCTTGCTCCTCAGAAAGAGCACAGTATGATTACCAAATATAAGCAATTGAATATGCGGAAATAACCAGAAACACAAGTAACTAGAATTCACCAATAGCACAGAATATGAGAGACAATACACTATCTTGTATTAACACTGTACAGAAAAGAATACAACAAAGAGCCGCCACACTCTTTCACCTTACAGAGGTTCGCCACACCTCAAGTGTACAGTAATTCTTCTCACACACACTCTCCTACACAAAAAAGGGTCCCAACAACCAACTCACACACAGAATTGGTGTTCACCTCACCAACCAGTCAGTAATAACCCTACCGGTACACCAAGCACTCTATAGCACTTCAAGCTGATCTCTCATGAACCTGCAACCTGCAATTCAAAGACCAAACTTACATGTAGATCCCCAATGAGCTTGCAACAACTTGCAACTCACAGATCTTACAACTAGAAGGAACTCTTCCTTTCTATCTCATGCATTAAACAATACATGCCAATGGGTCTATAAATAGATCCCTAACTCAAACAATAACTTAGACTCTTAATTTAGACAATTATCCTCGCAGCCCAAGACTCTAACTGGTCTCAACATGCAAACTCTTCGTTCACTTAACTAACTGTCTGTGAAACAAGCAGTTTTGGAACACACAGGGGACCGACGTCGGTCCCTGCTTATCTGGTTCTGCCGACGTCGGCCGACTTCCTGCCGTCACCGGTGGCCTTCTGCACTGGTCTCTGCCGATGTCGGTCCTGCTGCCGACGCCGGTGCTCCTAGATCTCAGCAACCATTGTTCCTTTAGTTTGCAAAGGGTTGAAGCTTTTAGCTCCACAACCTAACATCTTTTTCTCTATCTTATGGGAGATTGCATTTGTACATGGGTACCTCATCAGGCTTATTTGTCGGGACCCATTTTTTACTTCCACACTATCCACCTAAGCTGCGCTTATGGGGGGGTATTAGTGTAGGTTTTTATTTTTCTCTATTTATTAATTAGGGAAATTGTATTTTTGTGCATACATGGAGTTTTCCTACATTTGTGGGATAGGCTAGCTTATGTGGAGGTGTGTGTCATAGGTGTCATAAGAATGTCATAAGTAACTCCCTTGATGGGAGTTACTTCTCTATTCTTAGCACCTTATCACCACCTTTCATGGAGGAGTTACAGTCTATTCTTGGGGTGCCTTGACCACCTTTTGTGAAGGAGTTACTTACGTGCTCTCTTATATGTATTCCTCACTTTGGCCATCTCATGTTAATCAGATTTTGGTTTTCTTCATTTTGTCTTGTGCAATTTATCTTCTTGTATAATTTCAAATTGCTTTAGCATCTTTGTGGTGTGCACTTGCTTCATCTCGTGTGATCACGTCTCCATTGCATTTGCATTATCTGGATTCTTGCAACAACTCTGATAGATACTCTTCTAACCCTTGTAGAAGGAGAGAGAGTCTTAAAAATCTTGTAAACAAAGCTCATTGAGCTGAGCTATGGTTGCTTGATTTGGCACAACCAACTCCTTTTCAAAAACTGCTTCTTGGATTATCTCAACTAACACCTCCTCCTTTTGAAAGCCTTTCTAGACTAACTCCATGAAGGAAAAGCATTAGGAGTAGCCTATTTTTTTTGAATTGGATCTTTGACCTTCATTAATGATACCTCCTCTCATGTTTTATGCATTCCCTAACTGATTTCCATGAGGAGAACGTGTGGGAAATAACCACTCATTCTTGATTTGACTCTCTTCCTCTTTCTTCATCTTCAATTCCAACTCTTTGATTTGACTATCTATATTTTCTATGAAAAGCTTCTCTTTAAGTTGGTCAGGGGACTTATGAAGATAAGGAACACAAGAGGGATGATATGATGTAAATGAGGGTTCTTGAGGAAGATAAGTGGGGTCTTGGATTTTAGTGATAGGCTGCTCTAAAATAGTTTCCTCCTTTCTTTGAAAGCTTTCTTGAATTGAATTCCAAGAAGGGAAAGTTTGAGGGACACTTGAAGAACTTGGAACATAATGGGTTTCACTTGGAGTGGAATTTTAGGGAGGAATGGGTGATATATATGAGGTTTGAGGTGGTGTATATGAAGATAGATAAGGTTGACAAAATTGGACCTACTATTCTTCAAGGTTGTTCAGTTTATCCTCAATGCTTTGGATGCAACCACTCACATTCAACATCTCATCTAAGAGGCTTTTCCAATTTGCCCTTTCAATAGGTGCCCATTTCTCTTTCATTTGCTACAATGTAGATCTTATGTTATGAATGATGTGGTTAGGGATATCTTAACCATATCCCCTCTACATATTAAGTTCCATCATGTACTTTTGATAGCCTAAGAGCATTTATCTCTAACATGAAATGGATTGGTTTGGAGAAAAACTAAGGATATTCGAGATTGAAAAGGCGGCCCATAAAAATCTTGATAACCACTTGAGGTGAAGCCATAAATATTGCTAACTTGATATGAAGGATGCTGAGGTAGGCAATGAGCATTTTGATCAAAATATGAATGATTGTACATACCAGATAATGATGATCAAACACTTTGGACTGATTTAAACTAGCTGATAGATGCTCAAAGTCACCATTGATGTTTTTAAAATGCCTCTAAAGGCTGATATGTAGAAAAACAACACCAAAAATTCTTCTACTACTTTGGACGTTAGTCCCATCGGGCATGCCATAACCTTTTATAGGCTAGAATTTCACCCTTTGTGGGAGAGTTTTTAAGTCTCTCTCACTCCTATCTATAAGTGTTGGGACAACCTCAGGCTGTGGGTATCCTATCTTGAGGTTGAACCTTTAGAGTAGGCTGGTTTCCTCTTTGATGCTCACCTAAACTAATGCTAAACTAATGATTCACAGGGAAAAGGGTTAGAAAGGGGATAAGAGCTCCTAAGAAAGCTAACTAGGTAATGCACCAAAGTCAAATGGACACTCATCTATGCTTGAACCCACACTAGATCAGTCATAAGAAAACTATGGCTTACACAATCTCGAGATCAAGTTAACACACTGGAAGAGGTTCAAGCAGAATACTAATCCAGACCTGCGAGAGCTTGAAAATACATTAAAGAGGCAAGCAGAAGGTTGATAGACTAGGAAGAATCTCCTTTACGAATCCACCAAGCACAAACATACTAAGGTACTGATCAATGACAAGAGATAGGCAAAGAAATCATCTTATTACATCAAGAGGTAGTTCTTACAATAGACTTGACAGGGTTGAGCTTAATCAATCAGAGCATACTTTGCAGTATCTCAATGATTGTCTATCTCCCAAAAATATGAAAAGGTCTAAAAAATAGGAATCCTTCCAAAATAGAAAGCATCTGATATCTATAGATAAGGAAGAGAGAAAGAAAGGGCTCCCATGAGAAAATAAAGAGGGGGGGTCATAAATGGTTGAAATTTATGGAGCCATATTGGAGGTAGCTGCATGTTCCTACCAAGCGTGAGTGATTTTATCCTTTGCATTTAAAACTTGGTGCATTCTTTATTGCAATCTAGACTATCCTGATTGGTCTTTGCATGTTCACTACTCCACCTAGACACATCTAATCCTTGTTTGACCACTTTTCATGTTCTATAAGTGAGCTTTATGTACTTGTGCCACTTGTCCTTGACTAATTGGCCCTTTGGATTTGATGATAATTAAACTTAATGTTTCATGGCCATTTTCTTTCTATGAACTATTTTCCATAATTTTCCTTTTGGAACTTTCCATTTTACTCATTCAGGGTTCACACTCCTTACAACTTACTTCAGACTTCTCATTGTTCATTACTTACTTCAGAGTTTTCATCTACAACTCCTTACTCTTTAGGTTTTGTACTAATCAAGACTTATCCCTTAGGTTTATTTTCCTTGAAACATTTTCCCAAGTTCTTTGCTCTTTTGGATTTTGGACTTGGGCACTTTCTTGAAGGGAAGTGCCCTTAAGAATTTTTGATTTTTCCCCTCGGGCTTTTTGAAATGGACCACTTTTGGGTAAAAATAACCCTATGAAAATATCAAAATGGACCTCAGATATTTTGTATGTGCCCTTTGAAAAAGTTGTCTGGTCCTTTGAAAATGTTGAAAAGATCCCTTTTGCCAAAAAAAGGCCCTTCAACATTTTGAAAATGCCCTTCAGCCTATTTGAAGTGTACCTTTAGGTTTTTGAAAGAAACTTTAGAAAAGTGAAAAGGACCTTTGGGTTTTTTGTTGGGACCACATTCTTTCAGAAATGAACCTTGGCTTTTGGAGAAGACTTGTCCCTTGAAGAACCCAAAGAGCACTATTTTTTGAGACCAAATTAGGTCTGTTAAGCCCCTTTACTTATTTTGGGTTTCTAACTACTCACAACTTATAAAGTGATTAAGTAGTTCTCCTTGGAGAACCCCAAATACACTGCCAAGATCAAATTAGGATTTTCAAGCCCCACTACTTACTTCAGACTTATCATTACTTACAACTTATAAAGTGAAATAAGTAGTGCACTCACAAACCCTAAATACACTGCCCAAACCAAATTAGGTTTTCCAAGCCTTCCTACTTGATTCGAGGTTAGTGCTCCTGAGAGAACCCAAAGTTATCTTCGTCAGAGAACCTAAAGTATTCTTTAAGATAAAGCTTGAAGTTGTTCACCTTAGAGAATCTGATCTGCACTATCCATGAGTAATTTGGGTTCGTAAACCTGAATTACTTTTACTTATAAAAAATTTAGAAGTCAAACACCACTAGAAACTTGATTTACACTGTGCCCTTAGAAACTTGAATTCTTGCAACTTCAAAAGCCCAAAGACTTCTACTTTGGAGAACTTGAAGACTTCTGAGAGAGAGAACCCAAATACTTCTCCTTCTAAGAATCCAAAGTTGTCTGAACTTGCCACTTTTGCTTGTATTTCCACCATCTCACACTTGGGAAAATTTTTGGTATGTGGGCCAAAAATGGCCAATATTTCTAGTGACTCACAGGGAAGCATGCCTGCTATGCTTGAGAACCCAGCTCATGTTGCCTTGTCTAGTCTGTTGGGCATGGAGTCTCTACTTTGGTTCAACAAGGCTAACCCTTTCTAGAAACTCCTCTTGAAGCAACACGGAAAAACAAAATAAAGTTCCCAAGGCACTTATTAAAAGGAAACACACAATAGAAAAGGGAATGTGCACAAGGCACTTGGAGGAAAGCATGGAAAACTATCCTACCCTAATCTAACAAAAAAGAAAGGAAACATAAAAAACCATTAACTGGTTGTACAAAATAGCTACCCTTCCTCACTAATACATTATACTTTACATGTTTGAGAGATGTTAAACAAATATGGAGTACTAGATTTCTAACAAGTTGATGACACACTTCTCCAAGGAAAAGAACAAAAATAGACTCTCTTACCTATCTTGATTTATTGATTATGCCACCATCCTGGAATGGATATGCAAGCTGGTCGTATTCTTGATAGTGCTAAAATTTATGTTCTGAATTGAGCACAACCTATGATGGCTCCTCCTTTTCATCTCCAAACTAAGAAAGGTGCTTGATAGGACATCATTTTATCAAAAAAGGCATTGAGTAATCAAATTTTACCTCGCTCTTTCTCTTTTTTTGCTTTATCATCATACTTATTAGGCATAATTAGATCATAGTTTTCTTGAAGGACATGCTCATATTGAAAACTTTGTTTATCCTCAAGGTTCTCCTTCATCACACAAGGTGATGGTTCTTCAAGCTAAAATTCTTGAGCACTTAAGATGTCTTTCTCATCAACCTCACTCAAGATTTCTTCTTGTTCCTTAACTATAAATGAGGGTTGATTTAAACTTTCAAGGTCCAAAAAAACATCTTTGTCTTGCTGAAGGTCTAATTTCCCTTTTTCTAGCTCTAATTCATCCTGAAATGAATCATCCTCTTCTTCATCTATGTAGAATGGACTTTCAATAGTCCATTCAAGCTCTATCTCATTATCATGTGAGGACTTTAAGATCCAACTTACTGGTATCGAAGCCATGCCAAAAATATTGGTCTAAAATTGATTCTTCCCCCTTTGACTGAAGTGGGATGCCTATCATGATCTCTCCATCATAGAAACTTGTGTTGTCTTCTTCAAACTCAAATTTGATTGAAAATTCCTCCTCTAACCCTTGTAGAATAGGTTCTTTCTTCAAGAGGGAGATGGTGGGAGGGTGAAGAAGTTCACCTTGCTTATAATTTATGAAAGTATCCTTTCAGTTAAGGACTCTGAATGGTCTCTTTGGTGGCTCTTGAGGGAAGGAAAGAGAGTCTCAAAACTCTTGTAAACTGAGCTCATTGATTTTAACTATGGTTGCTTGTTTTGGCACAACCAACTCCTTTTCAAAAACTGCTTCTTGGATTGTCTCAACTAACACCTCCTCCTTTTGAAAGCCTTTCTAGACTGAGTCCCATGAAGGAAAAATATTAGGAGTAGCCTCTTTTTTTTGAATTGGCTCTTGGACCTTCATCACTGATACCTCCTCCCCTTTTATATGCCTTCCCTGGCTGATTTCCATGAGGGGAACGTGTGGGAAACAATTGCCCTTTCTTAATTTCAACTCTCTTCCTCTTTATTCATCTTGAATTCCAACTCTTTGATCTTCCTATCTATATTTTCTTTGAAAATCTTCTCTTTAAGTTGGTCAAGGGTCTTATGAAGATAAGGAACACAAGAGGGTTGATATGATGTACATGAGGGTTCTTGAGGAAGATAAGTGGGGTCTTGGATCTCAATAACAAGCTACTCTACAATAGTTTTCTCCTTTCTTTGAAAGCTTTCTTGAATTAAATTCCAAGAAGAAAAGGTTTGAGGGACACTTGAAGAACTTGGAACATAAGGGGTTTCACTTGGAGTGGAATTTTGGGCAAGAATGGGTGATATATATGAGGTTTGAGGTGGTGTATATGAACAAAAATAAGATTGACAAAATTAGATCTACTATTCTTTAAGGCTATTTAGTTTATCCTCAATGCTTTGGATGTAACCACTCACATTCAACATCTCATCTGAGAGGTTGTTCCAATTTACCCTTTCAATAGGTGTTTATTTCTCTTTCATTTACTACAATGTAGCTCTTATGTCATGAATGATGTGGTTAGGGATATCTTGACCATATCCCCTCTATGTATTGAGTTCTATCATGTACTTTAGATACCCTAAGAGCATTTGCCTCCAAATTGAAATGGATTGGTTTGGAGAAAAAATAAGCTTATTTCAAGACTAAGAAGGCTGCCCATAAGAATCTTGAGAACCACTTGAGGCAAAGCCATAAACATTGCTAACTTGATATGAAGGATGCTGAGGTAGAGAATGAACATTTTGATCAAAATATGATTGATTGTATAAACTAGATGATGATGACCAGACACTTGGACTACTTTAAACCAGATGATAGATGCTCAGAGTCACTATTGATGTTTGTTGAATGCCTTCAAATGCTGATATGTAGAAGAACAACATGAAAAATTCTTCTATTACTTTGGACCTTAGTCCCATCGAGCATGCGAAAAATTGTTGTAGGCTAGAATTGCACCCTTTGTGGGAGTGTTTTTTAGGGTTTCTCACTCCTAGCTACAAGTGTTGGGACAACCTCAAGCTATGGGTATCCTATCATGAGGTTGAACCTCTGGAGTAGGCCAGTTTCCTATTTGATGCTCACCTATACTAATGCTAAACTAATGATTCATAGGGAAAAGCATTAGAAAGGGGATAAGGGCTCCTAGGAAAGCTAACTAGGTGATGCACCAAAGTAAAATGGACATTCATTTATGCATGATCCCACACTAGATCAGTCATCAGATAATTATGGCTTACATAATCTTGAGATCAAGTTAAACACTAGAAGGGGTTTAGGTAGAACACTAATCCAAACATGTAAGAGCTTGAAGATACATTAAAGAGGTAAGTAGAAGGTTGATAGACTAGGAATAATCTCCTTCATGAATCGACCAAGCACAAACATAATAAAGCATTGATCAATGACAAGAGATAGGAAAAGAAATCATCATATTACATCAAGAGGTAGTTCTTACAATAGACTTAATAGGGTCAAGACTAATCAAGAAGAGCATACTTTACAATATCTCAATGAATGCCCATCTCCTAGAAAGATGAAAAAGTCTAAAAACTAGGAATACTTCCAAAATGGAAAGAATCTAATATCTATAGAGAAGGAAGAGAGAAAGAAAGGGCTCCCATGAGTAAACAAAGAGGGGGGGGTCATAAATGACTACAACCACCATTTTTGTCCTTGAGCTCTTTACATTCAAAGCATGCAACTACCTTGACCATGAAATGAACCATCCAAGATCACCACAAATCTCCTCAAACTCCTCATGTATTCAATTCTTCCTCATCAAAACTGATGGAGCCATACCAGAGGTAGCTGCATGTTCTTGCAAATCATGAATAATTTTATCTTTTGCATTTAAAACTTGATGCATTCTCTACTATAATTTTGACTATCCCAGTTGGTCTTTGCATATTTAATGCTCTATTTGGATGCATCTAATCCTTGTTTGACCATTTTGCATGTTCTAAAAGTGAGCTGTATGTACTTGTGCCACTTGTCCTTGACTGATTAACCCTTTGGATTTACTGACCATTGACCTTAATGTTCCATGGATATTTTCTTTCTATAGACTATTTTCCATAATTTTCCTTTTAAAACTTTCCATTTTAATCATTCAGGCTTCTCACTCCTTACAACTTATGTAGGATTTCTCATTGCTCATTACTTGATTTAAAGTTTTCATCTTTAACTCCTTACTCTTTTGGTTTTGTAATGCTCATGACTTATCCCTCGGGCTTATTTTCCCTAAAACATTTTCTCAGGTTCTTTGCTCTTTCATATTTTGGACTTTGGCACTTTCCTTTCAGACTTTTTGATTTTCCTCCTGAGCTTTTTGAAATGGACCACTTTTTGGTAATAAGAACCCTTTGAAAATATCAAAATGACCCTCATATATTTTGTATGTACCCTTCAAAAAATTTATCTGGTCCTTCAGAAATTTTGAAAAGATCAATTTTGCCAAAAAAAGGCCCTTCGACATTTTTAAAATTCCCTTCAGCCTATTTGAAGTGTACCTTTGGGTTTTTTAAAGACCCTTAAAAAAAGTGAAAAGGACCTTCATATTTTTTTTTGGGACCACCTTCTTTTAAAAATGACCCTTGTATTTTGGAGAAGACTTGTCCCTTGAAGAACCCAAGAAGCACTATTTTTTGAGACCAAATTGGGTTTGTCAATCCCCTTTACTTATTTTGGGTTTCTGACTACTCACAACTTATGAAATAATTAAGTAGTGTTCCTTGGAGAACCCAAAATACACTACCAAGATCAAATCAGGATTTTTGAGCCCCACTACTTATTTTAGATGTATCATTACTTGCAACTTATAATGTGAAATAAGTAGTGTACCCCCAAAAACCTAAAATACAGTACCCAAACCAAATTGAGCTTTCCAAGCCTTCCTACTTGATTCATGGTTTCAATTGCTGATTACTCATAAAGTTTTTTAAGTAGTGCTCCTTAGAGAACCTAAAGTTATCTTTATTAGAGAACCCAAAGTCTTCTTTAAGAGAAAGCTTGAAGTCATTCACCTTAGAGAATCTGATCTACATTATCCATGAGTAATTTGGGTTCATAAACCCCAATTAATTTTACTTATAAAACATTTAGAAGTCAAGCACCACTAAAATCTTGATTTGCACTGTACCCTTAGAAACCCAAAGTCTTGTGACTTTGAAATCCCAAATACTTCTACTTTGGAGAACCTAAAGAATTATAAGAGAGAGAACTTGAAGAATTATCCTTCTAAGAAGTTGAAGTTGTCTAAACTTATGAATTTTACTTGAATTTCCACCTTCTCACACTTGGGTAAAATTTTGGTATGTGGGCCAAAAATGGCCAACAAGACCAAGAAGAAAACTACAAATACACTCCTTCAGTCTTCATCTTCTCACATTAATGATACATTATGAGGTCATAGATAAATGTGTAAATCTAGGAGGACTAAACAAGAGGCATTGAATGGCACTAATGAAAAAAATAACTCACTCAACATTTCACATCTCCTTAAACACTTCACATGCCCTGCACGAAGAAGTTTTCCAACTATAAATAAGGTGAAAGAATGAGACCACATGCTAGGAATCCATAGTTTTAACTAAAAAAGATTCATCATTCAAATGTAACACAATTATGAACAGTCATGAAGAGGTAACACTTAGTCATTTTACTAACCAAAAGGTATACAAATGAGAAGGGATTTACCATACTCAAGTGGAGCATCCAATACAATGCTAAAATGGCTAACACGAGAGAGAGAGAGA